>CM053574.1:45842178-46141766 GCA_028646485.1 Cryptoprocta ferox
TTTGGTTTTCTTCTTCAGTATTACTTTGGCTATTCGGGGTTTTTTGTGGTTCCATACGAATTTTAGGATAGTTTGTTCCAGCTTTGAGAAGAATGTTGGTGCAATTTTAATTGGGATTGCATTGAATGTGTAGATTGCTTTGGGTAATAATGACATTTTAACAATGTTTATTCTTCCAATCCATGAGCATGGAATGCTTTTCCATTTCTTTGTGTCTTCCTCAATTTCTTTCATAAGCTTTCTATAGTTTTCATCGTACAGGTCTTTTACGTCTTTGGTTAGATTTATTCCTAGGTATTTTATGGTTTTTCGTGCAATTGTGCAATTTTCCAGTCTCCACTGTACTCGAGTAGGGACAGGAGGCTATATTCTTGCTAGTAAGTAGCATGTAAGTTAAGTTACTGGGTATACCTCCTGGAAAGACTCCTTAAAGGGGTGACAGATCAAGCTGTGTTGCCTTCTCTCCTTTCTGACTGATATGGATGACACATTTGTAGCTCCAGGAGCCAATAGATGATAAGATAACTCTGAAGACAAAGCCATGTGCTAGGATTGTTGCAGAAAATTAGAAGATGTCTGGGTCCCTGGACACTAGAGCTGCCATATTAGCCCTGTAGTGACTACCTCCAGATTTGATTCATGGGAGAGGGAAATAAACTCTTTTGTTTAGGCTTCTGTTAGTTTAAGCTTCTGCTTTATGTAGTTGAATTAATCCCAACTAACACAATTATAAAGGACATAAAGGAAGACTTAAGCAAAAGGAGAGATATTCAAGAATATGGAGAGAAAGTGTCAATGACATAAGGTTGCCAATTCTCCCCAAATTATGAAATGGCTGGAATACAAGCAAAATCCCAACAGCTATTGGTGGAAGTTAATAATTCATATTGTTAATTATAGTTAACTGTAATTCATTTGGGTGAGCAAAGCATCATGGGTATCTAAATAGTTTCGAAGGCAATATCAACAGTAGGGTCATGGCAGGAGCCGGGGGGACATACCATACAGGGAATCTAGAATAACTATAAGGTTATAATAATATGACTTTAGTAAACATAGCTTTAGTGCCATACTATGGCATAAAATAGTAGAAATAAGTAGAGAGCATCTTTACTGATGTGAGGGAAAGAAGGATTACTCGGTCGTCTGGGAAAATGTTTACCTGTTAGTAAAATAGTGACAATCCCATTTCGACTTCACATCAAAAAGCCCAGTTGGATCAAATTCTTACATATGAAACAAACACATTTTTATGACCTCAGAGTTGAGAAGAATTTTAAAAATAAAACATGAGAAGCAAAACCCTCAGTTTAAAAGTTAAAAAAAATCCATGCATAGTGTTAAAACACAGACTGTCCAGAAAAGATATTCACAACACATATAACAAATGATTATCATTCAGAATATATGAAGAACTCCTAAAATCAACAAGGAATGAAAAAAAAAAAAGACACAGATGTGAAGACACAGGAGTCTGGAGAGAAAACCTGAATGGCCAATAAGGATATTAAAGTGAGCTGATCTCCATGGCAATCAGGATAATACAAATTTAAAATCTATTTTAGGATAACCAAGTTTCCAAAAAATTATGAAATCTGACAATATCGCGAGTTAGAACAGATGAGGAGGAGCAGGGTGCCCAGATATCACAGGTAGGAGTGTATAGGTCACAGCCACTCTGAAGAGCAACTTTGCAATAGATGGTACAATTGAGACTGCATTCCCGTCCCTTGATTCCTGCAATCCCACTTCCAGAAACGTCTACCTGAGAAACTCTTGTGCATGTTCACTGGAAGATAGGTACAAGAATGTTCATACCATCACTGGTACAGTGAAAAGCTGGAAGAAATTAAATACGTGTTAACAGAATGAATTTCACCCAATTCACGAAATATTATATTGTAATGAAAATGAATGACAAGACAGGTATCAATATGGGTAAATCTCAAAAATGTTGAAAACAGCCATGTGTGTAATATATAAAGGAAAATGCTGTTTTTGTAAAACTTAAAAAAACTCAACGAATCGTGCCTCAAATTTATGGACACTTAGATATGTGGTAATAGGATAGATATCTGCTTGGTAATGATAAACCCAAAATTCAGAATAGTGGTTACTATAGAAAATGTTGAGATTGGGCTCTAAATAAATCTGTCAAGTTTTATTTTCTGAAAAACTTGAAATAAATATAGCAAAGTATTAGGACTTGATGAAAGACAGTACTATATATATGCTTCTTTTTTTGAGAATTTGAAATATTTTTCAAATAAATTATTCCTGTTTTAGAAAGTTTAAAAACCATTTAACTAGGATTTTAACACTCAAAATGAAATATTTTTGCCTTTCCACATCTTGCAACTGTATCAGGAAGAGTGAATTTACAGAAATTGTGTTTGTGCATGGAGATTGGGCTAGGCTGAAAGTCTGTAAATATTCCCAAACTGAATTTAGTAGTTTGACCCAGAGTTCTTCACATTTAGTCTATGTAGTGAAGGGAGGGAGACATGATAGGCACGTTGAGACTGGGGGTGTGGGGTGACAAAAGATGATGTGGCTGAAATTACCTGAAATATAAAATCCAATTCTACTTTTTTCTCAGAAACGAAGCCAGGATGTTTAGAAGTAACACAGTCATAAAAATTGCAGTTCTGGCATAGTTGAAGGGGTTCTGGTGATATAAAGTTCAGATACAATACCAACTTCCGTTCAGATAAGATTTATGCACCAGGCAGCATGCTAGCTGAGTTATATTTTTGGTTCACAGATAATAACATCTATTATATAGATGAGAAAACTGAGACCCATCTGCACACGATTACCCAGGTGTTGAGGGGCAGAGCCTGTCTTCCTTCACACATAGGGTTTTTGATGACAAATGAATGATCTTTCAAGATTGTGCAAGACTGCTAAAGCAGTCTACATAAATAGCCTTGTTTTCACATCCAGAGTGCCTGGTTCTGGTCTCCTCAGAACTGGTATTTCTACGCCTCCAATGATCTGAACTCTTTCAATCAAGTGAACATTAAGTCCCTTTGAACATGAATTCACTTTCCTCTGTTTTTAAGACCATTGTCTTGTATTGGTTGACTATCTCTGTTATTACATTTTCCATGCAAACAATGAACGGGTTCCTTGTTCCGCATGCTAGAACTCTCAAACTTTAAATTCAAGGGCAGAAAAGGAAGAAAGAAAAAGAAAAAGTGAAACTTCCAATTAGTTTCTTTCCACTTATTGTTCTTTGGCATGCCAATGATTTTAGATAATCATATGCCTTTACTCAAAATGGCTTTTACAGGGAACATCTCCAAATCTATAACCAGCAACTGAATTTATCAAACCATGGAGGGGTGGGGGAGAAGATGAGAAGACAAGAGAAACATATGCAAACATGCACACCAGATCATGTATATTTTAAATGCTTAGGAAGAACCACACCCATTTTGTCATCTAAAAGCTCAACTCACTTTTGCAAAAGGTAGATTGAAAAAACATCCATCAACAATCTTATTTCTTTATTGCTAATCACTAAAAACTCTGTTGACATTATATGGTTATATTCTCAGAGGAATTCTCCCCCTCTCCAAGATTAATTTTCATTTTTCTCAGATGTATTTTCTGCATAAACCCAAGCAAAACAACATTCTAGATGCTCATGGAAAATTCTCTTTTTCCCTCTGCAAATATTATGCTGAAATCTGTCATTCATTCTATGTCCCAAATCAACAAATGGTAAATATTTCAATATAGTTGTCTGGTATATTTTGGTACCTTCTTCTCTAAATTCCTTTTAAAGGAAAAGTATGCCCTTCAGTTAACTAAAGGTATCTGCAAAGAAACTAAAAACAGTCTGGGGGGAAAAATGTCTTTGTTCTCCTTTATTGTCTCACACAAGAACCTTTGTACTTACAATAATGCTGTAGAAATGTCTTTGTGTTTTATCAATAATACATTGAGGCTCAGTTTATTTCATTTTATGTTGTTTTTACTCTGCTTGGTAAATAACACTCTCTTGACTGTCTCATTTTAATCAAACTATAGAATACTAATAAAACAAATCCAAACTAATAAAGCCCATTTTCTCTTAAAGTTATCAGGGACCCACATCCCTAGGTATGAATAGTATAATCAGACATAAAGTAAAAAGATAAAATATGGATAAAGGTACTAGTAACATACAGAGCGGTAAGACAAAAACAATAACAAAAGCTGTACTGAACTTGATGATTATTCAAGACATGTGTTGGGTGGAGACTCCAGTCACAGGAAATATCTAATACAGTTGAACCCCCATGACCTCTGCATGAATATTATTTCAGCATTCATAAAATGAATTTTTAAAGTTTTATTTTTATACTGATTGATTTGATTTGAAAAAGATTCCAACCTGCAAACCACACATTTGATAATTGTTTTCCTAAGTGCTTAGGACGAATGAACCACTCTGGAGATTCTTTGCTTTTCACAAAGAAGAATTTCCTCTAAAATCTAGTTAAGTTTAATTATAGCAGTCCGGGTGTGATTTCTGTTTATATCTTTCCACTTGAATCTGCTCTGGTTGGGTTTGGGTCAGAGCTATTTCTAGGAAATGCCTGCTACTTTTTCTCAAACTAAAACTTCTTGGCGTTTTTCTTTTTCTTGCCCGATGTCTTTGTTCTTTAATATGAAAACAGGTAATTTGTGGGCGCATCTATAACTAGACCGGTTGGCAAGACACCTTGTCAGCTAATTCTAAAGGAGATTGGGGAGTGTGTGATTATGGTAAGTATTCTTGTTGAACTATGAAAGCCACTACATTAGTTAAGACTCTTCAGCTCCAGGTGACAACAATCAAGCACGGTTTAAACAAAACCAACCAAATGCATGATGATGATACAGGGAAATCATGGATGTATAAGCAGGAAATCTGTTGGGTTTCAGGAAGCACTAGTCCCCAGATTTCAAAGCCAGCCTGGAACCGATGGAATACTCTCTCCCACTTTCATGGCTGGTCCATTCTCTCCATCTGTTCTAGTTTCTTCCTTCTGCCCAGAGACCTTTATCTGCTACTTAGTGCAGACTCAAGGTGGTCCTCAGCAACTCCCAATGTCACAGACAACAGTTGCTTTCCAATGGAGAAATGAATGTTCTCTTATTCCTAGCTCTAAATTACTAGGAATCAGATGGGAGTCAAATTTGGTACAGATTCTCACATGCCAGTTGTCCAGCCAAAAGCAACTGGGAGATCAGGAACTCATCTTAAGAAGCCCCCAGGGGTAGATGAGGGTGACAGTTAAGAGTACTTATTGAGAGTTTGGTAGTTGCTGTATGAAGTTGCCCTGTTACTGTGATGAGGGGAAAAGAAATTTATACATGGGACAGAGTAGTGAGGCTGGGAGGAGTGATTATCCCACTAGCCCATGAGCACACAGTCTTGTAAGCTTCAGGAATAACTCAGCTGCCATCTTGAGATGTTCAGCCAAACAGGTAGTGCCTGAAGCAGTTCATTGTTCTTCACAAAATGTGGGATCTGATCAGCATCATATTCCTGGGTTTAATGCTCTCTTATATGGGGATTAAATTCTGTCCAGATCTGAGATGTTAACTTAGTATCCCTCCAGTGAGAAGATGCTGGATTCTAAACCCGTGAGTTCTCTAAAGCCTTGTGAATTTTATTCGAGAAAGTAAAGTTGAATCTGATTCCCCAAAGGAGATTAAACATAATTTTTTAACACTTATTTATTTTTGAGAGAAAGAGAGAGAGAGACAGACAGACAGACAGAGTGTGAGCAGGGGAGGGGCACAGAGAGAGGGAGACACAGAATCTGAAGCAGGTTCCAGGCTCTGAGCTATCAGCACAGAGCCCGACGTGGAGCTCAATCTCAAGAACCAGGAGATCATGACCAGAGCTGAAGTCAGACGCTTAACTGACTGAGCTACCCAAATGCCCCCGATTCCTCAAAGCTGATATTATAGTGGAAAATTTCACTCATCATTGTGTTCAGACCCCAAAAATCATACACAACTAAAAAAAAAGATTTGGAATGTATAGCTCACCTTGTCCCATGTACACAAGTCTTGGTTCCCAATAAAGGTATCTTTCCTCTCTCTGCTAAAAGAGCAAGTTCAAAAAAAAAATTCCTCTGGACTACACCATCAAAATTCATGCATGTGTACCCATTAAAACCAACCCCAAGTTCAAACTACAATTACTCCATATGCTGTAATTTTGTTTTTCCCCACACCCAAAGTGGGCATCAGAAATATATGAGGGCAAATGTCGGGTGGGAGATATTGGCAACTTACTGCAGAGCAACCAACAGTTATTGACACTTCTGTCCAAATACATGTTCTCTTCTTGACTGTTTCTCAAGGGAGAACATAGTTCCTTTGCCTCTGCATGGCCCAATCCATGTTGTCACTCCATCAAAAGCAAGGAGCACATCATTGGCTTTGGTCTGTAACCAGCAGTGAGGGTTGTGAGATCTTCTTTTTTTGCTCTTCTCTTGTCCAGTATTTAGTGCAACTGTGCACCACAATTCTATGTACTGGTCACGATAAGGAAGACAAATGAGCCTAGAGAGGCGTCCTGTAATTTACCAAGATGCAAGGGCCTCATTCGAGCCACATACACTGTCTGCAGTTTTCTTCATAGGTTGATTATATTTTGTAATAATGCATTTGTGGTGTGTGATTATTGGATCAACATCTGTCTTCCTACAAGACTGTACTTCCTCGAGGAAAGGGACTCAATATATCTTGCTGTTTTGGAGTAAGTAAAACCAAGAGCCTAGTGTACAGCCTGCAATTTAGTTTAGTATGTAACCTGCTTATGTTTAACTTTCTCACCCATTAAAAAAAAGAGGCTATCCATATCATAAATAATACTATGAGGATTGGTATGTTATATACAAAGCAGGCACAGAGTAATTGCTATATAAGTGTTTATTAAATAAATAACAGACTGTCAAATATTTGTGAAACGATTAATGCATGATACAGAAAAATGAATGATAGAGAAATTTATAGTTTTAAAAGATCTGAGGACCAGTATATAGTTTTATATTTTGTCCCCATACTCAACTCGATGCTTCTTTTCCTTCCTATTATTTTTGTGAATGTTTTAACCTCAAGCATTATTTTTTTGTCCCCAAATGGCTCAAGGACCTTTGCGCTCTCATATGGGTGGAACTTAGTTTGCTCTATGCCATCAATAGGTGGAAGGCGGGGAGCATCCCTAACAGGAGAGAAAAACATTGGTATTTTTTCAATCATCAATTCTCTCCAGATGTAAGAAAAATTATTGTGTCTTAGTAAATTGAATTTTAGTTTCATCATAAAGGGAATGCATTTCATTACAGAAATTTTTCAAAAAAATGTTCAGAGAGAAATAAAACACAACACCCTTAATCATATTACTTTGAGAAAATCACTGTTTTGTAAAAAAATGTCATGATATGTTATATCCCAGGTTAAAAATAAAAAACACATTCACCTAAAAATTGAGGTTATAGTAAACATTTTATTCTACTATATTCCTCATTACACCATGAGCATTCCCCCATGTTATTAAATAGACTTCAAAATGAGAATTTTTAAATGTGTGTGGATTTTCTATCACATGGATAATTTATTTTATGCTTGCACGATTTGTGGAAATACAGGATGCTTGTGATTTTTCTATTAGAAATCACTCTGTGATCAGCATCTTCACAAGGGGGCCAAAGGGGCTTTATCTGAAGATATTAATAAACAGGAAGGGGGGAAATGCCCATAGAAGAGAAATCCCTGCTTTGGTATTAACCTAGAAGCCCAAGGAATATTTATTTCTGGTTTCAGACTTGCCCATCAAATTTTAGTAAGTTCACATTTAATCTTTTAACCTTCATATTCTTGCCAAGTATTCAAAAAATGCTGAAAATAAGTTCACAGTGCCAGGATCACCATCTCTGCTCAAGAAAGACATGCTGAATGACTGACCCCTATTTGCTTTCTCTGTGAAAACTTTTAGAATTGAATCCATAAAGCAAGCTCCAGAAAGAGAGGGCAATTGGAAGATCAAGATATTGGAGCAAAGCGGAAAGCTAGTCAAAGAATAAGAGTGAAGATGCGTGTCTGAGAAATTGTACTTTTCAACAAATCCTTAAGAATCAGGAGATCTGAGCTGTTAGTTTAATGAACACTTAAGAATTAATTACCGCTTTCACACAGGGTCAAGAATCTGAGAGGTGAAAGGTTATGGATTCTTACCTTATTTTGTCAGAAGTGGAATACAGAGGTGCAAAGTTTAAATAATTTTCCTAAGGGTTCATTTGGAATAAAATCTAAACTCTTGACTCAGGTTTACCAAACCCTATCTGACCTAACTCCCTGCTATTTCCTGGCACTGCGCCCCTCTGCCCTCCCTCCCCCAAGCTCTTTCCATTAAGGGCTATGTTCCAGGTACACTGGCCTCCAGGAAACCGGGACCTTCAGGGGGGCTCTTCCTGCTGGCAGCCAATCACAGGGAGCCTCGCTGCCCACACACCACCACAACTTCTCTCTCCTCCAACACCCCTTCACTCCTTCCCTATCTCCTCTTCCCTCTGCCTGATTCCTTTCCTTCCCTAGTAAGAAAAAGAGAAGCAACAAAGAGAAATTAACAGACCCCTACCTAACCCATGCACTCACTTTCCGGCCTCTGCACTCACATATTTTGCCTGCTTGCCTGATTGATACGCAATTAACGTATCCTGTTCCCACCTAAAGCCACCCCTTCTCCCGGATGCTAGCTCGGCTCCTACTGCCTATTCAAGGACGCTGTCCCAGCAATGCTTTCTTCAATCTTCTGCATCCTCAATTTTTCCTCTCTACCAGGTCAGTCTCATCCACAGGCAAACACATGTTGTTACTTTTCTCATGAAAAAATCTGAAAAACAAAAACCCTGTCTCTTGGCCACTCTTGCCCTGATTACTACTTTGCTTTCCGTTTCAGCAAAGTTCCTTAAAGAGAGGCTCAGTCAGTTAACTGTCCGACTCTTCATTTCGATGCAGGTCATGATCTCATGGTTTGGTTTGTGGGATCAAGCTCCATGTTGGACTCTGCACTGACAGCATGCAGCCTGCTTGAGATTCTTTCTCTCCCTCTCTCTCTCTGCCCCTTTCCTACTCATTCACACACACACACACACACACACACACACACACACTCTTTCTCTCTCTCTTTCTCAATGAAAAAAATTCCTCTCTTTAAAGAGTGATCTATATTTGCACTCTCTGATTCTCTTCCCCTCATTGTCTCTGTTTTTAAATGTTTTTTTTTTTCAAATTTACTTTTGAGAGAGAGAGAGACAAAGCACAAAGTTGGTAGGCACAGAGAGAGGGGGGGGGGGACACAGAATCTGAAGCAGGTTCCAGGCTCTGAGATGTCAGCACAGAGTCTGATGTGGGGGCTTGAACTCATGAACTACAAGATCATGACCTGAGGTGAAGTCAGACGCTTAACTGACTAAGCCACCTGGGCGCCCCATCTCCTCATTCTGTTTTAGTCTAATGTCAGTCCAGTTCCCTCCCTTGCCACCCTACCAAAATTGCTCAAAGACATGCTGGTAAATCCCCTAGTCATTCTGCAGTCCTCCTGTTGGGTAACCTATTGATAGCATTTGATAGAGTTGGTCACTGCCTCTGCTACATTTCTCCATCTGGCCTTTGGGGCACCACACTCTCTTAATTTCCTTTTTACTTCAGGGATTACTTTTTCTCAGAATCCTTTATGGTTTTTCTACTCCTCAAACTCTTAACACTGTGGTGCCCGTGAGGTACGCCCTTGGCGCTGCTTATATTTCCATATTGCCTATTCCTAGGGCATAAAATACCAGACTCCTCTCCTGGCCATTAGAGTCTTATATCTAATGGCCTATTTAACATATCCGCTTGGATTCCTAATCATGTACCACCAACAACCTGATCACAACTGAACTACAGACCATCAGACACCTCCAACACCAAAGCTGTTCTATCCTCAGCCTTCTTAATCAATGGCGACTCTATTCTTCTACTCACTTAGCCAGTAAGTCTTGACTTCTGTTTCCTGTGCATTCCAAATCTGACCCAAAAGGAATTCTTGGTGGCTCTACCTGCAAAACATATCCAGAATCGGACCATGTCCCACCACCCCTACAATTCTGGTCCAAGCCACCATCATTTCTCAGCTACATTTAATGAAGCAGCTTCCTTACTGTTCTCCCAGCTTCTACACTTGCCTCCTGAGAGTCTCTTTTCAGTTCATAGCCAGAGTGGTCCTTTGAAAACATGTCAGATCATGTCACTCCTAGGCTCCAAATTTGACATGGCTCCACATTTCACTTCAAGTGACATGAAAATGCTTACTTTGGATACAGGGCCCTACATCATGTGATTCTCTGTGGACTTTCTGACCTCCTTGTTCACTCTGTGCCAGCCACACTGCTCTCCTGAACCATGGTAGGCCTGACCCTGCATGTCCTTCTCCTGCTTCTCAGTTCCCCCAGGTGACTGCTTGGCTATTCCCTCACCGTTTGCTCAAAACTTCTCAGTGAGGTCTACTTTCACTAGTCTGCTTAATAATGTAAACTGCCCCCAACCCACTTACCACTCCCTGCCATTTGCTGGCTCAATCTACCCCTACCACATACTACCTTTTATAGCAGTTACCGATCTCTAACACAAAATACAACTTATTTATTATGCCTATTGTGCATGGTCCAGCTACATCTTTGTTTGGGTTCACTGAATTCTAATGGTAAAACAGGCCCAGCACATAGTAGGGCTGAATAAGTATTTCTAGAGTAGACCCAGGAACGAATGAAGAGATGAATGGTCACTGCTCTTTAACTGTTCCCTTTGTCTGGAGTATTTTTTTGTTCACTGTCACATGGTGGCTCATTCAGATGATGACGACCTTGAAGGGGTCTTTCCTAACACAATCAGAAAGAGACAACTGTTACTTGCCATCACTCACCCTAGTTTTATAGTTCTTGTCACTTTTCTAGTATTTCCCTAGTTGTCTACTCATTATATATTCCCTGCCCTCACCCTCACTCCTTCCTATTCATGTCTGAATCCCTAGGACTTAGAACACTGCCTAGCATACATCAGGCACACATTTATTATATGAAGAAATATCACACAGTTAGTGCACCATCTGGAAGGCATTACATAAATTATATGTTAATGGCAGGATCCAATGCAGAAGTCTTTCCTACTGCAGGTCAAAGCCCCCCTACTGGGTGTTCTGCCAATTTAGCAATCGGAAGAATACTAAACAAGAAGATAAAATATGATATTACTATTTTTAGTAGACTGTAGCCATCACGATTTATCTAACTTAGTCACGACCTAGTTTTTAGACCCATGGCTCAGCTCCATGAACTGTTGCAAATCTTGAACTGAGCTACTCTCCCATTACATGGACAGGTCAATCTTTTCCTTGCGTGACACCCCCTGTTTATAAATGTACTTGCTTTTTGCTTCATTTTGTCTGCACAAACATCTAGAGAATCTTAACCTATTGTCATTTAATCCATGTATAAATGCCTATATACTTAGTAGGCAGTGAGGAAGGGTTAATTTTTTCATGCAGAGTTAAAGCTATAAAGGAATGTATGGTCACAGCAATTCGTGCCTGCCCACACCCTTCCTGGAATGGCATAATGGGCATGAATGCTCATATTGGAACTTGGTATGTCATACGATGAACACAGGAATCTGGTGGGTATCAATACATGTTCAGGGATTATGAACTCAGAGGAAAGGGTTCAAATCAACTGACTGAGATATTAAAAACAAAACATATCTTGAATCTGATGACAATACATACTCATGTTATGGGTGTGGATTTCACCATTCCCAGCCCCCCATAATTCTCCCTTTTCATAGTAGTACAACATTATGAGCATTCTGGACTACTGAAAAGGTGGGGGTTGGGGTGCCTTGTGGCTCCGTAGGTTAAGCGTCCAACCTTCGATTTCAGCTCAAGTCATGATCTTAAGGTTCATAGGTCAACCCCCATGTTGAACCTCTTGTGGGGCTCTGCACTTACAGTGTGAGGCCTGCTTGAGACTCACTCTGTCCCTCTCTCTGCCCCTCCCCGGCTCATGCGCTCTCTCCCTCTCAAAATAAAATAATATAAATAAACTAGAAAAAATATGTGGTGGTCTGTAATTTGGGGGGCTTGGCAAAGTCTTGGAACTTTTCGTGAAATCATCCCAAGGCAGCATACAAACTGACATTGAGGATGGAAAGTCTCTCCACCCCGCTGAGTTAGAATATTAGCTAATGGGGCTGTCAGAGGTACACACCTAAATGACTCCCAATGGCTTAGCCTCAAGATGTTTCCATGCTCTTCCGTTTTCTCTTCAAGGAGTTGTCCCAGGTCTGGCACTCACCTCTCTGACACCTCTGCTTGGCCTTCAATGCCTTCTCTGTCTCCCTTTCACCTATGTGACCCTCATCATTGTGAGGGTTTTAGCAAGCATCCCAGTGCACATGTGGATAAAACTGAAGGACATCCCTGGAGGAAGTTTTATTTATTAAAGTCAGTATTAAATTACGCATCTGAAATAAGGACTGGGAAGCCATAGCAATGATTCTGAGCAGGTGAGCAAGGATACCAGTAAGGATCCTCACCAGAGGGGTAGAAGGCAGGGCTGAGAAAAATCAGGGGTGGGAGGGTCCACAGAGAGTGACAGCGCGAAAAGAGGTGTCTCGATCCTGAAAGCAATTGCTACCATTGGTCGATGCATTGGACTTTATGCTAAAATGCTTTAAAATAATGGAAAAGGGGTGGGGGGCAAATACTGCATAAGCAGTTGGGTTTTAGACAAGTATATGTATCATTTACTAAAAGTCATTTAAACAAGGCAAACATATACGCCATAAGGAAAAGCACTTAGAAAAAGAGGACTTGTCCCTGTGATGAATGCCCCTCATTACTGCTTATCATTCCAGAACCCAATGAAGGGGGACACTTGGCATGGGCAGGGAAATGATTTTAGCATATGCGGTAGACAGTTAAGGTTTGCCACCGCGCATTCTGTTCTTCTTCATTTGGTAAAAGACCCCAATTTAGGGAATCACCACCTCCCCCACTCCTTCTCAGTCCAAGGAGCTTTTACCTCCTTGCTTAAGTGGATGACAGTGGCATGTAATGAAGGTGTGGTGTGAGTACCATAACCCTCATAGTGGAGACTCCAGGGGTGGTCATGTGACTCAATCCCATCTAATAAAAGACAGTTCTGGGGTGCCTGGGTGGCTCAGTCGGTTAAGCGTCCGATTTCGGCTAAGGTCATGATCTCACAGTCCGTGGGTTCGAGCCCTGTGTTGGGCTTTGTGCTGACAGCTCAGAGCCTGGAGCCTGCTTCAGATTCTGTGTCTCCCTCTTTCTCTGCCCCTCCCCTGCTGACTCTCTGTCTCTGTCTCTCAAAAAAATAAAATAATAAAGACATTTTTAAAAAAAAGTTCTGAAAGTTTTGTCAGGGCTATAGGAAAATCTCCCTTTTCCACTGGAGTTAATGCTGAAAGCCTATAATTATTTGGCAGGGGTCTGGGAGTGGGGGTTGGGAGGCACAGGGAGAGAACTTGCCTGAGAAGCCAACAGAGAGAGAGAGAGAGAGAGAGAGAGAGAGAGATCTGAAGAAATAATTTCCACGTCTGGTTCCAGTTGTGTCTTTGTGATTTTAAGTACATTGAGTCAATGAACCCCTATTGCTCAAGCCAGTTTGAATTGGGTCTCTGTCACCTGCAGACAGAAGAGCCTGACAAACACATATAAAGCTCATCATGTGCCAGTGATACCAAACCATTTATATACGAACTAATTTAATGTTCTAAGAATCTTATGAGGTTGACACTAAAACATGCCCATTTTAGAGGTGGGAAAACTGTGATCCCAAGATCATATAAACTAGTCAAGGAAGGACTTAGGATTCAAGCGTAAGCAGCCCAGCTCTGCAGTCAATGCCCTTGACCACTACTGCATCCCTGTAGCATCACTGAGCATAGAATCAATTTGAAGGAGAAACTTACGGCTTCCAGAGTGACTTGTCTGGACCCAGCTCAAACAGAGTGAGAGAATTTCTTTAGGGTTTTGACTTCACTCAAGTATAACCTCCTGAAGGACAAAATTTACATTTCATTTTTTAGCCCCCTACCCCCTGCCCTCCAAAACATAGCACACACTTGGCTTGCACCTCTACAGTCAGGATAAACATGAAACTGAAAGAGAAGACAGGATTCTTTAAAACCAGGCCTGTAGTTCACCTATATGAAAAAGAACAAAGGTCTAGAGCCAAGAACCCAGATAAAAGTGTGTGTACACACTCGCACACACTTGCACACCTGAGAAGCCTCGGCGAGGGACAAGAGCTATAGAAGGAATTGCATATAGAACTGCAGGATGAACTATAATTAACTTCAGAAAAACTCTGCATATTTTCTCTCTCTTACAGTAGCTAGAGTTTTTGCTTAAGTCATAAAGGAAATCAATTTTCTGAACTCTCTCTCCCGGAGTCCTATGTAGGTTTCCACTGCACCTCTGTGTGTTTGGCGAGTTCTATTCACTTTGCTGCCTCTGCCCGATGGATTCTGAGCACGGGTTTTCTTCTCTTTTGCAGTCTGTCCTCCCCCTGACCCCACCTTCTTCCAAATGTCCATTCTGATCAGATGGACAAGTCAGGCTTTGCCCAATTAGTCCACTTTAAGTAGCTTACCCTGTACTTTATTAAAAGCAAAATCCACATTGGGTTGACAAGATTAGAGGAAAATATAAAAATAAATTACTGTATTAAAATTAATTAAATGAAAAGCTGTATCTAATACCAGGAAATGATGGACTTCACAGGAGCAGTGAAGCCCTTAGTTCAACAAATGATTTTTAAAAATCCTAAAAACTCCCAACTCAGGGCTGAATTAAATATTCTACACTGAATGCAAAAGCAAAAAGATGTTAATTTTGGCTTTATGCACAAAGTGAATAAAAAGTTCATTCTGCTCTTTGCTCGGCAGGAAAATTCTTTTGATTGCAACACCATTCCACAGGCTGGGGGTTATAAATAACACCACTCATGCTTACAGGATGACTTGGGTCAGAAGATAGAATTTTGAAAACACTATGCAAGTGAACCAAACAACAAATAAATAGGACTACAGGTTCAACTGCTCAGCTTAACGTTTATAAAGCACATTAGGAGCCAGGTTCTATGCTAAGGGATGGGCATACCAAAAAGGTATAAACCAAAAAGAAATTAGGAGTGAGGTAACCAGGATTAGAATCCAACACCAAGTGCCATGTGCTCTGAATTTTTATACCCTGACATCAATTATTTTTATAGCTTGCTTGGTGATAAGTTTAAATGCCTTCATTTACTTATTAACAATAGAAAGAATTGGATTTGGATTTTAATGCATATGAGGCAAGTGGGGGGGGGATCAAGTCCACAGTGGAATAAAATGGAAATGGCTAGATGCTTCTATTCTTCATTTGTATTTTGGATTTCTGATATTACGTTTCCTTCCGAACCCCAAATCCATTTTCTCATTTTTCTTCTGTGTATGTGTGTTGGTGGGGATGGGCTGAAGCAGTAACAAAAAAAGAGGGGGGGGCGGTTCTTGTCTTTCTCTTTCTGGTCTAAAGCAAACACTCACTGACTCCAACACACCCCAGGAAGCAAATGGAAAACTGGGTAGCAATCAGAACCAAAGGCTGGATCCACGCTGCTTGGATGGTGTGACACAGGGCCAAGGACCCAGCCTCTGAGCCTCTATTTTCTCATCTATTTATTTAAAGAGAGAATCAGAGCATCTGACTCCTAGGGCAGCTGTGCAGATAAGAAGTTCATTCACATAAAGCCCATAGCACAGGGCTTGCCACATGGTGTAGGTTGGCATATTTTAGGTCCTTAGCTGAGTTGGTACTGCTGTATTTTCTGGGCCTTCATAGAATTTCAGTGCACAATCCCATTTTCCTTCCCAGGAGAGACTTGATCACTCTCTAGTCTACCATGTCTCCAGCCTCTGTCACTTTCTATCCCCACACTCCATTTTTCCTCATAGTACATATCACCATGAACACACATATATGTATATTTACTGTCTTCCTATCTACCTCCATGAGGTAGTTACTGTGACTCATACAAAGGAGGCCAAAGAGTTACTTTTTTACTCCCCACAGCTAGAACCTAAGCTCTGAGGGATAGGGATTGGTTTGTTTTGTTCCCTGATGCTTGCCCAGATTCTAGAACAGGGTCTAGCACTCAAAATGACTGGAATGAATGAACAAAGTAGTTTTTCTCAAGCGCATCATACTTCTGGCACATGTCAGACCTATGGTCCCTTCCTGCTTGAATCTGAGCCCATGATGAAAAGGCTACACGTGCTCTACTGTGGATTTGGGGAGAACCCACATAATTACATTCTACCTGGATTCTGGATGGTGCTGTTTCTCCAGTGTACCTGGTACCTTGCATTCCCATTAGAACAATGTCCTACAATCCCAGGTTCCTGAGAGGTGATCATAAACTAGTCACCTAGGTCCACAAATATGTGTGTGTGCCTGTGTATGTGTGCTCACAGAGACATGCACATGGGTATATATATGTGTGTATATCTAATAATTTTAGCAAATACGTAAAAAATACTAGAAGATGTCAAATGAAAACGCACAATTTCAAGTTCCCTTTATAACTACAAAGATGTGCCCTACTGGGCCTACACTCCTGGGCATCAGATGATTGGCTTTGAGTGGCTCTACCTCCATTTAGATAAAGCAGGTGTCTCTAGTTAGCTATAGGTTTTGCCCTCCTTATTGTCTTTCTAACATTGAGGGCAAGTGCCATTTGCAATTTACTGTTGCAACTGAACAATATTTCCTAAGATAGAGAAATATCTTGATCAAAAGTGGGAAAACTGAAGACTTGGTGTTTTCAGCATAGGGGAGAAAAAAAATTTTTTTTCATAAGGAATGAAATTGTTCTAAAAAATGTTTTTAAACATTTTTATTTATTATTGAGAGACAGAGAGAGACAGAGCATGAACATGGGAGGGGCAGAGAGAGGCGGAGACAGAATCTGAAGGAGGCTCCAGGCTCTGAGCTGTCAGCACAGAGCCTGACATGGGGCTCGAACCCACAAACTGTGAGATCATGACCTGAGCCGAAGTCAGATGCCCAACCAACTGAGCCACCCAGGAGCCCCAGGAACAAAATTGTTCTGATATGTTTGCTATGTAGTTGTCCAGCAGACTCGACTATTTATGTTTCCTGGCCACTCTAGATATCTGACTTTTCCACTCTGTCCTAGGAGGAGGGCCCTGTGGCTTGGACCCCTCAGCCATCTTGGGGTTCTGCTAAATTGATGAATAGTACGTTTCTTTTTTCTTGCTGATGTGAGCAAGACATATTTGGATATCAACTTATTTTCTGTCATTAAGCTTTATGCAAGCAGTACTTTGGGTAATGCTTCTGCAGGTTGTCGTTTCACAAAATATTGTTAGAAATTGCTGTGACTTCAGGATCAGAAACAATAACCTGATTCAAATGCATTAGAGCATTTTATTTCTGATTATACTCATATATTACTCTATCAGTATTAGGTATTATAGGAAAAATGGGTTCCTTGTTAAATAAAACTAGAAAACACAGACGAAATAAGGTTCTATGGGTTTCTTTACTGTGAATTCTCTTTGCTTGAGTTTCTCTGAAGGACTGAGAGCTGGGTGGGATGAGAGGGGGCTGGTATGTATTATTTTCCAAACTTGTTTTGTCTGGCTAGAGATCTCTTCGATGTTTTTAAATCACAAAATATCATTTGTCAAGTACTATAGTTTTTGATATTTTACTCTGCATAGAGTACATTGCCTACATTTTACAAATCAACTTCAACTGGATCTATGAAAATAATAGTACAAAGACGTCACCATATCCTAGATCCCCAAGGACAGCACTTATCTAAAACATGCAAAACAGCCTTTAGATAATAATCACTAATATCACCCATTCATCAGGGTCTAATTACTTGCCTATTACCAGGCGTCGAACCTGTCTCACATTCTCTCTATATTATCTCTCTGAATCTTTAAATTAAACAGTAACCCTCCAAAGACAGGTAATATCATCCCCATTTTATAGATGATGGAAACCCAAGACATTGTGACATTAACAAATTGCCCAAGATCCCACCTAGAAGGGGTGAAGTTAAACCATCAAGAAATACTTCACGTACATATGTATTGTGGACATCTCTTCTCTTTAATGATAAAAACAAATAGCATTTATTTAAATGCTTATTATCAATCTGGCATACATGGATTTTATAGGTACTATCTACTTAAATCCCCCCACCATGAAGTGCCACTCTAATTCTCATTTATACAGATTAGAAATTAAGATTGAAGCAAGGCTCTTAACAGGTACAACATCACACAATGAGTACATTGTGCCAACTCTGTGTACATCTGGAGCGACGCTGAAGTCCATACATTTAAAGGCCTTCTGGATGCTTCTGAGATGTGTCTTGAGCATCTGTTCCTTACAGAGCTCCATGATAAATGCTGAGAGCCAACAGAGTTTAAAAGCACAAAAGAAAAACAGAAGGATTCTTATCTAAAGCATCAGCACTGTATCACTATGACAAAGAGAAAAAAGTCCACTCAGGCTTTTAACAACTTCAGTGCAGGATTTCTAATCTTTGGGTGTATTTATGTCTTTCGGCTTCATTCTCTTATACCAACTTTTGTCTATAGATTTTCTCTATTAGAAACTACAAGAACAACTTTTCTTGATGAGTTCCATGCGAGGGATCATATAAAGCACCATCCCCACGTACTCTCCAAAACATGACTGTGGCCACTGAAGCAGGTGGGTGTCTCCATTCTCATTGTCCTCATAAGCGGGAGGGGGTGTCTCACCTGTACCGTAATGGTGTCCCCGCTTTGCAATAAAGAGGTTGGCGGATTCCCCAAGAATGTAACAAAGGCCTAGAGGAAGGCATGCTTTGGGGAGAAAATTGGAAGTGAGCGCCAGAGCTTTACAAAGAGCTCCCAAAGTAGGCCCTTGTAAAAGTGAATAATGAGCTGCATAGACTCGTTCCTTCATGCTGAGCTCAACACACATCTTTAAACATAAGATTGTCAAGGAAGCAGATACTCGGAAACCCTTTCATCTTAATTAAAGTTATGTGGGCTACGAAATACTTTTCCTTTATATTAAGCTCTTATTCCTGTGGAGAAATTTCTATTTGTTTTTATCTAATTTGAGCTTCAAGGTTAATCTCGGTTTAAGACTTTCACTCACTGGGAGAGACAGTCCATCCGGTTCGCCCCTGATTCCATGTATATGCATGGAATCCACCAGTACCCTGCTGGGCTCCAAAGCTTCTTGCTGGCTGTGCATTCTTTACACGGTTCCCTTCAACAGAAAGAATGGACTGTGTATCTGGGAAGGAGAGAGAGAAAGGGAGGATTTTGAAAAAAGGTCACAAAGCTGTCTATTTTAGGGTTCCACATGCCACAACCCTCAAAGGTGGAGTTTCTGATAAAAACTTGCTCTGGGATACAGAGCCTGAGGTTTTCCGATGGGGAAATCAGGAGGAAGAGGGACACACTGGAAACAAAGAAGGAGAATGCGTTTTATTCCAGAAAGGGGTTTTTGCAGACTTTGAGACAGCTGATAGATCAGACTGCTGGGCACACCATGATCCCTAATTTTCAACAAATAGATGTTTGATTGGATAAAACTGATGATGGAAGTCATGCGCGCTTTTGATTTCAAAAGGCAAGTAAGAGATCATAAACAAGTTGCAGGAGATCTAATTTGGGAACTAATTGGAGTGTTTCACAAACTTGACGCACACAACAACTGGCATTCAAATAAGAACTAGGAGGCACCTGGGTGGCTCAGTCTGTTAAGCATCCGACTTTGGCTCAGGGCATGATCTCACAGTTTGTGAGTTCGAGCCCCGCCTCAGGCTCTGTGCTGACAGTTCAGAGCCTGAAGCCTGCTTCAAATTCTGTGTCTGCCTCTCCCCTGCTCACGCTCTGTCTCTCTCTGTCTCACTTTCAAAAATAAATAAAGATTAGAAAAAAACAGAATAAGAAATAGAACATTTTCATAACCCCAAAAACATCCCTTTCAGCTCCAGCCACTATCCCCTACTCCAAGGGGACTTCTATTCTCACCTCTAACAGCACAGATTAGTTTTACAACACTTGGTAAATGTTAAAATGCTTACATCAAACGTGGTTTACCCTAAAAATATTCTTTGCTTTGCTATACATACTACATGTCTTGGCTGTAAGTACAAAAAATTCAGTCAGAACACTTTCCCATCCATCACCTGCCTTTTTGCCAAACAGGTCCAATAAAGAACTTCCCATTCTTTTACAAGGATATTTGAGCTCATATCTAGCCCTTTCCATTTTATTTGGGTCAATCTCTTGTTACAAAGCATTTTTGTCTTCTTCAAATTGGAAAACCGAGGTATTATAAAGTGGTTTTCACTGAGTTTAGCAAAGTATTTGGGATGATTTCTGACTTAAAATATAGAGTATATGGAATTCATTTTAGCAGGAGGACCTTGGGGGAAACCCAAAGAAATAGCCAACCATTCTCCAGAGTGCCTTTAACTGAAGTAGAATAAAAGTAACTGCTGTTGGAGGGAGACAGATCAAATCTAATAAGGTGCTGGGGGCCAAGCCAATAAATGGGGGTTTTGAGTGTGAACCCAAATCAAAAGTCCTACTTGCAGGTGTTGAGTTGAGATCAGGAAGCTTCCCATAAGGGCAACTCTGCTTAGCATCCTCCAGAGTGACTAGCAACAGGGAATTGATTTAAGGATTCTTGGTGATTTTCTTATGATTCACTAAGGGTGCTTACTGATTCTTTGAAGCAACAGAGGGGAGCCCAGCTGGTAATAAATAAGAGACTGCTCGACACGGCTTCCTCTCTGAAATCTCCACACTGTGATTATTGTATATTCTTGGCTCATGGACTGCAGGCTTCCATGACTTTCCTGTGAATATCCTGCTCTGCTCTTTAGTCCTTACTTTCTTCATACGTCTAGTTGTCCCTTTCTCTTGTTTCTAATGAGTCAATCTATCATAGTCAAGAATCAGCTGAATTGGCTGTGTGATGCCTCATGAAGAAATCACAAGCATTCACAAACAAACCATAGAAAACATGAGAATCTGCCTATCTGATTTCCCCCCAAATACCTTCCTGGCTTATTAGTTAATGTGAACACACCAGAATGGATGGTCTCTAGACTATGGTAATTTTATTTGGTTCCCTGACAGATTGAAGATGACTTACAAAAACATACCATACAGGAAGATAAGTTAGATTAAGTCAGAAATATCAGGAAGGGAAACAACATGGATAGCGTTATTAAGTGAAATGAAAAAGTCCCTTTGAACCACAAATGTTTATCATTAAGTCTTTTGCAGTTTGTGGATGACAAGTTTGACTTTAACATTCCTGGAATTTAACATCAATAGGAAAACATGAAAAGTTACAAAACCGGTATTGCCCATAAGACCAAAAAAAAAAAAAAAAAAAAAGGCAAACCAGCTCTCTAGAAGAAAAACTATTCTTGAGGCTATGACAAGAAACAAAAGTCTCCAAGCGTTCTCATAAAGAAGCTGCTTAGTGATGTTAATAACAAGGTCTATGGAACAGGTGCAACAAAGCATTTCTAAAGGTTCTAGCTTAATCACTGTCTTCAATAGAGTTAGATGGCATTGTACCAAAGAAGGCTGTGGCTTAGGGTCACAGATTTCCAGTGATGAGTGGTAAACATGAGATGTTCCAGAAAAAAGTTAGATGAATCACATGTGCATCATTAAAAAAATGGTTCAAAATTATCATTGGCCTGGTTGGGGGTTCATCCGTGTTTCTCACCGGGGTTGGAGACATAAGTTTTAATAGTCTTTTAAGCTGAGTAAAAAGAGCTGATATCATCTAATGAAGGTATGAGGCACTTAAGTTCTTGTAATTTCCCTGAAAACAACTCAGCTGCTGCTCACAGATAGGAGCCTAAATTTACCTGGGACAGTGACTAAAATTTAGTTTTCTATTTACTCTAATGTACTGAAATGTGGGCTACGGGAGGCCCAAAGATCTACACTCTAGAGCTGAAGAACCACTTGAATTTACCTTACATTTAAAAGCAAGAAATCTCAACAAAGCTCCCAGAAGATGTCTGCTGTCAGCCCGAGATTTACTCATGTGTTTCCATAAACTAGTCGCACTCCTCTGTGTTACTCTGAGGACATAAATAAAATCTATACAATCCTTAACCTGTACAATTATGCATTATCTTAATGGCGAAGATCCAAATTAGACACAATAAAAATCTCTTTCTACTAACTGCAGAATCTTTTCTGCTGAGAAGGAAAAGCAATCCAGGAACTGAAACTCTCGCTATAGAAAAATATTCCTTAGCAGAATGAGATAAAATATAGATCTACTATTCTCTCTGCACTTGATCTTTTGTGTTTGATCATAAATGCACATTGTGAAGAGATGCCTCATACCTCCAAGCTAAACACTGTTTGCTACTCATTAGTGATTTATAAATGATATTTTCTCCCTGGTGACATATCTTTTGATATGATTCTCTAATAATAACATCCACCAATATTAAAATAAGAACATCCCCGTGTATTGTGATCATCTTCAACCACATTTCCTCATGAAAATTAAATTTTAGCACACCAACTGATATTGTATGCATATATTTGTCTACCATCATTATAAATCTCCTAAGGGTCTCTATAAAATGATAGTTTTGCCTCTTTGCAGTAATTCTACCTATGCTCCAAAGCAAGAAACTAATTACATGCTGACTTTTCACTAACTTTGATCTTTCAAATACCATACTATGGAGGTTCTATAGGTAATCATATAATTACAATTCACTAAATGAGTTGAAATTAGCCATAAACCTTTTTATTTAAATTGTATTAACTGTTTCTTCAGTAACACTGTCTGCAAGGCTACTCATTCCTACATAAGTTTGCCGATATAAGGTTTCAAACTAAAATCTGATTATGGTCACTAATGTTTATAACAAATGCCTCATTATAACACCAGAAGCCCCAATGAAGATGAATATGCAGGAATTTCTTAAAATATATTTAAGGAAAGGCCAAGGATAAACTATAGTGGCATAAGGAAATGACTGAAATTTCTCGGGGGAATGTTTTAGTCAGCAAGAAAGAAAAAATGACCTCACTTGTGTTTTCCCACTGAGTTGGTGCAGTATTTCCTGACAGAAAAATTAAAGACAATTGTTTCTTTCATTATACCATAGAACTATGCATAGAAAGCAGAAAAAAACCTTCTATATTTCACTTTTGGAAAATATCAATCCCCTCAGTACAGACTAAAGGGAATACTAGCCAAGGATGGCACCCCTCGCTTTTTAAGATCTCTTAATTAAATTGTATTTGTTTGAAACAGTCATTATTGTTGGTGCTTTGTAAGTTCCTCTTGTAATTCTTTACCATTACGGACGATACTATTTTTGTGGGCTGTTTTTACTTGGCAGTGAAAAATTTTTTTCTTGCTAGTATATTCAAAACACTATAGCAATGGCTCACAAATGGGGTTGATTTTGCCCCTCAAAGGACATTTGGCGATGTCTGGAGAAATTTTTGGCTGTCACAGCATAGGTGGTTCTACTGGAATCTAGTGTGTAGAGGCCAAGGATGCTCAACACCCTACAATGCACAGGATGGCCCCCACAACAAAGAATATTCAGCCCAAAATGTCAACAGTGCTGTGAGGTTGAGAAACCCTGCCTTAGACCACATAAAATGAAAGCGTGTAGATTAGTAACCACTTAAAGTGAAGAAACTCAAGCCTCTTGAGTGGGAAAGCTGGTAATGAATTTCCTCTTTAAAGTTGAGCCTGAAAGGTATGGAAAGGAAACACTCCATTGTTTGGAAAAGAGACCTCTACCTTTACCGTGTTTATGGACCTTATTTATCTAATAACAGTCAGAGCCACACAAAACCCTGACCACCACAGTCACTTTAAAGCTGAGTAAACAAAGTGTGTTTTGACTTGTCATCAATCAAGACATGGGATCACAGGGAATATTGTGTGCAAGAGGCAGTTGTTTTATCTGGAGCCTCAGCCTTTAAAAAATTCAAAACAGTAAAGTTGTTTATTTGACACCATTCTTGACCTGACTGTGGTGCTTCGTTCTAAGAGAAAGTAAAACACACACAGCTTTCTGATTATTTGTAATTATGTAGGATGTCTATTTCTCTGGCCAACTGAGCTATGGACTAAACCCAGAAAGAAACAGGAAAAGCTTTCAAACACAACATCACACACACAAAAAAACTTCAAGGAAAATGGGGGGTGACGATGATTAAGCATTATTTCTAAACCACGTGTGGAACCAATAAAGACTGTCGTTTAATGAATCTTCAAGAGTGTTAGGGTGCATTTAGCTCTAGGAATTGCATCCCTTTGGAGATCTTTGCTCCAAAGAATAAAATTAAATATTCAGGAACAGTAACCTGAAAACTGAGCTTCTGAAACACATCTATAAGCCCAACCCACAAACTGTGGGCTTCATGTAGGTGGATTGCCAGCACTGTTTTCAGACACATACTTCACCTATTTCCCAGCCCTTACTTTCTTTGAATAGACTTACTGTCAATATCAACTGCTTCCATTGTTGTTAAACGTGTCTTTTGCTAACTGTTATGGCCTAGTTAAGAAGTGTTTGTATCCGGGGGCATTCAGTGACTTTCCAGCATAGTCCTGAGAGACCTAGCCTGGTTGACACAACTATTTCCTAACCCTGTTCTCCCACATGTCTCCTGAGCAATTCATACCGGCCACTTGGCTTTTCCAGTCAATGATTCATAGGATATGGGCCAAAGCAGTCTTGGGATGATATTTTCTTTGATTCTTTTAGATAAAGGACATGCAAATTCAATAGTCATTATCTTTCTTAGGCAGGTTGTCACAATTATTTGTAGCCTACCAAGAAATTAATGAGCCTCACCAAAACCTGGTTTTCAGGAGCTAAAATTACCATATCATGAACTTATCACTTGAGTTTGAGGACTAAGTATTTGAAGTTAAGGGGTACAAGGGTCCCTGGGTGGCTCAGTCGGTTAAGCGTTCGACTCTTGATTTTTGCTCAGGTCATGATCTTCACAGTCCATGGGATTGAGTGCTCTGCTGGGCTCTGCGATGACAACATGGAGCTTACCTGGGATTCTCTCTCTCTCTCTCTCTCTCTCTCACTTTCTCTCTGCCCCTACCCTACTTGTGCACTTGGGCTTTCGCTCTCTCATAATAAACAAATAAACTTAAAAAAAAAGATATTGGATTACAAAGCCTCTCCCCATCCCACATGTGCACAACAGAGAAAATCCTAGTGAGCACTGATGAGGAGGTGCCAGGCCATGTTTTTTGTTTGCTTGTTTGACTGTTTTACTTGCTTAAGCAGGATGTGGTCAAACACCTTACACAGTAAGTGCTCTAGTCTCTGTTTACTCATTTCAATTTAGGACAACTGGACAAGCAGATTTCAAAGCTACCTTCCAGGGGCTTGTTGGGGGGGTACCTCTACAAATTTGGGTCTATTTTACTTCCTCCTGAGTCAAGTATACATTATGACAGAGTTGGGAAGAAGAAACATTATATTAGCAAAATAAGCATTCTGTATTACATAATATTTTGATGTTTTATTTATTTTTGAGAGAGAGAGACAGAATGTGAGCAGTGGAGGAGCAGACAGAGGGGGAGACACAGAATCTGAAGCAAGCTTCAGGCTCTGAGCTATCAGCACAGAGCCTGATATGGGGCTGGAAGCCATGGACTATGAGATTATGACCTGAGCCAAAGTCAGACACTCAATCGATTGAGCCACAGAGGTGCCCCAAGAGAAGGCAGTGTTTTGGATGTAAGTGTAGTCAACATATCTATTTTGATTTAGAAAAATTACTTGATCCTACATGTTTGAGGGACTTGATTCTTGCTTTCTCTGCTTACAATGTGTTACCGTCCACCTTGCCAAATGCTACCTATTTTTTGAGACTCAGCTCAGCATCTCTTCCTCTGTGACTTGTCTCCCTGTACCATGGGGTCACTGCTTCCTTTGTAGCAACCACAGCCCTTAGCAGATACCTACATCTACAAATATCATGTCATTCTATCCTGTTAACAGCTTATTGAAGCATTTTTATATCAGATAATAAAATTCATCACTGAAGTGTACAATTCAGTGACAGTAAATTTACAGAGCTGTGCATGCAACATCACAAGGCAAATCTAGACCATTTCTATCACACCAAAAAGAACCTTCATCCCATTTAAGTCATTCCCCATTCCCACCCAGCTACCCCTATCTCCACCCCGAGATTACCATTACCACCAACCTACTTTTTGTTTCTGTAGATTTCACATTGTTTTGTGTTGCTTTCTTTGTGTTTTCCCCGGAGAAGCTTCTAAGCTCCTTCAAAGCAAGGATAGTGATTATGATCTTGTTCTTTTTTTTTCTTTGTAACTCTTAGCAGAACTGCCATAATCAGGTAATACATAAAGGTAATATATAACAGCATATAATATTTATCAAAACTTCCATTTATTTGAAGTATGCAATTGAGAATATTACAAATTCCCTCCCACATTTAATCTCTAAACCAGTCATTGGTTAAGCAGTGTTTTCATTCCTTCCAGAGATAAGGACATAGCCCTAGAGTAGTTAAATAACCCACCCTGGGTCCTGTCAGGATTTGAAGCCTGGGTTGTCTGAGTCCAAAGCTGAATGAATGAATGAATAAATGAATGAATGAATGAATGAATGAATGAATCAGTGATGAGGAAAGGAACTCTTGATCTAGAACAGGGTTTCTTTTTTTTTTCTTTCTTCTTCTTCTTCTTTTTTTAAACAACAGATATTTATTGTCTCACCATTCTGGAGCCTGAGATGAAAAGAGGTGAAACCACTTCAGTTTCTCCTGAGGACTCTTTTCCTGGCTTGCAGATGGCAGCCTTCTGGCCATGCCTTCACATAGTAGAAAGAGGGAGGAAGCTGTCTGGTGTCTCATCTTATAAGGACACTGATCCTAGTGGATCAGGGATCCATCTCTATGATCTCATTTAGCCTCAAGTATCTCCTTTTTGTGTATGTGTGTAAATGTAATTTATTGTCAAACTAGCTAACATACAGTATGTACAGTATGCTCTTGGCTTTGGGGGTAGATTCTCATGGTTCATCGCTTACATACAACACCCAGTGCTCATCCCAACAAGGGCCCTCCTCAATGCCCATCACCCATCCCCCCCCCCCACCTATCCTCAGTTTGTCCTCTGTATTTAAGAGTCTCTTATGGTTTGCCTCCCTCTCTGTTTGTAACTATTTTTTCCCCTTCCCTTCCCCCATGGTCTTCTGTTAAGTTTCTCAAGTGGAACAGGGTTTCTTAATTCTAGAAAGGATTCTAATAGAGACCTCATGAATCTGTTTGTCATGTTTCAGATGCATATGGTATATATTTATGCCACAATGTTCATAGATTATTGAAATTTCAAAGGTAGCCTTGATCTAAAAATGAAAGGTACTGAGAGAGGCTGCAATAGTGATGAGTCATGGTCCCTCAATGTGCTTCTTTCCTACGAGGATGAAAAAGTGAGCTACGATCTTTACTCTCTGTGTTATGTGGGCAAGGTTTTCTAAGAACCCACTTGTCCCAAATCTCATTCTGTGTTCAAAATAAGGAAGTTAACCCTACTTCATGTATATCAAAGGAAACACCTTCCCACTCTTTGCCCTTCCTTTGTTTCAAGCTGCCTGTCGTGTCAATAAAGTTGTTGGGGAAAAAAAAATTCAAATGGGAGAAAGGCTATAAATGGAGAACCCTTAGATCCTTCCTTCTCCCTGGTGTCAACGCTTCCTTTTCCCCCAGAGCTGGGGTAAGTTAATTGTATTTGAATGAATAATTCTAATAAAGCAGTGACCTTTAATGCCAACTGGTGTTTTTAATTTTAATTCACTGTCAGTCACTCCACTGTGAGCCACCCCAGGATGTGAGCAGTGGAAAGGCCAGTATGTACAGAGAAGAGAAAAACAAACATGCAGAGCTGGGCGCCCGCCGCCCACAGGTAAACACAGAGATGGCAGATATTACAAAGAGATGGGGGCCAGAGACTCCTTACAAAGGAGGCAGGACAACGGTGGATAGGAGAATCACAGTTATGTCAAAATTCAATAAAAATTTTCTGCCTATCAGGAAGATAATTCACTGTTCACTATATAAAATTTAGAAAAGACAGGAAAGCAGAAAAAGGAAATGGAAGAATCAAAATAAAACCCATCTGAAATCTAATTGCTTAGAGACAACATCTGTGACTAGTATTAATATTCTGGAATATATCCTTCCAGTCTTTTTTCTATATTTATATACATATACAAAATCCATGCATATAGTCTTCTATCTATATATTTTTATTTTCTTAATTTTTTTATGTTTTATTTATTATTGAGACAGAGAGAAACAGAGCATGAGTGGGAGAGGGGCAGAGAGAGAGGGAGACACAGAATCCGAAGCAAACTCCAGGCTCTGAGCCGTCAGCACAGAGCCCGATGCGGGGCTCGAACTCATGAACCGTGAGATCATGACCTGATCCAAAGTCAGACGCTTAACCAACTGAGCCACCCAGGTGCCCCTATCTATATATTTTTCAATTGAATTATGCTGTGTGTATGGTTTCAGGAATTGCTTGATGCATAATTATTCAGGTTTCTTCTGTGCCTTGAAATTCAATCTTTCAAGTCTTCACTCATATGAATGAGAAAGATAGTAGATGCCACTTGAAATAAAAAGGGAGTTCTAGTGGTACAGGATCCTCTAAAGCAGATTTCAGAACTGAAATGCCCCAAGGAATTGGGCTGACCTTTAAATGAGGTCTGAGAACCAGGTTGAGCCCTGTGTCACTGAGGCAGCCCCTACAGAGGCCCAACAAGAATTTGGGGTTGTTCTTGTCCCCTACACTTTTGGAGGTCAGAAATTCATATCTTGAGCAATCTTCCCATTTAAAAATGATAGCAACTAATTTAAATTAAGTTTAAAAATACTGCACTGACCAGATCCATTTGATCTCCTGATTGGACTTGGCCTAAGGACCAAGTTGCCAAGTGCAGTCTAAAGGAAAATGACCAGATCTAGCCCCAGCCCACCTCTCCCTTCACCCACCCATCACCGCCAATCCAAAAATAGAGTATTTATCCTTCCATGGGAGCTAGTTGGTCTTACATGGTGTATATTTAAATTTCAACAGAATGTAATTATTATTGCACTTTAATTCCTTTCTCTCTTCACTGCTTCTCAACGGCAATGTAAAATGAAAATGGATGTGGTATTTTCCCTCAGAGAATTTACTGTAGGAGAGGCCTCCATACCCATATACTTATGCATATATTAGTGGCATCATTACAAGGATTTTAAGTCAATAAAAATTTCTTGTGCATCTACTACTGTATTTAGGAAGAAATGGAACCACCAGTTACTTCCCGTGCACAAGTAAACACGCGTGTATTTATTGATTCCTTCAACATAGAATTGAGTGACTACTGTGGAAACACGGCTCTTAGCACTGGGTACAGAGCTGTGAGCAGACAAAGTATGTAAGTGGGTGTGAGCATGTGGGCTGTCACAGAGAGTGGGGTAGGGGTAAGCAGTGGGAATGGCCTATGGATTAGCAGTTTTCATTCTCGACCAACAAAGAGCCCCGTCCCCCACACCACACAGGAGAGTGCCTGAGGGCCAGGACCTCACTTGGAAGATGCAAGAGGGTCCCAGCACACCAGTGTTTCTAACCTTAATATTCCACACTTAAACTGAACTCCACTGTGTACCTGTGTTTGCCTTTAACATAATCACAGTGTTTGAAATTCCGTTCTGTCAAATGATTTACCTGTATGGGACATCTTGCCTGAGAAGTGAAGGAGTGATTCCTAGGTTCTGAAAGATACAGAGTTGCAGTTGCTTCTTGTGGACCCACCTTCAAGGCCTCCTTCTCAGACATGCCAGTTCTCAGCCCTAGGCGTGCCGATTCTCAAACACTGCCCTCAGACAGCACAAAAATAATCCAATAGATCAAGTGAGTAGCACACAGGCATTAGATATGTATTTTCCACTACAAACAAACTGGCCTTTCCATGCACAAATGGCCTTTGGGTTTCATTTGAGGACTAGTTGGTCACAAACACAGTGAGCGTTGCCCTCTTTATTTAAATGCATTTCCTAAGTCATGTCACCTAACTAAATTGTCGGTATTAAAATATTTCTGCCTCGCATGGGGCACCTGGGTGGCTCAGTTGGTTGAGCGTCTGACTTCAGCTCAAATCATGATCTTACAGGTTGTGGGTTCAAGCCCCGTGACGGGCTCTGTGCTGATAGGTCAGAGCCTGAAGCCTGCTAACGATTCTGTGTCTTCCTCTCTCTGCCCCTCCCTTGCTCAGACTCTCTCTCTCTCAAAAATAAATAAACAGTAAAAAAATTTTTAAAAATACTTCTGCCTCTCTCATTAGTCTTTCCTTCATGTCTTTACCTCCACTGCCAACTTTGATAGTTAAACATTCAAATGTTGAAAAAGTGACCTAAGTTTATGGAAAAGGAAGTATTTTAGGATATGTAGGCATCTTGATTTTATGGTACAATGGTACATTGTAGCCCAGTGAGGCAAAATGACATGCTCAAATCACACAGGCATGCCAACTTAAATGCATCCCAAAGATATTTTACTTGGGAAAAAGAAATTTGATGAACATTATCCCAGATATAGAAGGTGGATGTTTTCATCAGCCAGAGAAATGGCTTATTCTGAGTTATCTAAATGCACCTGTAAGAACTCAAGTGGGTTAACAGGAAACATATGTGATGTTTGAAAAAATTAGGAGTCACAAGTATTCATGATTTCTTAAGTGATACCAAATAAGCATGGAAAACCTCTTTGAGATTAAAATAAAATGAAACAAAAAACCACATGCTTTAATATTAAATTCAAGAAGGTGTTTAATATCTCTGTTGGGCAACAATGATTAGAGTATGGTTTTAATGTCTAATTTGATTCAAAATATGTTTCTTAGGGAGAATCTAAAATGATTCACTATATATGGTTTTGACTAAAACAATATTTTGCTAGACTCTAATAGGATGTTAATACCCCTATGAGCCAGGCTGCTTCCATTCAGTGTTCATCTTAATTAGCTAACATTAACCATCATTAGGGTTTTATATGGTACAATGCACATTACTTCATAACTTCCACCCAGATCACATGGAGCTAGATCATAATACATGTTATCAATCATCAACTTCCTGGGATTTCTTAACACCTAGCTTTTATTTTAAAAGTTAAGGTCAATGTTAAGTGTTATACTTCAGCTGAAAAAGTTTAAAAAAAATCAATGTTAATTAACAATGTTAATTAAATGTTAATCATGTAAATGAAAGCATTTTTCATTCACTAGCCTAGTAAATTATAGTCAGGTAGACTCTCATATATTATTTGAGAGGCCATAGGAAAATGGTATCCACTAAGAGAGAATGGGAAAGAGAACTAGATGAAATAAGACAAAAATTTACATATAGAAAGTATGTGTGTTTGTTTTTGTCTGCTTGGTTGTTTTTCACATGGGGAATCCACCATTTTTTTACATGGGAAATTCCATGGGGAATTTCTAGAGATTCACTTACTGATAAAGGAAGGATATAGAAAAAATAAAGATGCATATTTTGAGGTAGTGTGATATTTGGATGGCCTCTTCTCCAACTAAGCTTATCCTGGCCTGACAAGATGCAGACTATATGTACTTGGCCTCAGTATTTTGAGTTAATGAAAATAAGGTGTTTTTAAACCTGTTTTGATATTTAAAAGTATTACAAAGCACCTGGGACCCTTCAGCCAATAAGACCATTTGAAAGCTTACACATGCCTTGTGCAGGCCTGTTTTATCCTTTTCCTACTGGCAATAATCACTGCAACCAACAGAGAATCAGATCAGAAAATTGGGTCTTCTGTGATTTTCCAAACTGTGTTGTGGTTCTAAATTCTAAGGCACCAATGGCAAACTTTGTGTCATGACACTTCCATAAACGTGTAAGTGCCTACTCTATGCCAAATCCCATGGAAAAAATACAGATGGAATTGTGTGTGTGTGTGTGTGTGTGTGTGTGTTTGTGCGTATGTGTGTACAATTCTTTTATATTACAAGGCTCGTCAGATAAAATATAACACGTTAGACTCTGAACTACATACACCCGCACATTTATAATATAGGGATCTCTTAGGCTACTCAATTAGTTTCACAGACAAAAACTGGAGGCCCCAGATGGCTAAGGGTATAGACAAAATCACAGCTACGTAAGGCTGGACCTAAACAGTTGTGTATATTTTTACCATTTAATTCATGTGTGCCATTTGAAAGGACGCTTGCGTTTGTCTGCTTATTTAAGAGGACAAGCCCACTTGTCCATGTTGCTCTTCAACTTGACCCATTAGACAGATGATTATGGTGGACGTTATAAAACAACAACATAAGCAGACCAGAAATCATTAATAAAGCAGTGGATTAACATTGGCCAAACTGTTCTTGACTCCACAGCAGCACTGCGATCTGCCCATCTGGTCCTGCGATTTCCTTCCTTTCCTTCAATTGCCTGAGACATAGAAGAACCTCTGTCTATTCCCTTTGCTGCTTAAGTTAGAAAGTGGCTTTCTGTTGATTGCAACTCAAGAATCTTAACTAAAGAAGTGACCCTCATGTGTCCATCACTTTGGCAGTGAGAAGACTGGCTGAGGCTCATGAACAGTTCCCAAGGCAACAGCTCGGCCTGTATCCCCACCTGTCTGTACTGGAAGTAAAGGGATTGAGAAGGATGTACTAGAGACAGAAAAGACTGCTCTGCTCTGCTCGACAAAGTAGTGAAATTACTCCAGACTTTTCTATTTTGATCATCATTAGCAAAATGTCACTCACATTCTGCTCGTTTGAGACCCAGGTGCGCCACACATTTGTACTATGTCACCTCTCTAATCACTGTGTGATCTGATGCTTAAGGCTTAAATTTCTTTGGTCAGGAAAGTGGGAATGATGTGTCTCTTCCAAGAAATGACCAAGATGAACGATTTCCAAGGGAGAACACTTTAAAGAGAGTATCTTTTTTCCTTGTATTAAAGTGGGTTGTGGAAACTTGTAAGAAAAATGGAAACATCCAAGTCATGTTAGAGATTTTCTCCATTTAGAGGCTCTAATTCATTAGACCAGGAAGAAATAGAAAAAAAAACACCTCTATTTGAATACTTTTGCCTTCTTTCTGTCTACTCTTCCTACCTACAAAGCATATACACACGTACACACACACACTCACACATGCACATGCATGTAAATACATGCACGTAGATTCCAAGAGGCAACTCTTTGTATTTAGAGGTCTAACTCTTGCCTTTTCAGATCCAATAACTTCTTTGATCACATTTTCTTCCTGAAACATCTGGGCATATCTATATCTATCATGAGAAAACAAGTTATTTATGGGGCGCCTGGGTGGCTCAGTTGGTGAAGCGTCTGACTCTTGATTTCAGCTCAGGTCACAATCTCATGGTTGGTCAGTTCGAGCCCTATGTCAGGCTCTGTGCTGACAGCGAGGAGCCTGCATGGGATTCTCTCTCTCTTTCTTTGTCTCTCCCTCTCTCTCTGCCCCTCCCAGCACTCACTCTCTCTCTCTCAAAATTAAAAAAGAAAAGAAAACAAGTTATTTAAGAGAACTTCTCAGTCTTAGAGTGACTTCTTTGAATGCCTTCTATTTAATAGCCAGAAGCCAATACCATTTAATTTGCTAGACTACCCTTAAAATCAAATGTAAGTCACTCTGTTTAGTGATCAGGAATGCCCACTGGTTTATGAGTCTTTTCTCGCCCGTCCTATTAGATACAGCCGTTCTAGAACACAGTAACTTGAAGTTTGTTCTTGAGAAGTCAACCATGAAAGTTAATATCTTCGGGTGAGTTTTATTTCCAGAGCTCTGCATCTAGAGCAGTAGTAGGATTCTCTACCTGTGAGGTAGGACCTGTGAGGGCAGGAGCAGGTGGCAAGGGCTGGACCAGAGGAGCAACAAGTGGCACAAGTCAGGGCTCTGAGGACATGGGTAACCTGTAGGGCTATTAACAGAAGACACAGACTCTAGACAGAAAAGAAATTGGAATTCTCTGTGGCGCTGTGGACCAGAAAAGTGAGCAAGTGGCAATATTTTCATTTGGAAATTAGTAACACAATTTCATAGACCTTCATACCCATAGAAGCCTAGGGGACAGAAGACTCAAACATTTTAAATTAATTTTTTCTTAATTAGTAAATCAAGTCATAATCACAATGAAACCAGAGGAAAGGACATCTAGAAATCCTTAATTTTATTCGTTTAATATGCTCGCTTAAGGTAGGCTCACATGGAATAAGAGACACAACAATCCCAAGCAGCAGTTTTGATAATGTGATTTACTACTTGTGACTGGGCTTCTGAGGTGGAATTACAGGCAGCAAATTTATTTTTAAAGGGGTACACTCATAATTTGTCGCAGGAATTTTGATTCAAAAATGAGACGGGAGATCAGTCTTTGGAACTGCTGGCCTTAAAAGGGAAAGGATGAACTCATTTTGGAAAAGTGAGGCATTAAAGAAACCTAGAAGAATTACACAGGCCATCTCCTCAGTACAAAAACTGGGTGGGTGGGGGGTGCCTGGACCCCAGAAAAGAACAGAACTAAAGAGGAGGACATAAAATGTGTCCATCTTGAAACCGCTTCACGTAAACTCTCCTTCTAACATTTATTTTCTCTTGGCAGCATCTTAATAGCACTTATTTCTGCGTCTGAGGCAGAGAGAACTTTCTTCTTTAAGTGGCAGCAACTTAAAGCCACGAGTCCAAGCTGTCACAAATAACTCCCACTCCAGAGCGTGCGATACTTTACCCAAAACATAAAAGCCGAGTGTTTGTTTTGATAACTCTTGAAATATTTTTTTTTCTTTCGTTTTTCACTCTAAGTCTGAGAACTTTGGCATTTGACTAATTTACCATGCATTTAAGGCTGGTAGCAATATCGGGAAAGAAATATGATAATCACTTGCTACCACAAAGTATTCTATATACTGTTCTCTTTTTCAACTCTAGTGCCACATGTGTTGGTTCAATGGAATATTCAATAGACATTTATAGGAAATAAATTGAGAGATGAATGTAAACCATATGGCATCTGGAGGTTTATTTGCAAAGTCCCTGCATCAAAGCTTTCTCCAGATCACACCATATTAGCTATGTTTTTCCAGTCCAGCAGAATCAGGAAGGTAACCACAGACTTCCTTGATGGAAAACACATGAAAAACAGAGCAATTCTTACTACGTAGCCTGAGTTGCTGGTCAAGGAGCATCCCTTAAAATAATTTTATTACTGGTGTTTTCAACACATTGTTTAGAACTGTATTAAAAACATAAAACAAGTTGATCTGGCTTCAGATTTTCTTCAAAATTATAGGACACGTTTCTATTTATTTGTGCCAATAAAAATTATATCACCTTAGTAGCATTTTATTAAAATCCTAGGACTATTTCTTTTGGCATGGGTATGTAAAACTAGATGCCAACCAAAGAGAAATGCTACATTTAAACATAGCATAGATAGATGAATGTACATTAGGATTTTTGCAGATAGGTACAGAGCACACACATGGATTAGAATATACTCACATACACAAAAACCCAGCATACAAAGCTTTGGAGAAGCACATTATTATAAGTAATAGTTAAAAAACATTGATTGGACAGAATGAGAAATGGTCCTCAAACTTAATTTATATATAAAAAAATTTCCTCAACCTTGAATGCTCTCTGCTTCGTGCAGTTGGTTAAGGCTAGCATTCCATCTGATCTCAAATTAATTCTCATGCAGCCTGTTATATAAATCATTATGAAATGTCAAAAGCTTGTACATATATTTTTTTTAAGTTTTCACTTACTTTCCAAATAGTTTCCATTTTTCAGTGTCATAGACTTTTCAGCCACTCAGTCGATTCTAATGATTTTTTATCACTCTAAATGTTTCCCTCATTTATAGTACATTTGTGCACGCGTATGCGCATACATGCACATGTTATGCTGTGGGATATAGGTGACGCGCACAATGGTAATCTCAAAGTTCTTTTCATTCTTTGGTTCAAAACGAATGGTCAAATGAGCAGCACAGGGAAAGAATGAGATGTTGCTATTTCAATATGCCCTTCATAAATAAATTTTAAAGATTAAAACAATAGCCAATTGACTCCCTGCCCTGGGCCGCCCATACTTTCCATTTTACAACAGTTGCAAAGGAAAATGGTGCCTTACACTTTGTGGCAATTACTCAATTACCCATCTCAATGACGTTCTCCTCCCTGTACAGGTTAAGCTTCAAAATTTATGGCAGTAAGTTAATGCCACTTGCAACTTAAAAAAACGGGGTATGTGAGCAACATCACTTAAAAAATATGTGGCTAACTGCTGGAAGCTATTAAAAACCAAATAAACAAAAGAGATTACACTTCAAAGAAATGTCAACAGTTTTTCCTCTCTCAGAACAGACGAGTTTTCTTTACTTATATCCACATCCACATCTGGAAAATGCTTATGGCTTTATACATCTTTTATGGTAAAATGAATTTATTGAGTTTTAAATTTTTCGTGATGGATTAATGCAATCTTCATAAAAGGTAAACCCACACCCTAGTAAAAATCTGTCTTAACACTGAAGAATGATTTCAATAATAAGTAATAGCCCAACGTTAATTTCAAGGAGCAAAATAATTTTGAAGAAGTATTTGGTTAACTAGATTTTTAGAAAAATATATGGCTGCATGGAAATGAAATGCAGTATCTTGTTCCTTATGACCTATCTTTAGGTTGGTACAATTAATTCTTAAGTTGAGAGGGAAACAAAAGCAGCAGTGTGCAAAGCCAACTCCAAGTTTAACTGAATATACCTACTCCAATTAACTAACAATAGAATTCAAAAACACACTAAATTTACTGATAGCGAGATCGCCAAAGGAAGATTTCAAAACAGTTAATAGATTTCTACAGTTCTTCACAAAATTATACAGCATTGCTTTTGTGTATTTAAGAAGTGAGAATTAATTTCTCATACAGAAATACCTAGCCTGTTCTGGATGTCCAAACAATCAACTTCATATCCTACACAATGTTCTCTCGTGGCCCCAAAATGACAGCATTCATTTGATTTTGTTTTACAATTAACTGGGTAGTAGCAACTTGCTCTCTATATAAACTTGCCAATGAAAATACCGCCTTTGGTATCCAACTAAACAGCCACATGTGGACAAGTGACTTAAATTTAATAATTTACAGTTTTGATGGGGAGGGGATTAAAAAAAGACTTGAAATATGGGAGAAGGTGTCATCTTTATAAGTCAGGCCAAGAATTAAGGGGGTGAAAAAAAAACCCAAACCAGAAGAATGTTTAAAATGGAACAACATAATTTGGACATAAAGTAAGTGGTCTGTAGTCAATAGAAAAGAGAAAGAAAAAGAAAAATAAACTCCAACAAGCCGGCTGCAGAATAGGAAAGCAGATCTATTTTGTTTATTTATAAGTGAGTAGCAAGTAGATTTTTTCGCACTAACTAAACCAGACACTAATTATAAACACAGGTCGGTTAAATTCCGTGTACCCTATGAAAGGAAACAAGCTTCTTTCTTTTCCAAACACTGTCATTTGTTTATTGAGCCTCTTTGGGGCTTGGTTTCATTTAAAACCATGTAAGCACACATCTGTTACCCCCAAACAATGTCAACCTTTTAAAGCCAAACCTGAATACTTATTATACAAAAATTTGCGAGGAACCTAACAGCAATTTTTGAAGTAGCCAGTTAGCATACTGAGTAAAGAATTTGGATTATTTTTGTTCCATTACAGAAAAACCTTACATTATAGTGTAATCATACAGGAAGCAAACAGTCGTCGCCTCAGTAGTTTCGGATAATTAGTTACCTAAATTTTCTGAGGTGAATTCAATGTACTTAGACTGAGGAACATTACTGCTTATATTCTGAAAGACCACAATACAATCTTGGTTAACAATGAAATTATAAATATTGGAGTAAAACGTCATTTTAGAAATCATTAGGTTTTATCAGTACAGTACAACTGAGTCCCTCGTTTAAGGAACTGTTTTATTAAAAAAAAAAACGGGGGCCTGTGATATTGCTTATATTAGCTCATGTCAGATATCAGATTTCAAAAAACTTTAACACAGTAGACACTATTAAAACATCATTATTAGAGTTGTCATGCTTGGGTGGTTTGAACTAAAGTGAATTTCATGTATTTGCTGGGAGACAGCAATAATAAATCCTGGAGTCTGCATTTCTAAGCAGTGACCTAGAGTCCTAGGGAACTGGCTTAATGAACAGACAGGACAAATGGAGAAGTGGAGTGGGTGGGGGTCCCCGTGGGGAGGGACAGAATCTGATTAAAGTTCACCGGAAATACAGACAGGGCACCCAACAGCCCCCCATCCCCCCAGGCAACCATTCTGAACAGGACAATCTCTGTCTACTTTGATTTCTCTGCCACTCAGGCAATCCACATAAGCCAAGAGAGGTCACCAAATCTTGTGTGGCCTACACTCCTTCCGTTGGAAGTGGCAGACCTATCTAATCGATCACCTAACTCCTCCTGAGTTTGAATGGAGAGTCATGGTTTTTCAGCCAACATAGCAGTCAGCCACTTTGAATCAATCCACCCGCCAACAAGACATTAGACCATACAGGAGCTCTTACGGAGCAAGCAGTGTATCCCTAACACCTTGCACACTGCTTGGCACATAGTGGGAGCTAAGTAAGTGTTTGTGCAGGAAATGATTATTTAACTTGCCTCAGACGGAAAAACATAAGAGTTGGAAGTAGGGACTGGTGCCAAATTGCCTTCTGATCCTAGCTTGGCCATTTACTGATTCTGTGACTTTGGGCAAGGTACTCAAGCAGTTTCTCAGTTTTCTCATCTATAAAATGTGAATAATTAAGGAGTATGTAAATGTGAGTGCTTAAAAGAGTCTCTGATATATAACAATCAATAAATGTTGGGTGCTGTCACTACTTGCCTCATTATTGTTTTTTGAAATGCTCGGGGGTGGGGGGTGCCTGGGTGGCTCAGTAGGTTAAGCATCCGACTTTGGCTCAGGTCATGATCTCTCGGTCTGTGGGTTCGAGCCCAGCATCGGGCTCTGTGCTGACAGCTCAGAGCCTGGAGCCTGCTTTGGATTCTGTGTCTCCCTCTCTCTCTCTGCCTCTCCCCTGCTTGCACTCTGTCTGTGTCACTCTCAAAAATAAACATAAAAAAAAAAAAAGAAATGCTCGATCTATATGACTGTTATAGAAGCTTGGCCTGTTCATGTACATACTTATTACTCCATAAACCTTCACACACATGCTAGAAATCTTTTCTAAAACACAGATCTTCAGATTCACTTCTTTACAAGTCTGAAGTGACTTCCCATTGTTGATCAAACAAAGTCCAAAGCAATTCATGTCACCTTCCAAAAGTAAAACCAGCCTATAATTTCAAACCTGTCTTCGGCTCCTGGACCTCATTCCCTCTTCTCTCTCCCTACATTCTCTGTGACCATATATTTGGGCTATGCCTAAATTCTCCTTGCTCCATGAATAGGCTATCAGCTCCCATTCAGGTCTTCTGTTGAACCAGCCCCCGTTTTGTTCAGTTCTGCCTGGCCAATTCCCTTCTCTACTCGACAAACACCGACTTGTCTTTTAAGACACAATTCAAATGTTACCTCCTCTGTAAAGCATTTCCTAAATCCCTCAGTGAACTAATAGCTTCGCAGCACATTTATCTTCAATACAGCATTTTTGAACTGACTGACGTTGGTCTCTGGCACTGGCCTTGGAGTTTCTACTGTCCTATGTACATCCTTGCACTTAATACATTGGAATCATTCAAATATTGGTTGATGAATACATAAATCTAATCCCCAAATTATAAATTTTCTAAGGCTACTTTTCCTTTGCTTTACTGAAGTTGTTAGATGTTAAAATACTCTTTACTGGTTTTCACCTTACAAAAATAATACATGCCTGGGGTATGAAGTGTAACGAAAACTAATTAAGATTCTTTCATTCCCATTCAGCCCTGCTCCCTGATATAACCATTAGTAACAATGTGGTGTACACCCTCACCTTTCTTTGTACGGATGTGAATAGATTTAAAATCATGTTCAGCAGTGGCTGACAAACTTTTCTGTGAAGGTCTGGGTAGCAAGTATCTTGAGACTTCGCTGGTAATACGGTCTCTATCACAGGTTCTCAGCTCTGCCCTTGTATTGAGAAAGCAGCTATGAAAAACCAATGAGCAAATAGGGGTGGCTGCATGTCAGAAAACTTAATTTTCAGAAATGGGCAACCAGCTGGTTGTGGCCTACAGGCCATAGTCTGTTGACCTCAGATTGAATATATATGTGCGTCTAAATTCACACACACACACACACACACACACACACACACAGGTTTTATGTGTTGATTTGCTTTGAAACACAGCATCATGCTATCCAAATTACCCTGCCATTTATTACTTTATTATCTTCCAATATGTGATGAGATTGAAATAGAATTCTTTTTGTCTACTTTCATATATACATAAGACATGTATACACAATGTACACATGCCACAGTTTTTTTAAAATGTTTATCTTGAGAGTGAGAGAGAGAGAGCGAGCAGTGGTGGAGGTGGGGGGCAGAGAGAGAGAGAATCCCAAGCAGGCTCTGCACCATCAGCATAGCGCCCGATGATGCGGGCCTCCATCTCACAAACCACAAGATCAAGAGTCAGATGCTTAACCAACTGAGCCACCCAGGTGCCCCACACATGCCACAGATTTAAATAAATGGGATGTATCATACACACTGGTGTGGGTGTGTGTGTGCATATCTATTTTTTTTTTTTTTGCTTACCATAGTCTTCATACACTCATATGCAGTCTTGCTTTCCTCAATGCTCATCTGTGCATATATGAAACATGCACCCTATGTATACTGTTAGCTTTAAACGGGACCACATGGCACGCCTGTGTTCTGCACCTGACTCTTTTGCCTCATAGCACTTGGAAACCCTCCCAAGTCGACTGGAGGAACACTGATCCAGACTTTTTAATGGACTCATTACATGCTGTGGCTGCACCATGAATATTTTTTAACCATTCATTCATTGTAGCTTTTTGCTGCTATGAACAACACAGGGATTCTTGTCTTTGTACTCAGAGATTTGCACACTGGTGCTTTGATATCCTTTAGACAGATACTCAGAAATGGGTTCATTGGTTTGAACCCTGCACACAATTTATTCTTCATGGATGTTATCAGAATTGTATTTCTGCTGAAAATATATGAGATTGCTTTTACTGAGCATCTCAACAAGCAAGTGGTATTTTCACTTCAAGTAAATTTCTTGGACAATCCATCAGGTAAAGTAGTATCTCATTGTTTCTTTAAACTTTTAAATACTCATGACCCGGGGCATCTTTTCATGGTTGCTGATCATTCAGATTTGCTCTTCTCGAATTGTCCACTTGCTGTTTTGAAACCGTAGGATTTTATTGCCAATCAGCTTGAATCACATTATCTTCAATTATCTTGATGTTTTATCTCCATTGTCTTAACTCCAGATAATGTGAGCAGCCTGTTTTCTTTCTTGTTTCTTTCTTCCTTTTTTCTTTTTTTGACCCTGCTATCTGGTGTCCCTGTGGACATACCCAGATTACTGTGTCCAAGGCACATCTATTTGAACTATTCTTTATGTGGTCTGAATTCTGTAGTATTTTTTCTTTTAAGTAACAATGTTTAATTGTACAGCCACTGCAAGTTTTAAAGGTGCACTAGCTGGGATTTCATTTAATGGAAACAGAGCAGTCTCACCATTAATAACTGTGTATTTAATGAATACTATTTTTACCTTCACTTTTTTTTAACTTTTGCTTTAACTCTGTAATAGATACTATGCCACGTGCTTTAATGCAGTATCTCATTTAATACTCAAAACAATCCTAGGAGGGAGAGGTTTCTATTACCTACATTTCCTACAATACATGAGAGGGTAAACAACATACCCAGGCCTGTCCTGAGAGTCTGATTTACTCCCAAAGCTCAACTCCCAACACTGTTAACCTCCCAAATTTAAGACATTCAACGGATGGAAAACATGAACACATGGTAAGTATTTGTTGGATAATTTGGGCATCTCCTAAGCTCTCCCTTGGATAATTTGTCTGATTAATCCACATTAAATTTGAAAGGAAAATTTTTGTCAATCCTGATCTTAAAAGACTTGTCTGTAACTCAAATGTTAAGAATCTAACGGTAATTGTCAGGAAGCAACATACTATAGTTAAAAAGGGGGGAAAAGCACTGTATTTGGAATGAGAAAATCTGAACTCTGGTCCTGAAGCAGCCATTAGCCATGTAATCTTGAGCTGTTTCATTTTTTATTCCCCTCAATCCTCACCTGTAAAATAGGGATATCATGTTTTGTAACTCACGCCACTGGATTTTTATGAAGCCCCAACAGGATGAATTATAAGGAAGGTCCCCTCTTTTCTTAGAGATTTAACAACTGTTTAAATTTTGTGTATTTGTATTATATTTTTTGATGAATTCTTTTAAATTATAGACATTACATTTTCATTTTCATCTTATATACATCAGAATATATTTCTTAAAAATAAGGACAATAGGAAGCACACTTTAAACTCCAAAACATGATTTAAAAAATAAGGTATTGTTATTATCATTATAGCATATAATCCATTTCGAGGAATATGCTTACCCTGCCTGTACTACTGAATTCCACCTGTATCATAAAGGCACTGTCAAGAGCAAGGTCGTGTTGTAATGCTGCCAATGAGCTTTGGAGAAAAAAAAATCCATAGTACTTATATAATCACCATCTATTCTTCTCATCTAATGGCTGTGAAAAGAGAATCCCTCTCAATTATATTTTTGAAGCAGAGCACCATATTAAAAGCAGGATACCACTCAATAATTCAAGTTAATATGCATTTCTGTCTGTCCTTACAAACACAGCTGAGGGAATTTCAAGGAAGCAGGAGTAGAGGTTCTGCCACTTAGAACATCTGAAGAAATGAAATAAAATGTACACTCCTGGACCTTGGGGGGTCGGAGAAGTACTTCCACATCTTTGAATGTGCCCTGTTTAAGCCCATGGCACCTAGGGACAGCCCCATGCTCCCTGGAGGAGCTCAACAAACATTTCTTGATGAAGATAAACACCTGCTGTATTTAAATATGAGATGAAGTCAGAGCGTAAATGAATCTAAGAATAAACTGGGTGTGTATGTGCACACATACTATTAGCATTATGGGAAATTACATTCCTGCTATTATTATGATTATCATTCTAATGACAAAGGACTACACACTGAGAAAGAGAAAATTATAAAGAAGAAAGGAATAAATCAGTTAAAGAGGAGAGTGAGTTTAAAACACACATATGCCAAAGGACCCCCAAAAAAGCAAAAGGGCTCAATTTCTCTAACTGAAGCGATAGCAGGGTGATGAAGGGTGCTGAATATCCTGAGATCACAGGAGGAAATGGCTCGAACCTGCAGGAAGAAGTGTCGCATCTCCTTCACTAGTCCTTATTCCTTTCCCCTCACACCCAAATGCCTTTGTCCACCATTTTCTATTTAACAGATGCCTCACTGCTTCATTTTGTGTGTGGTGTGTCCCTATCAATAATGACTATCATCAGATTGATCAAACATTAGTCAAAGGAGGGAGGCACAAAGGCTTGCCCAGTGGCAGACAAGAAAGAACAGAAAGCATGAAGTGAAAAGCTGTTGGTCACAAAGAATTGAAGTTAAAAATTGTACTGCGGCAGACTTCACGTAGGAAACCCACGAGAAGCTGGACTTTTAATCAGTTAGACCATTTTCATTGTGTTAACAAATAATCTCCTTTACCAAAATCCTATTTCACGTGAATGCCATGATTTGTGAATGCCACTTTATGGAGGACCCGATGAAACTTTCCCAGTACCTTGCTGTTTGCATGTAAGCATTCAGGGCAAATGTCTGAATTCCAATGTGGTGGGGAGTCTACCTAGAATGTTGTATTACATTTCGGCCTTTCCTGGAGAAGGTTCATCTTTGTAGGAGTTGACAATCACTTATAAACAACACTTGGGGAAAAAACAAAATTGCCTGTTTTCTTGCAACTGTAACAGTTCCTCAGTCAGCAAGGATTATGCTTCCAGAAAGAACTTCTCAGGGTGGGAGTCTGACGGGGCTTACCAGGCAACCCATTCTCCAGAGCTGCTCTGACCCTTCTGTGTTAGGATGGGCAGGCAAAACCAAACAAAACACCAGCTCCGCGTTTTAGGACCTCAGTAGGACCTTCGGCTGTGGGATAAGGGATAAAAAAACAGGGATACTGGGAAATCTAGGGCCTCTTATATTTAAATGCCCAAATGTTTACCAGCTGACCTTCCCCTTTACTGCGGTCCTGGAAGCAAGGTGCATACAATAAAGTTCAAACCAATCAACTGCTTTCAGCTGTTCTTGTGCAATGAATTTTTAAACATTTGGTCATTAAGCCCAATATATATGCAGGTCAGTTTTTGAACAGGATGGGAACAGTCTGGGAGCAGATGCCATGGTACTGCCTTGTGGAAAGGGGATAGTAAAGAAGCACAGAGGATATTTATACGGCTCCACCCATCAGGGTCAATTTCTCCCAGTACTTTTACCTCCCAGCCCCCTCTATACATTGCTTCAATGATCAGGAATAGTTATGAACTTCTGTTGTCACTTCTTTGCATTAATTGAATGGCAGCCTGAAGACCATAAAGAGAAGACCCTGGGTTCGTTTTCTCTTAAACTGGACCCTCCACGAACAGTCTGAAGGTGATGTAGCTGAAAATTGGCCTCGTGTGTTTGGTTGGTGAATGGCACACTGATTTGTTAGTTTCTGAGCAGTCTGTGCCAGATTCCTCAACTTATTTTTGAACATCAATGAGCTGAAAGCTTTCAGTGGTAAAGAATTTAAATCACTTAACCATTTCCCTTTGCTACATTCTGGCGGCCATATGTATGGGGGTAGCTTTAACGCTGATATCCTGGGGGTCAAATACAAGATTGTATGGAAGATGGGAAAATAATAAGACACAGTATCCTACAAATCAGTTTAAAATGTTATCTTTGTTAACTCAGACCAGCAACCTAGTTCAAATGATTGCGTTCCTCATAAGGACCTCCTAACCGCAATGCTCACCAAATGTTCTAATACCCATTGCCCTCCCCGTCCACCCCCAACAAGACAGGAGGGGAAGTTTGCTGTAATTCATGTTTTAGATTAGGACATACATAAAATCTAATCTAGAAGTTACCCTAACAAATAAAACTCAAGCGTGGCCAGGTATGTTTGGACGGTGGAAAACCAACCAATCACAGCTTGCTGATAAAATAAAGGAAAGTGGTGGTGAGGGAAAAGGTAGCAAACACACTTTATAAGTCACAGCTAGTTATGTATAGGGCCTTTTGTATGACTATAGCAGCTGGCAGTTTGGTTTAAATATTATTTGAACAGCCAGTAATCTCAATACTATCAAAACTGTACCAAAGCAATAAAACCAGGGCATTAAACCCTCTTCCTTTTCTTGGGGTGGCAAAATTCCATACTCCTTACAGGCTGTTAGAGGCACAGACATTTTTTCATCAATAGATATTTAATCAACGCAAATATCATTTCTAGAATTCAGTCTTCGAGTACTCAACCCTGAAGACTTTAAGACAGGGAACATGTTTTACTAGAGGAAATTCATAATTGCTTGATACTATGTAGAATAATTATGGGAAGGAAGAGAATTGTCCAGATCTTAAGCAACTAAAGAGCTAAGAATTGTTCAACTGTTGATAGTATATAGAGAACTTTGTATGGATTTGAACATCAAAGTTTGTCCTGGAAATTCAAGAACTGGTAAACCAACAACCATGACAATCTATTTTATTTTCTAAAGCTATTTTTTAAATGTTTATTTGTTTGTTTTGAGAGGGAGTGAGCGTGTGCAAGGGAGGGGCAGAGAGAGAGAGAGAGGGAGAAAGAGAATCCCAAGCAGGGTCCACGCTGCCAGCGTGGAGCCCGATGGGTGGCGTGAACTCACAGACTGTGAGAACCGTGACACCTGAGCCGAAATCAAGAGTTGGACGCTTAACTGACTGAGCCACACAGGCACCTTGGCAATCTACTTTAAATACCAGAAGGTTCATTTTGAAGTTCTCATCTGAGGAGAAACCTATAACATAAAAAGTCCATAGGCAAAAACACTGAGGGGTCTCTGGGTTTTTCTTAGAACAGAAATCGTTATGTATGACGGGGAGCCTGGGTGGCTCAGTCAGTTAAGTATCTGACTTCAGCTCAGGTCATGATCTCACAGTTCGTGGGTTCGAGCCCCACATCAGGTTCTGTGCTGGCAGCTGGATACTGCTTCAGATTCTATGTCTCCTTCTCTCTCTCTCTCTGCCCCTTCCCTGGCCCCCTCTCTCAAAAATAAATAAATATTTTTTAAAAAAAGAAATCTACATGTATGAGAAAAGAGTCCTTTGACCAAGAAAAAGAAGTTGCAGATTTTTTTTTTAGTTGCTAAATTTTTAAGGAATGGGATTATGCCATTGCTCTCCCTCCACACAGGTAGAGTATAGCTGTAATTCATTATTGATAGACAGAAAGGAGGGAATGAACAAGAAAAGGCAGCAGAATGAGCAAGGGGGAACTTTCAGGGTCTTTGCTAGAACTTCATAAATACAAGGAGATAAGCCGAGAAAAATCATCAGGCCGGCTCACGTCTCCTCATAATAAAAATATTTCCCTCAAATCATTACTCTATTTCTGACATATTATAGAAAAGCAAATGTGACTCATTTTAATAGCGATTACGTGACAAACGCCTTTCAAAATCTAGATACACGGATTTAATTTAAAAAACCATGCCACACCACCAGGAAAGTTTATTTTTAATAGCCATTTTTTATGTGTCACAAAAAAACAATGGTTTGTGCTCCCTCTGTTGGCTTTTCAGGAGCAGTTAATTCATAAATCCTGTTCCTGGAGGGACCTTGCCAAAGCTGGACGCTCCCACAGCTGCGCAAGGGACAAGATGTGTCCTTCCCCTTAAACACAAAGGCATTCTAATTTCATTCCTAGCAAATAAGGCAGGAAGAGAAATACTTGGTAATAGCAAAGAGCCATGTCACAACTAAAAATGACTGTGGGTGCCTCTAAACTATCAGGTCAGAGGTGTTTTTTTGTTTTTGTTTTTTTTTGTAAAAAATAGTTCTTTTAACCATTTGAGTTGGTAAGGATATATCTTCAGGAAATAATTTTTTGTTTATTTTTGTAATTGTTTTTGTCCCTGGAAGAGATGGAGGTGTCACCTCATTAACAAACAGAGAATACTAAAATGAGAACAGGTTATTTTCACACTCTGGTGAGGGTAACTTAAAGAGGAAAACACTTAATTTAACTTATCTTCCTATTAAATGGAAAAACCTAAGTTTGAGATCAATTTAGGATTATGTTGATATGTAATAATACTACTCACCATTGTGGAGCCTGGGAAAGCCTCCCAAGTCTCTTCATTTACTGAGAAAAACCTGTTTATGATGAGTATTAGTATTAGTCCCCAGGGTTTTTTTTTTTTTTTTTTTCCCCAGTTAATGTCTACTTATGGCGTCTTAGGCTTTGACGTCTAGAATATTTACTCTGAGAATTTCAAAACTCAAGTATGTTGCTGTGATTCCCCAGTGTTAGGGATCACATGAAACCCACCTGGGTGTATTGTTGAAATGTACCTTCTGTCTCGGTAGGTCCAGGGTGGGACCTGACATTTTGCATTTCCAATGAGCTCTCAGGTGCAGGTGACACTGCTGCTGGGGGTACCACAAAAAAGATGAAGTCTCACCCCTGAGATTCTAATTCTCCAGGCATTGGGAAGGGTCTGGAAGAAGATGGAACCCCAAGAGCCCCAGGTGATTTTTATAGTCAGGTAAACTTGCAAAACAGAGTTCTATGGTAAGATATACATGTAGCACATGTTTCATTAGTGTGCAGTGTTGTACAGTAAGGCTATAGCTTATAGATTATACTTTATCACTCACCAAATGCAATAATACTTTATATTTTTCAATGACTATACCTGCCGTAGAGAAAAACCCCTCCTTTTGCTTTTGTTTTTTTAAATTTATTTTTGAGAGAGAGAGAGAGAGAGAGAGAGAGAGAGAGAGAAAGCATGAGATGGGGAGGCCACAGAGAGGGACAGAGGATCTGAAGTGGCGTCTGCAATGAAAGCAGTGAGCCCGATGCAGGGATCGAACTCATAAGCCACAAAATCATGGCCCGAGCCGAAGATGGACACTCAACTGACTGAGCCACCCAGGCGCCCCTGCTTTTGTTTTTTAAAGTAATGATTTCCTTTCAGCTAGCTATTGGTGATCATTGCAAATATGCCGATGGTGTGTTAATGATGTGGTTATGTGTTTGCTGCTCTGTCCAAGCTAGAACCATCCTACCAGAACCCAGGTCAGAAAATCATTTGGGGAGGCATCAACTGAGGCAAGAAGTCACGAAATGCTTGCCTGACTTCTCCGCCAACAAGCTCTGTCTGCCTATGCACCCAAGGCAAAATAGGTGCTGACCTCTCAGCTCATGGAAACTTGTAGTTTGTGTGCTCTCTCTTCTGTTTCCTGAATCTAGCTTTCGACTGGGTGATACTAAGAAACTTTGCCTCGTGTTTAGACATACGAGAACCAAACTTCACTGCAAAAGAGGCAGGCAAAGTAGAGACAGATCGAATGTTCTTTCTGAAAACAATTCAAATGTCTATCCACTATGAAAAGACAACAGAACTCTCCCCACCCCTACCCATGACATAAGGCTTATTCTCATTGACTAGAAAATTGGACACTTTGGAATATTATATTCACTCCTGACACTCAGCAAACATTCTAAATGGTTTTAGACATACAATAAGTATATAGAGTAATATGACAAATACAAGAATATATACCACCTGGGTTAGCAAATAAAACATTAATAGAGTCGAAATCCATCGTGTCCCTCCCCTAGACCATTCTTCCTCTCCCTCCTTTATAAAGACTAACATGCAGCATTGATAATTATCAATTTCTGATATGCCTTTAAGCTATTATTATACATGTACAGACACTTAAGGAATAAATAATGTTGTTTTGGAGGTTTTTGAACTTTATATATATAGTTATCATACTTTACGTACTCCTCTGCAATTTGCTTTTATCACACAATATACTTTTATGTTAAATGTGGCTCTAGCTCATTTATTTTCATGCTCTATCATATTGTATGATATGAATATACCACAATTCCTAAACCCATTCTCTTGCTGATGGACATTTGCCCTGTTTCCATTTTTAAAATCTTTGGAACAAGGAGTGCCTGAGTGACTCAGGTGGTTGAGTGTCTGACTTCAGCTCAGGACTGATCTCACCATTTGTGAGTTCGAGCCCCGCATTGGGTCTGTGCTGACAGATCAGAGCCTGGAGCCTGCTTTGAATTCTGTGTCTTGCTCTCTCTTTGACATTCCTCCACTCACGCTCTGTGTCTCTCTCTCAAAAAAGAAATAAGCATGAAAAAATATTTTTTTAAATCTTTGTAATAAGATTTCCCTGAATACTCTTCAAACTCCTGGTGCAAGTTTACAGTGGTTTTCTTAGGCACAGTATCAATTTTACTAGATGTTGACTTGGCTACACTGTCCAGTATGGTAGCCACTTACCACATGTGGATACTGAACCCTTAAAATGGGCCAGTCTGAATTGAGATGTATTATAAGTGTAAATACACCCTGGATTTCAGAAACAGTGTGAAATGAAGAATGTAAAACATCTCAATAATGACTGTTTAGACTGATTTTATGATCAAACGATAATATGAGGATATATTGGTTTACATGAGATATACCATTAAAATTAACTTTATCTGTTCCATTTTACCTTTTTAAATGTGGCTACAGAAAACTGGGACTTGGGGAACCTGGGTGGCTCAGTTGGTTAAGCATCTGACTTCAGCTCAGGTTGTGATCTCGTGGTTCATGAGTTCAAGACCCAAGTCAGCCTCTGTGCTAACAGCTCAGAGCCTGGAGCCTGCCTCAGATTCTGTCTCCCTCTCTCTTTGCCCCACCCCTGCTCATGCTCTCTCTCTCTCTTCCTCTCTCTCTCTCTCTCTCTCTCAGAAAATAAATAAACATTAAACAAACAAAAAACCCAAAACTGGGACTCACATCTGTAGCTCGCGTTTTATTTTTATTGGTCAGTGCTGACTCAAATCATCGTTAAGGTATTTATACCAATTTAGTCTCTCACCAGTGACCTGTTAGAATGCTCTTATATGCTTACACGGTTTTGTTAAACCCTCATTTTTGCCATTTTAGCTGTGAAGTAACATTTTTGTGGTATGATTTTCATTTAGCTTTCAACTTATGAGGTTGAGAATCATACATATTTACTGTCTGTTTTGGTTTCTTCGTTGATGCCTCTTGCTCATTCTTCTATTGCGTTATTTGTTATTTTCTTATTTATTTAAGGATTTCTTTATATGCTCATAGTATATGTCTTGAAAGCTTTTTTTTTGTCATGGTCTCTTTTAATATATAGAAATGTTTAATCTAATGCATACATTTACGGACTTTTAGAACTTGAACTTCTCAGTAAATAGCATTTTGAAATGTTTTAAGAGGGGCAAGGAATTTTAAATTTGTTTTATTTATTTATTGTTTTAAATGTTTATTTATTGAGGGGAGGAGGGGTTGAGGGAGAGAGAGAACCTCAGGCAGGTTTCACATGGTCAGCACAGAGCCCCATATGGGGCTTGATCTCATGAACCATGAGATCATGACCTGAGCTGAAATCAAGAGTCAGACACTTAACTGGCTGAGCCACCCAGGTGCCTCTTAAATTTATTTTCATAACTGCTTTATCCCCAGCACCTCAAACAGGTATGAACAGGGCTCGGCATGAATGCGCAGTCAACAAGTATTTGTTGAATGAAGTTATGTCACCTTTCTGTGGTTTTCTGGAGTCCATATTATGCGTTTGTCATCAGCTTCCTTGCTCAAGATCTAGAATATCTTTTCTGTTTAGCTTAATGCATCTTGCCTTCATTCTCTCTGAAGGTCACTGTCATCATATCTTGAATTCTACTGATAATTTGTACTTACATGGTGTTTGTCAAAGCGTGTTGCTGGCAACAGCAGTCCCAGAGGATGTTAAACACGTTATGTGAAAAATAGACTATCACCGACAAAGAGGGTTTGTGAACAAAGATGGACAATTTTTGATGTTACGGGATTTTGGAAACTTTGATATGTTAATATAATTGTGAACATCTAAGAGTGGGGTAGATACAGGTTATAGCATTTTCCAAACCTATTTTACCAAAAGCATGCTTGTTTTAAAAAATGTTATTGTGCGTTTTGCCTCCAAAGAATACACTTTTTAAAAAGTCATGGATGGACCGATTGGAGGACTGAATTAACCCCAAGACTGTGATTACACGCAGAGCAAAATGTTGAATGTGGCCAATGTTTTGGCCCCATCGAGTATGAAGCTCACACACAATTAACTCACATACCTGAAGTTTTCAATATGAGTTGTTTCCTTAACATGTTTAAATCCCTCCTCCTTCACAATGTCTGAACAAGCACGCCACCCACATTAGGAACTGCACTTTAAATTCATGTAATGAATAGAATGTCCTAAAAGTGAGCACTTTTTTCAAGTTAGGGAGAATATTTTTGAAATAAATGCTTTCTAAAATGAAACATTTCTGTGCCCGTGGAGATTTCTCTTGCACAGCAACTTAGGATAGAAAAACATTCTTGGTCCTTTTTTTTGTATTTTTTCTCTTTTATTTTAAATTTAGCATTTGTATTGAGAAAATGTTCTCTTTTAACACTATATGAATTAGTTCTGTGAGCATTAGGATTTGGTGTAGGATAGGCAGAAAAGTATGGTATGTGTTTGCAAACAGTGGGAACAAAGTGGTAAGTTAATAAAATTCTATTTCATTTGTTTCTGATGTTAGGCTGCAAACTCTTTCAATTTGGGGGGTGGTTAGAGATGATATGATCAAAAACAAATACAAAAATAAAACACCTGATCCACAAGAAGCCTTCCAGAAGAAGGGCTTGTTAAAGCCATTTTGGAAGACAAGTTGGCCATATCTATGAAAACGAAAACTAAAAATGGACATTTCCTTAGGTCTAGTCTTTTCCTAGTAGCTAACCTGGAGAAAAAAAAGAAAGAAATCGCTGATATACATATTCAGAACTAGTCACTAAAATAATTATAAAAGTGAAAACTAGAAAAATTGTAGATCACTTCAATGTTTGTTATTAGTAGATTACCGCAAAAACCTTGGTTTAGCATATGGAGTAATACAGACTAGTTAAAAAAGAATTACAACTCTATCTAATGATATCGAGAGATTGCCAATATATATTTGAGTAGAAAAAGTTGTATAAAAAAGCATATAAAATAATCCCATTTTGTTTTAAAAACACAAAAGCTAAAAAACAAAAACAAAACCCCCCCCCCAAAAGCTGTGTTTTTCTACATAGGATATAAATGTGGTAAATATATACGGTATGAAAAAAATAGTAGTTTTAGCTGATGAGGGTAACTGAATTGAAAAAGATGGTCAAGGGAGATGCAAAAAAATGATTTCTCCTTGTATTACTTGTGTAATTATACATTAATGGAAAGAATTTAAAGAGAAATGTTCTTTAAATTTCTTTTTAACCTTTTATACATTTAACTGTACCATATCTCAAATTTTGTAAAAACAACTCATGTTACTGATTTTTGCTATCTAAAAAAAGGCATAACTGATAATTTTCTGCTTACCAGTTGGATTTACATTCTCATATTATTTTAAAGACTATTTCTTGAAGATAAGGGACAGAAATGAGGGAGGAAATGGAGGAGAAAAGCCTTTTTCTCAGGGAGATAGCGAGAGCACCTTTTGAAGATTCTCCACTTGACAATTTTTCTTCAGGACAGGACATGTAGAAACATATTTGCCAACAACAAAGCCAGTTCTGACTTTGAGAAACAGAGAAAAATAAAAGCAGCTCTGAGCGAAATTCCTTTGAAGACCTATGCTGTCCATTGTCTACATTCTCCCTCTGGAAAGGAATCAGCAAATATAAATGCAGTGGCTGCATCCCCAAACTGGGCACTAGATTAAAAACATGCCAAAGCAAAGGCACTAGACGCATGCCAAGATTCGAGTATCTTGGGCTGTAAAAACAGGTAGAGAGGTCTGCTCACTTGAAACCTGCAATTGAGTATTAGGGAGAGCATAGATGTGTTCTGGGGGAGTGGGGGGTGGATAGGGAATTTATGAACCTTTTCGAACATCTTAAGTTTGAAATTTCCAGACGAAATTGAGCCTCCTATGGTTCCATTTATCACACTTTCCGTTTCAGGCCGGCTGAGATGGAGGGAGTTTAAGTGACAGCTTGCTCACCCTCACCACCAGGCCACCTGATGAAATTGTGGAGCAGAGCCTGCCTGGCACGTAGGAAGTAGACGAGGGGAAGGGAACTGGCAGGGGAAGGGGCGGAACGTGGTGGTGGCGGCACCAAGCTGGAGGAGCACCCGACAGGAGGGGAGGAAGGCTCTGGGGGTCCGGTAGGAAGACCTGAGGACAAGCATGGGAAGAGGACTTGAAATCGAGGCCTCGCGCCAAGAGGAGGATAAAAGAGGATGAATCCGAAGGGCAGGGAGTAAAAACTAGCCCAGCTGTTCAAGTAAGTAGAGAGGTTGAAATAGAGGGGGTGTCGATTTAGAAAAGTAATCAGTCAGAGAAGCCTGAACGACAAAAGAAACACGGAAAGGTACTGCCTGCAGGAAGAAAGAGTCCGGTGCATTTTTATTACTGCTTTTTAAATGGCGAGAACTGTAAAGGTGGGTGGAATTATTTCAGCCTCTCTAAACGTGTGGCTACCTGCCTCCCTGTGGCCAGGATGTTTGCTTGGCCTCCTATCAGCTCTTATTTCCTTAGAAAGTTGGAGAGTTCACTTATCCATTCCCATCAGAGGTGTGGAAACCATTCCTGGATTCCCTGGGCAAGAAAAAGTGACAAAGAGTAGGAAAGTTCCAGCTTAGCAATTCATGGCATTTTCCCCCCTTCTGTTTTATTTCAGGCGACTATTTCTCGCTGCTTTGAGTGTCTGTTAAAAACACTAAATATTTGTGGTGTGTTTTTATTGTATTTTTCAAGATTTCCCTGCCCCTTCCCTCCCCCCCCCACTCCAAGTTACCTTTGGGAAGAACAGATCATGGACTCCTAGAAATTCTAAACTGCCTTGGTTAATCCAAGGCATTTTTTTTTGAGGGGGTCACTTGAGACACATCAGTAGGACCAGTTTGTTTTGGAATCACATTTAGCAGAATTTTTTTTAAGCCATGAGTAAGTCTGTGTTTGTCATAAAAGCAAAGAGTAGATTTTGCCAAAGAAAGAGGTCCTTCATCCGCAAAAGAAAGTGTTTCACACACAAACAATATGATGCTTGACCTAAAGTAAACTAGTCATGAATTAATGACAGTGAATTCTGTCTATAGCCACCCTTTATTTACAGGTGGTAAAAAAAATTTGCCCTTGAAATAAATTGTGGTGCATTCTCCTCACAGACTCACAGAGATATCATTCTGTGAAATGAAAGTTGATAATATGATAAGCAATTAACATGTGCTTCTTTCAGACAGAGCCAAATGTTTCATTAGATTTTTAGATAACGGCATTTCAAGCCTTTCATTGAAACGCACATGTAGCGTATTAGAAAAGGTCCCATTTGAAGCTATTGCTGAGATTACAAAGGAAAAATATCTCTCTCTCCAGCAAAGCCCCAACAATAGGCCTTTTTCACGTGAGCTTTTGCACTTAAATTCCAGGCCACAGTCAACAACAAGCAATGTCTCCTGAGACGGCCCAAGTTTAAGTGATATCTGTTGGTTCAGGTGGTCATGCAGAGCTGTGAGTTGTTTTCAAGTGCATCAGAGAGAACGCATGTTACCAAGGAAGTGAAAAAAGAAACTGGTTCAAGAGTGCAATTGATTTGAAAATAACTTAACAATCTGATCCACATTGTAGACGGTGGCTAACTCATTGTTCTCTGAAATTCAGAAAGGGAGACAATAAAATTAGATGTTCCTTTGGAATTGACTGTGCTGATCCAGCATTTCCCTTGGCTCCTGACCGAGAGCATCAAATCTGTACTTTATAAATGTAAGAGGCAATACTCTGATTGGACAGGATGCCATAAGATACTCCGATGGCTTACACTTCACTTGGGATCGACTGGAAAATGTGTGTTGGAAATCTCTTTCACAACTATGAAATTTCACTTCCAATGCAAAAATATCTTGCACACTAAAAGAGAAGTAACACCACTCCAGAGAAAAGCATTGGCTGTCTCCCAGATTAATATGGGGTTATGGTCCATGATTGGGTTAGATGAGGTAAAAATTTCCCACCACTCTTCCAGATATACAGGAAATTGTTGTGCTTGAAATAGATTTGGGCTAAGTAACTAATTAAAAGAATTTGGATCAAGAAATGTGACATGGAATGTGATGTGGATATTTCCAGTTCTTATTCAGGAAACCTTATTGCAAAAAGGTTGAAAGATAATTGAGAAAATAATTTATATGGTGGTGAGAGTTATTTGTGTGAAGATAAAATACAGAGTCCTTTTCATTGAAAGGGAGAAGCTGCCAAATAGCTCTTGGTGATAATTCTATGCACAAAATTTTCATAGTGGGCTTCAATACCTTGCCAGATGAAAGCTTTTGCTCAGTTTAAAGTTGGAAAAGAGATTTGAGTCTCCACCAAGGATAATGTGTTAAGCTTAGTAATTAAAGACTGTTTTTCATAAATAATGCCAAAAGCACATTGGGAACAGTGGGCTCATATATTACTGTACTTTAAAGAAATCAAGGACCTAATAACATTCCTGATAGGATCAGAGACACACGCACACACACATACAAACACACACGCACCCACCAACTTCAGGACATGAAATGAGATTCCCTTGTTCTAATAAAATATTATTAAATGATAATAAAGGAAAGTATGCCTGTAAATAATGACAGATTTAAAAAATATAATAAAAACCTTCAGTTCTAGAAACACTGCCATTTGAAGTGTGGTCCATGGTCTGGTGCTGGTCCATGACCAGACCGTGAGCTAAATAGTACAGAAATTGAGAATAAGCATTTAGAAACCATTGTAGAAATAAGACAATGACTGTTGAATGTCACCATTTAAAAATGAGCTTGTATTTTCTATTTCCTTATTATTTCCATTTTCTATTTGAAATTTGTGGCATTTTATAAGCGCATTGGTTCACAGTGTTAAAAAACATTCTCCTTCACAGACAATTTGAGAAACCCTGACATTAACTATCAAGAATAGTTTAAAGAATCTCAATGCCTATTACTTGAATTCATGTTATCTTTGTGTTTTAAAAAGGTGTAAGATTTATCCTCCATTTCAGGAGGAAAGCCAGACACACATTTGAATCTGGCCAATGTTGCCCTTACCAATCTTACACCACTCTCCCTCCCCCTCTCCCCACCATTTATTCTTATCCAACCCCATGCCCTTCTTTCTGGCCCTCACACGTACCAAAATCCTTCCAGATTTGGAGTCTTTGCACTTACTCTTCCCTGGAATCCGTTTCCTTCTCTTCCTCCAAAAAGTTTATCTTTGCTATGTATGCCTTAGCTTCAAATGTCACCGTTTTAGGCTGAGGCTTCCGTAACTCTAAGTGACAAATAAAGTCCCTTCAAGACACCCTTAATTATTCTCCTTATGCCACTGTCATGCCTGGTATGAATTTTTAAATTATTTATTATCTATTTTTCCATACTAGATGGTTGTCTCAGTAAGAGCCAGAAACTTGCCTATATTTTTCACCACTGTGTACCCAAAACCTAGAGCAACGTATAGCACATTGGCATGTTGGTTCATTGAAGGAATGAATAGAAGGTCTGAATATCTATGTTCCCTTAATAAAGTGTAAGCCCCTCAAGGGTAAGTTTTATTTTATTCATGTATGTATTCTTGACATAGTAGCACAGTGCTTAGCATAGAGGAGCTACTATGAAAAATGGCTTTTGAAGAAATTTGTGAATATATTTATGGTCCTAATGGGACCACCCAACTGGGTGTCCCATCTACACTAAGACTCATGTATTTGCAACTACACTCATCACCCTCCTCTGTAGGCTTCAGTTTCCATCATCATTCACTGAGGGTCCCAAGCAAGGAAACAGGGCCATACTTGGTTCTGTCTCACTCTTGTTCCTGATCATCAGATGAAAGAAGAATGAAACCAACTTAAAATTCCAATATTTTTTAAATGTTTGATTGTATTCTTATTTTTGTTCTTGAGAACTCTTTGCTTTTTTCTTTCCTTCACTCCTTCCTTCCTTCCTTCCTTTTTTTTTTTGATGTAGGCAGATTTATGATATTTTTCTTTATGACTCATGCTTTTCATGTTTTGTGTAAAAAGATCTATGTATTTAGTAGTCCTACATATTTACTGTAGCAGACACTGGAGCTCTGCCTAGTTACCTCAGTTTTTCTTACCAGTTCTCCATGCCCACTTCCCCAGCTCTGTGAGCTTTGCTTCCAAAGACCCCCACTTGCAACTTTCCTCAGAGAACTGCCTTGAGGTTACTGGAGATGCTTCTACACCATGTTCAGAAAGCCAGTGGTACCTGGAACTTTCTATCTTCCTGCGGGCAGTATGAATCCAATGACCACCTTCTATGGGACTAGGAGAGCCCAGCTCCCTTGCCTTGAGGTAGAATGAACTCTGGGGCATAGTTTATTCTCCAGAGCTCCCCTAGGGACCCTGCTAAGGCTGAGACTTCATCTGAGGCTGGTATGACTTCTACATTTCACTAAAAGAACCTCAGTGCATTAAGGAACTACCAAGATACTGTTAGGTCTTCCTCTCACCAACAGCATATGAAGAGAATAGTTTTTACTATTTCTTAAGAATACAAGAGTGTGGCGTGAAAGGAACCAAATAACAAATTGTAACTGGAAGCTTCCCCTGAACCCATGTCTCATGAGACAACTCATTAGAGCCCCTGCAAGCATGAGAGAGGGGGTCAGCTGCCATTGGTGAGGCAGGTAGTGTTTGAGGAAAGAAAGAAGAGTGTCTGGACAATGGATTTGTCCTACAGAGCTACACGGAAGAATTGAGATGAAAGGAAAACACCCAATAATACGTTACAGAGACAAAGGGAGGCATAAAACCCACATACATATATATCTTTACCTGAGAAAGTGTTTGACTCTGCATATAGAGCTTGATCTGACCTAAGAAAGAGAATCTAAAGTCAGTGTATACGGTATGTGTTATGAAAAAATAAATAATTAAGTCACACTCATTGTGGGAGGGTGATGATCCCCATGACAAGCACAGAAGAACTGAAGCCTACAAATGGAAGAACAGATTCGTGTTTCTCATCGAATGTTCGGGCTAGGATAGAAGCATATTGAGCGGATGGTAAGCAAAGTAGTGACATTTTTAAAGTTGTTCCTTTTCTCTTTCATACTTTGTTTCACTCTTTATGAAACAATATCACATAAATTTAAGAGGGTTAAATGAAATGTTTATATGCTATTATATTATATTAGTATACCAAGGCTATTCCACTGTATAAAAGAATCAAATGGGTTGATAAAATAGTGGGGGAACATAACATATCAGCCATAAGAGTTAATGGAAGCAGTTTAAGGAGCGGAAGGTCTTCACGTGTCCACCAGAATTACCCGTCTTGGGAGAGCTATTAAGACAACCATGAAGGAAATAAAAAGGTTTTCATTGTTTGGTGACTGCAAGGTTTATAGTTCCTTCTTAATTAGAGGAACCCATTTAATTAATTTTTTAATTAAGAATTTTTAGCAATGGAAAAAACTTGCACACATACAGGAAATGGATAATTATTTTAGCATTTGGTGGCCTTTTATTAAATATTCTGAAAAATATAAACTCTGTGGATGCCAAATTTTGCAACATGATCTTCTTCAGTCTGTTACTATACAGAAGTAAGCAGCTGAGTGGAAAGAAAAGCAAAGTTTCTCTGCTCAGAAGAAAGATGGCTTTTATTTATCGGGCCTTCACTGCTGCTCCTCTTATTGCTATTTGAGAAAGATTACATTTGTAAAAACTTTACTTGCAGTATAATCTTAGACCAGACTTATTAATAGATGCCCTTTTTAAAAAAGGACAAAAATGAATCAACTAGATGAAAATAAAAACACAATGCAGTTAAGTTTAATATGTGTTTATCTTTATCCAAAATCAATACCTTCTGTACCATAGATTAAAATTTCATGGAGCGCCTGGGTGGCTCAGTCAGCTAAGCATCCAACTTCGGCTCAGGTCATGATCTCACAGGTTGTGAGTTCAAGCCCCGCGTCGGGCTCAGTGCTGGTGGCTCAGAGCCTGGAGCCTGCCTCATATCTGTGTCTTCCTCTCTCACTGCCTCTCCCCTGCTTGCACTCTGTCTTTCTCAGAAATCAACATTAAAAACTAAATTAAAAAAAATTTTTTTGTCAGCTATGTCTCTGTCTACAAACCCAGTGGTTATTTTTGTGTTTTTTCTAACAGAGGATTAAAAAATACACAAAAATTATAACTGGACAGGAGACCTAGTATATAGTCCTATTATTGGAACAAAAAGAATTTTTTATTCACTTCTAGTCAAACCTAGGGACATGAAAAGATGACAACTGTAGGCATCAAATATAAAGAGACTGGCTGCCTGCTTTGGAAGCTCAGGTTGGTCTAACTTTGTCCCTTACTAAGAGTGTGAACTCGGGCCAGAAACGTAATGTCTCTGAGCCTTGTCTGTAGAAGAGGGATGCTATGATCATGAACCGGTGTTTAAAGAAGTGCTATGTGCTGAGCACTTAGTAGTATCTGGCACTGTATACACTTGATTCAGATTAGCTATTGTCAGCAGTACCACTTGACACAGTACTTTCCTTGTCAGATGTCTGTCTCCCCACCATTAAAATAAGAAGACTGTGCAAGGTCCATGCTTCCCAAAGAATAGGGTGCAAATGACTGGTCTTAAAATCAAGACAGGGTAAGGTGTTACAGGAGACAATACTGAATATACTGAGTCTCAAATGAAAATTATATTCCCATTGCAAATCTCACCCAAATTTTCTCATTAAGTTCAAAAGAACATCATTGTTTGATGCCAGAATGGCTTATGAATTCCTTATTATTTGAGAAGAAAAACAAGACTTACTCCTTTCATAGGCAATGATAAGATTCTGGTACCACACTTTATTTTTATCCCATTTATTTTTAAGATTACCTTCTATTTATGACAGTTGATACTAGTTTTAGTTTATAATAAAACGAAAGTGTCTTTTTTAAAATTCTTTTAATGTTTATTTAATTTTGAGAGAGAGAGAGAAAGAGAGACAGAGAGTGAGCAGGGGGCAGGTAGAGAGAGAGCGAGAAGGACACAGAATCTGAAGCAGGCCCCAGGCTCCCAGCTGTCAGCACAGAGCCCCATGCAGGACTCGAACTCACAAACCATGAGGTCGTGCCCCCAAAAAGTTTTCTATTAAAAGCTGTATTTCAGTGACAACTGTTGAGAAAGGCAGCCTTGTGCAAGTAGTCTTTTGACCCCCCACTGAGTCACGTAAAAATGGGACTTGGACCTAGAAGACTTCCTTACCGAGAGATTTAAAGAGTCCTCACAGCCGGTGCGGAGCTCACCACTTTGTGTGGGAACTTCTCTCCTTGTTTCAGACCCAATGGTGTGCTTTTGTTCTGTGTTAAGAGTGTGTGTCATATGGGACCTGGCTAACACCACTGCTATATTGGTTTCTGGCAGGGTATGGATGTGGTCCTTCATCCTATGAGGCAAGGGGAGTGCATACTGGCCAGCTGCCCTGTCTTGTTGCCAGGAGGGTCTCACTGGCTACAGGGGGCCAATGCCCATGACAGAAACTGATTGTGCTCTGTGTTTTCTCTATGGAAGTCAAGTATTGGTCCATCTGGTGCTTAAATGTGGTGATCTTTTCCTTGTTGACTCTGACACCAAAATGCAGTGGGAAATAGTGCTTGGCCTTCTATTCCTGGTGAGAGATGACAGTTATCCTTTGCCTAACAAAAATAATGAGCGATTTAAAGAAAAAGAAAATAAAAGAGTAAGGCACTTATGCAAATATACCAAAAATCTTGACCCTGGGTTCTCAAGATTAAAGTTTAGAAAGGCTGGATTGATCTAACGTTCTCAATGTCTTAGGGAAGAACTGATTCTCTCTGGTGTCTGTCAGCAAGGCTGCCTTGAGGGTCAATGAATTCTGATAGCTTTATTTCACCAGTCCTGAACTTGGTTGGGGTGGTGGTATTGCTTTGCAGGGATCAGACAGCTAGAGAGCAACTCAGAGATGTTAGAGGAAAAGAAGGTAACTCTACTTTCCGGTGCTTAACACACACACAAAAAAAAGCAAAAATAAGCATCATGCACACACACGCACACACACGCACACACACACAAATACAAAAAGCTCAGTTACTGTATCACTCCATGCCCCATGAAGGAAAAGTGGATAACACACCTCACCCCCTCTTTATTTATGTTTTTATTGTGGAAACATGTATAAAACTCCCATTTTAACCCTGTTTAAGTACAGTTCAGCAGAATTAAGTGACTCACAAGGTTATGTAATCATCACCACTCTCCATCTCCAGAACTCTCCATCATCCCAAACAGAAATTCTGTATCTATTAAACAATAAGTTTCAATCACCACCTCTCTTTAGCCCCTTGTTACCTCTGTTCCACTTTCTGTATGAATTAGCCTAGTCTAGATATCTTATAAAAGTAAAATCATGTATTATTGGTCCTTTTCTATCTGACTTCTTTCACTGAGTGTGTTTCTAGGGTTCATTTATGTTATACAATGCATCAGAATTTCATTCCTTTTTATGGCCAAGTATTATTCCATTGTGTGTATATTGCACATTTTGTTTATCTATCCCTCTGCTGATGAACATCTGGGTTGTTTCTACCTTTTGGCTATTGTGAATAATGTTACTATGAACACTGCCTCTTCTATTTAATACTCTACTCACACAAAATATTCTTTCCTTTTTCTTTCAGAGATTGCCCTTGAGGATTGCCTAAGTTTCCTACTGCTGCTATAACAAATTACCAGCTTAAAACAACACAATTTATCATATTACTGTTCTGGAGTTCCAAGTCAGTCTTGCGAAGTTTAAAATCAAGGTGTTGGCAAGGCTGGTTCTTTCTGAAGGTCTAGAAGAGAACCTATTTCCTTGCCATTTTAAAACTTGTAGAGGCTGCCTGCATCCCATGGTCATGGACCTTTCTTCCATCTTCTAAGCACTTCACTGCAACCTCTAACCCTTCTGTCTCCCTCCTCCTTTATAACTACTTTGGGCCCACAGAAGAATCCAGAAGAATCTCACCATCGCAAGGTCCATAATCACATCTACAAAATCCCGTTTCCCATGTAAGGCAACGTACTCACACGTTCTAGGGATTATGACATGAACTTCTTTGGGGAGTCATCATTCAGCTCATTTCAATGATTTTGGCCACTGGAAAAATGGCAGAAGGGATCCAGAGGGAGCAGGCACAGTGATATTTTCCCATTACTTACTTGGGATGAGCCTAGCATACCAACTCTCCTAGGGGTAGCCCCTTGCATGAACAAACTGATTTCAGAATCCTTGTGGCACTGTGAAGCAGTGTCAGAAAGAGGTTAGTAGGCTCCGTTCAGTAAAGCTCCTGAGTGTGGCTCAGAAGAGGCACAGCCTGGGATTAGCAGTGTCTACACTTGGTTGAAGCTTTAAAGTGACCATTATGTCCACGATCTCTTATCCACAATTTCAAAATACAACACTCTGAAAACTAAAAAAAAAAAAAAAAAAAATTTCTTATTTCCATTGTAGCCAAAAACATGACAAGACATAAGCTAACATAAGGTGATTTGTAGATGTCATTTATCCTATTTGGTGTGAACATTCTTGCATTTTACTCAGGAAACACTGATGTGTCTGCTTATGGCATGGTGTTCAGAGGCTCAGATCCTGAGATTTCGTTACATGATGTAAGTTATGTGCATCTTTGTATCTTTCTGAAATCCAAACAGTTCTGAATTCTGAAATATATTTGTCATGAAAGATTTTGAATAAAGGATTGTGGACTTGTATTTTCCATTAATATTTTACAGTGAGTTCTGAGACACATAATGTATTAAATTCTTTCATCTGTGAAAGCTTGAGACCCAGTTCAAATGACTTTAAGCACAAGAACAGTAACGACAACAACAGTAATAAAGGAGTTTGATTGGCTCTTGTAACTTGAAAGTGCATTTTAGATATGGTGGGCCCCAGGTGCCCAAATGGCATTTTGGGGGGCTCCTTCTGTAGGCCTGTTGGCTTTATTCTTGGGGATATCTTGTACCACATGGCAGGAAGGGTGGCTACCCCAATTTTCCTTCCTTGTGGCTTACGATTGAAAAGGAAAATATGCTTCCCCTCAAATGTCATATATCAAATTCCAGGAAGAATCTGATGCACTGGGTTATGCATTTATCTGTAAACCAACCCAGGGTGACCTGGCTCTCTGGTCATAATGGGCTACATGTGCCACATGGTTATTGTGACATAGGGAAGAGACATGTGATTTATACTATCATCAGGACTTCAAGGAATGGGGAAAAGGCATAATCTAATGTAAAAGTGAGGTAGTGCTATACAGAGAAAGAGAAGAAGTGCTGGGAAGGCAAGAAAAGCAAACATATAAATATCACTACTTCCTCTATTTCACCATATAATATCTTGGAAGGTTTAGTTTCCACCAAATATGGCTTTACTAAAACAAAATACTCTATTTAAAAAGAATAATTTATTCAAATGTAGGTGTTTTTGTATCTTGCTCTGAACTCATCATAATCAAATTTATCAGAAAACTTGTTACTTTCCTAAGGTTGTCCCTGGCAACCATATTGATACATATCTCATCTAAGATTTATCAATTAGATTCTTTCTGCTAGGATTTGGAGCGGGACTGAGAGACAAGTGAAAATCTTGGCTAGCCTCTTGAATGGAGAATGTATTCTCAGATGTTGTGGAATGGTCTTCCTTCCTCCAGATGCACAAAGAAGTTGAGAAAGTTGATGTGCCCAGAGAAAAGATTCAAGCAGAAAAGAGAAAAAAATATGAAAAAAGAGAATTCTGCGTGGGTTCTTGTTGGGCATTCAGTTCCTTATTCTGGTCCCTTCCAGAAGATTGGTCTTTGCTGCCCTTGGAAATCATGAAGACATCATGCATTCTTAAAACAATGCCCTTTATTGCTTAAGCTAGTGCAGCTTGAGTGGGTTACTGTCCCTGGTAATAAAAGAATCTTAATTAAGTTAATTCATTTGAGTTTCTTAGTTCTGAAATATTCTGGAAATAAAAATGATGGAAGTACCATATATATCCAAACATAAGTCAACTCTTAATCACAAGTATTCATTTGTATAACAGGAGGATGTTTGGTGGAACAGCTATCTAATTCAATAGAATGTAATTGAGAGTTCATCCTAAGACAAGATATTTAAGGAGATTCCTTTTTATTTTAATGAACAATTTAGAAAAAGAATCTTACCTTCTGGTCAGACATACACTAACTAGAGGGTAATTTGATGCTAACTAACTAGATGGGTGCTAACTAACTAGTGAGTGATTTGAACACTGTTGAGGTGATCACATCAACCCTTCTAAGCTGACCACCTGAGGAATGGAACATGCAAAAAGTAAGAACATATTTTGCTACTCAGTATGCTGCACTCAATATCTCTGGGTCAGGCTGTATGTGATCTTCCTGCCCAAAACTTGAGACTGGTAGAAAAACTCAATACAATAATGAAAGAGAAAAGCTGTCCTTAGATAATAGAGCCCCAAAGGATACATTTATTACCAAGCCATCCACATAGCTACAGAGAAAGGAGCAAAAGGAGGTTTAAAATGAAACCAAGAGCTTACAGAGAGGTTTTTATGTATGCAACATGATTTTGCAATAAATTACTTTAGTGCTTTCAAAATGCTGATAAATGGATTAATATGATAGTTGATTTTGTTTTGTGGCTTATTTACTCCCTAAAATTAAATTATGAAGTGGGAAGGGCATTAACTCTTTTAGACCACTACAAAACCATTTAGGGCACTAGACTGCAGAAAGTATTAGAAATAATGATTCAAGGGAGGATTTCTCAAACCTCTTTATAAACCTGGGAACTTCCCCAGAATACAAAAATCACAAAGACAAGGGAGTCGGAAACAAGCACCCAAATAAAGAAGAGTTAGCATTTACATGTATGAGGAATTATGCTAAAATTATTGTATCATTGAGTGCGCATATCAATGAAGAGTGTAGGGTAAGGACAGTAGATCTCAGCATGTGGTCATCAGACCAGCACCCAGAAAACTTGTTAGGAATGTATATTCTCAGTCCACACTCAGAGCTATTGAATCCACAATTCTGGGCCCCAAAAGCTGTGTGGTATCAAGCTGTTCAGTTGATTTTAATGTGCATCAAAGTTTCAGACCCACTTGAATTGAGGTGAAGAGTAAGGGCTTTGAACTTGAGCATATGTAGGTTCAAATCAGTTTTTCCTCCCAATGACTGTGTCATTTTGACCATTTACATAATATTTGAATATTTGAAATTTCCTTATCTGTGACATGTGAAAAAATATTCCCATCTCACACTAATGTTGGGATTAAATTTATGTTATTTATGAATGGGCTTGTCAAAGTGCCTGATACATTCAATTAGTGTACTGTGTTGGTAGCCCCATTATACAGAGGCAATATGTAGTGATGCCAGGCCATAAACTTGGTTTAGCTAAGCCCACCATCTGCAATCTCAATGGATTGATCCATGCATGCTTTACAACACTGATTGCTTCTCCTAGTGCTGAAATACTGTTTCCTCTTGCAACTCCACAAGAATCCTCTTAATGGGTTTATTTACTTTCTCCAATTACAAAAGAAATATATCTAATGCAGAAGACAGAAAGGGGCAAAATACGAACTCTCAGAAAAAGTCATCATGAGTTTATGGCTCATAAACAACTGCGACTGTATTTCAGTGTATGGATTTCCAACCAATCTTTCATTATAAAATCTTTTTTTCCTGTTGGATCTTGAATGTTGTTTTCTCCACTTAAAATATTAATACTTAAGAAGCCCTGTTCATCTTGATAAATGCATCTAAGAATTAGAAAGCAATTTGTGCTACATGAGTTAGTGAGCACACATGCCGTAAAGAGAAAGTAGTATGTCTCCAAAATTTTAAGTGTAACTAAGTGGGCATTATATTTGCTTTCTTAATATCCCCATTGTACTTCTCTTCCATTATGTTTCACTCAGGTTATTTGAATGTTGCCAACCCCAGGTCCACCTCTAAGGACGAGTCCTAATTTGTTTAAACCAATGAAAGTCATCCTATTTTCCTAGTCACATGATTGGTTTAGAGAAGTGCACTAAACCTTTCCCATTTTCTTAGCTAAATAGTTGGCTCTTGAGTGAATATATGATTCAAATTGGTCCAGTCATAGGGAAGGTATGGACTTCTGTTTGACAGAGACATGCTTCCCGTCTGGACTGAAATGAAGAAACACATAGCCAGGAGATGTTGATAGTCATTATGTGACTAGGAGGATAATTGAGTTAGAGTAAAACTGATACCTTAGAAAGCTGAGCTGCGTAATGGGAAGATGAATCTCACAGAGTCTGGATCAAATTAGTCCTGAAGCCTACAATAACGACCAACTAGTTCAGTTACATATTCTAATCCAGTTTATGTTTTCTATTATTTGCAATTTAAAGTATCTTATCTTATATTAAGTGTAGAAATATGGAATCGAGAATTTGAGAAGAACCTAAGGGGTCACCTAATCCAAGTTCCTTCTGTCCAGGGTCAGTCTGATTTTATGCCCACACAATATTCTTCCCTGAATAACTGAAATGATTTAATTCTCTGTTACATTTAGCTCCACAGTAGGCTCTGGGATCAGGCCTACTGTTTCTGGCCATGAGAGAGTAACTATACTAAACCACTCTTCCTTCTGTACTAAACTATAAAACTGCAGAAAATACATGTAACAACCATTTACAGTTGTTGAAAAAAATAGCACAGAATTTAACTGCAATGCCTGAGAGAGGATAAACAAAAAAGGCAAGACCCAGAATCATTCTTTTTACCTTTGAAGAACCTCAAAGATTGCAGTGTAAGATGAAGAAACCCAAACAGACTATGGAAATTTTGCTGAACCAAGAAGATAAAAATCAGAGTTTGGGGCTCCTGAAGTGACTGGATTATAAGCAGGTGAGTTTTCTGACAAAAGGGCATTGGGCAAAGGAACCTTTAAATCTGGATCCCATTGAAACAGTGGCCATATACAATATATACTCAACAAAACAGCATCCATTATGTGCAGCACAAAGTAAATAATTGCTAGTCACAGAAACGTTACCCATAACGAGGAGAAAAATGTTAACCATAATGAGGAGAAAAATCAGTCATTTGAAACAGACCACAAAATTACAGAGATGATGGAATTGTCAGACAGGAATTTTAAAACAAATATTTCAAGGATTTGAAAGAAAGAAGGGAACAATAAAGATATCAGTAAAGAAACAAAAACTACAAAAAAGAACCAATTGGGACTTGTAGAAATCATATTATAATATTTGAAATGAAAAATTCAGTAATTAACATAATGGCAGATTAGATGCTACAAAAGAAAAAATCCATGAATGTGAAGACAGAGCAATAGCAGCTATTCAGTGAATCCAAGCTGAAAAAAAGGAAACTACACCTTGGCACATCATATGAAAATTACTGAAATCCAATGCTAAAAAGAGAAAAATATTAAGAGATGTCAGAGGAAAAATAATATGTACAGGAGAAAAATGATAAGAATATCTGTTAATTTCTCACTGGAAACAATGCAAACTAGATGGCTAAGAAATTACATTTTTTTCTTTTTTTTAAGTTTATTTATTTATTTTGAGAGAGAGAGTGCGCAACCAAGCAGGAGAGGGGCAGAGAGAAAAGGAGAGAGAGAGTATCCCAAGCAGGCTCTGCACTCTCAGCAGTGAGGAGTCTGCCTTGGGGCTCAAACTCTTGGACTGTGAGATCATGACCTGAGCCAAAATCAACAGTTAGATGCTTAACTGACTGAGCCATCCAGGCACATCTCAAAAATGACATTTTTAAAGAGCTGGGGTGTGGAAAAAGACTTGAAAAACTAGAATTTTGCATTCAGCAAAAATATTCCTAAAAAATGAATTCAAAATAATGTTTTAGGAACACAAAAATCTTTATTATAAAACTTTCAAATTTCCTTACAAATAATTAAAAGTCAATTTCTGGTAATGGTAGGAAAGTGAAATGTTTGTGTTTACTATTTCAGGAAAAAACTATAATATACCATATTTTAAAAACTATTTAATGGCACTACAAAAATTTAAAAGTGGACAGAAACCAGAGGGAAGGTTAATTTCAAATATTACAATTCCAAAATGTAAGAAGTTGAATTTTTGGTTTTCTGTTCAATAATACTGCTTAATTCTTATAACCTATAGGTAGAACAATGCTGGTGGATAAAATGAAGAATACTGGCTAAAAATTTCAGAGATTATACTTCAGGCCCAGGAAAGAAGCTAGAAATTTAAATGGGAAATACAAGAATTTTAAGAAAATAAGAAAATATGAGACTCCCATACTACAGGATAAACATCTGTATCTGTATCTAAATCTATATGTTATCTGAAAGAAGAGCTCTGGAAATGATAAATATGTTGGTATATATAAAAGATTATTTTTTTCTTCTGTTGATCTATTTAAAGTATATATGCTTCTTTAAAGCAAAAATGACATTGTTTAGATGGGTTTACAATGTTTGTAGATGTAATATATATGATAATAATAGTGGAGGCTGTATAATAAATTATCACAACTTACTGGCTTCATCAATTTATTACTTCACAGTTCTGTAGGTCCTAAGACTAAACTAGGACTTCTGTTTAGGGTTTCAAAAGTTGAAATAAAGGTGTCAGATGTGTGTATTCTTGTCTAGAAGTCAAGGTCTCCTTTTAAGCTCCCATGGTTGTTGGCAGAATTTAATTCTGTGCAGCTGTAGGACTGAGGCTGCTGTGGCAAGGGGCTACTTTCAGCTCCTAGAGGAGCTGCTCCTTGCTATGTTGGTCCTCTGTAGGCCCTTTCATGTTTTGTATCTCTGTGACTTCATGAAGGGGCTGGTCCCTTTTAAGGGTATATGTGATTATGTCAGGCCATCTGGATAATTTCTCTTTTGATGAACTCAAATTTAAATGATTAATAACCTAATAACTGGAATGATATTGTATCATGTACAAGGGTTCTGACGTCATTCAAGGACAGGGGATTATACAGGGCATGCATATGAGAGGACAGAGATTTAGGGACCATCCTAGATTTCTGCCCACCAGAGGATATGCATGGAAATTAAAACCACTATAAACTTTTAGTACTTTATTTTAAATAATTATATGTTAGCTCCGGGTAGACTGGGATAAGTTAAAAGGCATATTGTAATCTGTATAGCAATCACTAAAAAAATTTCAAAGTGATATAACCAAGAAGCTGATAGACAAGTTAAAATGGAATACTAAAACATAAGTGATCAACTCAAAAGAAGTCAAAGAAGAAGTAACAGAAGACCAAAAAAGAAATGAAACAAATATAATAACAAATGTACAAAATGTTAAATCTAAATACAACCAAATCAATAGCTACATTAAATATAAGTGGACTAAATGCTCTAATAAAAAGTCAGAGATCATCAGACTGGATTAAAATAAAAACAACCAACTTTAAATGTCTATAAGAGATACACTCTAAATAAAAGTCACAAATAGACTGAAGGAAATTGGACAAAATGATATGAGTACAAATAATATGTATGGTAAAACTGGAGAGGCTATATTAATATCAGACAAAATATACCTTGAATCAAGAAGTATTACTAGAGATAGGGTGGGATTGTTCATAATGATCAAAAAGTTAATATATCAGTAATATTGTGTAGTTAAAATATAATATAAAACAAACATACCTGATTCCACACTCTTCCCCCAACGCAATTTCCACAGAGCAAAGTTCTTTCTTTTTTTTTTTTAATGTTTGTTTATTTTTGAGAGAGACAGAGACAGAGTGAGAGCAGGGGAGAGGCAGAGACAGATAGAAACACAGAATCCGAAGCAGGCTCCAGACTCCAAATTGTCAGCACAGATCCAGATGTGGGGCTTGAACTCATGAACCATGAGATCATGACCTGAGCCAAAGTTGGATCCTTAACCGACTGAGCCACCCAGGTGTCCCCAAAGTTATTTCTTTAAAATCAAAGTCAGATTATCAGAGCCAAATAGACTAAAGCTCTGACATAATAAAATAGAATACATCCCTAGAATGTAAGGATGGCTCAGTATCACAGAATCTATCTTTGTAATTAACTGTATTAATAGCGTGAATGAGAAAAATGATTTGGTTATCTAGATAGATGCAGAAAAAGCACTTGCCAAAGACTATCACATACTTAAAAACAGTAAACTTGGAATTGAAGAGAATTGTCTTTAGAGATAGTGCTTATATCAAAAGTCTTCACAAAACTATGTATAATGATAAACCATTAGCCACATTCCCTTCAAAATGGGAATAAGACAAGGATGTTTACCTCTACTAATGTTTAACATTGTATTAGAGGTGTCAGTCAGCACTCTATAAAAAGAGTAGAAAGAGGTGCACTTGGGTGACTAAGCTGGTTAAGCATCAGACTTGATTTCAGCTCAAGTCATAATCTCTTGTGTTTGTGAAATTGAGCTCTGGGTTGGGCTCTGCACTGACAGCACAGAGACTGCTTGGGATTTTCTCTCTCTCTCGCCCTCTCTCTCTCTGCACCCCCCAGACTTGCAGACACTTGTGCATGCATGTGAGTGCTCTCTCTCACTCTCTCAAAATAAATAAACTTAAAAAAAAAAGAGAGGAAAGGAATAACATGTGAGGTTTGAAAGGGAGAAATAATTCTATCACTATACACAGATGACACCCTTATCTATAGCAATACTGTTCAAGAGAAATGCAATGTGAGCATAAGTAATTTTACATTTTCAAAAATTAAGTAAAGCAAAAGTAAACAGATGCAATTAATTTTAATACTATATTCTATTTAATTCAATCTTCCAAAATACTTCCATTTCAACATATGGCACTAGCTATATTTCAAGTACTGAACAGTCCTATGTGGCTAGTGGCTACCACATATGCCAGTGCAGATCAATGTACTAAATCCAACAGCTTCAAAAGAAGTTGTTAAAACCAGTAAGAAGTACAGCAGGGTTGCTGTTTATGTTATCAACAAATAAAAATTTATTAACTTTTTTACACCATCAGTAATGAACTAGAGAATCAAAATCAAATATGGAATTACACATAGTGGCCAAAGAACCTATAAAATATTTAAGACCTAATAAAAATAAATCTAGACCATGTCAGACAAAAGTATAATACTAAATTTAAAAATATTAAAGAAGAGGGGCACCTGGGAGCCTTACTTGGTTAAGCATCCAACTTCACATCAGGTCATGATCTCATGGTTTGCAGGGTCAAGCCCCACATTGGGCTCTGTGCTGATGCTCAGAGCCTGGAGGCTCCTTCATATTCTGTGCCTCCCTCTCCCTCTGAGCCTCCCTGGCTTGTGATCTCTTTCTCTTTCAAAACTAAATAAATATTAAAAAAACTTTTTAAACAATTAAAAAATATAAAAGAAAAACTGAATAAATGAAGACAGAGTTCTTCATAATTTAATCTTTGTCTATTTAATTTTTTTTTTGAGAGAGAGAGAGAGAGCGGTAGAGGAGGAGGGAGAGAGAGAATCTTTAGAAGACTCCACACCCAGAGTGGGGCCCAAAGCAGGGCTCGATGTCACAACCATGAGATGGTGACCTGAACCAAAATCAAGAGTTGGACGCTTATCTAACTGAGCCACTCAGGCGCCCTCCCCCCAATTGAATCTTTAAAGTCAATGGAATGTCAAAAAAATTCCGGCAGGAATCTTTGTTTTAGGAACTCAATTAACTTACTGAAAATTTAGGTTACTGAAAAAGAACAGTAAAACAAACTACTGGTTACCATACTGGGAGGGGTTGGGGTGGCAAATAAGTGAAAGGGATTAAGAATTAAAAAAAAAAAGTGAGTAATGACATGTCTTAAAAACTAAGTTACATTTTAAAAATCTGTATGAAGTTGATATCAAAATAGACAGATTGACCAATGGGACAGAAAGGTGAGTTTACTAAACTTAATATTTGGTTGCCAACACCATAAATCAATAAAGAAGGTTTATTGGGCAATGTTAGGAAAACTAGGTCAGGTAGGAAAGAAAATAAAATTAAAGTTCATAATACTATATGCATAAGTGGACTTCAGATGGATTCAAGACCAAAGTGCCAAAGGTAAACATGTAACATGAGTAGAAAACAAAGCAGGAAAATAATTTAGGACACAAATTGAAGAAAGATTTCTAAAATAAATGCCCTAACTATAAGCTATGAGTACAAAAGTTGACAAATTTGATTATAAAAAATCAAAACATTTGTTCAAATCAAAGGTGTAATAGGCAAAGTTAATACGGGGTTGGCAGATTGGAAAAAGGTGTTTTCAAAGTCAAAAACTAATGAGACTGATACGTGGAGATGCAAGTGGAATTTCTACAAATCAAGAAATAGGAATACCAGTGGAAAGACAAGTAAAGGATAAAAACAGGCAGGCAGTATGCAAATTAAAAACTCAGAAGGCTGACAAACATAGATGAAGATACCCATGTTCATTAATGTTTAGGGATATGATTATTAAAGCAATAATGATGTATCAATTTGTACCCATCATATTGAGAAGAATTAGCTAAATAATGCAAATTATTCACAGAACTCTGGGATATGGAAGCGTTCAGACACTTCTGAAAGTGTAAACAGGAGGAATCTTTCTATGGGGGCAATCTGGAGCTGCTGGTTAAATGGAATATATTTATACACTATAATAGATATATGTACTAGAGTCTCATGCAGGTTTATAAGGGAACATGTTAAGGATGTTCCTCTTAGTTTTATTGTAGTGGGGGGGGTGGTGGAAGCAATCTATTTGTTCATTTCTTGGTTAAAGGACAGGGAAAGCTATAGTGGGTTCAGGCTTTGGAATACTATGAGGCCATGAGAAATATCAGCCATGAACACACAAACTGGCATGTATTAAGAAAATAGTGTTGAGTAAAGAGAAAACCTAAAGGAGTTATGTAATAGAGTGCAGTATGTTCATCAAAAATATATGTAAACAAAATGCAGGCTTTAGAAGGCATACACTAATAAAAAGAGGCATCAAATGTCTAAGAATCATTACCTGCAGTGGAGGGTTGGATGAATTCTGTGAATAAATGGGAATATAAATATAAATGAAGAGAAAGGGCACTCATGTAGGCCTACATGACACAGTGTGATGGTGTGGGAAATATGATTCCCTGAACCCTCTCAATGTTGGTCCGGTCTACTCTTCTTACCCCCATACAGGGAGAAATACAAACCAGATTTTGTCAATTTTGCCTATCAAATAACCTCCCTTGGTGCTGCAAATGAAATATGAACACTAACCTGGATGACTATTTGCACCTGAGTGCCTAGAACAATGACAGAAATAAGTTAAGCATTCTATGGATATGTGTTGTAGGTGAAGGGTGAAGGGATGCCTAAACTTCATTAGGCTCTTAACATATTTAAATGTCTTCACTCATTAGCCCATTTGGAGCCCAGGAAAAGCCAGGAACTTCTTGCTTGCTTTTTATGTGTCCCCAGAACGTAGGACTGCTCATACCAAGTCTGTGAATGGCTTTTTCAGCAATGCCATAATGTAAGTAAATTTATGCAGTACGACAATAGGTTCAGAGAGAAAAATCTCAAACTTAAAAAATATTAATTAGTGTTCAAAAATGTTACAGGATGATAATCACAGTCACTATTATCTGTTCATTTAAAGGAGTTTTCAAAGGCGTCTCTACTTGGCAACACGTTATGCCCTCTGCTCCATGAAAGCTTGAGAAATGCTTTGAATTACCAAGCACATTGGAAAATCCAGATATATAATTTCTTTAAAAATATTCTATCATTCTTACTTTTCTACCAGTTAAGTCTGGCTTTCCACCAGTTGGGTCTAAATTAGATTTTACTGTATTTGGCAGTTCCTTAGTATTATTATAAATCACTCTCTTATTAACACCCTCTCACCACTAATTAGTTAAGGGACTGTAACCATTGCACACATGTAACTCCCACTACCTTCATGAGGATTAAACATTCATACCTTAGGGCAAAACTGGCATTTAACAAGAGAAATTGTTTCGTGTGAATTAACCTTGAGGATGGGAGATAAATAACCCAGGAGGAATCCCCGAGTGTCCTCACTGGGGATTCCATAATCATAGAGTGGCCCAAATAATGGTGGCATATTGAGAAATTTAAACAACCTTGATTGATGCAGACTGGTGTACTGTCTGTGCTATTTATGTTAAATTTTTCAAGTGCCAAATATTTAAAAAGTATCTCCTTGGATATAAATAAGGAAGCATGCAGCCCCCAAAACCACTGCCAGCCATTTTGGGACTACTAGTGGGGAAGATAATAAGAATTCAAAAACAGAAAACACCAGCCAGAGAATAGAGCAAAGGAGAAATGGACAAAGAGTGGTCCTGGTTTTAATATGTGGCTCCTCAGTGCAACCTCTAGAGATTCCTCATCAGAGAGACCAATGAAATCCCTTTACGGTTTAAGTCAGTTCAAACGGTAGCAATGACTTATCACTGAAACATCCTACCTGATGACAAAGTTAATATTATGGAGTTCTTATGCCAGAGACAATGAATGGAACTGTCTCCCGAGCTCAGACTGGCTTGTTTTTCTGGGCCCCGCTGTTTATTCACTAGGGTGGGGACAACTTGGCAGTCGTCTTCTCTGCCTGCATTTGCACGGCCTATGATTGTGCAACTGAAGCAACATAGAACCATTTCAAATTATGACCAAGAGAAAGATTTACTATGTTGTTTACTCTAATAGGTAAGATTGGGAGCTGTCTGTAACCCTAGTTTGTGCCATGTAGATAGAAGAGACAGAAGAACTTTGTCTCAGGGGAGAGTAAATAATGAACCAGAACATACATGCAAGGAGAGGAAAATGGAACACGAAAGGGACTTCTAGATCTGGGTTCTATCTACCTTGTTGTCAAAGCGCATTTTAATCTTGCTCCTTAGTTCTATGAAATCCCTTTTTGCAAGCAAATAAGAATATAAATGAAAATAATTTTGTTAATTTTATAGGCTTGATCGGGGCAGACATCAGTTATATTGACAAGTTTTTTGTGTAGTGTTGGTTGGTTAAAGTGAATACTTACTGTGATGTTATGAGTTATAACTTGGGCATATATTAAAAATATATTTCCAAAATAAAGATTATACTTTATAAAAAGCCTTCTAAAATATTGCTTTACTCTTAATATTATATTTAGTGAAACTTTCTATTGTATTAAGTATTCTTTGAAATTAAATAACTTACAATGGTAGCATGGCAACTGTTGCCCAGTATGTCAAGAATTATGTAACTATTACTCTACTGTTAGTTGTTTAGAGGTTGTTTCCATTATTTAACCATTATGTTTCTGCAAGGAATATTACTTAGTAAAAGTCTATATCCAAATTTCTAAAAATTTCCTCAGAATAATATTATAAAAAGTGATTGTGCTAAAAGGCAGGGATATTTTTAAGGTTTATAATAAGTATTGCCAACAGCTTTCTAAACAAGTTTTGCCATTCCTGTGGAAATGAACAAGAGTGCCTTTCTTGCTGTGCCATGTATGGGTTGTACATTTTCATTAAAACAATTCTTTACTGAAAGAATGACAGCACCAAGATGGGAACATCTTGTCTTTCAGCCTTGGTTCCACCTCTTAAGAAGAACAAGTCAATAGTATTCATGGACAAGATACAACTGAGAAAATCCTAGAATACAAGGGTGAAGTTGAGCCAACCCTCCTACACCACTGAGATCAAGAGAGACTGCATTGGAAGGACATGATGGGTCTTATTACAGTAAGTGTTTGACAATATATGTAAGGCAGACCATTTTGCTGTTTACCTTAAACTTGTACAGTGCTGTATGTCAATTATATCTCAGTAAAACTGGGGAAAATTTAGAAGGAATATATTAGGATGGGCCTTGATGCAATATGACTAGTGCACAAGCAGGACAGAGGAGTGGAGGGAGAGAGAGAGAATCTTAAACACACTAGGTGTGCTCTGCTTGGAGCCTGATGCAGAGCTAAATCCCATGACCTGAGCCAAAATCAAGAGTAGGTCCCTCAACCAACTCAACCATGCAGGTGTCTCAGTGTCTTGTAGGAAGAACAAAGAGACACATACAAAGAGACATCAAGAGCATGTGTCCACAGTAGGAAGAACCATATGAAGAGGCAGGAAGAGAGCGGCCACCTGCAGCTAAGGAGAATGGCCTCAGACGAAACCAACCCTGCTCACACCTCGGTCTTGGACCTCCAGCCTCCAGAACTGTGAGAACATAAATTTCTGTTGTTTAAGCCAAGTATAGACAAACAGTTTCATTTTCTTTTATTTTTTCTTAATTTTTTTCAATGTTTATTTTACTTTGAGAGAGAGAGAGGAGAGAGCAAGTGGGGGAGGGGCAGAGAGAGAGGGAGAGATAGAACCCGAAGCGGGCTCCAGGCTCTGAGCTGTCCACACAGAGCCCAACACAGAGCTCAAACCCACAGATCATGAGATCATGACCTCAGCCAAAGTCAGATACTTAACCGACTGAGCCACGCGGGTGCCTCCGTCTTTTTTTTTTTTTTTTTAACTTATTTCATTATTATTCCTCAGTTAAAGATGGGCTATGTTTAAAGCTTTGTGCTTTGGTGTTCTACAGTATGGGTATATGATGGGTATACGTGTTGAGGTATCTACAAGTACTGTGTTCTTGGAAATCATCCCTTATATTTTTTTCTAATTCCTCTCACATTTAAAACACCTGTTCCATCCTTCTAGTTCCTTCTGTCTTCTTGGTTCCAGTCTTACCTATGGATTCAGCTCTTTACCTTTTGCATGTTGATTCAGCAGCATGGGGCAATATTGCTGAAGGAGAGTTACATGAGAGTAATGATCCTCTGAGCCTAGTGTCTCATTGAGTTGGTCCCAAACCAACATGGGCTCTGAATCTTTGAGTCAAAGCATGGTGCACAAAAGGAGATTGGTGTGTGACTCTTTTTGTAGGTCAATAAATTTTCACAGAGGGAAACTCAATATGGCATGTAAGAGTGCATTCATATTCTCAGGTAACACTTTTTTGATGTATGAAAATTTTCACAAGGGAACAATATGAAAAAGTATGCTGCAGTTAAATATGCATTTGTGTGTTCAGTCTTACTAGAGGTTCTTTATATTTCTGCACAAATGTGTTTTGAACCTATCGTATAATCTAAGTATCTCTTTACTTCTTTGAAGCCCAAGGTTAAAACCAGTATCTTTTTTTAAGTTTATTTTTTTAATTAAAAATTTTTTTAATGTTTATTTATTTTTGAGAGAGAGAGAGAGCGAGCAAGCATGGGTGTGGGAAGAGCAGAGAGAGGGAGACACAGAATCCAAAGCAGGCTCCAGGCTCCAAGCTGTCAGCACAGAGCCTGATGCGAGGCTCGAACCCACAAACTGTGAGATCATGACCTAAGCTGATGTCAGAAGCTTAACCAACTGAGTTACCCAGGCACTCCAAAGTTTATTTTTACTTATTTTGAGAGAGAGATAGAGAGTGAGTGGGGGAGGGGCAAAAAGAGAGGGGGAGAGAGAATCCCAAGTAGGCTCCGCGCTGTCAGCCCAGAGCCTGATGTGGGGCTTGAACTCATGAACCATGAGATCGTGACTTGTGCTGGAATCAGGAGTCCAGACGCTTAATCGACTCAGCTGCCCAGATGTCCCCAAACCAGTATCTTTTTAATAAACATCTTTAAGTCCATTCCACCTTCAGTGTCTATTTATGAAATGCTTATCTATTTATTTATTTACCTATAAAATTTTTAAAAATGGTATACTGAATTTGGAGAAGTACATTTTGGATGCTGGCGACATAATGATAAACAAGACTAGAATTTGTGCACTCATGGAGCTTAGAGTATAAGAGAAAAGACAAATTTTAACTAAATCATCACCTGAATAAATTACTACGATAAGCAATGACAAGTGCCTGAATGAAGCAAAGCAACAGACGACCGTGAGAGAACATTTAATTGAGAGAGATACTGACCTAATTTGGAGGATCAAGGGAAAGACCTCTCTGAGGGAATGTTTGAGCTGATATCTGAAGAATGAGTAGAAGAAATGGGAAAAAAGAAGGGGAGGTAGGATGAGAGAGCAGATTACAGTCAGAGGAAATAACATTGCCAGGGCCTGATAGTGTAAAGGAGCATTCCTTCTGTGATTTTTTTTTTAAATTTTTAAATGTGTATATATTTTTGAAGGAGAGAGACAGAGTGTGAGCGGGGAGGGGCAGAGAGAGAGGGCAACCCACAATCCGAAGTGGGCTCCAGGCTCTGGGCTGTTGGCACAGAGCCTGACGTGGGGCTCGAACTCACCAACTGCAAGACCATGACTCCAGCCAAAGATGGACGCTTAACCGACTGAGCCACCCAGGCACCCCCACCTTGTGATTCTTTACATTATTTACTAACTTATTCATACAGCAAGTGTTAATTGAGTACCTATTATGTGCTGAGCCTGGGGCTCTGCAAATCCAGCACTGGATGAGATAAAGTTTATGCCCTTACAAAGCTTACATTTAGGTGGAGGAGACAAAACAAACCAAATGAAAAAAAAGTGAATAAATGTCATAAGTTCTGCTAAAGAGCGCCTATAAAGAAAATAGAGCATTGGGAAAGTACAAAGTCCATTGTATGAGGATTTATTATTATGTAATTTTAATTAAACTGGGACGGTACAAGGGATTTGAAATTAATGACCTCAGGATCTCTTGAAGGTCAATGAGTCCAAGGAGCTCCTATTAACTGAAATTTTGAGAAGACAATAAATCAGGAAAAGACAAGGTAGTCAAGGTTTTAATAATTTACTGAGAAATGTAGCAGGGCTAATTCTTACCTGCCCAAAGTTTGCACTGTCAAAACCATTCTAAGTCAGAGCATAGAGTCTAATAAGAGAATGGCCTTAAGTAATAGTTCCTTGAGTAGAGGTAGGGATAAATTCTCCATTTGTAATGCGTAAGTTAAAAAAAAAAAACACCAAACAAATGAACTGGATATTTATTCAGGAGTTGGGATGGGGGAACTCCCCAGTTATAAAAAATATTAATGTTTTCTTAAGCATAGAAAACTATGTTTATATTATTCCTAATGAACCAGGAGCATAGCATTTCCTTTTCTTTTTCTAGTGTTTAGAAAATTTGACAAAAGGCATTTTATTTTTATTTTTTATTACTGTTTATTTTTGAGAGAGAGAGAGAGACAAAACAAGCAGGAGAGGGGCAGAGAGAGCAGGAAAGAGAAAATCCCAAGAAGGCTCCACGCAGACGCGGCCTCAATCTCACAAACCATGAGATCATAACCTAAGCCAAAATCAAGATTCAGACACTTAATCAACTGAGCCACTCAGGGACCCCAGGTTAGGTGGCCCAAAAAAAGACATCTTTTGGATGAAAAGTAATTCTGGAAGATCAGTAGGTCTGTTTCATTATTATCCATGCAAAAACATACAAAACTTGAAGGAGAACTCAATTAGAGAGAAGTCTAAGGAGAGGGATCATATGTTTGACTCTACCATTAGTTAGCTTGGACTTACTTTCTGTATTAGCTTTTTTTAAATGTTTATTTATTGTTTGAGAGAGAGAGAGAGAGAGAGAGAGAGAGCAAGCAGGGGAGGGGCAGAGAGAGAGGGAGACATAGAATGTGAAGCAGGCTCCAGGCTCTGAGCTGTCAGCACAGAGCCTGGCGCAGGGCTCAAACTCTCAAACCATGAGGTCATGATCTAAGCTGAAGTCGGACGCTTAACTGACTGAGGCACCCAGGCGCCCAACTACCTGTATTAGTTTACTAGGCTGCCAGAGATGGCTTAAATAAGAAAAACATATTTTCTCAGTGCGGGAGGCTAGAAGTCCAAGACCAAGGTGTGAGCAGGGTTAGTCTTTCCTGGGGCATTGCTCTCTGATTTGTAGATGGCCACCATTTCCCTCTTCACGTCATCTTCCCTCTGTGTCCCTGTCTGTGTCCAAATTTCCTCTTATTAGGATACCAGTTATACTGGACTGGGTCTACCTTGCTGACCTCATTTTAACTTAATTACCCCTTAAAAATTCTAGCTCCAAATATAGTCACATTCTGAGGTACTGGGGTTAGGACTTCAACATATGAATTTGGCAGCAGGGGACAAAAAATTAAGTTCATAACATTAACCTCTGGGATTCAGTTTATTCATCCATACTATGGGAACACTGAATGAGATCAAGAATTCATCACCTTGAGTTTTAGTTTGGGGGAAGGAGGGTGTCCGTAAGTCCTGTGAAATATTATACCATATTTTGTAGGTGACCTTTTTCGGAGAAGGAAAGTGTTAAATTCTAAAAGGGGTATATGCTCCCTCCAAAGATTAAGAGGCAACAAATTCGGTAATATCTATAGTTCTTCTCAGCTCTTAAACTGTAAGAATCTACTCTTTCAAAAGGGAAGAGAATGTTCTATTTCACAAGACCTACAGCCAGGAAGTTCTTCTTTGTGGCTTTAATAAACGCTTTCCATTGTAAATATGATTTACTCCATTGTGGCCTAATTCTAAACCAAATGTGGTCAGGAGAAGTCATGGGGTACACTTCTATTTTTTCATAGTTTTGTGAACGATATCTCTGGTCATCATTGGAATACTGAAATCTATTTCCCTTATTATTTTCCTTGGAGCTGAACTCACTAATCTGTCAATAATTTTTGTTGTTCTTCCCTCCTCATTACTCTTGCTCTTTAGAAGATTAACATCCAGGTGAATTGTAATCCTGCACGCGCACACACCCACACACACGCGCATACACACCGTACAACTTGAACACGGGAAAAATGACTGGAATGCTACATTGAACATAATAAGTATTTATTATCATTTGTTCAATGAAAAATAAATGACTGAGCTGAACCCTAGGGAGAATAGTTAAATTCAGTTAATAATTAAGTAACTACTTTCAAAGCCCATAAATGACACAACTGTACTAGTTAGACTTCTGATTATAAGTAATTACCTCATTGATCACTTCAGGGAGAAAAGATAAACCTAGAAAGACTGTCCAAGAGAGAATGTACACGTGAACGTGCATATGCTAGATCCAGGTGTACACATACGTACAGGGCACCTTTTTAATATTTAGAAACACGCAAGTGCAACACAGCTAAAGAAAGGGCACCGGAAACTGCCTTGCTTTTATTGGCGAAACGTGTGAAACCAACTTGTTTATTTCCCCACCTGGGGTCTCCGCAAACTGGCTGGAATTTTCCTCCCCGCCATCCCACACTTAACTGCATCACGCGCTAGGAAACAGGGACCGCGCAGGCATTTTCACGCCTCTCACGCTGTATTTATTGGCTCACTGCGCTTGCGCAGATGCGTCTGTATGTGGCGGCGCGCGGGCAGACTCTCGGGCACACACAGGAGGGAACGTAGAGGTTGGCGAGGGATTTTCACTCTGAGCATTCCACGCGGGCTACGTTTCCCCAGCCCATGTGTTCCTTACACTCACCAAGCATATTTTTACGGTCTGCTTCAGAATATTTAAGTCGAAAGGCTGGGTGGCAGCAAGGCTGGTGAGGAGGCTGGGTGTGCGTATGCTCTCACCGCAGATGTGCCTCCCATTGCACCTGTTTGGGGGTCTCCGGGTGTTTGGCACAGTTTGTCTTTTTCAACACGTTTAACCTTTCCCTCTAGCTTAAACATTCTCTCGTGCATTGGGGTTACAGGACTAAGGAGAAATATGCTTTGGATACTGTGGTCTATTTTATTTGGGGATCATTAATGTCCAGAGAAAACTTAAGCTTTCAAGGGTTCTGCTGAAAGATCACCACCCTGTCAGGACTGCATCACAAGGCACTCAATTTATCAGCCTGCCGCTGGGGTGACCCGGCTCGGATTTGAACCTCTGGCTCCAGGGAGTCTAGGTTGAACTACGGTGATGTGGAGGCCACTCAGCCTTGCTTCCAGCCAAAAAAGATTAGTGTCATCAAAAATAGATTAGCGAGTCAGTTAAAAAATTAAAATAACCCCTTTGTTCTAAAATATTTGTCAAAGTAAGCAAAGAAATTAGCTTTCATTTCAGATTAATTATCGAGTAAATTAGGATTTGGGGCAGGAACATTGGAGATTTTTTTTTCCCTCAACTGTGGAAATGGAGAAATGTGTTACATTTATAATAACTATCTCTCAGAGCTCAATCGTTTATGCAAAAGCCTGTCAGAGCTTACTGGAGCTCCTGCCTGTAAACTTTTTGTCACTGAAGAATTCCTGAAATGTGGACTCTGCCCTTACTCTTATGGAAAGAAAAAAATGTTTTAAAGAAAATAAATGCAAATTTGACCTTTGGCCCTTTTTGATTCTGACTTCCAGAATGATGTGACCTTATCCCAGCTACCCCCATCCCTGATGCAAACTGGATTGGGACCCCGTCCTCACAAAATGATAATAACTCTGTGCATTTAGTAAATATATAGCCTAGACATCATATGGGGGGAGGGGAAGTGGGGAACCTACTTACTGTATTCAGGGAATTAACAAAGGGGGGTCTCTTAACAGGGGCTGTGCTGGCTTGGACGAACTAAAAAGTGGTATACTGTTCAGTTCCTAACTGTGAGGAGAGAAATTTAGGTAGCTAACATTCATTCAGTCATGAACAAATTTTTATAAGGTGTCTTTTATGTGCCAGGTACAATGTAGATCAAAAAGAGATCAAAAGAATGGTGACTGAGAAAGTGAAGAATCCTAGCAGACCACCTTCACCATTTGCTCTACGTTAATGTCACCAGTAATTACACATAGATATTCGGTACCCAGGATGGGATGCTCTGATAAGCTATGACATCACTTCTGCAGGATTCTTGCCACAAGTCCAACTATAAACATGAGAAAATGCCAGACAAATCCAAATGGACGGAATACTGAGGACCAGTACCCTTCAAAAATGTCAAGTTCATGAAAGACAAAGGATGACCTAGGAACTGTCACAGATTGAAGGAGGCGAAGAAGACAAGTCAACCAAATGCAATGCAGGATGCCGGACTAGATCCTGAACCAGAAGAAGGACATAGGTAGGGAAAGGGTCAAATATCAAGCGAGGTTCAGAGTTCAGTTACTAGTATTGGTTATCAGTATTAATGTCTTGCTTCTCATAATTGTACTGTGGTTATATAAGATGTTAACATTAGGGAAAAATGGGGAAGAATATACAAGATGTCTGTGTGCACTTTTTGCAACCTTTCTAGAAATCTAAAATTATTAAAGGAATTTTGTAAATCCCCCAATGAAATCGATTGTAATCCCTGCCCTCATGGAGTTTACCCTCTAAAGAGGAAGATATTCAATTAATCACACAAATGAATATGTAATTACAAATATAAATAATAATTGCTTTTAAAGAAAGAAATTCTAAGAGAATATGATTATGATAATCATTAAGAGAAGCATTTATTTAATGTATACTATGCACCCAAAACTGTTTTAAGTATTCAGTATATCATCCAATTCCCACCTTCATGTTTATCAGTATCCATCTCGGTGCTGATGAAGTCCTCAGTCAACATTTTAAACATTCTCCTTGAATTTTTTCACTTGCACAGTCCACCATTGCCGGATATGTGAATATGTCAAGGATACTCCCAATCCACCAGATAGATCCAAGGTGAATCATTACCTCCTCTCTGAAACCTTAGGTTATACTTCCTAAGACCTCGGATGCCATCGCTATTCATCAACCACTCCAGTTAGAAACTTTCCCCCAGCTTCTTTCTATTCCTCTAATTATGCCCCTGAACTAGTTATCCTTCATATATAAAACTCTAAAAGGAAAATCTGGGGGTGCCTGGGTGGCTCAGTCAGTTAAGTGTCTGACTTCTGCTAAGGTACATGAATTTGAGCCCCTCATCCAGCTCAGAGCCTGGAGCCTGCTTCGGATTCTGTGTGTCCCTCTCTCGGCTGCTCCCCCTGTGCACATGGGCATGCTCTCTCTTTCTGTCTCTCTCAAAAATTAATAAACATTAAAAAAATATAAAAATAAAAGGAAAAGCTGATCATACCTTTGTTGGCTTGTTTTACTTCTGTAGTGTGTTTCCGTTACCTATGGGATCGATTTCAAGCTGTATGATGTACAAATAATGTCCTCCATTGGCCAGCCTCTGCACATGCCATCCCAGCCCCGCACCACGCCACTCCTCCTCAAAGACCATGTACTGCTGGTTCTCTTGTTGGGGTAGGGAGTCATGGCCTCCAGGCACCCATTTCCATGCTTGGCTTCCCCTCCTCACACCCTGAACATCCTTTTCTCATGCTGCAGGTGAATCCCTTCATTTTGGGCACATCAAAGTCATTTTCAGTAGAGTTGATGAATGCATCACAATTTCATTCTAAAGAATTTAACTGCTTTGTTTACTGGTAGGCAGTTTCATATTTTTATCTCTGGTACAACTTTTTCCAAGTGTGTGGCCACATTCATGGTCTGGAAGCTCCTAGAGTTTTTTTTACATGTGTACGCCTGCTTGGCTCTACTGCCAACAAGAGTCTGGTTAAATACGCACCCTGAACGGCTTCACAGAAAATGAAAACCCACCGCCACTGGGGAGTTTTCCCAACAACACAGGTTAATATAACCATATCTCATTTTTGAGATTTCCACCTGCTTGTGTCTGAATTGCAACCTGACCTTAAAATTTTCAGACGAGCGATGGGGACAATAGTGCTTCTGTGAGCTACAGCCCCAAGAATCCAGACCCATTTCATCATCGATAGCCATGCCGTGCTTAGGAAGAATTTCATGACTTTCATCTTGGTAGGAAACTTTCGCAGCTGCCTGCTTCCCTACACTGCCTGCTTTCTCTAAATAAAGCAGTGGCAGTGGAGGGGGGTGACTTTGAGTCATCAACACGCCATCATTGCAACATGTCAGATTTGTCCAAAAGAAGCATTTTTATGTCTCTGATTATTTTGTCATTAGTTTAAGAAGATTGTTGAGCTCGCAGGAAAGCCATGAGAAAGGGTGATGCAGGCAAACCTCTATTCAATAGCTAATGCCTCCCAGACACGGAACATGCTGAGACAAACAAGGGATCCGCAGAGCGCTCATCTGCCACAGAACTTATTTCATACTGGATCAATTATGCAAATTGAGATGTGAAGATAGCTCCCTCTTTTAGTAAGGTATGATTACTCCTGCCTTCTTTCCAACGCAGCCTCACCGGAAATACCAGTCAGATTCTGAACCACCTGGTCCCATCTGGAAAATGCGCTTTCTTAATTGGGGGAAGGGGTACGGGTTTTTGAAATTTCCGCAGCATTACTATGCATATGCATTTAACATTATAAAATGTTTGCCATTAACGTATCCAAGTAAAGACATTTACATATGTGTGAGCTTGATTTCTCAATAAAAAAATAGAGAGGATCATGAGTATTTCTAAAAAGTTTAACAATCTTAACAGTTATTTATTATTTCACAGACTTGCAAGCTAGGATAATATAATAGGTTCATCCTTTAAGACTGGCTTTTAAAAGCCCTTTAAAGAGCCACTATATAAAAAAAATGTTTAAAATTCCAAGAGTAATTTATACAGGCTAAGAAAATTAATCAGGGTGGTTAATCAGAAAATAATGAGATCAAAGGTAGAGAATAACTGGAGAAATGATATCTAGTTAGAAAACTAATGGGCAATAATTATTATTGCTAGAAATGATAATTATTTCCCTCCCCTTTTCTCTCTGTGTCCATCACTCCTATTTCCCACCTGGAGTGTAGAAGAGATACTTTGCCTTCGACCCACATCCTGCCTTCTTCCTGGAACGCTGGTCTTTTATTTTCATTATACTACCCAGCTGGTCACTTCTATGTCTTCTTTTCTGGACAAGCCTCTAAAACTAGAGAATTCAGTGTCAGAAAATTAGGCACACGCATTCTTGTACTGAGAAATAGCAGAGCAGTCTGAAATATTCCAAGGTATCGATGTGACAGAATTTCAGTGGTTTGTCATAGGTGAGATATAGTCATTTCTAAAATGGTAATCATGGCTTCTAGTAGAGACCTATGATGGAGTGGCCCAAATGGCTCTCCTTTGAAACCAGTAGCTCAGAGAAATTGGGAACATTTGCCCACTTGAATAATTGCACACTTACCTCATTTAAAAGACGACACACCCACATACAAAATTGACAAGTCGCAGATATAAATCTCAACTAGTTGAAAGTACTTTTATTTCAAGGCACATAAATCTTTCTAAGTCCATCCATTAATTTTATGTAGTTTTAATTACAGCTTCTAACCTCTGCAATTATTACAAGCCTGGATGTTTCCCCTTATGTCAACAGATGCTGATAGGAAGCGTGCAAGACGTAGCAACTTTTGCTCAGCTGAAGAGAACAAAACACTTTCCCCTTTAATCCCTCTATGTTCAGTGTTTTCAATTCATTGCCAGTTCCTTGCCTCAGTTTCCTTTGATAAAAGCTGGAGGTGCTGGAGTTCTTACTTGCCCTTCAGGGGCATGAAAATTATTTTAGGTTTACAAGCTTTCTGAAGAGTCGAAAGAAAAAGCTCTTTATGTAAGTGCTAACTATTTCCTTCAGAACTAACCTATATTTTATCAAATATAATGGAGTCAATTACTTAAAAATGTAGACTAAACCTTGTCTGTGGCTCACTAAAATGAAGGGAATTAAAATATAAACGTTTTAGGTGTGTGTGTTTTTATAGAGCTCCTAAAACACATGCCATCTAAAATCACAATAGTAGAATTTTCCTGAAAGTTACTGCTAAACGGGAAAGTCACTTACACGGGAAGAATTTGTATTGCATTTGTGAAAGCAAAATTACAATAGCTGACAAAACATGAAAGTTTCATCATGGTGGATTAGAGCATCGCAAGGAACTCAAAGGAATTTATCGTTATTCAACATTTCAGCTAACATTCTTGTAACGTCTCTTCTGGGAGTAGATTTGTCTCCTCACTCTGTAGGAAGCCCATACACATAAAAAGGTTAGATTAGAGACACATAGTAAATAATATAACAAACAGTTCCTATCATGTTCGACGCCACTCAGCACAGAGCAGGCAGGCAAGCAAATATGGAATGCTCAGATCCCTGCTCTGCTGGCTGGTTTGTCACCCGCACAGCGGGACGGCTCCCCAGTGTCTCACAAAGCGCAGCCTTGGATGAGGCACTGCCTTTAGGTATTGTCGAGGTCTGATGCCACTTTATCCCTCATCAAACATAAATAATGCTTGCAAATTTCCTCCGTCCTCTGAGCTGAGGGTTTGACTTTAGGAAATGACGTTAGGTGAAAAGAAAGACTGAAAATGTTAACAATATTTGAATTAAGGGATTTTCTTTGTTTTTACCTGGCAAAGTTTTCTAGGTTTTTTTTAGGGTACTGATTTGATGTCATTTCCACTTTCCTTACAAGCACCATTGTCTTCCCCAGGTGTCACCCTATAAGCCACAAGCCCATTCCTTTAAAAGTACTGACCACATTAAGAGAGAATTGAAATTTTGGGTTTGTTTGTCTGCCACAAGACTACTGATTTTAAATCTTTTGGACTTGTTAGCTCTTGGTTTGGATTTCCTCAGAAAAAGACCTTGAGACAAGGATTCTGGTGGGAGTGGTTGATTTGGAAGGTGGTCCCAGACGACATGGTGGGAAAGAGTGGGTAAGAGAGAGGAAAGAGAAGGCAGACAGCAAAGGGACCAAGGTAGTTTAATCCCACTGGGCAGCTCTTAGCTACTATAGAATTGAGGCCCCTGTGCTGTCACTAGATGGAAAGGAAAAGTGGACTATACCCTGGTGCCCATCCATTATTGACTAATGGCTGCTTGAGGGAAGGACATGTATTCTCATTTCCTGCCTGCTACCTGCAGGGCCAGAGAGGAGAGATCATACTGGGTATGAAGAAAAGGGGGAACTAAGATCAATTTGAGTAACTAATAACAACATGTGAGACCTTTACCTACTTCTCCCATCCCAACATAGGTGATTGAAAATAAAGAAGATAGGTGAAAATAAATATTGCTAAATACTTTTAAGTAATTCCAGGAGAGTTCCAAACTCCTGAAATGCATTTATGGATCCCAGATTAATAACACTTAAAATAGACTAGAAGCACCTTGAAGGTAAAAGTATACTTAAGCGTTGTAATATTGTTACTACCTGGTACCATTTCTGGCTCAAATAGGCTCTCAATAAACATTGGTTCAATAAATAAACAAATAAATAGGAGCGTTGCAGAAGATGGTATGTTCAAATTATTCATGCACAGAAGACTTAAAATTGAGTTATCAATGGTGAGGGGAATGATCTTGGTTTTCTAAAACACAAATGACTAAAATAGGCCTGAATTTATTTGAATTCATGCATAGATTCTCTGAACTGAGAAGCAGTTTCTTTCCATTGTCAGAGAGATTACAGAGTGAGCAACTTAGTAAACAACTAAAAAGAAAACAACAAAACAACAACAAATACCCAATACATTGAGTATCAGTTTCCCGTCCCAAAGTTTTCTGCGAAACTGTGTTTTAATTCATTTCTGCTAAGGAAAACAGGAGGGAATAAGATGCTAAGAAACCCAAGGTTTGTGTAATCCTAGGAACTCTGGTTCAAGTTAGTCTTTTGGGATTGTCTATCCTGAGTGTCTAGATGGGGTACTAGGAGTCTATTGTAGACTGCTGCACCATACAAAGAAATAGTCTGGCTCCCCGCTCTTCAGCTGCTGGAACTATGGGAGCCAGTCTAGGATTAGCCAATTGGATGCTTTCCCCACACTGAATCTTGAGTGAGTGATGCAAAAAAAGTAAGGGTACTCAGAGATTATTCATGGAAACTTATAGAACTGAATGCTTCTTGCAGAAACTGAAAGAAACTTGCAGGACCGGCGGCAGTGAGAGAGCCAGTGGGAGCCCCATGGGGTGTGACTTCAGACGTGTTCTCCACTGAATCATTTCCCTTAGTTTCTTGACAATTTAGTAGCCTCTTTTCCAGCCTTCTGGTTGACTCTGTGGGTTTCCAATAGACTTTTTTCTGATCAAGTCGCTGTGCAGTTAGTTTCTGTGTTTGTGTTTGTTTTGCTTTGTGTTGATTGTAATCAAGAACCCAGACTGATAAGGTGTCCTTGAGAGATTGTTTCCTGAGAAAAGGTTTCTAAGAGGTGGCATAAAGGAGAGGACAGGAGAACAATGGATGCCTGGGGCTTGAAGAAAGGGACTCCCACCTCCCACTGGAGGGCTGAAATGCACAGAAAGGCAGTTCTTTTTTTCTTTTTTTTTTTAACACTTATTTATTTTTGAGAGACAGAGAGAGACAGAGCACAAGTGGGGGAGGGGCAGAAAGAGAAGGAGACACAGAATCCAAAGCAGGCTCTGAGCTGTCAGCACAGACGCAGGGCTCGAACCCACAAACTGTGAGATCATGACCTGAGCCGAAGTCCTATGCTTAACCGACTGAACCACCCAGGTGTCCCCAGAAAGGCAGTTCTGGAGACACATCTGCCCTTCTTAGAAACCAAAAAGATAGGGTATTTCTGAGAGTTGCCAAATGAGATGCTTTGTGCCACCTGATGGTTTAACTTAATCTAAGTGACATCTGAAAGGAGTTAGTAGAGTGATTTCCAGAAGTTCTCAGAGAGGCTTTTTTAAAAATTTTTTTGAATGTTTATTTATATTTGAAGAAGAGAGACAGAGCATGAGCAGGGGAGGAGCAGAGAGAAAGGGAGACACAGAATCCAAAGTGGGCTCCAGGCTCTGCGCTGTCAGCACAGAGCCTGACGTGGGGCTCCAACTCACAAACTGTGAGTTAATGACCTGAGCTGAAAGTCAGACACTTAACCAACAGAGCCACCCAGGCGCCCCTCAGAGAGTTTCTTAAAAAAAAGATTGACCTCCAGAACTTCTGATTTACAAAGTTAGAATGCCCGAAAATCTGAATTTCTCATAAGTTTTCAGGTGATGCACTTTGAGAATCCCTGGGTTAGTGGTTTGAACTACTAATTCAAAAGCCAACTAAAACTCCAATGAGCTAAAAAGCTGGAGAAGAAGCCTGGAAGAATCTGGCTAGAGTTGGCCTATGTGGGAATGCCGGCTCTTTTACTTCGCACTAGTTAGATGACCTTGGGCAAGTTCTCCTTGTGCCATAGTTTCCTCATCTATGACGTGAGAAGCTCCCATAAAGTCCCTAAGACTCATGTTAAAATGCGTGTTCTTGGGCATATCTCCCCGCCCCCCCCCCAGACCCAATGAAACAGAATAATTAGGCCATTCTGATATTCATCCAGATTTGGGGACTCCTGGTACTTCTTTCTTAAGTGCAGCATCAGGGCATAATTTAGCTTTCCCTGATGACTCAGGCCCATCTTAAAGACCATCAATTACTGTACAGTACTTTTATTGCTTTGTCTTGTTGCTGTCTCTCACATCTGCAGCTTTATCCTTGCCTCTGGGGCACCCCCACCCCCAATTCTAATTTGCACTGACTAATGTGCTGGGGGATGATTAATCAGATTGCTGGCACCATCAGGATTGAGGGTAAAGTCTGAATCAGGAAGCTTTGCTAGGTGTCTGACAAGAGCCTCTCTGGAACCCACTGGCTAAGGCACAGGCGTGAGGCTTTCGGGTTCACAGCTGTGATTTTGGAGAGGTGATGTTGTGAGAAGCTGGGCCTTCCAAAAAAAGAAAAAGAAAAAGAGGGTGCTGCTACACCGATTTTGCCCTTGTGCAAGGCTGAGCACCAGCATCGGAGTGGCAGACTCTTCCAGATCTGGTAAAAATAGTCAAGCCTTTCCTGAGGTATACAGACTACTTCAATCCCAGTACAGATAACAGCACACATTTATTTTCACTTTCCTGTTACTGGTTTCCACGAAAGCCTTATTAAATTTAAAGATCATTTTTAATAGTTATATAATTTTTAATATTTCAATACTAATGTCTTCGAATGAGGGGGAGCGTATTTGTTTTTCATGGGGAGATGGCTAGATTTCGAGGCTATATGGAGAGGGACATCTTAACTTTCCAGATGTTTTAAATTCAGGAGCTACACCTTCCCATGTTTAGAAAGGCCTGCTCTCAAATCTTTTCTCCCACACAGTGACAACATTGTACTTCAGCCACAGTGAGCTGAGTGAAGGGAAGCGCCAAGACAATTGATTTGAAACTCCGTTTCCTGCGGTTTTATATAATATTCCAAATTAAAAATTTCTTCCCCCAACTCTGAAATCTGTAACAATATTTACTTTACATATGTTCTTTGTTCCCACAGTAAAATTATATTCTTGGTAATTTTACAAGAGTAACTACAGATCCCAAAAAGCAATGACGATGGTGTTTTGTCTTTTGCAACGCGTTGCTAATTATTACTCTCAGACAAAATGGTTCAGAAATAGACTTAGGTTCCTAGGCTGGGGGTGGTGGGGGGAGAAATGCATTATGAAAATTATGTACTTGCCCTCTGGGGACCCCACCCCCTTTATGAAGACTCTTGCCAATCAATCCACAGAACAGAATCTGATTCAATTCTGGGGCAACCATTTGCCTGCTGTTGAAGCTCAAGGAAAGAAAGATGCTTCATATTCTGGTGCCAAGAAGGGAGGTGGAAGAAAATGGGAGTGAAATCTAGGGGGCAAATAAAGAAATATGTACATGTATATTTATGTATTCTGTATTTTGGCTCTAATTGCTTCAAAGATTATTTATTTTTCTTTTTTCCTTTCATTTAAAAAAATACCTTCCAGCTTCTTAACATGTTTTTCAAAGTAGGAGCTGGAAGGCATAATAAAAAGCAAGCAGGGATATGCTTTTTGAATAGAGTGAAATAATTAATGTAAGAATGCTTCCGTTTGGGCATTTTTTTTATGAAGTGAAATATATTATTTTTGCTTTTAAAATGGAGGTAATTTGTTACACAAAAGTGGTGTTTTCTTTAATCTGAAAATAATACTAATTATAACACTATTTGGGAGCTGGAGTTTTGAAGCCTAAAATTCCTTTTGTAGTTTGAAATTACTTCGCTGCCATAACTAACCTGGCTCTGCTCCCCGAATATTGTCATTTCTTTCCACATTGTTCTTTTACCTTCACCGGCCACTCTCCTCCCGAGGTTTTCTATGGAATGCCTCCTTGCTCCCTAGGCTTTGGGCCACTGGTATTTTTCTCTTTAATTTGAATTTATTTCCTTTGCAGTTAGGTGCTCTTTAAGTCACCCACAACCCCACAACGTTTCATTGTTCAGCAGGAGAGGAGTTGTGTGGTAGGGTGTAAGGAGTCATATGTTCTTTGGAGAACTTGTAGGCAAGAGTGGGTGGTGGTTTAACCACAGAGAGCAGAAGGATGCATTTCTCTTTTCTCTCTGGAGGATTCTAGGCCCTCCAGTTTGACACTCTGTCCCTTTGTCTCCAGGAGGACAAGGGGCATTGATCAACCTCCTGACTAGTCAGTTGGGGGCATAACTGTAGTCCCTAATTTATTGGTAAATTGCTTTCTGACATTTCTTTCAGACTCACAAAAAGATGGGGTGATGATATTCAATAGACTGCTGCTCCCAGAATCTGGAATTTATCCAAATCTCAGAAAAACTCTAAAACAGGACTAGCATCCATATGGACCTGACACTTTGAGAGGGACAGTAAAAGCCTGAACTTGGACATAGTGCATGTGCACGCGCGCGTGTGCACACACACACACACACACACACACAGGTCTCTGCCTCTGGTTCACTCTGGTTCCTGACACAGAGTTGCTGAAATCCCTTGTAAATAGGAGTGCTAGGAGAATTTTTTTGTTCTGACATTTCCTCTTTGACCCTGGTTCCTGACACATAGCTTCTAAATCTCTTAGAATTTCCTGGGTGATAGAAATGTCTCTTGTTTTAATGAGGCAACTGATGGTGGGCTCCCAGACAGCTTGAGGAAGAGGGCTGGTCATCAGAAAGACCAAGCCATAATTAGAAGCTTGGAACTTTCATCCCCACCCACCATCCTCTGGGAAGATGAGTAGGGGCTGGAGATTGGATTAATGGTAGATCATGCCTATGTGATGAAATGTCCATAAAAATTCCAGAAGTATAGGATTTGGAGAGTTTCTGGATTGGTGAACTCATCTGTATTCTGAGAAGGTAGGACACTCGAGCTCTACTTGGACAGAAGTTCCCACACTGGCGAGCCTTCCAAACCTTACCCTTAGTACCTTTTTATCTGGCTGTTCATCAGTATCCTTTATCATATCCTTTATTAGATAATAAACTGCAACACGTGAGTGTTTCCTTGAGTTCTATGGGCTGTTCAAGAAAATGACTGAATCCAAGAAAGGGATCACAGAAACCTCTATTGCGGAGTCAAGTTGGACAGCATTCACAGGTAACTCAGGGACTTACTCCTTGTGATTGGTGTCTTAAGAGGTGGGCCGTCATGTTGGGACCAGACCCTTCTCCTGTGCTCTTCACCAAAGCCCTTCACCTGCACTAGCTCTGTATCAGGACTGAATTGAATGGAATTATAGACACCTCTCTGGTGTCAAAGAGAACTGCTCTATGTGTGGAAAAGCTACACGTCTTCTGTCAGAAGTATTGTGTCTGAGCAAAGGAGAAACAGGGGAGTGCTTTTCTTCTCTAAAGAATGCTCCTTTTTGAGGATTTATGAAAAGAACACAGAGAGACTTACACACAAGCGTTGATCAGTCTTTAAAGGGGTTTGTGTTGTCTCTACCACCTGGGACTAAAGTCTCTCCCAAGGTTTCTTGGTTAAGAAGGACTGTTTAATGTTCCAATAAGACCTGCCTATTACATTCTTCTTTGTCTTCATGTTGTATCATACACCTCACTGCTCCTAATAACTCTGGATTTGCCTGAAACATTGCATCCTTGTTCCCACTTTACAGTCTTTGCACCTATTACTCTTACTTCTGGAGTGCTCTTCCCTGAGAAGGGCTGCATATCATCCTTTGAAGGTCCACCCAGTTCCTACTACTTCAGAGAGGCCTTCACCAACCACTCTAGCACAGAGTGATGATTCCCTTTCTCTATTACATTATTCTGCTTTATTGTCTTTCCAGCACTATTATTATATAAAATACCTGCCAATGTATTTGTTTACTTGGTTATTGCCTAGCCACCTCCCCCTTTAGTGGGTCAGCTCCGTGAGAACCACTGTACCCTTGCCCTGAAAATGGTGCCTGACACTCAGTGGGCACCTAATGTACATGGTTTATGAGTCAGTTGATAGAAGGTGCTGATGGAGTTTCAGAAATATTATATTTTCATCTTTACAGTGCTATTTTACTTAAAAAACAAAGAACAAACTGAAAATCAGTATTTTCTAGGACAGGAGTTTTTCAACCTCAGCACTGCTGACATTTTGGGCTGGATAAATCTTTGTAGTTGCAGGAACTATTGTGCACATTATAAAACGTTGAGCAGCCACCTTGGCCTCTACCTACTAGATGCCAGCAGCACCTCTCCTCCAGGTGTGATGACCAAAAGTGTCTCCAGACATTGGAAAATATTCCCTGTGGGACAAAAGTAACCCCAGTTGAGAACACTATATTAGAACAAAGGGGAAGTCCCATCAGCCCTGCAGATCTTCTGACTCCTGTGCTTAGATTTTCATTGCTTGGATGTCAAAGAAGACTGCTGGGTGCAGCAGTCCTAAGAAATCTGAAAATTAATAGGAGAAAGAACCAATGGTATTGGAGTAGCGCCTGTAGTTTGAGAAATAACTATTGTCAAAGAACAAAGGTGGCATGAATGTTTCCTGTGGACCTGGTATAAGACATATGCATGACGGAGCTGTGTGGGCCACTAAAAGGATACAAGCGTGTTTTAGAAGGAAGCTGAGGTGGACCTGTGAGTGTCTAGGAGGTGGAGAGAGTGACCAAAGCAACCAACTGGAACTAAAATACATTCACTATGTCAAATGAACTTCAGAAAAGATGTGCCTACTCACGGGGGCATCTGTTAAGAACCCATGAAAACACACCTAAAAAAAAAGGCTCAAATTTATACCCCTGTCAAACCCAGAGGGCACCAAGGCAGTACCAACCACGTGAGAACATTCCTGCATTCTTTTCCTCTCCTTCAGTGCCCTGTTCCAATTCTGCTGCACTCAATCTGAAGTTAGCAAGCCAGGTTAGGAGGCACAGAAGTTCAAGGCAGAGAAATAAACAGATGGACCACAATGCCTTCCCCACCAGCAGGCTTCCCTTCTGTAGCAAGAGCAAAGGGGGGAAGAAGCAGCTTCACATTTAAAGCAGCTGTCATGTAACTATTACAGGGGAATTAAGATTTAAATTATTAGGTTGTATACATGGCTTCACAGTCATCAGAAAAAAACTTGCAACTATCATCCGAACTTTCATCCAGGAAACTTTTGCCCACTGGGTAAATTTAAGGAGACAGGAGGACACAAAAATAACTGTTTTATGAATAAATCCCATTGAATTATGCTTGTTTGATCTTCTTCATCTCCACGTTCCCAATGCCCAACACATAATAGACAAAAAAAATGTATTTAACTTTATACTTTAAAATAATCTATCCACACTTCTGTATATTTGTGGGGAGTTATCTGTCCTGTGACTAGTGAGTAGAAGAATTTTCTGTTTTATTCAAGTCACCAAGAAATGGAATGATCTGCAGCCTCAAAATTCTTTGGAACTCTTAATAATCATTTTCCTTTGGTGTGATGAGATTATAAGTTTTTCTACTCAGATCAGGGAACAATACTTTTCACTTTCTTTTCTTCCATATGGCTGGCCATCTCCTCTATCAATCACTTTCAATTGGCAGCTCTGATGCCAGGCAGCAATTTACGCAGCTCAATTCAGCTTTGGTTTCCCATCAGGGCTTGTAAGGTAAAACACTGTAATCATTAGGTCCTGCTCTAAACTGGCAGGATGTGACAGAGAATCTACGATCCAGGATAAGGCCAGTGTCAACTAACTGTGACATTCCATCAAACAGAGCATCCTTAATGTCATGGAGAGTTACTCTCTGCATGGGTGATAAAGTATGGGTGCGCTGACAGGCTCTTGCTTAACTGTTCTCATTGGCCTTGGTATGTTCATGCCAATTCATTGTTTTATAACAGATTGGCTCACATTGAAAATGAGGATTCAATTTAAGATTTTATTGTTAACCTTTAAGGTCCTTGGAGGCACTGTTGGGCTCCTCTGCCGACAGAGCTAAGTGAAGTTTATGCTCCCATTTGTCGGTGTCTAGCAACCATGATTTTACATTGACACTTCCATATCAGTCTCCCATGCCTTTCCAACAATGCTTAACATAAAAATTACTTATTTTCAGATTTGAATAAAAGAGGGCGACTCATATGCCATTTTTGCTGTACTTTCCAGGGGAGTTCATTTTTGGATAGCAACCTATCTGACTTTCTTTTTACGCTTGATGACATTTTTTCCTATTTCATACTGTGACTTGAATCTGAACAGAAGTAGAGCAAGGTCTTATGAAGGGTGACTTAGAATACCACTCCCAAGCCAATCATGGAAATAGCTGCCAAATTTCTATTTTAACATTAAAGCCAACCAGTTCTGAGGTCCTTTTGCTTTGTTAAAATAAATGATTACTACAAATTTGAAATGAGTCTCAGGAGAGAAGCACAGGAAGAAAATAGGATATACCTGGTTTGAGAGAAACATTATGAGCTACTGAGCATTGAATTTGACTGGAGTGTACCTAGAATTGAGGTATTTATCTTAGACCTAGAGGAACTTGCAATTCACTAGGCAACACTGGCATCAGGACACCTCAGGGATAATGACAACTATACCAGCCATATCTCAGAAACTCTGTACAAGTAAATTGGATGACACATGCAAAGCAATCTCAGCGTCTTTGATGAAATGTTTTCTTTTCCTCTTTAAAGTGCTATAATGGGTACGTGAGGTTCATTGGATTATTTCATTTTGCTTTATTCATGCTCTTTTAAGGCAAGTGGTTGGGCAAGAAAAGAGTGCATTTTCCTATAAAGGAGTGAACTCATAAATAATGGTCTTGGTTATGTAAAAACCACTTCTATGCAGAGAGATGTTTTTGAATAAATGCAAATATTTCTAGTTTTTCAGGTGTACAGCCTAGATTTCTTAAGGCTTGGGCTGTTATCCAGCATAGCATCAGGTATGCGAAGAGGCCTATTGTACTCCGTATTGGCTAAAAGCTTACAAAAGCGAAGCTAAAAGAGTAATGGCATGTAGCCAATTCCACTGTCAATTCCCCAGCTTGTTTCTCTGTTTCTCCCTTGGAACCCAACCATTTCTCCCCTTTCATTTATATAAAGAACAAAGCAACCTACTTCTATTAGGAGTTTTTTTAATCTTTTTAGTGTTGTTTGTTACAATAGGCAGTAGCAATGGCCGTGACAGTCCACCATGCTTAGACTCTAAAATGACACTTTCCACCAGAAGGCTAAATTTCACTGTGGGACAACCAAGAAGTTGAAGAATGTGAAATGTCAGAAACATCATAAGGATACATATGTGAGTTCTATATTATGATTACTTTGGCAAGTCTTGCCACACAGCAAAGTTTTTAATACTTGGAAGAAAAAAATAAAGGGTTTTTGTTTAGCAGAAGGCATATAGCATAAGTCTCTTTGAGGGACAAGTGATTGAAAGGTTCTGATCACTTCATAGCAGAGCTGAAGATTTTATTTGGGGGCTCTATAACAATAGTATAGTATGTGTCAGATATCTTTCATTTCTTCTTCTATATCCCGCCCACATGACTCCATGTGCTCTCTGCTCTGGGAAGCTCATCCTTGGGGTTCTTATTTGGTTCCATCAATGGGGACCCCATTCAGGAATTTGGTGGAAGAGAGAAGAGTGAGGTTAGGTATTAATTTTCGGGTCCTTCCCTGTGAGTTTCCTTGAGGCTGCAGGGTACCTCCTCAGAAGGTAGTTCTTTCTTTCAAGGTAGTTCATTCTAAACAAGTCTCAGCTTCCACATTCTGATAGCCACTACCTCTGTCTGTTTTTTCAGGCGTAGGGTGATACAAGTTCAGATGTTGCCAGCCCCAATTATAGTTCTATACACACACCTTTGAAAATTCCCTTTGTGAATAAACCTTCCTTAAGTTATCCTATTTTGAGGGTCCCATCTGTGTCCTATTTTTACATGTTTGCAGATTCATAGGGCAATATAAAATTGGAAATATGTTAATCATATATCAGAGAAGTCATGAGTAATATGTGTGGAGGTGAGCCTAATCTCAAGGGTGACTAGTGGATGGGGTTAAAGAATAAACTCCAAGTCCAATTCTATCATTAGATTTTAAAAAATTTACAGAAAAGATACTGAGTATTTCTAAACACCTCAGGAACTATTATATGAATAGTAGACTAAGGTGATTTTATATAGAGCAGGATCTATAGCATATTGATAGAAAGAAGGTAGACTTTGATTCAGTATAATAAAGCATTTGCTTTTATTTAGAAATGTTCTGCCTCATCAGGGAATGAATACTGAACTATAACCTCATTAAAATGAGAGTAGGGGGAATTTTTGAGATGAAAAGAGTAAATCCTTGCATTGGGAGAGGTATTAGACTGTATATCTTTAAGATTCCTTCTAACTTTTAAGAGTCTTGTGTTGCTGTGATCTCAATGTAACCCAAATAAAACACAGGGCTTCTCGTGATTCATTTTAGAAACACAATGAAAGAAATACAGACCATAAATTAAAACGCAAGTTAAAAGTAACTACAATCTTTTTGTGTGTGTGATATCTTGGATACCATTAAAATAGATTTAACCAATTATTTACATCAAAGACTTCATAAATTCTCTTTTTTCTACTGCTTTGGTTTCTTCCCCCTCTCTCAAAGCTGCTCCTATTAACTCCCTTTTTTTTTTTATCTATTCTCAAATAATCTATCCATCAATATTCTCCTAATTATCATATCAACTAAAGTGCTGCCTTCCTACACCTCCATCCAACTTTTCTTCTCCATTTTTTTCTCTCTTTACTTAGAGATAATTCCCTGTATCTTCTTGATTTTTCTCCCCACTGACTACCCCTAGAAACACGACAGGATGGACAGAGCAATGGAAAATGCTGTGTTGGCAATGTCTGGATGGTAAGGAAGAGGGTGGTGGTACTGGACGAAGAGGAAGGATAGGAAGTTTTGATTCATTAAAAATGTGTGTCCCTATCACATTAACTTCTCAAGAAAATGAACTACCTAGAATAAAAACATATTACTTTTAATATATCATGCTTATGTAAGAATTTGTTTAGGAAATATTTTTGAACTAAGAAAAAATATTGATAAAAATTGAATTTGAACCTGACAATCACAAAGCTTTAGGTAAAGCATTTTGGGTTCAAATGTAATGACAACCTTCCATACATTTAAATCCTACCATTTTATTAGCTGACTGCATCACCCACCACTTTTGACAAGTTACCTGCATTCTCCTATGCCTCAATTTCCTCACCTAAATAATAGTGACAATAGTATCTACCTCATGAGAGATACTGTAAAATTTATTTATTCATGTTTATTTTTAATGTTTATTTAATCTCTGAGAGAGAGAGAGAGAGAGAGCACAAGCAGGGGAGGGGCAGAGAGAGAGGGAGACCAGAATCCGAAGCAGGGTCCAGGCTCTGAGCTATTAGCACAGAGCCCAAAGTGAGGCTCAAACCCACAAATTGTGAGATCAGGACCTGAGCCAAATCAGACACTCAAGCGAATGAGCTACCCAGGTGCCCTGATACTGTGAAATTTAAATGATATATCTCTAAATAGCACTCTACACTGTGTGGCACATAGTAATGTATAATTAAGGACACTATTATCATTGCTTTTATGGTATAATTTGTATTATATACGTATTATGGTTTTAAAGCTCTATTTATATAGATATTAAGGTTTAGCTTGAAATTGTATAGACAAATAATGTAAAAATTTGATAATATTGGTTATAAAGACTCGCTACAGCAACCTCCAACTAATTTTGTGTTCTTCTGTGTTTTCTAGTCTCTTCTGCAGATAGGTGTCACCACATATCTAAGATATATCCAATGGGATGGGATTGTAAATAATATGTGTCATTTCCAGAACTGCTCTATAAAGCTCCTCCCATGTCCAAGCCTCCTTGTGGTCCCCCTTTTATGATATGATGAACTCAAGATGGTAAATGAATTAGCTACATCTTGAAGATGACAGAACTGCAAGGTGGAAAGAATCTTGGGTCACTGCCTCAGTGTTTGAAAGAGTCACTTGCCAATCTGAGACTGGTTGGTTTTGGTTTTGGACTTCATGTAAGTATGAAATAGATTTCTATCATCTTTAATCTCATTCTTTTATATATTTTTGTTGTTGTTGCTATAACATCTAGGGTAACCTAGCTAATATTATACTGAACAGAGTGATGATTCTGTCCAGTTTAAACATCTTGCAAAACCTCTAACCAAAATTATCTTATTGGAGTAAAAATCTTGGACATGATTAAGTTAAGTCATCAAATATTTAATTTCTTTCACTTGTAGACCTTCCTCCTACCTTAAATATTTCTTTGCACTTCATTTCCAAGGATTCTCCCCATTGATTTCAAAGCATTTTAACCCTTCATTTGATTATTATGTCAATATTTTACTTCTACTAGATCTAGATCCACAGCTAATTTTTTCTTCCTTGTGTAATTTTGATCATAAATACTTACAGATAGTGTGTTCGGTGTTCAATACAATGTCTTAGAGGAGTAGGTATTAGATAAGTTTATTTACTAATACTGGAGTGTAAAATATAAGTGGAAAACAATGACAGAAATTGTGTCCTAAACCCATAAATTTGGTGGGAAGCACTAGAAAAACCATAGTGATATTATAAAGATGGGGAAAAAAACATGCCTTGACAAAATCTTTCTTTTAAATTTAAATCTGGTATTTGATGAATTCAGTTACTCTGTTTCAGGTCCTGTAAACTGAGTCAGAATCCTGTAAAGAATACCTAAGCAGGAATGCCTTGGTGGCTCAGTCCATTAAACATCCGACTCTTGATTTCAGCTCAGATCATGATCTCAGGGTTTGTGAGTTTGAGCCCAGCATTGGACTGTGCACTGATGGCATGAAGCCTGCGTGGGATTCTCTCTTTCTCTCTCTCTCTGCCCTTCCCTGCTTGCATGCTACCTCTCTCAAGATAAATAAATAAAAATTTTTAAAAAAGAATACCTAAGTAAATTAGCATGATTATGATGTAACTATCCATGAAAGTAAACCTGCTATATACATCAACAGAAATTATGACAATAAGAGCATTCTCCAGGATGCCTGGGGAATATGGAAAACTCAGTGCTTCCATTGGTAAAGTGCCCTTGACTGTTAAATGGTTGGATGGAGATGCTAAGTGACAGAGAAAAAGAGAGAACTAGAGGTGGGAGGGAGGATTTAGACTAGTGAGTGTATAATTTTGGTTATAAATGCAGATTTACACATTAAGTGCTAATAAGGACAACATCAACTCCAATAATAATGACAGTAGAAATAACATTTCCTTAACATTTTAGACTTAGGAAAATTATTTTATATTAGTTTATTTAATACATAGTACTTACATACTTTTAGGATCGTGGTTGACATTCTTGACCTGGCTTCTTCCTTGCTAACAGATCTCAAATTTTGTTCAGTCAGTGGGTGGTTGTATCTTGATCTTACCAAGGCTTAGTTCTACCGCAAGCCTTATACAATCAACTGCAACTGGTCTAGTTCTGTCTGTCATAGGAATCCCCTTCTATCATGGGGCTAAGTTAAATCCCAGCTTTGACCAATGATATATAATGAGAAGCTTGCTAGTCTGCTTCCAGAAAGAAACTATGATAGAAAGACCAACTGTATTGCAGAGGACCCAGAGCATTGAATGAAACCTGCAACTCCTGAAGGAACAATGAGATGAACTCACTAGCATTTGAGAATCCTAACTAATACAGTGATATGGGCAGGAACGACTATCGATATTTTTGTTAAATAACCAGATTAGGGCCCAAATGGAGTCACTCATGTTAAGTCCCATGTCAGCATACCAGAGCTTAATTCAGTTTCTCTGGTCAGGTGTCCCGGAAAATGAAGGCATGAGTCAGCTTGCTTGCTCTGCACAAGTTACCTGACCTGCCTATAAGACTTCCCTATGCTCCATAAAAAGAAAGAAAACCTCTTTAACCAATCAGTCTAACTTCCTTAATCCTGCACACTTGGATCTACAAAAAACTCTCTCACCTTATATAGCTCTTTGGAGCTACTTCCTGTCTGGTAGACTGGATGCTGAATTGCTGAATAAAACCAACGGAATCTTTAAAATGTGCCCAGTTGAAATTTATTCTTTACTAGTTTCAACGTGAGAATCTGAGACCCAAAGAGGCCAAGTAACTTCTTAATTCAAGCCAAGTCTTATGCCTTAAAACATAGTATTCTTGCCTTCATATATTTGTAAATTATCAATAGTAGGGAGAATGTTTATTGTTCTTTTATTCCTCACCCACAAATGTGAATATAATGTTGAGCCTATAATTGATTACTTAACTTACATCCATTAAATAAATGGGATTCTCATCCTTATGTTAAAGAGAATACATGTAAGAGCAAGTAATTAATATATTTTCCTAAGGACAAGATACCTTTTATATAAAAAGCTTTTTGTGTCAGTACAATTTTATTTTCATATATTTAATATTTTTTCCACTATTGAGAAGTTAAACATGCTTCATGCTTTCTGTGTTTTTACGTGTTTTCCTTTATAATTCCCTTTGAATGGATACTCTCCAAGTCCTAAGAATCCTTCAAGAATTCACATTCATTACAAAAGAGAAGTTTGTTGATTATATACTCTGCTACACTGTGACTAAGATATTATAATAGAAGTTATCTGACTTCAATCAGATAATTCCATCCTAAACAAGAATAATTTTTTTGCATGTGATATTTTATAGTACAAGTCTCATGATTTCAATTTCCTGCAACTCAAAACATTTCTCAGATTTTAATATATTTCAAACTGTCTGTCAGATTGGAAAGAATGGAAAATGTCTGGGCAGGAAAAAGTGAAGGATCTGTTTCGTCCTTGCAGTTGGAGAAAGTAAGGCAGACAAAACCAGTCAACACGACTTAAGAACGTGTAGAAAACTACAAGGCGAAGTTCTAAAGAAATTGTGTCACGCCTCTATGTTAAATGATATCCAATTTCTAAAGCTGCCACAGAAATACATGTATTTTTGTAGTGAAGAGGCGTTTCTGTTTGAGTCATTTAAAATAAACATTAGCTTTAATATGGAGTCATTAACATTTTCAAAGATGTAATAGTCTACATAAATCTCAGTGAACTATAGATATTTCTAATTGTATTGTAGTTTACTTATTGTTGCTACAGCTCCAAGTTTGTTTTCCTTTGCCCCACCTCTAGTATAAATAAATCCCCATTATTTTCATGTATATAGTTTTCTAAAACCTTGTTCTTCCTTCTTTTCTTTTTTGCCCGTCAGATCTGTCGTAGTATCCGGTTACCTCAATCTGAGCATTCAGGATCAACTCTGATTTCCAGGACCCTCCCTGCACCCCCTCAGGGGGAATACTCATTCATTTCCACAGTGCTCTGCCCTCGTCCTGCAAAGAGGATTTTCGTCCTCTGGGCTTGGGGCACCAATCATATGATTCGGTATAAAAATTATCCTGTACAAGCATAAGGTAATTATAAGCGTAATTATTCTGTGAAGCATAAGAAGCAAAAAAAAAAAAAAAAAAAAAGGAGCTGTTTTAACAGCTGTAAAACTTAGCACTTTGTCTTTTCTTGTGGCTACACAATGCCAAACATCCAGATGCGACGTGATCATTTCCATCGGCTAGATGCCTCCAAACTGGGGGAGTTTAGGAGCTGATAAACAAAGCAGCCTGCCTGAGTGGCTTTTTCCCTTCGCATCTGGTTATTTTGACACTATCCAGGCATAAACTTTATCATAACAGGACCAAAGATGAATGTGTGGTACTTGGTCCAACGACTGGAGGTGGGCACAATGTGTAAAATTATTCTCATTTGCTGTGATTGCCCAACACTGCTCATTCCAATCTCTTACAAAACTTGTACCATTTTAAAATCAAATTAAAGACTGCTTACATATTTAAAATTTTTGTAACTTAATAAAAGCATTTATTCACTCTGGAACATTTTTGCAAAGAGTATGGGTCTTCAAAATTTTATCCACGCCCACCTTGCCATAAAAAATGAGGTGTCATATTTTGTTGGGAAAATCTGGTCCTACTGTTAGGAAACTGAACGAATTCACTTGTTCTTATTTATTCCTACTCCAAAGTTCTGTTTGTCGGCATTTAGACACAGGCTGAATAAAGTATATCATATTTACAATCATAATGGATTTTAAACATACTCTTAGCCAAAGCTTTCAACAGTAAAAAATGCAATTTAAAAAACAAATCAGCTTTGTCAAGAGACTGTTCTCTTTCCCCAGCGCAACCTCCCAGTCGTGGTACCCCGGTGACAGGCGCAGTCTTACAGGGGTCCTTCTGGACTGGGACCAGGGCTACAGAGCAGAAGAGACAGGGGGACCAGGGTTAATGAAACCTATCTTCAAACGATATCTTCTAGTATCAAAATTCTAGTTTTATAATATCGGATAGAATTATATTCTGCCCCCAATTTGGGGTGGGACAGGCTGCCTTTCAGGAACTATTTTGATCTACTTTTGTTTAGCCAGTTGAACACACAGGAGAGCCGATTTTACTGTCTCTCTAGCCAGTGATGTACCCAGATGATGGTCAAAGAGGACTTTAACTTCCAGTAATCTTAACCCTTTTATGAGTGCAAATTGATCACTTAACATTTTTTAAAAAGTCCATTTGGTATCTGACCTGCTAACCTTCATATGAGGCCATGACATCTTAAAATCAGAGAAACTGTTAGAAAAATTATGTCTTAAATATGGGCCTTTGTATCTTTTACACATTCTCTTCTCCAGTGGTTATTACCTAATAATTTTTGACACTGGTGATTAAACATAAAGTTTTACATTTTATGATTTTCTTTCAAACACACAATTGTGAAAATATATATCAAGGCAAAAATTAAACATTCTTAAAGAGTCTGTAATTATATTTATACATTAAAATGTCAACTGGGTGAAATGAATAACTTCAAACAATATTTTAATCTAATTGTTTTAAAACAAAACAATTAATCAGTGTTTTATCATCACTCCTAAATAATCTCACTTTAAAAAAATAGAAAGGGACACTGGTAGCTATTTTTAAAAATTAATTTTAGCAGTGATTATGATTAGAAAAATTCAGTTAATTATTTGATATTTTCATAACCATATCATATCTTTCCGATTAGAGAGTAATCTCCATTCCTTTACAACTTGATTACTAAAACATCTATTATGCTATCATTTATTCCTGAATCTTAGTACTTCGAGGTCCCTTCTAGAGGTTAAGTCAGTGTTGAAGCCTCCGTACCTCAAACGGAAACCTTCGATTTATGTTGCTGCATACTTGCCGGCAGTCTGCCTGTGCTCAATTCTGAAACATAAGGGAGAGATCGTCCAAGCAAGAAGCCTTCTTTTGGGCAGAGGAGGAATTCTTTGAGCACAATTTATCTTCCAGGACCTCCGGCCCTCACTTTCTGCATTCTCTTCCCTTCATAAGGATAAACAACATCTACCATTCTGAGTGTCCGCACGATTTCTATTTCGTAAGTTGTTTGCTGTGCCGTATCTGTCACTCCAAGGAAAGTCGCTAATGAACTCAGTTCCTGAGCTACAAATGGCTCATATTCTAAGTTACCATTTGCCCTTGGAACAGACCAAAGAAACAGTCAGGTAATGTGGTGGCGTTATAGTCTCTAACATTCCTGGCAAAGAAGGAGATTTTAAAAAAACAAAAGCAAAAAACGATGAACAAGACACTCCTCTGGCCTTCAAGGATCTTACAACCTAGTTAGATTGATAAAACCTAAAAATAAATGAGCTTAGATGCTTCGTCTTTTCTTTCAAATCATTTCACTGTACGGTTAGCTAAGAAACCCCTCCTCTGGATAATGTGCGCATGAGAGCCTCTGTTTATTTTTTATCAAAGCCCTTAAAATACTCCAACTGTCTGGTGACTGCAGAACTGTGGACTCTGTAAGACCAGTGATGGTCTTTTATTTCTGAGCAGCTAGTATGTCATAGGTTCTTAATAAGTATGTGTATTTTTAAATGAATGGATATATAGGTACTTTCATTAGCTATCTAGATACTTTTTTTTCCTGGATACTGTTCATAGGAGGCAGCAATTGAAGCTGTCTACAATGGAAGGAAAAGAAGAGGTGAAGGAAAAAGACAAGGGAGCAATCTGCCTATGAGGGACAGAAAGAAAGAGAGAAAGCCGGGCAACTGATGAAGAAGGTCAGGAGACCCGCAGTCCCCTCGGTGACTCTGGACTCCTGTTACAGAACTTGAAATACCTGCTCATAAAACCAGTTTTGAGAAGGACATTTACCCTAATACCAAGGGTTTGAAAATATCTCTTTAGACAAATTAAATCCCCAAATATATGATGTATGCATGGTGATGGAGAGACTATACTCCTTCAAGCCAGATGGATGAGCTCAGAAGTACACATAAAAAGCTCATTTATTAAAAGTATTTTCAGAGAGGGGCACCTGAATGACTCGGGAGGTTGAGCATCCGACTTTAGCTCAGGTCGTGATCTCACAGTTCATGAGTTTGAGCCCTGCAATGGGCATCGGCGTCTCTGTGGTCAGGGCAGAGCCTGCTTCAGATCCTCTGTCCCCCTCTCTCTTTGCCCCTCCGTGGCTCACTCTCTGTCTCTCTCTCTCTCTCTCTCTCTCTCTCTCTCTCAAAAATGAGTAAACATTTCTTTAAGAGTATTTGCAGAGAAGAACAAATACTGTATGATAACACCAATATGTGGAATCTTAAAAAAAAAAAAGCCAAACTCGCAAAAACAGAGTGGAACAATTGTTGCCAGGAGCTGCGTGGAGGGTGAATGATGTGGAGGAATTGGGAATTGGGGGAAATTGTTTAAGGGTATAAACTTTCAATTAGTAGATAAATAAATCCTGGAGATCTAATGCACAGAATAGTGATTATAGTGAACAATACTGTATTCCAGACTCCAAAGCTGCTAAGAGACTAGATCTTCATTGTTCTTGCCCCCTCCACCCCCCAAAAAGACTGCAGGGGTACCTGGGTGGCTCAGTTAGTTAAACCTCTGACTCTTGATTCTGGTTCAGGTCATGATCTCATGGTTCATGGGATCCAACCCCTTGTCTGGCTATGTGCTGACAGCATGGAGCCTGCCTGGGATTCTCTCTCCCCCTCTGCCCCTCCCCAGCTCACGTGTATGCTCTCCCCCTCTTTCAAAATAAATAAACATTAAAAAAAAGAAAACTGCAACGTATAAGAGTGACAAATTAATACCACTGAACACCTGAAACCTCTATATCTCAATAAAAAAGGTATTTTCCTTTATATTTTGGAAATGATCAAGGCAATGTACTATTAAAGAAAAAACCCCAAGGTTTTCTGCTACTTAGAGAAATTAGGTTTTCAAATCAGAAAACTTGATAGTGTTATTGAATTATACCGTATTTAAAAAAGAAAAGGACGTAGTTGACATTTTAGATCATTCTTAGCACAGATATTTAATTTTCTGGTGTTTTGAAATCCATTATTATCAGCTATAGACAAGAAATATTCTTAGATGCTTTTACATGCTTTTCTGGGAATATGTATTGAGTTCCAAAAGAACGAGTATTATTACAATTGCTATTGTTAGTAGTACTGCTGCTACTGCTTCTCCCAGAATGCAACTATCAATGTTCAGTTGTGCTACAATCTTCTTAGATCATTCTATACATGGCCAGTGAGCTCAATTTTCAAATTTTATTTATGGAAGTCATGAGGGCTCTTAGAAATTAATGCCAGGGTAATCAGGATTTTGAGCTGGTACTCTTCCTTTCTGCTTCCCCTTTTGCCCATTTCTATTCCTTCGTCCTTTCCTTTTTTCCTCCCTGTAACAGAGACCACTAGCTGCTACCTACTTCACACTTATTCTACCCCTTCATCTTAGTAGGTTCATTTCCATCTAGCTAAAATGGCATTGTTTCATGCCTTTCTTGCAATCCAAATGGCCACATGTTTAAAATTTGGTCACTGAGATGCAAATAGAATTGCTGTATGAGGTATTCTAGAAGCTGCTGCAAATAGGAGAGGGCTTGCTCATCTTTTTGTCCTCCCTCCTACTACTTAGAGCTCTGACGTGATGGCTGGAGATCAAGCATCCACGTTTTACCATGAGGATGAAGGCTATGTTTAGAGGCCTTCTAAACGACTTGGGAGAGTCACTGTTCTAGTCCAAGTCTGCTGAGAAAAATAAATTTCCATCTTGTTTACATAATAATTATTCTAGATTTTGTTCTGTTTTGTCATGTGCAGCCTAAAGCAAATCTTACCTGATGGCCTCTAGTTATCTCTAGATCTTTGGCTTCAAAATAAGTACATATTAGGGGCCCCTGAGTGGCCCAGATGGTTAAGGATCTGACTTCGACTAAGGTCATGATCTCGTGGTTCATGAGTTCGAGTCCTGCGTCAGGCTCTGTGCTAACACCTCAGAGCCTGGAGCCTGCTTCAGATTTTGTGTCTCCCTCTCTCTCTCTCCCCCTCCCCCATTCATACTCTATCTCTTTCTCTCTCAAAAATAAATAAAACATTTAAAATTAAAAAAAAATCAGTACATATTAAATATGTGTATGAAAATAGTAACTTACTTTCTTAAGATCTAGGTACAGTTTTGGTAGCATTGCCAAACTCCTTTATGTTCTAATTCGGGTTTCTTCCTGACAGTTTTTCCCCCCACACTTTTATAAGAAGGTGGAGCACGCTTGATACTTTTTGGAAATGAGATATGAGATCCTGCATGTGAAAACTCTGTTACCCAAAATTTCTGAATTATTATTTAAAAGTCCCATTCCCACACACTGAAGTTTGAGAACATCTGACTACCTCCCTAAATCTTTTCAGCTTCCAGAGGGGGGTGAGTTAGAGCACGGTGTTTAGAGCCAAATCTCTCATTAGTACCTCATGAAATGATGTGGCAAAGGGCAAGAGAAATCTAGTCAAATTACACTCAGGCTGTAATAGAAACCAGATTATGTTTTATTCCTCTCCCTTTGTGATTTTGCTTATTGATGGCTTATGTGCCCAAAGGCTATACAAGAGAGATACTTTAATAATTTACAAAATGAGCAAGTACAATCGAGCTTTAGCTAGTATATTGTACTGCTTTAAACAATAATATAAACAAAATGTTGGCTATTTTGAAGCCTATAAATAGGAAAGAATATATACACAGAAACAAGGGCTGGAACACAAACATGTGGATATCCAATGTTAAATTGTAAATGGAAAAACAATGGCCAGATACCACGGAGAAGAAAATAAAAGAATAATTCGTATCAAAATGAGAATTATTGTGACCAATTGTCAAAAACTCACACATTGAGATGCTTCTGAATTTTTAGATTTAAATTTGGAAATATGTAACTGAAAGATGTAGTCTGTGAAATCTACATCAGGGTCTAATTACCAAAGAGAATAAAATACATCTCAGTGCCCTGTTTTATGTTGGCAAAGTGTAAAAAGTTTCTGCAACTTGTACAGATAATCCTATTTTTAAATTTTCTTTCCTAAGTTCTTGAGATTTTCACCAGAAATTCTGACTTTTTTAGAAAACAAGACAGGCAGAGGAGAAGGAAGAAAGATGAAAGGTAAGGGAGAGGCCCAGGCAGTGAGAGTAAAGAAAGGGAACAACATAGAACAAGATTTTGCAGAATACATAAAAAGAAAAAAATTGCAAAAAGCGAGAGAGAATAAAGAGTAATATGCTGTGTAGCCTGTATGAGGATATATAGCTGATTTCATCAGTTCTAAGAGATTAGCAAATTGATTCACGTATTTTGGGGTTTATTTCTTTTACCTTTAGAACCAAAACACAGATGGCAAGGATATTTTTACCTATTATTTTCATCACCCAGCAAGTGCTTAAAGGTTTAATGTTAAAGAAGAAAGAACAAAAGACTCTACCAGATGCTAATTAAGTGCAGGTAGAAGGGAAGAAGGGAGCACTAGAGAAAATGTGTGCAAGAACAAACATAAGATTTTTCTCCATTACTTATCATTACTGGCCTCATATTCTTTATGGCGCTAATGCTTTCAGTACTTATTGATTTACTAGACTGGTAATTACACTATCATCGACCTGCATTTTTCTTTCCTGTCTAAATGTTGAGTTTGTTAAAGGCTGGTGCGATCAGGTACCTATAATACCAAAATATAATACAGTAGGCATTTTGAAGTCCTACTGTGCGCAAGGCTCAACAATGGCACTGGGGATGCAAAGAACTCATTTTGCCTCAGTTCTTAGTTTTAAGAAGCTATCAGACTACTTTGGAAGTTAATCATAATTTCAACAAAATTATGACACAACAGAAAGAGAATCTCATAAAAATATGAACATTTGCTTTTGGGGGCTTCAAAGAAAAGAAAGAACACATTATATCACAGAAGTTTTAAAAAATCTTTGAAATACGTGGTATCCAAGTTATGTGACCCTCACCAAATTACGTACAGCCAATAAACCTCAGTTTCCTTCTCTGTAATATTGTGATAATAACAGCACCTACTTCATGAGGCTGCTGTTGAAGAATTGAGTAGAATATAAAGTACCAGCATGGTGTCTGCACATAATAAGCACTGTGTCATGTTAGCAATTAACATTTTATAATTATTCTATTTATTGTTATTTTTAAGCTTGAACAGGTACTCTCAGAATTCTAGTGAGACCCAACCAAGCCACTTTGATTTTCTGAGGCACCTAGCATTTTAAAAAGAAATGACAAATAAGGGCTGCTAAAAATTGCGGTGTATTTTTCAATGCTCACATATAGGAAATGAATGCCCTTAACACCAAGAAATGTAATATCTCTCATCCCATCATAGACACCGCGACTGAGAAATGAACAGAATAAGAAGGTAGAGGTGGGTAGGAGGGATTTCAGGTGAAGGAAATAGAAGGGGCAGAGGTATGGAAGTTAGAAGATACAAGGAAAGCATGGGCAATGATGAATTGTTTATTTCAGTGGAGGCATAAGATATATTTAAGAAAACAAGGGGTGCCTGGGTGGATCAGTCAGTTGAGTGTCTGATTTTGGCTGAGGTCATGATCTCATGGTTTGTGAGTTTGAGCCCGCATCGGGCTCTGTGCTGACAGCTTAGATCCTGGAGCCTGTTCTGGATTCTGTGTCTCCCTCTCTCTCTGCCCCTCCCCTGCTCATTCTCGTTCTCTCCCTCTCTCTCTCTCCACCCCCCAAAAATAAACATTAAAAAAATAAAAAAACAACAAAAACCCAAGATAAGTATTTTGTGGAACACAAGGTGGTGGATCATCAAACAATTCAATAGGAAATAAGAGATTGGTGCCTCAAGTCTCTGTATGCATGTGTGTGCAGGTGTGCACATTAGTGGTGGTCACAGAACTGACTTTATGTTTTAAAGGGATTAATTGGTAACTGTATACAGTGTGGACCTAATAGAGCCAGGTTGGCAGGGAAACTCAGGCAGAGAATTCCCATGAGAACCTGGAAATGACATGAAAAATTCTTCTTATAGACTAATGGTCTTGGGTATATATAGATCATGAATTTCTGCCTCATATTGGTTTTAACAGATAGCCTTGTTTATTCTCTAACAGAATAAAGAGAAGCCATTACATACACAAAGGAAACAAAGCAGAAAATAATACAGCCCCTTCAGCAAATCTCTTCCCTAATTTATACAGCCATTTTCACTCTCACAACTCTCTTCCTGGTTTCTCTGTGTCCCAAAGACCAAGAAATGCTTTGTGTCAATACATGAGTGATTCCTCCAGATGAACTCATTGCTCCACCCAGGAACCATAAAAAGTACCTTTTTTTGGAAACATCTCCACTCTAGTCTGAATCCCTTTTCCTCCCACTCCTGTAGAACTTCTTTAATCCATTCTCTTCTACTGTCTCTGCAACCCTTCCTCAATCCTGGTTCCTCCCCCCAGATTTTAAACCTGTTTAGCATGTTCTCATTTATGATTTCTACATTTCTGGCCCATTCTCATCCTTTTGTGTGCCCTGTTTGTCTGTTTCTATCTGCTCCACCAAGGATTTGTTCTTTGGTCTTACTCTCTTTCAGCCTACACACCTCATCCATGTCGGTTCAGTTACCACCAACGTGTTTATGATTCTTCAATATCTGAAACCAGTACCAGGTCATATACACAATGAATTTTTGGGATGACTTGTGTATCTACAACAGAACTCATTATCTCCTCAACCCTGTTGTTTCTGTACTTCATGTATCACAAAATGGCAGCACAATTATTTCAATTGTCCAACCTACAGAGCTGAGTGAAATCCTAGATGCTTCTTTCCTTCATCATCTCTCACGAATCAGTTTCTAATTCTTGGGCTGTGTAAGTTGAGATTCTTTGGATGAAAGCAACATACAGAAACAGTAATTTATGACAAGCACACCACTAGGAGTTGGAAGTTTGGAGAACTCGGCAGTAATAAGTTTTGGCAAGGATGGGAAGGAATTGGAACTCTCGTACATTGTTGATAGGAATGTAAAATGGTTCAGCTGCTTTGGAAAGTAGTTTGGTACTTCTTTAAATTACTAAATATACATATGACCTAGCAATTCCACTCCTGAGTATATACAGAGAAATGAAAACATGCTCACACGAATGCTTGTACATGAAGGTTCATGGCAGTTCATTTTTCATAAGAGCCCAAACATGGAAACATCCTAAATGTTCACTGGCTGATGAATGGATAAACAAAATTTAGCACACCCGTACAAGTGGATGTTATTCAGCAACAAGAAAGAATGAAGTACTGATACATGTTACATGGATGCTAAGTGTAAAAAGCCAGTCAAAGAAGACTACATGTTGGATTAGTTCATCTAGATGAAATGTCCAGAATAGACAGATTTATACAGGCAGAACATCGATGACTGGTTGTCAGGAGGTAGGGAAAGAAGAAGTGAGTATTAGTAAATATGGTGTTTCTTTTAAGGGTAATGACATGTTTAAAAAATAGATTGTGCTGATGGTTATATGTCTCTGTGAATACATTAAAAGCAACTAAAGCGTATACTTTAACTGGGTGAATTTTATGGTACTTGAAATATATCTCAATAAAGATGTCTAAAAATCATCGTGAAATTACAGGTATTTAAAATCCTACAAGAGATCTCCACTCTCTGCAACCATAGTTCTCTGGCTGGGCAAATTCACTGGTTCACTGGACGAAATCTAAAATCTATTAATACAGTGTAGAAGGTCCTTATTGTTGTCTGCCCACAGTTTTTTCAAAGTCGTTGCAAGTATTAGCCACACATCCTTTGTTCCAGCCAGGCAGAATGACTTGTACATGGCTCCGCCTTGTATCTTTGCCTTTTACTATCTGTTCTTTCTTGATTTCCCCACTCCAATTCATATGCCAAATTCTTAGTCATTCTTTAAGATGGAACTTTGCATATTGCTTCTTCCAGTGTAACAGTTATAACTGTTCACCCTCCAAAAAAAAAAAAAAAGGTTTTGGGGGTAATAGAATAATTATACCTTGCACAATAAAATAAAATATTTTGGAAGAAAACAGAATGGCTCCAAGAATGCTAGAACAAATTGAAGAAAGGAAAAATTCAAGATCTACACTGTGGGAACTAATGGATAGCCCCTTTCAGATGAGGTTTTTAGAATGACCTGGTTCTGTTTTTGGACTCCGTGAGATTCAGTTCAAGAGTCAAGACTCAAAGGAAGATATTTTTTGATTGCCCAACTTGGGTAACATGCCCATGTCTCAACCAGGAGCTGAGAGGACATCTGGATGGACAATTCCACCAAGACTGCATGCAGTGATAAGGAATGATGGCCCCATATGTCCTCTCATGTTTCTAAGCCTTCTTGAAGTTAAATGAGACCATGTTGTTAATTTGAGCCCATGAGACAGGAGAGGAAGTGACATGTCTATGCAATCATGTCCAGGGCAAAGCAAAGAAGAGCCAGTACAAGTCCCTCCGGCTGTCACTGTCATATGTTCCTGATGGGAGAGTGAAAGAAGGTAGAACCCTGGTCCCCAGGTGCATTTTGGGCCAAGGATGCCCTCTCTGTCAGTACAGAATATGTAACCTGGGAAAGATATAAAATTTTGAGGTCATTTTCATTAGCCTATGCAGACTAAAATATTTCTTAAACTAAGGAGGTTTTGTCATAAGAAAAAAGGGGGAATGGATAGTGAGAAAGCAAAACCAGCAGCTGCCCACTAAATTCAGTGACGCTTCCTGACATCCCTGGAGACAGTTACCACTTCCTACTCTGTGCTTTTATACTATTTTGGGATGTACTTTAACTACTACATGTTAAGCAGCTGTAATTATTTGATTACATGCTTATTTTTTTCTTCTTTCACCAGCTGCCGAGCTTTACACCTAAGAGACAATGAGCAAATATTTGTTAAATGAAAGAATGAATAAATGAGTAAAAAAAAGAAAAAGTGAAAGAAAAACAAATCTGGTAATTAGGTAGTCATCTCTATCACATAAAAGTACCACGGTTTTCTCTTAATGTTTCTTTTTTCCCTTTGTGTATATTCATGTTTAGTTTCAATCTTTGGTAAACAAAAGATGTTCCAATGCAAAATGGGTAAAGTATAGCTTGCTGGTCTACCTAGCCTGCAAATGTGGTTTTAGTCCGCTCGGCATCTTAAAAATTGTGACTTAATTACCACATTCTTTTAAATATAGAAAATTTTACCCATGTTATCTGGGGTTCTGGCTTTTTTTTTTTCTTAATTGGAAGAGCTTACAACAATGAATCCCTATTTCCTTTTGGAAATAATTAGTTGGATCTGAGGCGCTGTTGTTTCTCCCACACACAGAAAGTTCTTCCACCTTGCAGAGCATCCAACCAGCCTGCTTTGTAGTTACCTGCATTCATTTACCCATTCTGGCTACCTGCCAGGCTCTGTGGGCATTTTTGCTCAGGATCCCTGTGAAGGCTTGAAGAAATGGAAGTAGCTTTAAAAGGGCTTTGCTGGGACACTAGCACAGTTCAAGTTGATGCCGCTGTGAGTGTTCCTCTTTCCAGGGAAGAACTGATCTCTGCCGTCACATATCATGAACAAAGCGCTAAAGTTTTTAAAACCATCTGGGTAAAGCATTTGTTATATATTATGCTGTAATGGTCACTGTCTACTAAGGGTGCAGGCGATTAACTTTTACTTGGTGATTTCTTCAATTTTAGGGAAACATTTTTGATTTGGTCTTGATGTAGTTTAAATGCATTGTATGAACTTCCTTTTTTTCTGCAAGAGTATAATTTGGTTCATAAATTGCAGATGGTGGAATCATGCTAAATGAATATCCTCATTGCTCAGAAAATTAATTCTTTTGACAGAATCATTCACTTAAAATGGAGTGAATATTTAACTTTATATATTAAGAGGTTTGAATGAAGTATCAATGCCTTCATTTTCATATACTGCCTCCCTCAATAATTTCATAGTTCATTTCCCTTTTATTGAAGTTAGGGATATTTGAACCATATTTGTAAGTTCTCATTGCCAAACATTTTTCTTTCATTCATTTCTTTTTTCTTTTTGGTGTAATGTTTCTGGTTCTCCCACATTAGCTATCAGATACAAATGGTCATAATCAATACACGTACCTTCAACAATTGACCTTAGGCTGTACACAATAGTGGTTAAGGCCTAGAATCAGACTGGCTGATATTTAAATACAGGGGTCTCCATCTTCTGCTGTGTGACTTTGGGCAATCTGCTAAACCTCTATGAATCAATCTCAGTTTCTTCGTTCATTCAAAAGAATGAATCAGGTTAATAAGATATATATTATTACACATATATGTATAATATTATATATATGTATATATATAATGCATATCCACCATTATTAAGATGATACCACAAATTCTATACCTACTGTCAATTGCGATTTGCTAAAGAAAATTGTTTTGCTTGCATTCAAATCTCTCCAGTCAAAGCCCTCCTACCATGAAATGGAATCCATTTATTTTTTGTTTTAAGGTCTTCCACATTTTAAACCTGTCTTTTACTTACTCGAGGACCACTGATTTTTATTCTGTGTTTGTTTTGCCTCTGATCACCCTATGTCTCTCCCTTCCTTTATGCCTCAGGTTTTGCCATTCTTCTTGACTACAATAATTTTCCTACTCCCTCTATTTATCAGAACTCCTCTTGTCCCTGAAGGTGTAGCTCAAATAACACCCTCTCTCTAGACTTCTTTTCTCAAATGTAGAAATCTTAATTTTGGAAACGTAAATTTGGCACTTCTATGTCATTTATCTTTTTTATAGTTTCTGTTAATGGAAGCAATTGGGGAGGGATGTGTGGAGATAGAAATAGATGGCCTAAATTTGGATACAGGAAAACAGAGATTTGAATCGAACAGAATCAGATTAACCATGGTTTAACAGGTGTCTGGGAGTTATTTGTCCTCGAGCAGGTCTTGGCAGTATACAGCAGGAGTCAAGACTTATGATGGGGCTGCTTTGGGGTCAGAGTGAGTTGGATGCAGGGTAAGTTGGAAGAAGCAGCAATGGAGGTGACTTTTCAGCAGACAGACTGCAGGGAATGAAGACAACCTAGGTTCTTGCTGATTTTTAACAAAGGTTTATTGTGTAATCAACCCCTGACTAACTCACAGGGATCAGCAAACATTTTCTGTAAAGGCCCAGAAAGTAAATATTTTCAGCCATACCCACCATGTTACAACTACTCGACTCTGTTGTTTTAGCACAAAAGCAGCAATAGACAATATGTAAACAGACAGATGGGATGGTGTTCCAGTCAAACTTTATCTACGTATCAGGATGCAGGCTACACTGGGGTTATAGTTTGTCCATCCTTGGAACTAAAATTCTTATAAACAAAACATAGACCTTTGAGAAAAGGGTGTCTCTTTCTTCTGTACCTCTAACTGCCAGGAGAGTTTTGATATATTTGAAATATTCACTAAAGATGTATTATTCATTAAGGGTGAAGATTATTTGCGGCATAACACATCTCATTTATAATATATATATGTTAATTCCCTCTGATACCTGGAACGTTTTCCTCCCATGCCATATTTGTGTTGACACTTACTATTTTGGGGGTGACAGTTTTATTTCCTAAATATGTTCTCTGTACTACATTCTCTGGATGTTTCATTAGTTAAAAATAATATAATTTTTTATTTGAGTTGGTTTCATAAAATTGCTCCTTCTGCTGATTTTAATCTCTAAAGACTCTGAAAAATAAGTGAACATTATTTATTAACCTTTTAAAAAGGGATGGAAGACCATCAGCTTATATACTAAGTAACTCCAACAGGCTCATACTTGTTGCTCATAATTTTTTGATGACATGACATGAAGCTACTATTCCCAGTAGCTTCTGGGACTGATGTTGTCTGTCATGGGTGGGTGAAGAAGGTGTAATAACATTCAGATCTTACATCTAGTGTCCTTGATCCAAACAGTATAAAAAATTCTATCAATCTATAAAAATATATACGTTTATATTTTGTGAGTATGTTTGAAAGATATCCACCAAATTATGAAGTAGGATCATCTGGATGGCACATGATGGGAGATCTTATTTATTTTTTATTTTGAATTTTATGGATTTTCCAAATGTTCTACTTGAGAGTTAAATAGTTCAAATAGTTACTTTGGGGACTACTGCTTCTGGTAATATGGTAGAGTAGATCCCCGGAATGACCCATATGTCATAGACCACCTAGGTCCCAGGTAATGTACATCTAGTGTATTTTTTTAAGTTTATTTATTTTGAGAGAGAGAGAGAGAGAGAACATGTGAGCAAGTGGGAGAGGGGCAGAGAGAGTGGGAGAGACCTAAGCCAAAATCAAGAGTTCATGGCTGGCATTAAGCTGCAAACTTGCAAAGTGGTAAAGTCGTTCTATACCAAAACTGCGAATTGCCTCTAGAGTGACAAATGCCCAATGTATGCTGTTGGTACTTCTATAGATCAAATTCAACAAAAATGTAGCTCCTGATAGAAAGGAAATCACCAAGCACAAAGTGAAATACAGCATGATGAGTGAGAGTCAGTACAAAAAATGTAGGTTCAGACTCCATCTGAAGATCAGAGATCATGGAATTTTCAGACATAAAACATAAAGTACTGATATAGTATAAGTTTCAGTAAATTAAACGTGGAATAGGGATGCCCAGGTGGCTCAGTCAGTTAAGTGTCTGACTCCTGATATTGGCTCAGGTTGGGATCTTGTGGTCATGAGATCAAGCCCTGCATGGGGCTCTGTGCTGATCAGTCTGTTTGGGATTCTCTCTCTGTCTCTCCCTCTCTCTCTCTTTGCCACTTTCCTGCTCATGGACACCCACACACACTCTCTCTCTCAAAATAAATAAATACACTTTTAAAAACGTAGAATAAAAAAGAGGAAAAATTATCAAGAATGACCAACGAAACTAAATTTTTAGAAATAAGAAAGATAACTTAAATTCAATGGATGGATGACGAAACACTGTTGAAATGAACACTAGGGAATTAAAAGACAGACCCAAAGAAACTACTCAGTGACAGAGATGCAAACCATGATAGGTTAAGATATGCAGAGAATATAGTTAGAAGGTGTAGGACATTCTCAGTGGGTGTCCCAGAGAAATAGACCAGAGCTGATGGTGAAGAAGAGAAATGTCTGAAACTTTTCTACAATTTATGAAATACATGAATTCACAAATAGAAAAAGCACAATATATAAATGCAGAGGAAAAACAAACAAACACTTAGACAATCATGGTAAAACTACAGAACACCAAAGTCTAAAGAAAAGGTCTTATGAGGAGCTCCAGCGAAAGGATGAATCAAATGAATGCAAATCAGACTGATAGCAGAGGTCCAGTATCAGTGAAAGCAGGAAGGTAAAGTATATTTACTCCGAGAATTGTGAACCTAGTAAAACTCTTTGAAGAAAAAGAGTGAAATAAGAACAGATTGATTCTCCTGGGGTGTTTGTTTAAAATTGTATTTCTTCTTTAAATAGAACTGGTGGCTTCACATTAGCCTGGAGTTTTCTTTGTTGGAAGTTTATGTCTTCCAGCTCTAAGACAGATACAGGACTTTCAATATCTTCTTGTGTAATAACAGAATAGCTGTGTTTTTCTAAGAATTTAAAAATTTTATCTGAAGTTTCAAATATATTAACGTGTAATTTTTCAAAATACTGTTACTATCTATCGGGATATATACACTGATGTTCCTATGTTCATCTCTGGTATTGATTCTTTGTCTTCTCTCTTTCTGTTCAGACTTGTTGAGCCTTCATCAACTTTGTTTTTAAAGAAAGAACTTTGGTCCTATTGATCCTCTACATTTCATTACATTTTTTTTCCATTTAACTTAATTTCTGCCCTTAGCTTTATTTCTTTCTCTGATTTTCTTTTAAGTTGCTATTCTTCTTCTAGTTTCTTCACATGGATGCTCAGAATAGACTCTCCATCCTTCTTATGTTCTGACATAAATTGATGAACTCAGTAGTTCTCAAAGTCAAAGCCTGGACTAGAGAATTAGCATCAATCCAGAACTTGTGAGAAATGGAATTTCCTGGCTCAAATCTCAGTTCTATTAAAATTGGAGTTCTGAGGGGAGGGGCTGAATGATCTGCCTTCCAGGAAGTTTTCACTTAATAACAGAATATTGTTTATAACAGTTAGTGTAAAGAGTAGACAATTAGATTAAAACTAGGCTAAAAACTGTAAATTCAGGTGAAATACTTCTTTTTCTAATAGAAAAGGTTATTACAGAGATGCACCCTGAACTAAATTTGGTTAAGAAAACCCTAGCATCATCAACACCAAAACAAAAACAAAACAAAACCATACACAATGCATATTTCCAGTGAAGCTGAATGGCTGACCATTCTCATATTAAATGCTAAGATTCATAATTCATCATTTTAATTCATCCTTATGTTCTTTTTTTCTTTTTTTACAATTGTTTTTTAATGTTTATTTTCGAGAGACAGAGAGACAGAGTGTGAGCAGGGGAGGGGTCAGAGGGAGAGGGAGACACAGAATTCAAAGTAGGCTCCAGGCTCTGAGCTGTCAGCACAGAGTCCAATGTGGGGCTGGAACCCACGAACTGCGAGATCATGACCTGAGCTAAAGTCGGACACTTAACCGACTGAGCCATCCAGGCATCCCATCCTATGCTCTTATATCAAATGGTCTTCATCCTAAACAATGGAAATTTTCTTAGCCATTGCTGCATATTTCAAATTACATAAAAGGAATTTCCACGAGATAATCAGGCCCTAAATTCCTTAAGGGTAATTCTCAAAGAAGCACGATGTGTTGACTATTTTATCAAATTATTAAAAAAATTTTTAGATTAAGCATTAACAAAAGAAAAAAGCCACCAATAACATCATCTCAAACAGAATATTTCAAATAGTAGAAACGCTATACTTTGCATGTTCCAATAGTTCCTAAAATAACATATAAATCCATAAATATAAAGAAAAAAGCAAGCAGACAGAGCAGATCTGGTGAACTTCACTTGCAGGTTGAATGGAGAGTGCCCTATTTTCAAAAGAAATGTCCACAGCCAACAGCACATTATGTACTGCTAGATTTAATTTTCAATCTTCACAAAGAAGAGAATATGCCAAAGTAGCAACATCAGTAAATAAAGACAAAACAGTACGGTCATTTGAATTTTAGAGAAGAGAGTATCAGTGAGGAAAAAAATTGTATATGGAATCCCAAAATCCTAAGAAAACGAAGAGTAAAAAAAATTGCAATCCATTGATCACCACTGTGTAATTCAGGCAAAAAACAAAAAAACAAAAAAACAAAAAACAAAAAACACCCTGCTTAATTCTTATTGAGATAGCTTTTGTTGTGTGTGTGCTGAAATTCACAACTTTCGAACTTTTCCCCAAGAAACCAAGGAGCTGTGCTTTCATGTGGAAAAAAAAATCGGACCAAGACTTTAAATATAACAAATAATATTTTAAGGTTTTTTTTTAAACATTTTTTTAATGTTTATTTATTTTTGAGAGAGAGAGCAGGGGAGAGGCAGAGAGAGAGGAGACACAGAATCCGAAGCAGGCTCCAGGCTCTGAGCTGTCAGCACAGAGCCCCAAGCGGGGCTAGAACTCACGAGCCGTGAGATCATGACCTGAGCCAAAGTCGGTCGCTTAACCAACTGAGCCACCCAGGCGCCCCAATATTTTAAGTTTTAAACTAAAATTAAGCAAAAGAAATGTCCCAAATCTGTAAATTGTTCCTAATTTGACTACAATTGTTGGAATTTGTCAATCGGTTCGGAAAGAGATTTTTTTTTTCTCTTTTCTTAAGCAAATCACTGAAGAGTGAGTCACATTTCCCTTTTTACTCCTTCCTTTTAAAAATCTTCCCTTAAGATAGTTCTGAGACATTGAAAGGGAATAAATAATGGGAGAAGAATAGGAAAGCAAAATTATCAGGATGACTGAGAAAATGGTAATAAGTTTTGAATTTATGCAGAAAATTTAAACTCTTATGCACAGGAATTACACTTCATACTCTTCATATTCAAATCAGTAAACATTATGATTTTCATATACTGATAGTTGGCTTTGTGTGTGTGTGTGTGTGTGTGTGTGTGATGACAATATTTTTTATTAGAGATTCTAGGGATATTTCAACTATTTATATAGCAAAATATAAATATTTTATAAAATTAACCAGTTGCACCAATGTTGTTTTATAGTCCGCACATATTTTGAAATAAAACAAAGGAATTTAAAAAGTGTCTTTGTTTGTGCCTTAGTTATTGAGTATGCCCAAAGTAGATCTAAACAAAAACTTTTATTATTCTTTGTAGTCACATAAATATTAATGACATGTAAGTTTATACTATACATACTGGATTTCATTGGCCAAGTTTTTGCAGAGTGAAGAAACTTCTTCAAACATAATGACTAATAGAACAAGTGACTTTTACTACTGCATACGTCCGTTCTCTTTAAAGAACTCCTATAGTCCCCGCATAGGGGAATACAGTGTGGAGGCCAATTTAAAGGCCTCAACAATATTTTCATGGATAAAATGTTGTGGTTGTTAAGAATACCACCTGGCATAGTGAGTATAAACCCTGTTAAATGTTCAAGTATTAGCTTTCAGGAGGGATAATAAATTCTATGTCAAGGTTGACAGCGGCAGAGAATGAATAAATCAAAAAGTAAACCCCGCATTTAAAATAGAACAGAAACCAAGGAAAATAATGTGAGCTATCAAGACAAATAAACAAATGTAAACAGTGACTGCGGTAGATGGAAGTGTTTTATTGGTACTCCCTTGCTCTTTGTCTAGGTCATCAGGTAGAATAAAACTACTTACAAACTTCATTCATTGTAGAGGTGTGTGTACATAGCAGTAATATGTCCCACGGCACTGAGAAACTCTCAGAGCCTCCAGGCCAAGGATTTTATGCTCCAAGAGAGACATTTTTTGACAGGTACATGTTCGTGATGATATCACACCCTATATGTTATTTAAAAGCCTATCACAGTCCATAGAGTTTATTTTCTCCAAAATGGACAACAGTGTTGGTTATTATAAATCTATTACGAAAAGAGATCTTGTGACTTGGGATTTAAAGATAATTCTTAAAATGAAAAAACAGTAGCATGCTACTAAATCTGCCATGCCTATCTGTTTTTAATCCAACATGGTATTTATAAAGAAATAGAGATACATGGGATAGAGAGTTTTAAAATTATTTTGATACTAGAGGGATGCCTGGGTGGCTCAGTCAGTTAAGCATCCGACTTTGGCTCAGGTCATGATCTGACAGTTCGTCGGTTCAAGCCCTGAGTAGGGCTTTGTGCTGACAGCTGGGAGCCTGAAGTCTGTTTCAGATGCTGTCTCCATCTCTCTGCCTCTCCCCTGCTTGTGCTCTGTCTCTCTTCCTCTCTCAAATATAAAAAAATAAAACATTAAAATTATTTTGATAGTAGAAAGATGACTAGATTTGGAATCCAATTGATTTCTTCTATTTTTAAGCAAGTTCTTTAAGTTTTCTGTCTCTTAGATTCCTCAGCTGTAGAATTAGAATGAGGATATGAGTAAATATATGTGAAAAATGTCTTAGGAATGGAAAAAGTGATAAAAATTAAAAGTTATTGTTGATATACCATGTGAAGTCTCTTTTAGTATTCTTATATTATTTTTTTAAGTTTTTTTAAATGTTTATTTTATTTTTGAGACAGAGACAGACAGAGTGCGAGCAAGGGAGGGGCAGAGAGAGAGGGAGAAACAGAATCTGAAATAGGCTCCAGGCTCTGAGCTGTCAGCACAGAACCCGATACAGGGCTTGAACCCACAAACCGTGAGATCATGACCTGAGCCGAAGTCGGATGCTTAACCAACTGAGCCACCCAGGCACCTCTCTTATATTATTTTCAAAACACTATTTAAAATACTTACAATTAATAATTATTAATATATGACATTATTTTGAATCTTTCTAGCTCTCTCAGGACTTCTTTTTTCTCGTTTTCATGAATTTATTTTCAAAACCAATCAGAGAAAGGATAACTTTTATATGATTAAATTAGTGTTTGAGGTAAAGACACTTTAAGACAGAAAAAAAAAACTAACAAAGCCACATAGTCTCAACTTCCATAAATAAATTCTGAAAAAACTTAGTCTATATTCAAATTTTGTTCTATTTTTTTAATTTTTTATTTATTTTTGAGAGAGAGACAGAGTATGAGAGCTCTAGAGGGAGCAACAGAGAGAGAGGGAGTCACAGAATCTGACGCAGGCTCCAGGCTCCGAGTTGTCAGCACAGAGCCTGACACGGGGTTGAACTTGTGAACTGTGAGGTCATGACCTGAACTGAAGTCAGATGCTCAACTTTCTGAACCACCCAGGTGTCCCTATATTCAAATTTTTTTGAGGGCTGAGCATATTGAAAATGCTAAACACAAGGTGATGAACACAATGTAGTTTCTACCTTTGTGGATCTCATAGTGTATTCAAGGAGACAAACACATAATCCTAACAACCACAAAAATTATATTAGTAACACAGTCTAATGGAGAAAGAGCTACTTTTAATTTAGTCTAATGGGTGGTAGCAAAAGAAAGTTGGGTTTGTTTATTTGCCTACTCTCCACAAAATATTGTCTTGCTATGTGCTAATTCCACTCAAGGTTTACTTCTACGATGGACTTGTGCAGTAGCAGATGGAAAAATTAGGATGACAGGGACTTATAGAAGGGGTTTTGTTCTGGGCACTAATATGCAAGCCCTGTCTATTCTTCAGTGGATATATTTTTATATCGACTAACTATAGGCAATTTGTCTATACTTCCTAAATATTCAGAATTTATAAGGAATGAAAGTAATTGAATCACTCTTCACCGTACTACATATAGTAAGGCTTTCTATTTTGGACCAATTAAGTCATGTGTTTCTGCATCATTTAAAAAATATATATTTTGGTAACAAAACTCATTCTAGGTGAAAGAAAATAAATAGCTTAGAAGAGGTGGTATTTCGTCCCGATTTTGTTTTACTAAAAATTCGTAAAATAGTATTGATTTTATAAGCATTACTTTGTACAGCTCTTTGTATGTTAAATGAAACCACTGATCACCTATTCTGGTATTTGTGTGAGCAAGAATAGGTCCTGATAAAAACATCTCAGTTTATTACAAATATAAACAATAAAAAACAGCATGTGCAAAGATTAAACAATATCCTGTATAAGCAAAAAGTACTCTTTATTTCTTATCATGTTATGACATAAGGAGAGAAAAAATGTTTTGATTTAAAAATCTGTCAGCTCTCATGTAATTTAATATGTAGTGACATATACTGCTAAAAGGTATATATTAACATTAAAGACCCAAACTCCAATGATTAATATTATAGTGATGACAGAATGAGTGTGCCTAATTTTAATCCACTGTTTATCTATGTGGGGTAATTTATAGATCACTCGACATGTTTTAATAGTAGACATAAAAAGATATCCTCTAATACCCACTTGCTTTCAAGATGTGACATTTGCAATTATAAATACAAAGAAATACCAGGGGTTGCCTTCATTGGCTATGTATACAAATAGCTAGTCATCCCATACACAGTTTATCAAAAGTGATCTATTAATAACAAAACTGCTCCAAAGACCCAGGGTCTCTTAATATTCTAGTTGAATATCAAGGGGTTGACTTAAAATGAGGGCAGAAACACAAAGAGTAGAGAACACATTGATTTGCCCGCCAAATATAGTTTTACCATCATAAATCTCAGGCTGACAACTGCACAAAGCTTTCTTCACCCAAACACTGCCAAGTCAGGGCGTTTATTCGCTGATTGGCTGATAGTTGCCATGACAACTGATGCCACAATTAGACAAGTACAATCCCACTTTCAAACATGCACACAATTCATTAATTCAGCAGGACTTTGTTGATGATACATTATGAGGTTAGTATTTAATACCATTCAGAGACTGATATATTTGCCTCTTATCTAGGGTAAAATAAATTTTAGGAAGTGATGAAAACAACCATTTAATTAGACTCAAGTAAGTTTGACAAGCAACTCGGTGAATTTAAGTGTTTTTAATAATTTTACGGGTGTCTCATTCTTTAAATGACTATTGAGTTAACTTCCATGTTATTTTCCTATGGGTCCTTTAAAAAAATTGGGAAGACTGTGAGCCCAATTTCCTACATACTGAATAAGATAACAGTAAATATTTCTTTGGCACTTGAGAGGAAACAATTTTATCCAATGTTGAGTGATCATTGAATTTAACAGATATTCATCTATAGAGACCCCAATGAAAATTGCAAAAGGAGTAATTTCCTTATTTTTTGTCTACCTAAGAAACCATGTTTACCAGAGATGTTTCCTAAAACAGACTGATCATGTAGATTGAGAATCTAAGTACAGATAAAAGTAATTTAATGAGGAGTATATGTAAAAGTTGTATTCATCAAAGTTTACATAATTTTAGCCTAGTTAGTTTTTAGCAATCAAACTACTACAAGTAAAGTGCTGATATTTCTAAACTCATTTTCCCATGTTATGATTCAAAGGGCATGTGAAAATGTAGTTAATGAGTTAAAACCTTATATATCGAATTGTTTGAATTACAGCGAGGTTTAATTTTTAACTTTAAGTAAAAAACCCAATAAAGTACTGGAAACATGATTCATATTAAGACACCAAAATATAATGTTCAATATGATCTCACTTTCTTATATATGTACCATATATATCAGTGCACATCTGTGTGTTTGTGTGTGTGTTGTGTGTATGTGTGTGTAAAATAGAAAAAAAAGACTAGAAAAACATACACTGAATATTCACTACTGACTGTCCCTAGGTAGTGGGATTATTTCTTATTTTGTTCTTTTTACTTATGTGTACTGCTTATAGTGAGAATGATTTAATTTTTTCATTAAGAAGAGTCATTGTGTTATAAGGAAGAAACATGAGTGAAAGAAACATTTGTTTCTTACCTTCTATGAGTAACACTCATTGTTAGGAACTAAAGGAGATGTGAAGAAGAGAGGCTGTGTCTTTAAGATCATTACAATTTAATGGCAAAGCAATATAAGTATGAAAAATTATAAGACATAGTATGAAGGGTACAGATGATTGTACAGCAGTTCAGAATACTCATCACATACCTTTTTAAAGATATACATTTGCCATATTAATACTACTATTTTTGGTACAGTGTAAAGACTATTTGATCCAAGTATAAAATGAATATGTATTTTGTAAATAACTATCAAAATTGAAATTGTTGAGGCAATAAAAGAAGCAAAATAATTTCAAAAGCTCTTAGAACAACAATTTTAAAAAAAGGAATTTAAAACATTCCTTTAAAAACATAAGACAGTCTAAAAGGGCCAAATTTAGAGATATCCAAACACAAAATATTTCATCTTATTCTTTGACTCTGGGTGGAACCCAGAAGCTCATTTAAAAAAAAAATGGCTTAGCCTTTAATGAGGTTGTATAAATTAATATCCTTATTTACTATCACTTTAACATGCTTTTTTCCTTGGATATCACAAATCAATTCCCCAGTAGCTGGAGGGCTCTCATCATACTGTAAATCATTTCTGTTATTTTACAGTGTTTATGGAAATATTTTTTATATTTGCTTTCCTAATTTGTTTTCTATCTAATAATCACCTCATATTTAATTAGAATTTACTGGGATATTAGTCCATATGAAAATAAACAGTAATGATGATAAAATCTTACATCTTGTGAAATGCCACGTTCAAGTTTTCTATAGGCTGCTGGTAATGTGCCTGAAATCAATGACTCATGGAGTCTAAGAAAGATATGTTTTCTTTTGTCTAAGAAGGCCACATTCCTTTGAGAAAATCCCTGTCTAAATCTGGATTCTCCTCAGAAAGCAGAACCTAAATGAAGGAAGTAATCTCATGGAATAGGATTAGGGATAGGGAGGAAGGAAAACAGAAGGAAGGAAAGGCAATTGAACGATGTGTTCTTGAGTTAGTCACCACTGAGGGCAGCTGGAGTTTATTTCTCCTGGGATCTTCTGAGGAGTCACAGAAAATCCACCTCAGAAGTTTTGCCTGACTGACAGAGGAGAAAATCATCGATCCCATGGCTTCCATATCCTGTTGGTCAAGAGTTGCCCAATGAGATATTGACCCTTGCACTCCCTGGTTATGCAGTGGGAGTTCTTCTGAAAGTATCTCATGCTAGATAGCACAGAAGCCCAGAAGTCAGAGGAAAATCAGTTGAGGCAAAGTAATGGCTGGTTCTAAGTACAAGAAACTAGTTACTTCAGCCATGGCTATTGTAACAGTTCGGCTAAGATGTGAGGAAGGAGACAAGGAGACACATAGTCAGTGAAAATAGGTGCCTTGAACCTTTGCCAAATGTGGCCAACAAGATGGACAATTGGCCCAGATTCAGCCAGTTGTAGAGCTCTCTACTACCCCACCTGGTATTAGGATAAAAATGTCTCATTCTGCTTGGATTGCTAAGGTGGGAGAATGTGAAGGTGAGGTTTCCAGTAGACATATGCTTTATGAAGAACCCTTGCCTTTGTGAGGCAGCCAAGCAAAGACAGAGGCAACCAGAATATGAAGTCTTCATTCCTGCATCCATGCGTGAGATATTCTGAGCTGCCCGTGTCTTTCCTAGCTTGGACAGCCAACAAATTCCAACTTTGATTTGTTTGTGTAAACTAGTTTGAATTGATTTTCAGACACTATCAACACAGTAGGATCCACCTCATCCTCCGGTATAGGGGGTATGTCCCACAATGGTGGATGGACCTGCTTCTCTCTCTTTCTCTTTCTCTTCTCTGTCTCAGAGGAGACCTACGAATTTATTCCTCAGCTTTTTGTCTTCATTATATACATATACATAGTTCAAAAAGCAAATGATTTCTATAACTTTTGTTATTAAAAAGAGATTCCATGCAAACTTACATCACTTTTCACTTTTTCAATCTCCCCGAGGCAACAACTTTCAGCACTTCGAGCTATCTCTTTTTGTCTTTAACTCCAAATCTCTAAAAAAAAATATGCATATAGTTTTACTTCTTGAACTATCATTTCATTTTTACTCTAGTTATTTTTGGTAAATCCACCAGTATTCTGGTCTTCGATCTTTTGTTGTGACCTGATTTTTTTTTTTAATTTCTGGAAGTTCAGATCTATCTTGTCTCCAGGGTTCTGAGATTTTGCGATGATGTATTTTGATGTGGTTCTATTTTGTTCATTGTGCTGAACACTTACGAGGCTTTTCGATTTGGAATCTCACATCCTCTACTTCTGTGAAAGGCATTTGGGTGTTGAATTTCCTGGAAGGATCCTCTGTCTTATCCTCTCCCTCCTGCTTTCTAGCTCTGTGACTTTTTGCGCCAATTTCAGATGGATTTTCTCAATCTCGGAGGGATTTATTTTCAACTTTATAACCCAGTCCTTCTACTGAGATTTTTTTTATCTCTTTTCCGCTAATTTTAATGTCTAAGACCTTTATTTTTGTTCTCTCAGTTTTTTATTCTTGTTTTATGGGCTTAATATTAGCTTTTATCTCTCAGGATACCAACAATAGATTTTTTTCAAAGTTTTTATATTCCTGCTCCCAACAATTTGCTTTTTCCCATTTATATGTTAAGGCTATGCTCTTCATGTTGGAGGTTTTCCTAAGATCCCTGGCAGTCTTTGCCCGTCTGCTCATACTTTAAGAGTGAGAGACTAAAAAGCTGATAGAAAGCTCTAGGCCCAGGAGCAGTCACCTACTGACATTGCATCTCAGTATAAGGTGACATAAGTAGGCTGGTTCAACAGGAAACCTAGTGTCAGTGTTGGTAAGGTTTTGCTTTCAGGCTATTGAGAGTCCCTAAAGAAGAATCTTCCACCCCCAGCCTGTAAGATATAGAAGCGACTGCCCATTCTCTGCTGGCCAAGTGGAGTAAGAGGGCTTGGGGTGCAGTTAGTCTCAACATTCATAGCTCTTTAGACCCTTATTTAATTCCTTTATTTTTAATGCAGAATCGCACCTTCACCTGTGCCAAGATCCCCATCTGGGGAATCCCAAATGACATACAGTTTTAGACATTAATGACTCCTGCTGACCGTAAAATCAGAATGGGTCCCTTTCCTACTGCTAGGGAATAGGTGTCCAAAATGTTATCCCATGAGAAATTCTGCTCCTGAACTTTGAATTCCAGACTCGTGATGTGGGGGTGCTGGGGTCATACTTATGAATGGTGTACAGGTCAAATTTGTACTTTGGTGCAAATATTTTCTGTAGGTCTTGCTGTAGGGCCATTGAGAGAGTTAGAGATTGCTGCCTGCATTCCAAGAATTGCCCTCCAGGCTTTCTTTAATTTTGAAAGCCCTTTAGAGTCTGCCAATAAATTCTATATTTGCTGAAGATGACTAGCATCAGTTTCTGGTGCTTGCAACCCAGAATCCTAACGGACACAACTGCTCCATCTCAAGGTGCATGGTGCCTAATGACAGCATGGAGAAGGCCTCAATTCCACATAGCTATTATACGCTTATATCTGGTCACAGTTCACCAAACTTCCATTGATTTACAAATCACATGGTGCTTACATTTGGTAATCAATAAAAATTGATGGAATTAATTAAAAATAAAATCTCAGAGGGGCACCAGGGTGGCTAAACTTCCAACTTTGGCTCAGGTCATGATCTCACAGTTTGTAGGTTTGAGCCCTGCATCGGGCTCTCTGCTGTCAGTACAGAGCCTGCTTCAGATCCTCTGTGCCCCTCTCTGCCCCTCCCCAGCTCATTTTCTCTCTCTCTCTCTCTCTATCTTGCTCTCTCTCTTACTCTCTCAAAAATAAATAAACATTAAAAAATAAAATCTCAGAATTCTTCTTAAGTTATGTATTTTCCTTCAGTGGGAAGATCTATAAAAGGGTTTCAAATCCAACTTTTCTTGTAAATTTATATAATGAAAATGGAGTAGTTGCCCACTACAGACTTTTTTATGACTTTTTTCCCTTTAAAACAGCAATGTAAAGGAAATGATTACCTTTTTGCGATTAGCAAACATCTTTGTACAATAATGAAGAAGAAACAAAACCTTTTTTCTGAATGTACACTCAGCTCTATTTGGATGGCTTGTGAGATCTTAAAAATCATTGCCTCAAAAATATTACCAGTCTTCTGTACACCTTCTGAATATTTCTTTTTGTCACCTTACGTTTAAGCCCACAAATGCTTAAGATTAATACTTTCTGAGGCAATAGTCAGAAAAAACAGTCCTCCAGCTAATCTTTTTTTTTTTTCCTTTTGCTAAGCATTTATTCTGGTTTTAAACCGGAGTCTTTGACACCACGAGAAAAAATAATACCAGCTTTTTTTCTTTTTCCTTTCTTTTTTTTTTTCTTCTGTTTTTGGAAGTGAAGGGCATTGAACAGTAATCTTTGCTTTTTTGCATTTTACATTCACTGGACCTTACTTTGTACAAACTGTTGTTTTTACTGAAATCTTCTGATTTGATAGTAAAAAAAAAAACTGAACAGAACAAAAATGTCTTTGGCTTCCTAACTGGATTAACCTGAGCTAGTTACTGATTTTCTTTCTGGGCCTCACTTGTCTCAGTTTTCAATAGCAACTACCTGAGCTTTCTACCTCAGAGGTTGTTGTGAGACTCAAATGAGGTAATTATGCATATGACAGCACTTTATAAATTGAAAAGCATTTTTAAAAATAAGGCTGATGTTCAAAGGGACAGAGACAACATTCTCTGTGTAAAGCTACCCTTGCCCGTAGCACTTCAGCAATTCTCACAAAAGCAAATGCTTATGTGGAAAAATATTCAACCTCACCGGGAATAAAAGAAATGTATTTTCAAACAACAAAGAGTTACCATTTTTACTTATTACAAGAAATGTTTAGAAAATAAGGTTACGGCAGTACCAAAGAGACTAAGTTGAAAATGGGACTCGTTCAATGCAGGTAAGATGGTAATAATACTTGTGTTAAACAATTTGGCAACATGCCTACGGAGTCATAAACATTTCATACTTTTTACCCACTTACTCCATTTACCCAGAATCATTATGAATGCTTTACAATGTGCTTATTTATAATAGCAAAAAATGAAAACAAACTAAATGACCAAGACCAGGAGAATGGTTCAGCAAATTTTATTATGTTGACACAATGGATATCCATACAATGACGCCCTTAAATTATGCTTTCAGAAATTTTCAACAAGCTAGGGAAAATAGGTCTGATACATATTATTGGCTGGGTTATACATTATGTGCATGTGAATGTGTATGTTATAAATTAACTGAAAAGAGTAGAGTATAATATTTATACAAGGCATAATTCCAAACATTTCAAATGTACCAAAAAAAAAAAAAAACCCCACCCCACCTCACCTAGAACTAACACATGTAAAAATATTAACCGAGATTGTCCCTGGATGTTGGGATTATGGGAGTTTTGTTTTCTATTCCTTTATCATTTTTAGATTTTCTATATTAAACGTGTATTTTTTTTTTTTTTGCAGTCAGAAATCTAGAAATTGTCATCAGAGACATGTTATATAATCGAGGCCAAATAATATTGGTCCTGTCTTAAACTTTTGACTTAAGAAAAGCAATGATAGTTTAGGGACTTTTTGAAATCTAGATGTATCCAACAGGCTTCCATGTAATTGGCTCTATTCCTGTCTGTCCATTACTCAACACACTCAGAGTGCATACAGCATTTTTATGCTGGTATTGAGCTTTCTCACAGTCCGAAGAATCTCGCTTTCATGGAAGTCTTCAGAAATGCCATACTTCTTTAAAAGTAAGTCTGGAAACGTTCCTAGTTTATACATCTTTGCATCTAATTTATATTGTAGAGGACACACTCTAACAGCAAGCTTCTTGGGAAGTTCTCTGCTTTCATGCCTCCCTATGGGGAGAGGTCTACCTAAGAGACATGGGTGTTTTTAAGAGATAACACCATTATAGTACAATTCCTTTAACGTAAGTTGTCCATTTCTGTGCTACCCTATCATTTCTCAGGGGAGCAACAGTTCTGGCTACCACAACTGACATGACATTGCAGGCACAGGGGAAAGAGAGAGAGACAGAGAGGGAGAGGGAGGGAGGAGTCACAGAAAGGGCCTTTTATCTAGTGTGACATATGTAAACTAGTACTTGGGGAAAATTGCTTTATGATATTCACTGGATATTCATTGTTTGAAAGTCAAACAATTACACTAAATTCAGCGCTGTGTATTTTATTTATTAATTTTAGGTTTGAAGCAAGATTGAAATGTGTCTGTATGTCTTCCAGAAATATGGAGATTATATTTAAATGATTTTATTGTCTATTTTATAAAATATACACTTTTGAAAAACTAGGAATCTCTCTGAGAAATCCATTTAAATGGCAAAACAATTATTAGAAGTCTATTAAGAGGAATTACAACTTCATGTTTAGTGTTATTAATCAACATCTGCTCTATACAAATCCTGACACTGGAAAATGTACAAAATCAGCAAATGGAACACTAGAACTCTTCCTATTCTTGAGGCTCACCGAAACATTTCCACAATGTTCTTTGCAACCAAGGAAATGGTAGAAATAAAAGAGTAGGTTTAGCTTCCAGATTTGGGGGGAACACCTAAAGTCATGAGGTCGAACTCCAGAGACTCCCAAGGTGGGAATAACCAACAGTCCAAAGGACGTGTTTCCATTTTGGGTGGACAATAGCAGACCATTAGAAATGAGGTCTAACAAAGACCAGTGTGAAGGTGTACTTGGGTCTATGATAATCAAATGAGGTGTGCATGATCAGAAAAGTTTTAAAATATAGCTGAGGCCAATTAAACGTAACAGGTAAGTCACCTAGGACAGCTTTAAGGAAGTGGGAGAATTGAAAAAAAAATTTGCATTAGATATCTAAACACTGGCAAGAGTAACAACTAGATGGTAAATGCGGTGGACACTGAAAAACTTAGTAATTTTCTAAATGAACTCAGAATGCCACAAAAAGGCCTTTCTGTGCTATTGCAGTGTGTTTTATTCCAAATGTTCAAAGTAGGGGTAGCAAACCCAAAGCCCAGTAGGGGCCAGGTGGGGATGTAAGTAAGAGACACAGGCTGTATGTATGAGAACAGGGGACTGTGGAGACCATGGCGCCCCAGGAGAAGAATGCGTCCTTCAACTGAGGGCCGATCACTACTTGGCTGCAAACTGTCACTATGTGAAAACATCACCCTGGTCTGATCTGTAAAGAAGCTGGAAAACAGGAATGTATATGAAATTTCTTGATATTTAAAACAGTAGGTTGTGGGCCACAGTTGGTAACTTCTGACTTAAAGATAGAAAAGACATTTCTGAATGACATTTTAACCATTAAAAAAAAAAAAGGTAATTGGTATGGGAGAGTGTCCATAATCTACTGCTGAATGAAAAAAGTCAGTTGCAATTCAAAATATATTGAATCATTCCATCTTGTAAAAACCTGCCTTTCCAACTATGGGAGATGGAGAACAAATTACTTACAAAAGTTCGGCAGCAGATAATAGCTACATAGATGTGTGTGTGCTTTTTTTCCCCCAACGCTTGGGATTATCAAATTTCATTAATTCTAAGGTACATTTTTTTCTACATTTCTCAAAATTTAGATTATTCTTATAATTCAAAAATAGCACAGAAAACAGGGGTGCATTATACAATCACTAAATCTTAGAATCAGTGAAATGTGATTTTAAAAATTAAAAGCAAAAATCTTAAGAAGAAAATTCATTTAATTGCATTTCTTTGACACGGATGGCTGAGGAAAATAGTCTGGCACTTAAATTTCTTAAGATTGTTCTAGTCATTAAAAAAGATAAAAATATTTAGCTAGAAACTGAAAATTCACTTGCCTTCTTGGTAACTAGTCAACAACACCACATTTTTTTTTTACATGTCTGAGTTATTATACTTTTCATTTTAAAGGTTAAGGTGTCAAGCATCAAAATTCCAAATTTCAAGTGACCCACACAAGCTGAGGAACAGATTTGGATATATATGAAAATTCTTGCTTCTAAGGAAAGTTATGACCCAAACTATTAAAGATAAATTGTCAGAACCTGTAATTGCCCCAGAAAGCAAAAATAGGTTTATTGCAGGTTTCAGATCAGAGGTAAAAGGTGCTCCATATGGTTAGTTGCATTATGGAGCTGGACACTTCCTCTAAGCACCAGTTGAAGCATCCACAAGGTGTAGGGTCTGTCATATCATTAGATTAAATTATGAATAATTCCTCAAAAATACTTAATGAATAATTTCTCCCCCCCATCATATATGCCATTACAGCATAGATTCTAAAGAAATTTCTAATAAAAGTATACTACATTCTCTTTTCTTCATTAGGAACTACAATATGTATGCCATTGATGTCAGGGGAGTTCAGTATAAATTTGCAATCAAGTATATTGTACAAGGTACCACAACAGCCAATATTAAAATACAACACACCCGGATCTAGTGATATGATATATTTTTTTATGCTATAGACCATGAAATTATAGAATCTCCCATAGTTCTGACGAATTATTTCTCCTCCTAAATCATTATAATCACCAGACCCATCTCATGCCTCAATCTCTAAATGATAATGGAAGCAGGAGCACGGTATAATCAAGGAAGCTCTCAAGATTCATTTTCAGAAAAATATGATGCTCACCCTCACTAAGTAGAAGTCTTCATTAATTAATAGTGTCATTGATGGCATTATGTTACCCACCACCAAGTTTCTGAAAATCTTACTTTATGGCATCATAAAAATCAGAATCTGTGGAAAGTGTTATATGAATAAATAGTCATATTATAGTCAAACAGGAAGAATGGTCTGAAGAGACTTTAAAAAAATTTTTTTAACGTTTGTTTATTTTTGAGATAGAGAGACACAGAGTGTGAGCAGGGGAGGGGCAGAGAAAGAGGGAGACACAGAATCTGAAGCAGCCTCCAGGCTCTGAGCTATCGGCACAGAGCCCAACACAAGGCTTGAACCCACGAACTGTGAGATCATGACCTGAGCTGAAGTCGGCCGCTTAACCGACTGAGCCACCCAGGCGCCCCTGAAGAGACTTTTTAAAAATTCCTCAATCTTCACTGTTTTCAGGAATGGTTCTTCCTCCTATGAACAGTGTGCAGGGACTGAATTTTGCCCTCCATACCACCAAATGCTGCCATGGAGAGGCTTATGGGAGAGACTCCTATGCTAGATTCTGGAAGAGGTGGATTATATGAACGTCACCCTCCCTGTCCCCTGCATTCCCAACATGACTCCCTGACTGTGGCTTGGATAGCAATGAAACAAACTCATATAATGCTTCTAACAAGAGAGCAAAAATAAGTCTCCAACGTATAGAAGAGTGTGCCTGGCCAGAGTAGACATACAATAAATGTGTGTTAAATGAGAGATTTTTAGACCTTGTAAATATAATATGTGGTCATTTGAGAGCAAGAGACAGAAAGAAAAGAAAGCGTAAGTCCCGTTGACTGTTGTTCTACCCTCTACTCTCTTTCTCCACTGTAGGCACTATTTCCAACCATGTGTACAGTTGTGACTGTCCAATATATACACACACATGTGAATATATGTATACCTCTTTCTATAGTATGTTTTCATCTTCCTAACAAATATTATATCTAAGCATAGAGACGTTTCATTAACTGCAATGGTTTCATTAACTGCAGTAGGTTCTATATTATTTATCTGATCCCCTAATGATGGTCATAAAAATTGATCCCAGTGATACGCTATTGTAATCAATTTACTCTATTAAACAAGTTGTACACTACAAATATTTGAGCCTTTGTTGGGAGATAAGTTTCCTTTCATTTCCATCCTATCTTTATCAGACCTCCTTTCTCTCCTAAGTATATAAATTTCTTACGTCTTTGAAGAAGTTTTCTCTTGATTGCACAAAGGCACAGTCATTTGCACTGAGAGTTTTTGTTTAGCATTAGACACCTATCTATGTCATTGGACCCCACCTGTGGGGCCAAACCTCTTTGAGCCTTGATACCCCAACCTCATCATGTGGTGGAAGGAGTAGAGAATGAAATATCTGTGATGCATTTCGTACACTGCCTGGCATATAGAAATTATCTATGATGAAGACGGTGACATTGTTGATGTAACTTCTATTACAAAATGGCTTGTTAGGTGACCTGATAATACTGTCATAGAGCAAAAGTCTAGAATCCAGTAACTCCTTCATCAAATAGGAATTAACCCTTCCTGTTAGCCAACAGTACCAAAGGATAATATATAACCAGCTGAATCCACATGATAATACTCCATGCTAAGATACTGCAATCATTATTACTATGAAATGAGTATATTTTAGATAATTTCCCCCCTATTTATTTACTTTTATCCTATTTAAAGGGCAGGAAACAGAGAGTCATTACAGATTTTAATTCATGGCCGTCTGACTTTGCAGCCACTGCTCTCGATCAAAATACTAACCTGTTTTCTACTTAGTCAAGTTAAAAAAGAAGAACTCTTTATATGAAAGTGTGAAAAAAACTGCAAATATATTCATAAAAAGAAAAATGGTTATTGTGTTTTCAAATAACTTTACTGAGCTATAACTCACACACTATACAATTCACTCATTTGATTATTGGGTTTCTTTTTTTTAAACAAAATGTCCTGTTGAATAGGTTAGTAAATTCATAGTAATACTTGCTCTTGAATACATATTTGTTGACCGCCTACTATGTGGCAGGTCCTGTTCTGGGCCCTGGGATAAAGATTAATGCTATAATGGAGCGTTCTTCAACCTCAGTGCTGTTAACATTTTGGACTAGAGAGTTCTTTGTTCTGGGGGCTGCCCTGCAGATTGCAGAATCTTGAGCAGAATCCCTTGTCTCTACCTGCTAGATATCAGTAGCCCCTCTTCCCTCACCATTGCTGACGACCAGCAATATCTCCAGATATCTCGAAATGTCCCCTGAAGGGTAAAACCATCCTGTTAAAAAGCACTGCTCTAAACCATATAATCAAGCTCCATACAGGCTCAGGGAGGCTTATATATATATATATATATATATATATCTCCATATCCTTGCATCTACCACAGCACAAATTGTAGTCTAGCACCAGCTCATTACTACTTAAATATGGGTTGACTCAAATTTTGATTTTATAGCCAGTTCTTAATCAAGTGGTTCACATCACTACTTTATTGCATAACTCAAGGTATACGTGGTAGGCAATACATTCAAAACTCATAATAATCTCAGAAGATAAATTAAAATTTATAATTTGTATAGTTTGTGCCATATACAAACCACTGGGTTTATTTACCAACTTACATTTTAAATATATGTATCAGAATGTGTCTGTAGAGCTTTCCCACTCAGCATTCATGCAAACGAAACAACAAATCATTCAATAACTCAAAAAATAAAAGCGACTTTGTCGGGATAAATATTCTTGTCCATATGCTGGATGGCACTGATTGATGCCTGCCTGCTGGCATTGTTTAGACAGCTCAAAATTTAAGGCCATTGTGAGGCCCCTGCCATGTCATTCCTAGCTCTAAATTCCTGAACGGACGCCATGACACTTGCATAGTTGTGCCGTCTGTCTGCAGAACTCTCTATTTCCTTTATTGCCCACAATTCATATTCTGTTTTCTCTTCAGACTACAGTCAGAGAAGTAGAATATGGACAAAAATGGTTGCTGCATCCTCTTTAATACAAGACAGAATGAGAAAAGCCAAGAAGGTAAACTCGCTTTAAAGAGTGGCAAAGGAAAACTCCATTATTCATTATTGGCTAGTTGGAAAAGTTCCTGGTGGTATTTTACACCACTGTTTGAGTACTCAGATTATCACACACCCTGTACACAGGATTCCCACTTGACATACTTGATAGTAATTCCTATCTGGAAATTACACAAGAACTATAATGAGACACCATTACCTAACAGCTACTTTCCTAAATGATTGCATTAGCGAGGTGTAAATCAATAAATGGTGATAAATGAGGTTACATTTCATTTGTGTTAATTCCGTGGTGCTCAATAAAATAAACTTTGGTTTCTTAGACCAGTAAAAAAAAAAAGAAACAGAGCCATAAAACTATTTTTTTCTTGTTTGACTAACATACCCTTTTATGACTTGTCTAGTTGTCTGTGGTTATTTTTGTGGTTGCAACCCAAAGAGGAAAAGAATGATGATAAGGATGTGCAATACTGGGATCACACCCTGGTACTTCATTGCAATCAAATAGGCTAAGGTATAATAATAAGAATGCCTGGCTTTATTGAGTACTTGCTATGTGCTAGGTATTGTGCAAAGAGCTTTATGTGCATTGTACATTTTAATTCTTATAACAGCCACATGAGACCGTATGAAAGGCACTCTACCACATTAGTCATTAGAGAAAAGAATAGGAAAACTGGAACACAATACCCCAACCTGTCAGAATGGCTAAAATAAGCCATTGATGGCTAATGTTGGTGGTAATGTGGGAAAAGTGGAACTCTCATGTACTGTTACAGTGTACACTGGGATAACCACATTGGAAAGTTGTTTGCCCGCTCCACTAAAGATGAATATACACATACTCTACCATCCAGCAGTTCCATTCCTAAGTGTAGACCCAATGGAATTGTGCACATATATTTACTAAACACATGTCTAAGAATATCTGTGGCAAAATATACAAAGTAGTCCCAACTATAAAGTGAACAAAGAGCTATTAACAATAGAACGGATAATAAACTGTGGTATATTCACAAAAGAGAACAATGCCACAATGAACAAACTGTAGCTACATGCAACAATAAATATGATCCTTCCAAAGAAGTCAGACTCAAAGGGGTCCATGTTGCATGATTTTATATAAATAAAGGAAAAAGAGGTAACATTGATCAATGAGGCTAGAAGCCATGACACAGGTGAACCTTGGTGAGCTGCTATTGACCAGAAACTGTAAAATAGTTTTGACCAAAATGAGGTAGGTAATACTGATATGACTTTGTTTCTAAATCTGAAACCTGGGTACATGAATGTATTTGCATTGTAAAAAGTATGTTGAACTCTGTACTTATGATCTGTGTACTTTTCTGAATGTGTGACATCTCAGGAAAGCAGTTTCCAATGACTAATATTTCCCTCCATTTTATACATGCAGATATGGTGGATTGATGAAATTAAGTAACATGGCTGAGGTCATGAAGTGAAAATATGAATCTAGGCAGCCTGACTATAAATCCCTTGCCCTTAATTGTTGCTCTAGACGCCGGGCATAGAGGTTTAGTTTTGTTCCTCTCCCCAGTGTTCATCACTTGCCTCTGATTATCCGGAGTTGAAAGAATGGTAAGAATTAAGCAGATTTGCTAGGGACTTTTCATGCTGTGTCTTGAGTTTTCCTGCTTGGTGAGACTTGGGGGGAAAAAAAAAACCTTACTCTGACCACAGTGGCCACGTATCATGAGTAGGACAAACTACTGTGTTTTCTGTTGGTAAATGACATGTCCAATTTTAGGTATTGCATTTTCCTCCAGGTTCGATTCCAAGGGGAGAAATTCAAAGGTGAAGACTTCTATACTGACATTGCTGGATGCTTTGGAATGTGGAATAAAGAAGACAAGAACTGGAAGCGCTTCTAGTGACAGTGCCATAAGAGGACACGAGTAGCTACTGAGAAAGCTTCAAGAGAAGAATACAAATAGAAGGAGGCAAATAAGGCAGGGTCCTCACCGGTACTGATGGAGGAAGCTGCTATGGGCATTATAATGGAAAGCAGAGTAATGAGTCTTCAGTTGAATAATCAGGTAGTCAGTGATTGTGCGGTTCTATGCTATTCTTACGGAAAACTTACTGGGTAATGGTGTTCAGCCATAGTACATACTGATGTGCAAATAAAATGCAAAAGTTTGAGGACTATCCTTAATGATTCCTGTCTGAGGCAGAACCCAAGAATCTGACTGTTCCTCATAATCTACCGTAGATAACTCTGATGCAGCAATGATGTTTTGGGATACACTGGTTTAGTGAGTGCTGTAGGAAAGAATGAGATACGCTGGTTTAGTGAGCACTGTACAAGAGAGAAAATGCCTGCAAGGGGTCCTTCGGCGTGTTTCAGACCCTTGAGGTAAAGGGGCAAGAACAAAATAGAATGGCAAAGAGAATTAATTCATTTCTCAAGCAACCCTTTTGCAGGTTAAATTTTAATCTAATTTTAAATTGCTTTACAAATATGACTCTGATTAAAATATAAGAAAATCAAGAACAAAAGAAAGAATAAAATAAATCCCCAGTAATCCAAGGTATGCAAACCAAATTCATTTCTTAAGTACACTCTTACACACACATACACACAATTTCTTAAGCCCTCCAGGCTTTCTAAAAATTTTAGCATGATGGATATCTTGGAGTTAATTGAAGAAATAATTTAAAATGAATGTTGATATATTCTTGGAGTTGAAAAAAATGATAGTAACACTAGTGGCTTACAATTTCAAAGCATGATGTAAGATTATACTTACTATATTCTATACATATACCAATAGAAAATATGTTTATTTTCCCTTAAGGTGCTACTTATGATTATTGCCTGATTATTTCTATACACTAGAAATATAGTATCTAATTTAACATTTTATTAAAATTTCCCTATATTATTCTTAAAAAGAATAAGGTGTAGTGTGTTTTAGAGAATTCTGCCTTTCCTGACTAAATTTTCTAGAGAATACACAAACCTGAGTTTTTAGCATATTTGTTAATGACATCTTAAATTATGTGACCAGTGACCCTCCTATACTTTTACAAACCATTTAGAGGAAAACCTAGAAACAGCTGTTCAGATAAAATAACATGAACAGTATGATACATATTAAATTTTAAAAATTTGCCTCACATTGTTTAGATTTTAAGATCCCTAAAAATTTCCACTTTGAGCTTCTGCTTCTGAATAGCATATAGTAGCAAATGAATATTCCTAATGATGATTAGATAAAGCTGGGTAAATTGCAAGAGTTATATATTTATAGGCGTCAGAAAGCAACAAAAATCAGATAGACTACAACAGAGAGAGGAACTAATAGGAGGTGAGCTGTTAAGTTGAGCAGTCTTTTTCCCTGCAAGTATTTACCATACTGGGCACAAGAATGGGATACTAGTGCAAGCAGAAGTCCACTGTACAAATGAGAGAATGAAAAGTTTTTAGTGGTACAATGAAGCTAGAGTAATAACATTTGGAGATTTGAGGGCTTTCAAACAGCCCATTTCTACAGGAATTGATTAATCTCACACTGTGTGAGAGGCTAAAGAAACGAACCAAATGATTATGAAAGGGAGAAAGAAAAATTCCGTAATCTTGAAGACTTAAGGAACAGAGACATTCTGGTGGAAAAGGCCTGGTAAGAATTCTCAAAGGAGGAATGGATTAGCACTAACGATTTAAAACTGATAATTGCATGGGCACACTTACTGATTCTAGAAGCAGCTGTAGCCAATATTCCAGAAAGGTACTCTTGAGAGAAAGAAAATGTATGATTTTTTGATATTTGTGTGTGACTGACAAATAACTATGGAAGCTTAGGAGCCTCCAAACACACGGCCTTAATACATTTACTATATCCTGAAGCTGCATGAGATAAAAGGTCAAAGAGCTAAGCTGAAAAATTTTCAAGGGCAGAATTAAATCTTCCAGGGAGATAGACTAGGTTTACAAAAGCTACAGCTCAGCCAGTTTGATCCCTGATTTCATTTAGCCAATCAGGCCCTCCCAGTATTTGCCTAAGCAGAAGAAAGAATAGACTTCTTTTGTAGACGTTAACATTTGAAGTCTCTATAGTTTTTATACACAGTGTCTTATATTCAGTCAAAAATGATTATACACAAGAAGTGGAATGGCCATAATCAAAAACCAAGAGCAAAAACAGACCATAGAAACAAACCCATAGATAAATCCACATGCCGAAATTAGCCAATCGGATCTTTAAGATAACCATGATTAATGTGCTTACAGAAAGAGAAAAAAGGATGAACAAAATAAAGAAAGGACAGTTTCAAGATACATACATGCATCTATAAAGTAATTAAAATGGGCAGTGTAGCGCTAAAAATACAATATCTGAATTTAGGAAATCAGTAAAAGACAGGATTGGGAAACTGATGACAGGTCAATAAAGGACATTCGAACTGGAACACTGCAAGGCAAAAGGATGGAAAGAACAAAAAAGAGCACAAGAGATATGTGGGTTAGTCAACGGTACTGTCATACATAGAAATGGGGTCCCAGGAGAATAAAAAGACAATGGAAAGGTCCTCAAACAAATAAAAGGCATCCATGTAAATATTCAGAAAGCTTAGAGAACCCTAAATAGATTTTTTTAAAAACTCTGATTGTGAGAATCAGAGAGGGTAGGCACCCACTCCAGCCAGCTCTGTATCTTACAGCATAATGCAACAGAGAAGACACTTAATAAATCTTTGTTGAAGTAATTACTTTTTGCCTAGACTCCTACTAGCACCCTTATTTTTTGCAAATATTTTTGTAGAAATTTTACAAATGGTTAAACCTGTGAGTCAATTACCTCTTAGAATTATGAAATGTTTTCATGCAAAGGGACTTGAGGAATCCCCTAGCTAATAGTTTTAAATTGAACTTTGTTGGTTCCCAGGGCTTTGATTTTGTTCCATTAAAGAGGGCCATGGCGGGAAAGAAAAGATACCGTGCAGGAGGGCTCTGGGGCACCCATTCCTGCTTTATACAAAATTGCTCTGCTTTTATCTGTTTCACTGGTTTGTGCTCACATTTCATTTGAAAAAAAATGTTCTTCAGATTAAAAAAAAATGGTTGTAGAACCATGAATCTATTGCATGCTCCCCCCCCCTTTATATAACAGATAATATAATTGAGGCCTGGAGACACAATGTGACCTTCTCAAGGTTACTTTGCTAATTAATGGCAGAACAAGAACCAGACTAAATGTCTCCTGAATTCTGTTCATGGCCTTTTCTAATACATCACGCTGCCTCTCCTCATCTAAGAATTTATGCAAAAAAGGATACTTTTGCAACATAATCATTAAAAACATGGTACTTTCTACCTTATCATTTGAATCTCTGAACTCCTATAAACTCATTAGTTTGCTTTCACTGCAAAAGAGACAGAATTCAAAGTCACCATACCTTCTACTTTTTTCTGTTTTTCTACAACCTCTGCCTATTTCTAGGCTCCCTTATCTCATACTTGCTTGAATGATGGGGCCATAAGCTTGTATCATATGGATATGATTATAACCATCTTAGTACATGGTAATATTTCCTGATCTCAATTTTAGGTTCAAATCTACATCACGAACCCTTAATTTTAAACCCTTCCTGAATGGCATGACAAGAGTGGTCATTTTTTAATTAAAAATTTCCTAGCACTAAACATACTTTTTGTACTTGTCCTTGTATTATCTTAACACCTTACAAAAAAAGTTAATTACATAGGCACAGGAAACGCTTGCATAATCAAAACTATACAAAAGAATATAGAGTAGTAAGTAAGTTGTCATCCCATCCCTAACAAATTCATCTCTTCTGGGATAACAAATTCTCTTGGGTGTAACTTTAGTGAAAATGTATGCATACGGTAGCATCTATGTATGTATTTTATGTTTTCTTTTTTTTTCTTAACACAAATGAGAGTTTGCTTTAACATTATTCTGTACCTTGCTGTTTTCATTTAATAATATTCTTAGATGGAACTCCATATTGGTCCTCACAGAGATGCTTCATTCTTCAAATGGCTACATAGTATTTTACCATACGAATATACAGAAATACATTTATTGTATGCTCTACTGATGGATAGTTGTGTTCTTTTCACTTTTATATACCGAGTAGTGCTGCTATGAGGACTGGGCATTTTGGCCATAAGTGAGAATGTCCTAGAAATAAAATTATTGGGATTGCTCCCTTTTGGGGATAGATAATGCCAAATTTTGCTCTAAGGATATTCTAACAAATTAAACTTTGGTCCTTAAAATGTTTATAACAATTTCACTCATACCCTTGCTAACAAGTTGGTTATAAAGCTGTTTTTTTCTTTTTTACCAAAACGCTAGGTCAAATGGTATTTCATTAATTTGCATTTATCTTATGAGAACTGTAGAAGAGTATTTTTCCAAACATGTTAGTGATGGTTGCATTTCTTTTTCTTTTGTCCATTTTCTTATTATGTTATAATTTTTATATAGATCTACAGGAATATTATATTTATTAAAAATTAGTTCTTTTGTGATATGTGTGGGGAAAATTCTTCCCAGTGTGTTTTCTTTTGATATTTTATGACATTCTTTTGCCATGTAGATTTTTTTGTGTTAATGCAACATTTATCATTTTTTAAAAATGGGTTCAGAGTTTCCCATCATATCCAGAAAGGTCTTTCCCTTCCCCTTTCCTTTAGTTTATGAGTAAGATGATACAAATATTTTAAAAGGTCTATTTAGTCTATTTGCATATTTAGGTCTTTGCATAAAAAAAGGTCTATTTATTCAGTATCTTAATAATTTCATTATGCAAGTTTCATCTGATCAATTTGGAATTTATTTTGCTATAAACTATAGGGTAGGGATATAGTTTTATTTTTTCCAGACACTAAACTTAATTTTAAGAGATTTTTTTTCTTCCTATTTTATCAAGACTTTCTATTAACCTTAATAATTAATCTTTTCTCCTAAGGTTGTAGCTTATGATCAGAGACCTACTTTTTAATAATAGTATAATACTAAGCATTAAGTTTGCTCTCAATGCATGTTTATAAAACTGAAATGATACAGACAGCATAGTACTATAGTGATCACTCCAATAAAATAAGTGGATATTAGATCAATTTCATTTTTTATTTTTTCCTTTCTTTTCAAGCTCAAATGAATAATTTAATTGATTCAGTTTCTTTTCCTTTTTGCTAATGTTGGAATCCTATTTCATAAATAACGTATTCTCAAATGTGATTTTTCTTCAAATCTGTTATTTTTTCAACAGTTATATATTTGACACACTGAATATAAGTCATTGTCAATAACTTGTAAAAATGAGTCAAAAAATGGAAAGACAAAGCGAATCTTATAACTTCCCTTTGAGAAACATAGAAAACATTTTTCATTTCTGTGTGCAGGTTACATCCTCAATATTCTGTCCAGTACATATACTATGCAGTGGAGTTTGGGAACCACATTAAAAAAGAAACTTTATGCATTAGATGAAGAATAAAGAAATTGAAATAAGGATATGCTGTAATTAGAAAAATGCCTATAGGAGTTGGAAAGAGCTGCTAGTGACCATACGTTACTAAAGTCCCTGGACAACAGACCCAACGCCCATCAATATTTTATGTATGTTTTATTTGCCTATTTATTCTGCAGTTCAATAAAAATTACATGTTGCTATGGAAACATGAAAAATCACAGATACCTGCTCTACTCAGTGGTATAGCATTTCACTTTCTTAATGAAACACACACATCATAGGGGCTTAAGCCTTGTATTAGGTCTTAACTTTTAGAAAGTAAAATTTGTTATAGAATGATCAGTTATTTTTTGGTATTTGTACTGATTGAGCCAAAGTGCTAGAAACACCACTTAAAAAAATAAAACATAAAAAACATACATCTACAACATGTTAAGTAAAATCTCTGTCTTCCACCAACGTAGGAAGAGTTTTTTTTATACTTTAAAAAACAGTATCTAGGGTAATGTCCACCTGTTGGTAACATGATGCTTTTTAGAAAGAGGCTAATTTTTTTTTTTTTTTGTAACAGGGACCAGAAAGGTGATTTCAAGACCCATAAAGCCCCCACCTTCTTGAGCAGACATGTTTCCACTCTCCTGTTTTCCAAATCCATTCCAAGTGGACTAAATATTCCACACCAAGATTTCCTGGTGCCTGCCACTGGTGCAAACAGTACCTAGTGATGTCTGCACAAGTGTCAGAGAGGTGGAGAAATCCTTCAAATCTGTTAAATGTGGAATAAAGAGGAGAATAACTTGAATTAAATTCCTGTCCCCACTTGAAATAGACTCTGACTGTGCCTCTGTACCTGGCCCTGATTTTTGCATGAAAATATTCCTTTTGTCCCTATCTGGTGCTAGCCTTCAAAAAGGAACAGGGTTTAAAAAGCAGGAAATAATGTGAGATTTTAAGCAAACAGTTCAATATTCTTTTAGAATGCTCTCTGTATTCAAAAGCACTTTGATTTATATCTTTAGGAGTCTTTGAAACTGTACCTCTTTTAAAAGACCATCCCTGATTTGGGGTCTTTGTTCCTTTATGAGCTTTGTCCCCGATTTCTAATATAGAGACCCGAGAGGCATGTTGTTAAAGGAAGGAAAAATAATTTTTAAAAAGCCTGGCAAACTGTGTTAAATATGCTTTTGAAAATTAAGTTTAATATAAAGTTCAGTATAACCATCACCATTGAAAGTATTGTCTGTGCCAAATAACTCTTCCGATAAAAATATCCTTTGTTTTCCTGTAATGTAATTAAAAGTGAACCCAAAAGGGCAGCAATAAATCAAGGTGCACAAAAGCAGAAAAATATTATAATTAATATTTAACATAAGTTTTGATTGCTTTTAGAGTATTAAAAATATCAATTAGAATATATATTCAAAGTTTTCTTCCTTTCCCATTACACAGTGGAAGGGGCTATTTTTAATTCTGGGTACTACAAACCAAATAATACATAGTCCCTAATTAAATAAAAGACTGCAATTGAATTGAGAGTTTCTGCTGATGTCATACATAATGAGAGCACAGCTCGAGGTGTGAATGAATGGCAGCCGAACCCTGAGAATGAATTACAATGTTAGCATTCAATCAGGGACTAGGTATTGTTATTTGTAATAGATGTAAAATGATTATTATTATTTTTAAATACAGACAAAGGGAAGGAAATTTGAATTCAAAAATCTGAGACTAGGAGGCAAGAAGATTAGAAAGTACGTGATTAAAATGAATATACTGTATTGGAAAATGAAATGTACAAATTTACCAGGGAATAATTGCTTTATATATTATATATAGATAAATAGCTAGGTATAACCATATCCATATCTATGTGGGAATAGATGTGTGTATAAAGCCTCTAAATAGAATAAGACTTTCAGTTTGCAGCCATTTATTTTAAAATATTAAAACGGAACTTATGATATAATGAAGGATAAAATGGTATACATTTAACTTAGCTAAGATTCTGCATAAAATGCTAAGATTTATAGCTGCTATCAGAACATATCAAAGACTCTCTTTCAGAACCTTATTTTCAGAGGCACGTTTTTAATTTTCACATATGGTGAATTAAGTATGCAAATCCAATATGGCTAATTATTTATTGTTGTTGAGTATTGACAATATGCTTGACTCAGCATAAGGCACAGAAAAGAATGTGTTTTCTACCCTAAGGGGTTTCAGACAAAAGGAGACAATGACTTCCAGCTTGTCTCTCTTTCCCTCCCTCCTACTTCCTAACTCAGATCATCATTATACTACAAGTACTTGAGACTGTCAGTCCCAGTCTTCCACCTATTCCTTCCCCTAAACTTTTGCTGGTCACACCCCCTGTCTTATTGCCAGGTGCAAAAAAACATTGACTATATCCAATATAAGATGCATTCAACTCTGGAACAAAAGCATGGAATTTGCCCTTAAAGCATCAAGACACGCAGAAACCCTGAAAGTTTCCAGGGGAACAAGTAGAAGGAGTAGAGAGTTTTGACAGAATTTCAGAAAATTAATAGATCAAGACACGGATACAAATGAGGAAAAATAATACAACAAAGGAACTATCATACAGAAAAACTCCATCAGTTTTGTGGAACCAGAGCTCCATAGGTACAATATTCATGAATCCAAAATACTACTAGTGCAACAATTTGGCTCTCTAGTGTTTAGTTATTTGTGAATAACACCTACCTAGAACATAGTGACTAGAAAATAAGCAAAGGTTCCTGGGTCTCAAGGACAAAGGGAACGATAGAACCTTCTCACAATTACTCATGGACTGTATCCCACATCACAAACACAACTTTCTTAGAACAACAGTACTCATACTACCATCACCTTGTGGATTCCTGAAAACAGTTAAGTACTTTTTTGGCCATCGCTTTCCCATTCTGGTATCATTTCTTTATAATTGTACTACATCTACATTGAAAGAGCATGTCATCTTTGTTCCACAAATACAGATATTCACAAAAAATCTTTGTTTATGCCTCTCTGGTCATTTTGGTTATCAGAAACTGTCTTGGCACCCTCCTACACTGTTGGTGGGAATGTAAACTGGTGCAGCCGCTCTGGAAAACAGTGTGGAGCTTCCTCAAAAAATTAACAATAGAACTCCCCTATTACCCAGCAATAGCACTGCTAGGAATTTACCCGAGGGATACAGGAGTGTTGATGCATAGGGGCACATGTAACCCAATGTTCATAGCAGCACTTTCAACAATCGCCGAATCATGGAAAGAGCCTAAATGTCCATCAACCGATGAATGGATCAAGAAGATGTGGTTTATATCTACAATGGAATACTACATGGCAATGAGAAAGAATGAAATCTGGCCATTCGTAGCAAAGTGGATGGACCTCGAGGGTGTCATGCTAAGCAAAATAAGTCAGGCAGAGAAGGACAGATACCATATGTTTTCACTCATAAATAGAACAGGATAAACTTAACAGAGGACCATGGGGGACGGGAAGGGGGAAAATAGTTGGGAAGAGGGAGGGAGGCAAACCATGAGAGACTCTTGAATACTGAAAACAAACTGAGGGCTGATGGGGGAGGGAGCATGTGGAAGGGGGAGTGATGGACATGGCGGAGGCACTTGTGGGAATAAGCACTGGGTGTTATACGGAAACCAACTTGACAGTAAACTATAAAAGAAAAAAAAAAGAAACTGTCTTGGCTTCTGGACAGATATCAGTTAACTGGCGGATATGGTGGCTTTTGTTGGTTTGAACTCCTCTTTCATATTTTGGGACTTGTGGTGATAGGTTCTCACTTTATCAAATCGCAGAAACTGTAGGATTCTAGTGTGGCCCTCTAGTTGTTCTCTTGTTTCTTTGAGGGATGGAGGAACATCTAAAAACTATATTGCTTGACAGTTGCTATTTTTCTAAAAGTCTGTCCTAAATGTTTTCAATGCATTATTTCACTTAATTTTTACAACAAGCTTAGAAATCAGTCTTAATGTCCCTATTTTACAGATATAAAAACAGAAAACTCATAAGTGATAAATACTCAAATAACATCAAATAGCTAATTGCTGATGGAAAGCTATTTGACCTCAGGTCAAACCTGTCAGTCTGTATGCTTAGCCCCAATTCTGCACTGCAGTAATTTCATATATGGCATGTTTTTTTTTTTTAACTAGAGCCTTTTAACTTCTAAATAAGATAGGCTTTCAAAAAAAATTTAATGCACTATCCAAGTTTTAATAATCTCACCTATACAAAAGAACACCACATGTATGATTACACATGCACATTATTTCCTTTTAGAACTTTTGTATAATCACTGAAGAAATTTCCACTGGATTATTTTTAAAAACTCCTTCATGGATGCTCTGTTTCTGGTAAATGGATTGCTTTCATCAAGCCTTTACTAAATACTAAGAATAGGTAGTATCATTCGTGGACAGAACACAAAACAAATGATTGGAATTCCTGGGTTTCATTCTTGATTCTGTCATCAGTGTACTGTGTGGCCTCCTGAAAGCCCATTTAGTCATATGATTAGAGTCTCCTTCAACACTGACATTAATTCACTCCTGCAAAGTTAGTCTCTGGTATCTAATGTCCTTTGACATCATCTTGAGACAGTAGTTGGAGCAAATACGATAAGAGGCACATAATGGATTATGTATTGATGACATAAAGGAAGCATACATAATAAGGAGCAGAAAATAAATTCTAAGCAAGTATGACAATAAAGGGATTGTGCTATTCTTTTTAAGAATAATAAAAAATGCATTTAAAAAATTTTCAAAACCCATTCAGACTAGAGGTTCATTAATAAACTAATTCTCTGATTGTGTTGGTCAGAATCTCAGATGGATTTTTATACATGAGAAACTTCCATGGAAAATACCCTGTTTTCAACTTCAAATTTGTGGCTCAGCAACAACAGTGCCAAAGAAAACCCAAGGTTACTTGGGAGGAATCAGTTTCAGACATACATATATTTGGTCATTTTCTCACTAAGAGCTGAATGTTGGATTAAGTGTTGAGGGCTAAATGTAAAACCATAGGGACGGTCAGAGAGCAGTGGGACTTCTTGTGCATTTTGGCTTCAAAGTATTGAACTTTCGTAGAGTTTCTCTGTGTATATGTAGTGAGAATTAAAAGGTAAACCCATGCTCTGAAATGTTTTCCTTTTTCCTCTCACTGTCAGAAACAAATTTAGATTATGTAATTCTTTTATTACTTACATCTGTTTACACCAAGTTATATAGGATAAGGAAACATGTGAATCTCTCTGGTTTGGATTCTTTCAAAGTGACCTAAAATCTTTACCACACTGGAGCATTTTCTCCGTATACACTGGGAGGAGAGATGGAAGAGGAGGAGGAGAAAGCTAATAGAAGCAATGCCATAGAGAAAACAGAGTCTAGGAATCATTTGGGCTGTGCCCTGTAACTCAGTCTAGGTCGTTAAAAAGCCATCCCTGCTATTTCTCCTTCATTGTGAATTGACATTCTAGAAAGAACTTCACCTAACAGGACAGAAGTTCCAAAGTGTTTTTATTTTAAATATGTGTGAGGAAAAAAAAATAGTAATAGAATCACTTCATGAATGGGGCAAATCGTGTTAATTCATTATAATGTGAGGCTAATTATGTGTGGATGACACTGAATAGCAGTAATTATTTTAGATCCAAATCACAGTGTCTTCAAGCTATAAGACAAGTAGGGAGAATATAACCTTTACTAAGATTTCTAAATGGTTCATTCAGATAGTTCAGAGATCCTCTGAGACCACTTTTAAGTATCTAAAAGTTTAGACGCTCTGGGGTAGAAGTGTGGTGGGGGGTGTGAGAAGATACAAGAGACTCTATTGACCCCTATCCCCACGAAAAATTAAGTCCCATCCTTCTTCACTCTGACATGTCCCCTGTTCACTTCACTCCTTTATTTCACTTTGAACATACTTGCATCTTAACCACTCAGTTGTTGAAATTTTACATTTTATGGCCAACTTCACAGGTAAGTAAATCCCAACTTTAGCTATGCCATCTCATTAAATCCAGAACCAACAAGAGAAGGGAACAAATAGAATCCAAGGGCAAAAGATACAAATTTTGATGCAAGTAGGAGCATGGGTAGAGTTTTGAACATTGAATCTATTTCCAAAGCAGCTATATGGGCATTATGAAGTTTTATGGAGCTACATGTTAAATATATAAAAAATGATGATGATGATGAAGAAGATGACAAAGATGATGAAGAAGACGAAGATGAAGACGAAGAAGAAGAAGAAGAAGGGGAGGAGGTGGTGGTGGCGGAGGAAGAAAGATGATGTAAGATAGGAAAGGAAGAGTAAAATCATCTTTCCTATATTTGCTTGTTGTTTGTAAAATCTAGCCTCATCCACTAAAATTCTGATGTTATATTTCTATAAGAGATAGACATCTTTATTTTTATCTGTAAAGTGGATGTTTTTCCATTGGGGCACTTGGCTTTTATCCACATTGCCCTGTTTTTGTGGGACTATCACTTATAGAGCCCAGTGCACATGGAGTTGAGCAAATGACCTGGGTCCGATCAACCCTAGGGTATCTCATCTACTGGGCCACAGTAGTTGACACATGACTTGCACAGGTAGAGCCCTTTTACAGATTTAATACAGATATCAGGAGAGACAAGTTTCCCTTGTGTCTAGACAAAAAGCTATATAGAACTAGTCTGAAACTATAATGTTGCTAGCAGCAACCTTCTTTCATGTGAGAGGATCTGGACCATCAATGGCAAAATAGAAAAAAAAATCTATGAAAAAAATCTAGCTGCACTAATAGTTGGTGAGAGAGCCCTGACACCATCTTGGAGCCTCTGAATCCAGCCCTTCCTGAAGCCAATTCAACATGTAACTTTTCGGTTGCATGAGCAAGTACTTTCTCCTCCAACCATTTGCGTTCAGTTTAGTTGTTTTTTTTTAAGGGGGCAGTTTGAGTTTGTCTTTTATTACGTAAACCTAGAAAAGTTTTGACTAATATGACTTGGAAGGAAAAAACTATTCTTTTGCATTTGCGTAGTTAAAAACCCAGAAGATGGTGAGGAATAATCAGTTAGGGTGGGTAAATTGATTTCATATGTACTTGCAGTGACTGATTTGACTATTTATCAATAACTTAAACATAAGTAGTAAGTTTATCTAATGAAACTTTATGGACTAGAAAGTAATTCAACAAAAACAAAGATATACATCAATAAAATATTTTCATATATTAATTAACCTGGGTTTAGATTACAGGTTGAGAAACTCATTTCATAACAGGCCAGATAGGAAATATTTTGGCTTTGTGGACCATATGATCTTTGTCATAACTTGTCAAATCTGCCATTACAGCATGCAAATAGCCATAGACAATGAATCAAAAAGTAGCACGGCTGTATTCCAATAAAACTTTATTTACAAAAAAAAAAAAGTGATGAACTGGATTTGGCCCATGGGCTAGAGTTTGCCAACCTCTATTTAGAAGAGTAAACTCTGTATTTTTCTCAGATCACTTCACCACAAATTTCCTAGAACAGCTACATTATACCAGGTGACATATTTAGCCTCATAAAAGATTCAGAGCTGTGTATGGAAAAGTTCCTACCCTTAAGGACTTTGCAATAGAATAGGAAAATAAGGCAAGTTTATCCCTAAATTATGGTTCAAACCAAATATCAAGTGTCTTAAAAATAAAATAAAATTATATGGAAGCCCAGAGGTGAAGATTAAGTTTACTGAGAGCATTTCTTCCCCCAATGGTTTGGAAGGATATTATTTACTTAGGATGATACTTACCCCCATGTTATGCTATGTTGCTATGTGACAAGAAAAAAACATAATGATTTTGCACTCTTCTTCTCTTTCCTCAACAAGAAAGGTAGATTCTTTGTCGTGCTCAGCAAAAGAGACCTTTTTGGTCTTGATCTGAATTTGGTGGTGGCAATGTGCAAGTAAAGATGGGGAAAGATGGTTGATGGCAATACAGCTCTACAAAAGAAAGGACGTGGAGGTGCATAAGGAAGAACTTTCCATTTCCTGGTTCAGATTTGAAACTAGATTACTGTGAATGAACCTCTGTTCTAAAAATTATTTCTATCACAGCTGAATGTTTGGAGTCATATTCCCATTGCTTTTGAAAATGATAACATGCAACCGAGGGCGTGAAAATGGGAGAGAGAAGGCGCAGATTAAATGGATGTTAAATATATAAATGCTAATGGATGTTGTGAGTGAGAAGTGTCTTCGGAGAGCACACATGGTATGTCCTTTTTGTACACTGTTTTCTGTAAAATCCTCATGTCCAGGACAGATCATGAGCAGGTGGGGGTGGAGGCCTAAGAAGGAGGTTCTGTGGGTTGGACTCTGGGACGCCTGCGTCCAGCTCAATCAAAGCTAATGGGTTTGTTTTTAGACTGTTTTGTATACTAGGGTTCCAGGTAGGAGAGCTGAAAATACGACACTAAGGCTAGATAAAAGAAATGCTTTAACATCGTTGAGTTGAACCAGAAGTGTCGCACTGGACACTTAGTTAAAAAAGGAAACAGTTAGTTTCCTTTTTGACTACCCAGGACTGCTCTTTTGTGTGCATTCTCAAATATGAAGGTGAGCTGCCTGAAGGTATAAAGGGAATTAAATTTGGTTCAAATGGTCAGCTCTGGATTCACTTGTTATGTTTAATACCAGAATCATTGCTGTGGCCAAGTGCTATGCTTTCTGTGTGTCTGCTTAGAGCAAAGGGCTAGACACATATTTTTAAAATCAAATTGAGGATGCTTGTGCTTCCATGCTCAATAAGTTAGATGTAGAATTTTATCCTCCTCTCAGATCGATCTCCTTGGAACTGGGCTTCACCTTTGCCTCTTAAATAACTGCTTCTGCCATTTTATCAAGAAATGCTGGCTATCTAACAAAGGGAACCACAGTTCCCTTCTTTACTGTAGTACTAAGTCTTGGGACACATGGCTCTAAATGGATCTGGTCAGTGTCTGAGGACATCTATGATGTTATCCTTTTACACAATGGCTTGCACTCCTAGTGCAGTGTCATTCTGGCTTATAGAATATCCATCCAAGCATCCTCTTTTTGCTTATCTTCACTTGCACACTTACTATATGAAATTTTTTTTCTTTGAAGTTGAACATTTCTACTCAAAAATTTCTATCTGAATGATTTTTGGTCACATTCTCTGCTTAACTTATTTCTCTGGTTGATGAGTCACTTGCCTTCTTACTCCCCGTCACAGAGACATAAAGTGAGATTCCTGATCTCATCAAAAAGAATGGTGCAAGAGTTATAAAGAAAAAGATGGTGCATGGAAGAATAGCATTGGTAGCAAGATTGCATTGCAGGGAGTGATTCGCTTTGGCTGTCCACAAGTACTTACTCCTAACACACATACTCCAATGAAACCTTAATGTTCACTTCTTACTGATGTATTTTATTTATTGTTCCATCGAACAGCTGTCCTCTGGCATGCCCACCAAACACCAACCCAGAATTACCCAGTAATCTGTTTAGATCTGATGCAGAACAATCCCCAGAATGACCAATAATTTGAGGGGCCAAGGGGGTTCCAGACACTGTTCCAAGTACTTCAAGTTCACCACCTGCTGAGGGTCAAGAGCCAGGAAAAGAGTCATAGTCCACTCATCACTCTTGAAGCTTGCCATTTAGGCAACAAGCATGAGGACAGGAAGGTAGTAAGTGCAAGGATAGGAATGTAGTTCTATGACAAAATATTCCATAGATCTTAGGGAAAATACAGTCCACAGAAATGAAGAGCTTTGTGTTAGTCTCCATGAACCGAACCAGCTTGAAGGAGAGACCACTGCACTGAAGACAGGAATGAATAGTATCCTGAAATCAATAATGGAATACCCTTTGCTCTTTTTTTTTTTTTTTAATGTCAGCTTTTGGATCAAGGAACAAATTTGAACAAGCATTTATTTCGAGTTTCAGATATTTTGTAGAGCTCTTCATAAAGTTCTGTGCGAATGTATTAACCATAAAACATTTAGTGAATTAAACACAGATTAGGAATGTTGCAATTTTTTAAGGAAAAGAATTAAATATGTATACTTAATGACTTTCATAGGTGCTCTTTCTGATCTAAAAATAGGATAACATATTTTAAGAACAAAATTCTTTCATCGACAATCCTTTGTCGTTGTTACATCAAGACATGCAAATTATAGCTAGAAACATACAAGTTTTAAAATTCTACTGTAACACAAATTATTTTAAATAATTTTTTTACATAAATATTTAGTTGCTGGCATAAAGGCTAAAAGTATCAGAAGCCAGGGGGAAGGAACCTGTAACAGTCATAAAGGTAACAATAGGCTCAAAATATAAAAAGGACCAATTCAGCTGGTTTAAAAAAAGAGAAGAAAGCACAATAGCACACCAGTAAGTTCACCTATTATATAATTACAGGTTTTGTATACAAGTTCAGACAAGCAGACAGAATAAAAACCTCCTCTAGGAAATCCAAAAAACTTGGCAGGTCTGGCCAGGTAGGATGTGATGCTGGTACCAACAACAAAAAGAAACAGACTGCAATGAGGGTTTGGCCTAAGTCTGCATTTGGCTTCTCTTTGCTAAACAGCAGTTTGCGGCAAAACTCCGGGAAACAAAGGGAAAATGGAAAGTGCTAGCGAATTAAGGCATAGAGCTCAGGTAACTAAAAAAAGATGTTGTCAGTCACAGGCTTTGCCAACCCATGTTTTTGCCTTCATTTATGAGAACAACTCACTTGAGATCTTTCGAGGACTTCAGAAGACAGGAATTTTATAAACAAAGCTCTTTATCAGAAGGCAAAGGAGGAGACAAATAAAACTGTTTTAGAACGTGGAACGGTGGTGATTATGTACCATTCACAGAAGTCTTTTGTACTAAAAAAATATCTCAGATGTGACTGCGGTCCTGGGGACTGATGAACCCACGCTTCAGAGATGTGCATGCCATTTGTTTCCTTTTTTAAAGCATGCTTATCTTTTCCCGATCGCTTTCCACACTGTGTTTACTTGTCATGCAGGGAACTCAAAATATAACCCAGTGATTCCACATCTGGTTATATATGCAAATAATTGACAGCAGGGACATCAAGAGATGCTTATATACCCACATTCATAGCAGCCCTACTGACAAGAGGAAAAAAATGGAAACAGCCCAAGTGTCCAGCGATGTGAATGGATAAACAAAATGTGGTATACACATGCAATGGAAAATTATTCAGCCTTTAAAAGGAACATAATTTCTGACACATGCTACAACACAGATGTCTCTCTTGAGGACATGATGCCACTGAAATAAGCCAGTCACAAATGGACAAATATGATATCATTCCTCTTCTATGAAAACCCTAGAGTGGTCAAGTTCATACAGACAGAAAGTCAAATAGAGGTCACAGGAGCTGGGGAGAAGGAGAACCGGATGTTTAACGGGGACAATTTCTATGCTCCAAGATGAAAACTCTTTGCTGGTGGACTGTGCTTATGGTTGCACAACACTGAATGTATGTAATGTCACCAAGCCATACGTTTACAAATGGCTAAGATGGGAACTTGTAGGTTAAGTGTATTTTATTATAATTAAAAAAAAATCTGGTATCTGGAGGCACAGAGGGAGGAGGCCAATAAATGATGATGGCTCTGCCATTCAAGAAGGTCCCAACACCAGCCAGAGGTTGGGACTAATTGATGACGGGTTGCTTACAAATGGTAGCAGATGCTCTTGGCGCCTTACCTATAGTTCTCTAGCCACTTGCCATTGGGTCACGTGTCAATCTGAATTCCAGCTGCCAGCATCAGCATCTCTTTGCCTGATGGATTTCATTAGCTGCCAGGGCCTGCTTCTCCGTAAAGCAGCAGGCCAGAAATGCCAGGAAATTAAAGCGCCCCCCTGGGAATAGCCCTCAGTCAATGACAGATGGGACGCGGTGTACCAACACTGCAGCTCCTTCACCCTCTTGACTGGGATGGATAACTGTGAGACCAGTGTTTTATACCATTTCTAAAATTTCCCAGCAGAACTGCACTCCTCTTCCCCCCAGAACTTGCTTAATAATGTGACATTTCCCCCGGCCTTTCCTTTCCGTGAAGTTTCATTTTATGTGTCCACCTGACTAGGCCACAGTACCCAAATATTTGGTCAAATATTTTTCTAAATGTTTCTGTGAAAGTATTGTCCAGACAAGATGAACACTTGAATCAGCAAAGCGAGTGAAGCAGATTATCCTTCATAATGTGAGTGGGCCTCGTCTAATCAGTTGAAGGTCCTCCTAGAAAAAGACTCCTGTCCCCTGAAGAGGAAATCCTGCCAGCAGAGTGTATTCAAACTTGAAATGCAGCACCGACTCTCCCCTGGGTCTCCAGCCTGCTGGCCTACTGTGCAGATTTTGAACTTGCATCTCCACAGTTGTGTGAGCTGATTCCTTAAAATGCACCAATCTCCCTCTCCCTCTCTCTAGATCTTCATCCTATTAGTTCTGTTTCTCGAGGGAATGCTAATATACTTTCCCCTCTGACACTGGTGTTGCCTGGGAAACACTTTCTAACTAAACTATACTGCCTTTGAATCCTTGACTTAAAGATGTGATTCTTCATCCAGAACATACTTAGTAATGGCTGGAGACCTTTCTGGCTGTCAAAGCCAAGGGTGCATGTAGAGGCCAGAGATACCACTCAACATCCTCCAGGACAGCGTCCCACAACAAACACTTAACCAGCTCAAGGGTAAGTGCCAGGGTTGAGAAACCCTGATGCAGAGTTGCCTTCTAGGGAAACCCAAACTAAGGCAGGGGCTAAAATCAAAAAGGTAGGTGTTCCTGAACTAGAGGACATTCTAGAATCTGGGTTATTAAAAGTCTGCAAAACAAACTAACTTAAGTACTTGCATGAGGGGTGCAAATCTATTAGAAAACCAAGTTTATCCTGACAACCCGAGGGTGCCTCTTCCCTTTAAATCGGCTGTGCCTCAACATGGAAATGGAATCATGTAAGCTTTGCCCCTGTGTGGGCCTTCCTCACGCTGACATCAGCACTGAAGAAGGGCCCAGGAGGATGGTTAATGGTGGAAAGAGATTCTTCCTGGGCATTCCAGGGCTATTCAAATGTGCTAAATGACTTGTGCCCAGGCTCCAGCCTTGTAGAGCACGGCATGCAAATTCTCAGCAAAAAAGACCAGTTACTTAACATCACTGAGCTTTGGGAAGGTCCTCAAAAGGTCACCCTTGCCAAGGTTGTATCTGTGAATTCCCTGGGCGCCATGTACGGGATTTCCGGCTTTACGAAAAACATGATTGGTTGTCATCTGCGTTCGCTCATTTTCCTTCACTGGAACCAAGTTCTTTCTTGGCCACATTAAGAAGTGAGCCTGTCAACACTTCTATACGCTCTCCAGAAGAACGGTCACTCCCTCTCAACCTGCCTTGCCAGAAAATCTCTTTTCAGTGTTACCTGTCAAGTCTCTTGTTTCTCCTGGGAGATGCTATTTTCCTCAGTCATCTGGACTGTTCACGTTCTCTGGGAGTGTGACTTTAACAGGCACTTGCGGGTGTTGCCATATCTGTTCCTCCCTATCTGTGTGTTGTTCATTTTCAGACAATCAATCGCAGAGTTTGCCTTGGCGTCTTTGATAATGGGGTTGGATCCAGGGCAAAAAAGCAGGGCCAGCAGTTGGTGAGAAAGTACGTGAGAGTCAAAGAGAAGCCTCCAAGAAAACGTTTCTGGCTGCTTTGCTAACGCTTGGATTGAACTGATGCAGAGATATTCTTGGAGAGTTTTGATTATTAATGTGCCTAATTCTACAGCTTCCCTGTAGGAAGTGGGTTCTTCGATGAAGTGAGATCCCAGGAGTACTCACAGCGTGGAATCAACAGCAAGTTCAGCCTCTTGCCTCACACAATATGGTGACCAGAGCGTCCACGATTAAAGCTTCCATTCTGCCACTGAAAATGCCAGATACTATTCTGGAGCTGTAACAATAGCTTCTGTGCCACCTGATTCTATTCCAACATGAGAATAGCACGGAAGAATATCAGAACCTGTAGTTTTACAGACAGAGTTTGAAAAAAATATATGAGAAGGAAACAGTCAAACATTATATTTAGCTTCGAAAACTGTGAACTGAGACCCTTGTGTACTGAAAACCCATTGGTTTGAATTCTAATTTTATCTGTGTGATGAGTTATAGTCTTGGACTATTCCACTGGGCCTTCGTTTCTGTGACTGTAAAATTAGGGAATGGGCAGGACCCCTGGTTCAAGGATCCTACCCACTCAGGCATTACCCTAGGAGATCTCAGCAAAGATGGGCAAACCAAACTTCCTATCGGAAAGATTGATTTCCTACTATTAATTAGCCTATTCCCCAACCCCTCAATCAATGGCAAAAACACTGCTGACAGAGACCAAAAAGGAAAAAAAAAAAAACAAAATGGAAGAGACGGTTTTGCACATGTGAGGTTGATTTGGGATTGAATCAATGAATACCTTGTGAAGAAAACATTGGAGAAACAGTTTCTTTAAGCCAGTAAAATATACTCAAGTCTATGAAAAAATGATTAGCACGACTCTATGTGGGAAGGAGAGAATTTTTAGGGGAGGTGTTCTCTCTTTTCATACGTTCTACCATTTACCATGCAGAATAGTGCACAATGACTGACTTTGAGATCCAGAGAGTAGAAAGTATTGTCTAGGAACATAAGCTGTTACATGTGAAAAGTCTAAGTTGGTCACTATCTTGCTTAAGATTCTCCCCACAGCTGACCCTGGGACAAAGATTTTGATGCAGGTCTCTTACCAAGGAGGTGACAGTAGAAAGCAGAAGAGTGAGAGTGGGGAAAAGTGAGACAAGGAAGAGAGAAAAGCCAAGAGGGTTCATGAATGGGCAGGTTGCCACAGTAGGAAACCAGTGCTTAATCACAATGGTGCCATACTGGGGAACTGCAGAATGATGCTCATAACTGACTCACTGAAGGACAGGAAGCAGTGGGCGTTTGTCTGCTCTTTCTCATTTATTTTCCTTTTGGCTGAAGGCTGTTCTGGGGGCCATCGACTACTTGCAATTATGGGTGGTAACTGCCTGCTGCCTTCTTCTATCTGCCACCCTCTTACAGCTTCAGAGGAAGCAAAATGGAAAAAGCCTCAGCACATGCTGTTATTGGGACATTTGCAAGTAGAGAGAACTGCCCATCACAGTTGCCTTGAAATCAGCTGGGCCACTGGATGTGGCACGGTGCATCACGGGGCCACATTTATTGTAATCAGATATAGTATATTTACATCTTAGTTCAGCTAACAGGAGAGAGGTACATGTGCCAAAACTTTTTAAAGCCTATAATGATAGTCAAGATGGAGACTCGAAAAACATTATCTGTAATACCAAGTTTGGAAGATCTTTCAAGGGCGTGGCTTGGAGAAGATGCCCTTGGGGACCCCCGTTCTGGACACTGCGGCCAACAGCTGAAAACATTAGCTCAGGCTTCTGAATTCCCTTTGGTCATGACTGCACCAACAATGACAGCCAGAGAAGCGTGAGCCAGCACCAAGCAAGTGACTGTTTACCCTTTCACGTCATCTTTCTATATATACATTTTTCCCTCTGGATTAAAAAAAAAAAAACTTGGAAAGAAAGAGGGACAATAAACATGACTTAGAAAAGCCATATGCCCTATTCTTTTTTAATTTTTAAAGCTTATTTATTTAATTTGAGAGACTGAGAAATAGAGTGTGTTCATGTGGGCGCAAGCCAGAGGTGGGGCAGAGAGAGAGGGAGGGACAGCACGGAGCCCCATATGGGGTTTGAACTCACCAAGACCAGCGTGGGACACAAGACCAGAGTGGGAATCAAGAATCTGGCGCTCAACCGACTGAGCCACCCAGGTGCCCCCAGAAACCCTATTCTTTTACACCGTTATTTAGCAATAGGCATACTATCTCTGAAGAACAAACTTAAGAAGTCTTGATTTGGACTTTGATAGTCCAACCCTGAAAACTTCCAAAAGAAAACCGAGGGGAACATTTTATTTAGATGAATATAAAAAGAATACTCATAACGTCATTGGCTAATCATGGCCCTTTGACTTAAGCATCAGAGTCTCCACTCAGGCTCAGATAAGCAAAGGGGGATTTATTTTAATGATAGAACACAGTACACATAGACTCAAACAAAGCACATTTCGGCTTCACAAAGGCTGAAATTAGAAACTAGAAATTCAGCAATGAAACCTTTCTCCACTTATTAGGGGTTGTGCTGTTCTCTCTCTGTCTCTCTCTCTCTTTCTCACACACTCCCCCTTCCTACCCTAACTTCCTCTACTAACTTTTATTCTAGGGCCTCAAATAACCCCCACTCATAACCTTCTACTTCTAGTAACCCTTTTCAACCAAGAATTTCCTGTTTCTCTAACACCAAATTTCCAGGAAAGGAATCCATTGGATCCATTCCAATTCACACTAGACCAGACAAGTCATAAATTGTTGAAAACTATACAGATAGGTCAAGATCCCATCTTTTGTTCAGCTGGCTGACACAAGGGCTGGGGTCACAAAGACCATACATACCCAATTCCTGCCAGCTTCCTGTTTTTATAAATAAAGTTTTGTTGAATCACTGTCACACCCATTTGTTTACATATTATAAGATTTCAATGGCAGAACTGAGGAGTGGGAACAGAGACCTTATGCCTCATAAAGCCTAAAACATTTACCATAGGCTATAGACTGAACTGAGTCATTCTTACCCCTAATTTATATGTTGAAGCCCTAGCCCCCATTTGTGATGGTACTTGGAGATGGGCCCTTTGGGAGTAATTAGCTTTACATGAGGTGATGAGGCCGGGAGCCTCCCAATGGGATTAGTGCCTTTACCGGAAGAGCAAAAGAGATTTCTTTCTATGTGAACACACAGCAAGAAGGCATTCATATGCAAGCCACAAAGAGTGCCCTTATGAGGATCCAAACCATCCAGCACCTTGATCTTGGACTTCCAAACTTCGGAACTAAGAAATGTCTGTTGTAGAAGCCACTCAGTCTATAGTATTCTGTTATGGCAGCCTGAGCAGACCAAGACACCATATACCCTTTTACATGCCTCGATTATGGTGAAGATTAATTATGATAGTGCCTCCCACAGGACAAAGCCTGGTGACCACACATTTTCTCAATGTGTATTAAATTCCTTTTGCTGCATTTAGAACACAATCAGGCTCTAAGACCAAATAGCTTTGGGGTGGGGGGGGAGTAGCCTACAAGTTCAAGATCAAGGAAGTGGTTTTTATGCATTCAATATACTCTTGAAATCTTCACAGGTTTTCAGTTAATCTGTTAAATGTAGCAGTGTGTTCATAACTTAATTTGTATATTTTAGCCATTTGCCTTAATGTAAGTAATTGGCAGGTACCACATTAACACACAAAGGTAGTTAATGCCATGTACCAAAAAAAAGCATATTTAGTTCTTTATTATTTCTGCTAAATAATAAAATGTACAAATCACAGAGCTGAGGGGCCTGGAAAGATGTGTGAAGGTGGATTCATTCATCCCTCAGCTTCTGGGCAGCACTTCACATCAATTATCCTACAAAATTCATTGTACGTTAGTCATTAAAATCACCAGATAATGAGATTCCACAGAATCCCTTGGTAATAAGCCTCACAATTCTTTTATTGGGGTATTTTCCCGAAATGGAGCCCAAATTCTTCCTGCTGCTAGGTCTTTTCATCTTGTTCTCAAAGGTCCGAGCTGTTCCACCTGAGCCTGAACATGGCATAAAGTCAGTGCAGAGCCTGGCTCTTTTCTCTGGCTCGGTGTGAAGGACAGCAGTAGTCACATTGCCTTCCTAATATCCCGGGCCTTGGACATCCCCCTTCCACAGCCAGGGCTGCATCAGAGCAGGGGGAAGGAAGTTAAAACCACTTTCTGGGGCGCCTGCGTGGCTCAGTTGGTTAAGCGTCCGACTTTGGCTTAGGTCATGATCTCACGGTTCGTGGGTTCGAGCCCCGTGTCAGGCTCTGTGCTGACAGCTAGCTCCGAGCCTGGAGCCTGTCTTCAGATTCTGTGTCTTCCTCCCTCCCTCTCTCTCTGACCCTCTCCTGCTCGTGCTGTCTCTGTCTCTCAAAAACAAAACAAAACAAAACAAAAAAACTACTTTCCAAGAGCCTGTGCTCAAGGTGAGGCAGTGAGGCTTCTGGAACCAAAAAGCATAGTTTTTCTCTGTCTCAGACTCAGGGGACCTTCATTGCCTTTTTTCTAACTATAAAGCTAAAAGGTTCTCAGTGTCATAGTGTTATAAACAATACCCCCTCCTACACTGAGTCATCTCTTCAGAATGTTGTGTGATACAATTTTTTTTTTAAATTTGAAATGCATTTTCTTAAACCTATATCCTTGATATGGATAGATACTTCAGGATGTCATGACAGTAAATGCTTACAAGTTTGAGAAAAATGAACTGCTTCGGGATGAGAGAGGGTCATTTAAAAGTCCTATCAAATAAGGACTGTGCTTTGCTGAAATCACTTTCCAAAAGGATTAAGCCAACCAAAAATACACTCAAATATTTTTCTATGAAAACATTGTAGTTAAAAGTAAAATAATGTAAGTGAAGACATGTTTAAAGCTATATGTCTGTATTTCCCTATCTTTGCAGAAAAATGGTTTTTTTTTTAGACAGGCATGAAAATATACACTGATTATTTGAGAGTCTTCCTCTCATGTTAATGATTAACTTAAAATGCAGTGTTTGGGGGCTTACTTACCATTTCTTTCTTTTTTCCCCTTTTCTGTTCTCCTGTAATCATACCATACTAGGACCTAACCACACACTGACCATTTTCATAGCTTAATTGCTATCAGTCATCAGACGCGATGACAAGAGGTGTTACCCTAAGAATTCACAGTTGTAGATACACCTCTATGTAAAGGCAGAAATGGAAAGAAACTCTCCTAGGTAGCAAGAGAGCCGTTGAAGAGAGGGACCAGTAACATTTTTTGATAAGACTGGTTCTTTAAAATCAGAGACGCATCCATTTGCCTTCATCATGGGACGTTAGGTGAAAGAAGGACGTTATCTAGAGCATAGGGACGGACGTAGAAACAAACCAATAAAAATTGGAATGTTTTTTGGTAACCATGTCATATGGAAAAGCCAAAGAACATTTTGTCAATGTATCTTTGCAGATATAAATAATTATAAGACTGATACTGTATTCCTAGAAATATACATGAGTTCAAAACAAATATTTTTCGGGGAACCCTGGGAGGCTCAGTCAGTTAAGCACCTGACTCTTGGTTTCAGCTCAGATCATGATCTCACTATTCCTGAGTTCAAGCCCCATGTATGGCTCCGTGCTGATAGCAGAGAGCCTACTTGGAATTCTCTCTCTTGTTCTCTGTCCCTCCCCTCCTCTGTCTTTAAATAAATAATAAAATAAACTTTAAAACAAATATATTTCTGATAATTTTAGGCCATACTTTACTAATGTCTATAGGTTCAGCCACTAGATTGCTCATGCATAAGATAGTGCTTTAATTACTAACCTAATATACAGTTATGATCCAAAATGGGTCAGCAAGTCTTTACAATTGAGCCATAAACCTAAATTTGCTGTCTGAAGTAGCTTTGAAGAAATAGATTAAAAAGATCCATTTTGATCCAGGTAGGATTCTGAAACTTAAGAATTCTCTTTAGAATCTGTTTCCAATTTTAGAATGCCATCAAAAACATTTGTGTCGTCTTCTTAAAGAGGAATCTAGGATGACTTTTACAGTGGACATATTCAACTTTCAAATTTGATTAATTAAATATGTTATATGCGAAAAGGCTACTGATTTTTAGATTAGTTCCCCATCACATCCTCACCAAAACACTGTGAGAGGCACCTTTAATCATGCTAATTTTAGGCAGGTTCATAATATCCTGGAGATTTGTAGATTTCACATTGTATTAATCATCACCTCCCCTCTACCCAACCCCATATCAAGCAGCTCCTCCTCCTATTCCTTTTTCTTTTTTTCCGTTAGTGGCACCCATCCTCCCAGCCACCGAGACTCAAAACCTCAGACCTGATTGTTGCATTTCTTATAGTGCTTAATATTTAACAAATGACAAGTACCACCAGTGCTACCTTTATGACATCTTATATCCACTTTTCCTTTTTATCTCTTGACTATATGAATTCATGGACATTTTTCGATTGGCTCCAATCAGAGGCCCATTGTTCTGAAGTCCCCAAAGTTCTGATAACCCAAAGTTTTTGTTTTTGTTTTAATAGTTTGTTTCATAATTTGAACAGACATGAGGCTTTTTATGGACATAATTTGTGATATTTAGTTTGAATTTATTTGGAAAAATATTGAAGGGTTGGACTACAGGGAACTTGTTCAGACTCAAGTGTTATCCAATATATGGTATATGCCTTATAGCGCCTTTCTGAAGTCTGGAAAATTCTGAATCCAAAATAAATCTGGCTTCATGGGTTTTGAAGAAGGAAATGTGGATTTTTGTCATCAGAAACTTCCTGAAGGAGACTCTACTTATTTATTTCATCTTTCTTTAATCCATTCTCTACCTTTCTATCAAATGAACTTTTCTGTATACATGTACTCCAAAATTGTAATCTTGGGCAGATGCTTTCACCTCTACATTCTGGCATTTGGCCTTTATGATCTGGTTTATCTTTTCTACCCAAAGTGGATGGGGCCTAGGGGACATTCAGATTGCATACTGACTAGCTTTGAGAAATATAAGGCATGCCCAATTCACTATGTATACCCATAGGTTAGCTATTAACAGTACAGCAACTCAACAGGTATTTGCTGAATAAATTTTAAAAAAAGCTGAACAACTGGCAGAGAAAGGAAAGACTGAAGAAAACAATGAACAACAAGTATTAATCTGAGAAAGTATGAATGGTAATGTAAAATGGCAGGGTTTAGTTCTATACTGAACACTGGTTGAGTTCTATTAAGAATCAACTTTGGAACTTCCTAAGGAGTTCCTACATTTTAGGAAAGATCTAGAGAAGAGAGGCAACTAGCCAGTGAAGTGTTGCTATTAAGAAGATCTACATAAATAGGCAGGGATTGGGGTTTTTTGTTTTTGTTTTTGTTTTTTGGGTTTTTTTGAGGGATGAAGAAAAAATGAAGGGAGTTGTATAATAGTCATTTGGGGTGGCCTAGACTTATGGAATATGTGCCCAGCTATACAAAGGGTGGAGCTTAAGAGGACAGGGAGGGTTTGCAGTTTGACACACTGAACAAAAACACGAGGGGACACTCAGGACCCATGGCACGCTCCCCCCACCCCCAGCACTGGTGTAAGTTGACTGAGACATGATAAGAGAGATTTGGTTTATACTAAACAAAGTAGATGTAGGTGGACTGAAATTGAGGGATGTCAGTACTGAAGAAACAAATTGAAATTAATTTATGGAATATATTTGAGTAATAAGATTTAATAAATCAAAAATAACTTCATGAAATAGGTTAAAGATATTGACATAAATATTACCATTTTATTTTTACTTGGATCCCTAAAGGAAAAATATAGACACAGATGGTCCTGGAATAGTTCAGAATCATTCCAGTTTGGGAATAGGCAAGCAAATGCAAAAGCTTTTTGCATAGCCTTTGTAAAGTAGGATTCTGAAGAACTGTATTCAAAGGGCATTAGATGGGGGGAAATAAAGGCAAGCAAGCAAGCTACTGATGACAGAAATAGAAGCAGTGGAGAGATTTGTGATCCTTTTGACAATTCATAAGGCAAGCTTCATCTGTCATAACCGTAAGCACAGTAGAATATCTATGAATACTCCAATAACGGTGGCTTATATCTGAATCACCTAGTCAGCAGCTCTGGTAGTATCAATATGACACATATGAATGGACCAACTGAACCCGCATTCCAATCACTCACTCCACTTCTAACCCAGGACTTTAATGACTTCTGAGCTTCAACACTCGCTTGCACGCGCTCATCTCAGACATGCACTCTGACAGCCTCTTCAAACAAAAAGAATATGACCAAATTCCCAAAGCAAGACATAGGGAGTTCTAGTGCTGAAAAGCAAGCCAAATTTACAATTTGGAAATAAATTCCAGCAATGTTCAATAAATTACATATTGCATACTATAAGAATTACATTATTATTGCCATAATAATATATGGCGGTTATTAGAATCACAGCAATAACATATGCAATGGCTAATGGACTTATAATGTAGCATGCCATTGGGAAATAAAAACTAACTATATTTTTTCCTGTTACCAAACAAATGCTGCTATAATCTATACGGTAATTTGAAACTGAGTAGTTATAAGTAGAAGTTTATACCCCATATTTGCTATGCATATGTGGGCCTCTTTCACATAATTTCCCACTAAAGTTAAATAAGAGGAAAATATCGCACACAGACTGTTTCCATATACCCAAACTGTTTTGATTATTTTGACTGGCTGAACTGGCTAGGTCAAGTTATTCAGTTAAACACAATGGAACTCACCCCAAAAAAAGTCAAAGAGGTCAAAACAATAATCAAGTCAGTCAAAAAGTAATTTTTTTTCTGAAGAGATTGATTTGACTAGTCAAGTCAGTCAAAATAGTCAAACCAGTTGTGTTAATAGACATAACCACATTATTTCGTCATACCTAGCTCACTGGAAAAAGAGTAGGATCAATACTTCCCATTAACTAATTTGATGTTTGTACAAACTCTCTGAGGCAGCTGAAACAAATGTTTCCATTTCTCCTTTTAAGCTGAAGAGTCTTCGAGAAAAGTGGCTAGAATGTGTTACCTATAACTGCATTACAGACCACCCCAACACAGTGACCGAAAGGTGATTAATTTCCACAATTCTGTGTCTTGAATGGGCCCAACTTGACAGCTTTTTTGCTCCATGCGGTACAGACTGAGGTCACTTAAGAAGTGTCGTTTAGCTGGGACCTTGATGTGAGATGGAATATCCGAGGTGACCTCTCATTCACATGGGTTTCCCTCCATGTAACGCCTCCTTATTTCAGAGCTTAGCCTGAGTTTCTGTCTCACAAGGCAGTTGACTTCCAAGCATTCCAGGAGGACAGACCTTAATATGCAAACGTTAATTGAGCCCATGATTCTGCCATGCTTGCTAATGGCCCACTGTCAAAGCAAGTCCAGAGACAAGGTGGGATGAGAAGGGGTTCACTGTGGTCACAAAATGTAACATTCTACCACAACAGGGCTGGTACGCTGTAGAGTTAGAATTAGAACTCAGGCTTCCTTCACGTGGCTTTCTTCCCATCACACTAAGCTGACTTGCCAATGTCACATTTAACCTTTCTTTAGTAATATTAAGAGGAACGCATCGCCATTTTAGCTTTGGTTGTAACTTCAATTCAGAGTAGAGAAGACAGTTTAATATTGCCTCTCTGTTTCCAAGTTACCAGTTACATTTACCTTCCCATTTAATTTCTAGTCATGGTAACCTAAGATGGAAATCTCAACTGCTAGTTTTCACATGTCTTCGTGTCCAACAACTCAAAGACCCAAGAATGATCTTGCTATCTATCATCTTGCCTTCTATAGCACTAACACTGGGAGGAAGAGGAGGACTATTATGTCCTATATTGAGTAGTTGTGAAAACAGAAAATCAAAGTGTTGAGTGGCTTGCTCAGGGTCTCATGGTGCCAGCCTTCCAATGCTAGAAGACTTTTGCTGTGGCAAAACTTAGGGTCTTTAGGGAATATATTTGCATAAAAATTCTGCAGGAACTTAACATGGATCGTTTCTACCTGCTGACTATTTATAGCACTGGTTGATGGTGCTGTATCTTTTGGCATCTGAGGAGTTCTGTTGTCTGAGATTTAGCACAAACGTATAGTCCCCCAAAACAGGTCTCGATCTCCTGGGTCGCAAAATCCCTTTAATTCCTAAACTTTATTAAGAACCCCAAAAGCTTTTGTTATATGAATTATACCTATCAATACTTACTGTGTTGGAAATTAAATATAAGAATATTCTTCAACCGTAAGAACATGAAAGCATGCATTTGATTAGCTGTCAGGCTGATAATATCATTACATGCCATGCAACCACTGTATACTCCACTCTACCCTCAGGAAGAAATGGGATGGAAAAAAGCAAAGTGGGTCTTATTTATTATTATGGACATAGTTTTGGCCCTGCAAAGATCTTAGAGGCATCAAAGGTTCCTAAACAACATTTTAAGAACTGCTGTTCTCAACAATTTTCCCCTTGAAAAATAATAGTGCTAAAAATGAAATTATTTAACATTGCTTTAAATTCACTGCTAAGCCGACAAGTAATTTAAAGCTATCCTTAGTGAGGTACCTGGCTGGCTCAGTCACTTAAGTGCCTGGCTTCAGCTCAGGTCATGATCTCATAGACTGCGAGTTTCAAGTCCTGTGTCAGGCTCTGTGATGACAGCTCAGAGCCTGGAGCCTGCTTTTGATTCTGTGTCTCCTTCTCTCTCTGCCCCTTACCTGCTCACACTCTGTCTCTCTCTCTCAAAAATAAATAAACATTAAAAAAAAAAACTACCCTTAGAGAATAAAATGGAAGGGAAAGCACAAATCCAGAGAGGTAAAAGAAAATTGAGCCTGGGGATACCTGTTCATCTTTTGTGACCAAAATATTTTACCTGGACAGAGACACTGGCTGGAGAAGTCAGAAGAACATATTAAAGCTAATCCAAAGTGGTTAATTTGATAGATGGCAATGTAACTGGGCTCGCAGCTTTATGCCAAGACCCCAAAGGGAAAATATATCTCAGCAAAAGTGTGAATGAGGGAAAAGACCTATCTCATTGAAGAGGGCATGAGGAAATCTTCCCTCAATATTGATTTTAGACGGAAGGGGAAAAATATTGCCCAGAAAATTCATAACCACAGGCTTGTCCTCTTATGGGTTTTCAGCCCACTTTTATTATAAAATTGTCTCAGGTTGATGGCTTCCAAGTGTGTAGCAAATACAGATGCAAAGCCTACCAGGAAGAACACACTTGGAACCCAGGCTTTGAAGAAACCCCCACACACTTGTCATTAAAAACTAAGCTCACAATTTTTTTAAAAAAATCATGAAATAAATAAGAAACAAATTGCTCAGTAAAAGGAACAAAACCCACAAATGTGAAGAGTATAGAATGTTCAACATGCTTATAAAAAGAAAAGATTTGAAAATATGTCAGATGACCAGTCAGACCTGAAAAGGAAAAAATTAGAATTTGTCAGTGAAATAATCGCATATAACTTTTAGGAATTATGATGTTTGAAGTTAAATAGTTCAGGAGGACCTGGAGCAATCGGAATTCTCGCATATTGCTGATAGAATGGTGAATTGGTAAAACCACTTTGAGAAACTGGCAGTATTCACTAAAGCCAAATGACAGATACTCCATGAAAAAGCAATTTCTCTAGGTATAAACTCAATAAAAATGCTCAACATATGTTCCCCCAAAGAGATATACAAGAAAGTTTACAGCAGCACTATTTATAATGGTTATAAATGTGTGTTTACTTCATAAGAATTCATCTAGCTCTGCATTTAGGATGTGTGTTATTTTCTCTAGATATGCTGAAACTGAATAAAACGTTGACGCGCACACAAATGTACATACACAAGTTGCTCATACACAAAAATTCTTTAATGTCCAAAGAAAAGGATATCCCTAATAAATCAGAGCAAACACTACTCTTAAATGGATTTATTGCACAAAATAGAAAAAAGGTCAAGTTTCTAGTTAACTAGAAACCACTAAAGAGAAAATGAATTGGAAGTACATCTAACAAAATTACAAAGCAGGGTCCAAAGAGACTAAGGGATGGAAGTCATGAAAAAAGAAAAAGGTATGGAGGATTAAGAAGAAAGATCTAGCGTAGATATATGCACATATGTGCATATGTATATATTTATGTATAAATATTTACATATATATACACACATTTATTTAATCCCCAAAGGAGCTAATAGAGATGGTGACAGACTGTATTTGAAGTCATAGGAATTTCCAGGACTGATTCAAGACCCAAACCTCAGAATCTCAATGAGAATAATTCCAAGGTTGAATGACAGAAAGAAACCTACACCAAAATGCATCATAGAAAAATAGAGCACCACAAAAATCAAAGGAAGATCCTAAAAGCAGTAAGAAAAAAAAGGCAGAATTTATGCAAAAACAAAGTTCTTTTAGACTGGTGGCCACAGTGGAAGCCAGAAGACCACAAATGATGTATTCAAAAGCTCTGAGAGAAAATAATGACTGGTCTAAGAGCAGTGGAAGTCGAGAGAATTACACAGAAAGAAAGCAGGTAAATACTTTGTGTTGTCTGTAAATATATCAAGGTACTATTCTTTTCACCATGATCTTCTGCATAATATAGCATAATATACTCTTCAGTTGTTTGTGAGATTTTAAGCATGTAGGTAATAAAATCGCTCTGTTAATGAAGTGCACTTTGTCACCTATAACATGGGCCAAATTGATGTGAACAGTCTAGACTAAAAACTCAGGTCACTTTTCTAGGTCCCATGGTTAGGCTGAGTGTATAGTTGGTGCTCAGGAAATGCATAAATAGACGCATGGATACGTAGTTATATAGATATTTAGACAGATAGATAGGTGCATACATATTCACATAAATACATACATTTTATAGACTAATTCTGTCATCTGTTTCTGACCCCGATAGTGAATACCTCTTAGGCAGAGTCTGATACAACAGAGTACCAAATGCTAATTTTCTGAATTTTTAACTCCCACATCTGAATAGTGTTTCTCGGACTAAAGGAAATACAAGGCAACAGTTTTATGTGTCCCTAATCCAGAGCATTTGTCTCTATGAACCCTCTATGGGCGCCACTGTTATGTTATCCAGTGAAATCAGCCCATGAAAGATCCCTTCCATGGTGGAGGTCAGGGACTTCCTTTTTTTCTAAGTGAAATGTGACATCAAATGGTGGGCCAGTTGTGAATATCTTTACCCAAGTCCCAGAACTTATTTATCTCCTACGGACACTGACAAAAAAAAAAAAAATTGTAGGGCAGACTTGAAAAAGTGTGTCACCGTTTCCTGAGAGAAATGATCTCCTTTCTAGGATCTGACTGAAAATCATGGGCAATTGAAAGTCTGGTTTATCCCTGTGGACTATTAGTCACCCTATAAAAGTTAATTTAAAACAAATTAATCCATAAATCTCTACATTGTCTGCAAATACTTACCACTATAAAAAACCTAATTTAAACCCTTTCCCCTCTATTCTAAATTAGGGTTGCACTGCATTTTAGAAAATGTCTTCCCAACTCAGAATAAATTACCGGTTATTTCCTTTCTTACTGATGTCGGTAGTAGTTCTGAGGGTAGCGTTAGGTCCAGTATCACAATCTCTTAGCACTTAAAGAGAAGAAGAAAGTATGCACATTATTTTACAGAAGCCTTAATACATAAACTTTATGCTTTGGAAAAGTTTAATTTTAAATGTAGTTCCTCAGGCCATTCCTCCGGAAAGTCACTTAATAGAGTTTCCTAGTTAACACTTTAGTCAAGCTTCGAAGGAGGAAGAAAATGAAATCAGAGAGGTAGGGCTTGGATAGGGACCGCATTTTTAATTTTATCAGGATCGTTAATATTGGAGCCCCAAAGAAGACTGAAGAGTGGACTTCACTTAATCAAAAGGCTAATAATGGCACCTGGCACCATTCAGGAGCTTAGATTTCTGCTAAAAAGCCCAAATGCAAACTTCGTTCTAGGAAAGCTGCTTTAAAATATTTGTGGAGCATGGTAAAGTGTTAAAAGTAAGGTTTCTTGTCTTTTCTAAGTAGATGAAGTAGTAACTAGAAATACAGTCATGTAAAACACTAATTTTTACCCCTCCCCCCAACTTGAGGGGCAGTCTTTCAAAAGTGGGTGTTGCCACCTCTGGTAGTTTGGAACTTTTAGAAATACAAATTTTTGCATACCAAAAAAAAAAAAAAAACCCTGTTTCTTATGCTAAATGATTTCTACCCTGCACATTTTAAAAAATGGCTACCTTCTAAGTCAGAGGAGGACTCAGGTGGTGATTAAATCAGCTAAAGCCAAATATTCCCCAATTCCATTGTCTACAGCCAATAAGAACAAACAAGAGAGAATTTAGCACATTGAGACATTTCAAGGAAAGGTGTTTCGGGCTGTCATTCCATAATCTAAAAAAAGGCACTTACTGAGCTGCTAATTACGAAGCTCCGCTACATCACTATACTGATGTTAAATGGCACTGTTCCATTAGCTGTAATTATTCCATTTGTAATAAATAAGCATTAACCATTTTCAAATGTACACTCACAAATCATTCTTAAAGGATGAGTTTCATGCATTTAAAATCATATATTTCAAAACAGCCTAGGTGACAAATCTGTGTGAAGGCCTGAATTCAAATTAGAAGAGCATTTAAAAAATTATAATGAAATATATTCAGTAACAGAAATTATTACAGCCTACAAAATCTTGAGAGAGAGAGAGAGAGAGAGAGAGAGAGAGAGAGAATTACAACCAAGTAAAGAGAAAAATGTTTAGTATTAATTCTTCAGAAGAACCAGGATTCTTTACACAGCTTCTGGAACCTAGGAAGTGATTCCTAGGAAAACACACTTGGAGAGCTGAAGACTAGATGCAGGCTCACAACTACACAAATGTCTTTGACCTCTATTTTTAGTAAGTGGGAAATAAGCAACTATTCACACTGCAGAGATACACAAGTAGGTGGGAGTGAGTGGTGGCAGGGTTCGCATGTAGAGGAAAGAAGTAGCTAGAATAGCCTTAGACGATCACCCCACAACTACTACTTGGAGATTCTTTCAAGGAGTACACAATTTTTCACTGAATTCACCAACCCTTAGAAGTTCCCTCCCGTTGGTTAAATTCAGAACAAAACTTATAATTAAAAGTACTATAAAAAGTCATGGAGGGGCACTTGGGTGGCTCAGTTGGTTAAGTGTTGGCCTTTGGCTGAGGTTATGATCTCATGGTTCCTGAGTTTGAGACCGCATGGGGCTTTCTGCTGTCAGCACAGAGTCTGCTTCAGATCCTCTGTGCCCCTCTCTCTCTGCCCCTCTGCTGCTTGTGCACACATGATCTCTGTTTCTCTCAAAATAAATAAATAAACTTTAAAAAAAAATCTTAAAAAAAGAGTCATGGAACCAGATGGGTATGATGCATATGCTTTTCTTTAAGTATGCTATATTGCAGTGAAATTTACAAAACACAGCATAAATGAATGAACTATGAAGTTACCATAAAAATATTGGTATACCTATATTTAGGTAAGCAAAAAAAGCTTATATTTATATATAAATATAAAGTTTATAGCTATATTTAGATAATCACAAAGTTAAGGGATAAACCCCGACAAGAACTTTTCAAACCAAATAAAAAATAAGTCTTTAATAATAAGCTTAGAGAGTCAAAGTTCTATTTACTACCACTCCTATAGGGGAAGGAGGTGCATACGCATTGGTTCAAAAGTTCTCAAATTTGCTCTAGGTTTGGACTGTTTGAAAGTCTCTGTGCTTTAAATAAGGCAGTAGAAACTATTCTTACATCTCAAGTGGTTTTATGAACACTAATTTTACTAGCAGAGAATATGACCTGTGAGATATATCTGTATCTCAGTCTATATCTATATCTATATCTGTATCTATATCTCCAATCATGTAAATGAATCCATTAACTACATGATTAATCTATTTGATACAATGAGTGGTTGCTTTTGTGTGCTAATAAAGCACTAACGTGGCTATTTAAATTTAAAGTAATTAGAATTAAACACAATTAAAAATTCAGTTCCCCAGTTGCACTCGCTGTATTTCAAGTGTGCAAGAGGCACACATAGGTAGTGTCTACGATTTTGGACCATTCAGATGCAGAACGTTCTCATCACTGTAGACCGTTCTGTTAGACAGTGCTTTCTAAAAGTGCTTTCTACCAGTCAGCAAGGAGGATAGCCCCACGCAGTTCATAGTTTTCTAGTTCGCCTTTCTTGTTCAGCTTTTCTGCCATCAATATGCTTTTCAAGTTTTGTGGTCAATATGTGCTCTGAAGTTCAAGTATGTATTCCTGAGAAATTAAATCCAAACTTCAAATCTGAAGATAAGTGGTTTGGGGAGCTGCATGCACATTTTCTATAAACACTGGGAAGAGCAGATTTTCTGAAGACAAGAAACAGAACTGTATAGATTTAACCTTAAAAAGCAAGTGTCTTCACTCCACTTGCCTGGTGCTGTCTGTTCATTGTGCTTCTGCCCTGACCTAAATGTAAATATTTTCTAAACGTCTCTTTCTTATCTTAGCCCCTTGCCCTTAAGGGTAATAGCTAGCACAGTACAAACACAGGACAACAAGATCGTTTTATTTCAAGTACTCTCATCAAATGTCATTGTCAATTCAAAGTTTTGGTGGCTTAGCACTTTCTCCCACACTCTAAACATTTTCTTTGTTCACTTAGAGCACTTTGTAACATTTAGCACCCTGATGAAGTACTAAGCCTCAGACCAGAATTTCTAACAGGAGCTGTAGACCTTTTTCTTTTTTTGCCTCAACGTGGCACCCAAGTCTTGACTGATACTTGAGTAGGGGCCACCCTAATATATATAACATATAAAATTATATATTAATACATATAATACATTTAAGTATGCTATATTTCAGTGCATTTACAAAACACACCAAAAATGATTAACCTATGAAGTTACCATAAAAATATTGGTATGCCTATATTTAGATAACCAAAAAAAGCTAATGTTGATGTAAGGGATAAACCCGAACAACAACTTTTCAAAGCAAATAAAAAATAAGTCTTTAATAATAAGTTTATCCATATCTACCATATAATCTCTTTATCTCCATGTATCTTTATTTCATATATTATAAAATTATACAAAAAATTCGTTTCCTTCCAATGTTTTAGTTGAACCTATACTGATCAAGAGAATTGGCATAGAGTTTATTTTTCCTGCCTATGGACATTTTACACCAAGGAACCCACAGTAATTTTTCTTTGAGGTCTATTCTGCATTCACAGGAATTTGGGAAACTTTACCCAGCAACCATTACTAAGGAGCATTGTCATTGGCTGGTCTGGTCTAGGTGTCCTTCTATGGATCAAGCTGTATTAGTGCATGTCATCATTCAATCAAGGACTTCATTAGAAGGTTCCACACTTGCTTATACACTTACCCAAAGTAAGATGGTTATATTCTGAATATTTAATCAACTGATTTAAAGAAAAATTTTTTTAATGTTTATTTACTTTTGAGAAACAGAGAATAAGTGAGGGAGGGGCAGAGAGAGAGGGAGACACAGAATCTGAAGCAGGCTCCAGGCTCTGAGCTGTCAGCACAGAGCCTGATGGAGGGCTTGAACTCACTAACCTCAAGATCATGACCTGAGCTGAAGTCAGACTCTTAACCAACTGAGCCACCTAGGCACTCCTCAACCGATTTCTTCAAAAGGCTTTATTTCCTTATATTAAAAAAAAAAACAACTTGTCTGTATTGATAGCTGCAGCTCTCTCTCTCTTGTTCTTTCTTAAAATACAGTTTTATCTACTCCCACTCAATTAAATTGGAATCCCTAGAGGTAGAGTCCAGGCAAAAGCATTTTGGAAAAGTTTCTTGGGCAATTCTAAGACACATTCATAGGTGAGGAACTACTCTAATCTGAGTGTGATTCATTTTACACCCCAGGGCATGGATGTATATCTGGATACACTTATTTGGGATGTGGTTTGGGCCAGGATCTACCCAACTGTCTTGTACCTCATGGTCCTCATCCATAAAATGTGAACAACAGACTCAAGCAATTGTCAAGAAGCTTAAATGAATTAAAATTTGTGTTCTCTTGATGGAAATCCATTACTTCTCATCCACCTGTGTTCAATGAAATGCCATGTGAAGGTGCTTTCCAAATTTATTTTGGGGAAGAGGCACATTCCTACTTGGAGTTCAATACCAGAGTGAGGTCCTTATTGGAGAATGCCATTAAATGGCCCTATTCTCATGCTACCCCTACTTGAAGAAACCATACCCTCTGTAGTTATTGTTTAGTTGCTCCCCGTCTGGTATTGTGTCCGTTGCAAAGTCAACCTGTTTTACAGATTGATTATTAGCATTTAGGGAGGTTCTAGTTGCAGAAGAAAAGGAAATGGGCGAGAAAAATTTCTCTTGAGATAATATCATCCATTGGTTTAGTCTGATTTGGTGAATGACAGAAAGGCACCTATTCCATTTCCTGACACTAAAGGAACATGGTTTGGGTTCCACTGAGGCAACCAACTATATTTTCTGACCTACTTAGGTATATGAGAGCTGAGGTCACATTAGATTGTTTTGTGGCCTCTAACATGCCCTGCAAACAAAAGATATTTAGGAAACGTTTAGCAAATATTTAGGGAATTGCCATTGAGAGAAACAGGCAAGTTGTGGATTCTAAACAGTAGAGGATCTGATGTTAGTTTTCTTACTAAATTGACTATTGTTTTTACCTTCCAATTAACATATGATTCAAAGATTCTGGTTTCATTGTGGATTACTCAAGTCCAAATCAACTCATGAAGAAGATGACCAAGAGGGGAAAATAGTCAGGGTTTTTTTTTTTTTTTTCATGAACAATCCACATGTGTTTTCCAATATTTCAAGCATTTATAAAGCAAAATCTGAGTGTTCTGGCAGAGCCACAGACTTTTGTAAGACAAGCTTGACAGATCAGTTTGATTCCTGACAATGTGGGGGGAGGGGTTGGCTCATTTTTAGCACAGTTCTGTGTAACTCTGCAGGTGAAAAATTATAATTACCCCAAATGACTTGCCCTACATCCCACAGTGGGTCCAGCTACAATCTAGCTAAATGACCGTGAAGTTTGACCATCAAGAGGTAACACTGGTTGAGGGCTTTGGTTTGGGGAACCATGAGATAAAGAAGACATTCTATTTGATAAACCCTCCAGGAACAAATTCTGGAACAATCAAAAGCTAAAAAAAAAATCTTTACAAATATTAGAAATACAACGGCGTTGATGAATTTTCCAAATAAAGTCAAATGGGATGACCCTTCACAAATTCTGAAAGGCACAAGATGTGTCTTCTTGACTTGTAACCTTTCTCTGCCCCTTTTCCCACCTCTCACAGACGCTCCTCTTGGTGCCATGAGCCCCCTGAATTCTTGTCAATCATTTGTGATCGCTGAGTGATTGGCATTCTCTGAATGAAACTCATTCACACTCAAGAGTTACCTTGAGCTCTCATTTGCATTTAAAACTTTTTCTTTCTGTGGAAATGCAAGATTTTTTTTTCCTTTCTCAAAAGATGTTCAAGCAGAACACAAGAGAGATCTGATACAGGGGTTGAGGTTTCTATCACCCCACATCCATTTTCTCAGGTCTGAAAGTAAAGCTCCGAATACCTTTTACATTTCCTTTGGGGAAAGCCTAAGGAGTAGAAGTATGGAAAGATTCAAGAAGGGAGAGAAGAAAAGAAGGTGGGAAGGATGGAAAGAAGAATAGACAGAAGAAAGAAAACGGTAGAGATGATTTGGATTTTTGTTCCAGAGTCAAAGATCTTCTGCCTGATGGTCCTTTAATGGTGGTCTTCAGGATTACAGAGGGTGGGGGGATGGACCTCTTGGCAAGGATTTCTTCTAGAGCCTGAAGCCTATCTACGTCCCCCTCTCAGTTCAAGACACTGGGATACTGGTAACTCTCCAGATACCCACAATTTTAATTTTTTTTAACATTTATTTATTTTTGAGAGACAGAGAGACAGAACGTGAGCAGGGGAGGGGCAGAGAGAGAGGGAGATACAGAATCCTAAGCAGGCTTCAAGCTCTGAGCTGTCAGCCCAGAGCCCGATGCACGGCTCGAACTCATGAACCGTGAAATCATGACCTGAACTGAAGTCAGACGCTTAACCGACTGAGCCACCCAGGTGCCCCAAGATTCCCACAAATTTAAACAATTAATTTTACTCGATTCTTTTAGCTCGAGACATGAACATACATGCATTTTGTCCTGTAATATTTTTGCTAGATTTCCCCTAGGTTTATATATCTGAATGATTTAAGATAATCCCTGGCTATTTTCTTGTTCCAACCTCTGTTTCTGACAAAATAAGCTCACAGCAACATGGGTATCATCAGAGAGCATGTTATTATCAGTCCCTTTTCAGCTCAGCCCCTCAGCTGAGCAATGAACATGAACCTGGCTTAAGACCAGGCAAGACCAGACTGAAATCCCACATGGAAAGATGGGATCTCACATATCCTTCTCTAACATTGGATTATTAATAGTCTGACTGCCCTTGGATGTTTAGCAGGAAAGACTGATTAACAATGTCTGCTTTGAGCCCACAGTGACCACAGGACACTTACTTACCTCTTCTTGTCTAAGCTTCGTACACAGTATTGACTGTCCAATATGTGTCCAGACACTATGTGGCCCTGGTCACACCTCTCTCTCTTCCACTCACTTGATCTTAAATCTTACTTGATTAGAGGTTGTCTCTTGGTAGGTAGGTGGTCTGAATTACCAGAGATGACGTGTGAGTGCTCTAAACATAGCATTCCAAGAGGTCCCCTTTCCAGACACAATGAATTTTATCAATTTCATCCAGCCTTTGGATAGGTGAAAATGGCCCTGGGGAAGCCCAGCGAAGTGGTTGATAGGTAACTGTGAAATATCTTGCGTTTTGAGTTGTGTGGTGGCATTAAAATTGCAAATGTTTTATATCCCAGATAATATTAACGATGATGATGATGATGGCTAAATACTTATCTTTCAACAACAGACTCACAAAGCATGTCAGCCAAGACTGGCTGAGAGAACAGCAGATTGCCATCTCCCACCTCTCTCTCACTCCAGCATGCAACGGCAGGTGGAATGACTGGCACTATGGAAATGAATTCCCCCACGCCTTTTTGAGGGGCTGTAGTTGCCAATTGTGTAAAGTGGAAGTCATTAAGTTAGATGTTCTTACTGTGTGTGTGTGTGTACGTACTATTTTCCCAGCCCCGTTCATACCTGGTGTCCAACACTGGCAGCTACTTATAATGGACAAGAATGGGGGTGTCAGTGAGCACAGGCTACTGACAGTCAGTCTCCCAGGGCATCCGCACTTCTGGATGGCCTTCTCAAAAATGCACTTTGCTAATTAAGGAAGAGAACCGTCCTTGTGTGGGGAGGGAATGTCTCGGACAACACGATGAGGGAAAACACAGGCTTTGGAATGAGACGGACAGGAGTGAGAATCTCAGCCCTGTCACTTACTAACTGGAGCCTGGAGCGACTCTTTAACTTCCCTCAGTTTTTTTCTTCATCTGTAAAATGAGTAAAATGGCACCGACTTCATAGATAGTGTAAGGATACACTGCACAGTAGATATAAAGCACCTTTTTTGTTTGTTGTTTGCTTGTTTTGGGAACAGGGACTCCAAATCGAGTGCACTCTGGCCACTTCAAGGAAAAGCTGCATTGGTCTCAGAGTAAAAGTTAGCTTGTGGGAACTGTCTTGACAGGTGAAGAGCGAGATAATCAAAAGGGTGCATTCATAATGCACTCCAGCCAATTTCTGCCAAGGAAGACTCTATCCCGGTATTCCTAGATTTTCTGATTTTTCAAACAACTCAAAAAGCATACATTTTTTATTTCCTAATAATCCCTATCTGAGAAACGTTGCCAGGTCACCTAGGTAGGCAAGAGAGAACCTGTGCTTCTATAGGATCTGGCCCTTGCTCCACCTCTAGCCCAATGAATCATAAACACTCAATGCATAATCGCCATTCATATCATCATTAGCTTTGCGACTAGCAGAAAAACAAGCCAAATTGGCAATCTTGTAACACTCATATGACAATTGTCCGGTCATATAATCAAGTTGATGTTGGAATCCTTAAAATTAACGGATGGCCTGAGGTCCTGTATGTTTTCAGAGCTCATTATGAATTTATCAGGTGGTGCCTGCATAAGCAAGCTTTATATTGTTGAAACCCAAATAGATGTAGCCAGGCCTGCCTGGAAATTCAGCATCATCCTATGAACATAACAACAAACCGCAACGCATATGCCAGTGTACAAAGAATGCATTCGACTTGGAAAGCAGGAGAAAAGAAAAAAAAAAAAACAACCAAAAAACGAAAAGTGCCTGTTTCTATGTATAAAGCCTATCCTATATGTGCTAGTGCAGTTTTACATTATAATAGTACATAAGCAAAGTGCTTATGATATATTTATAAACTTCCACACAGAGACTTTGGGGAAAAAAGCAGCAGTTGTGTTTGCTCACGTTGAATTTCCATCCCTCGAGAAGCGGAGGAGGCTTGTTAAGTGCTGAGAGGTACATTTCAAATTGACATTGTCAGAGGTGTTCCTTTCTTGAGCGCTAGGACACAAGGTCAAAGTGACCCAAGCCCTCTGGGCCTCATCTGTTAAATGGGAATAAATACTAGAGTCTAGCTGAGAGGCTGCCTCTGAAGAATTAAGACAATACAGGCGTGCATAGTACAATGCCCAGAACACAATAAATACTCGGAATATTAGTCATTAGGGTATCGAACATCAACCTGGGTTAAACCAGTGAATAAGTATATTCAGATAACTTGGCTTTAATTGGCTAATGTGGTTGGCTAATGTTTTTATTACGATATCTGTCTGAGAGCAAATTCCAAAAATAAAGACTCCTGACACTTGCTAATATTAACATCTATAAGGTAGCATTTAAATGCCTTTATCCAGGACGAATTGCTGGAGAAGACTATTCTAATGCAACATTTCAGTGTTATGAACAGGGAGCTTTTGCCTTGTAAACTCATGGGGTGAAATCTCATCCCTTGATCTTCAAAGTGTGACAAAGAGCTATTGATTGAGAGCATATTGTCATTTAAATTACAATTAGGGATGGGTGAAAGGTGGTGATTCAACAATTCAAACCTTTCTTTTAATACTGTCAAGGACGACTTAACCTTCACCCAAACACACTTCTAAAACTTGTGAGTTTCAATATGTCTAAAATCAATGTGCTTTTCTTAAAGTAAGAGAATCATGTCATTACTCTCATGTTGAACTCGGTAGTTTTGAATGTGGTGGTGAAAATCTTTCAGAAGGCTTTGCTCTCAGTCACAAAACACTTGTGTCTCAACACAAATCCAGTACTCCATTTGCACTTTAATATGAAATTAAATCATTCACTGCGGTTTTTCCTAGAGTAGCTAGTTATACAAGTATATGCATTTTCAAAAATCAAGTGCTATGTGGGTGATGTATGTTTTAATTTAGAGTATTTTAAATAGGAAACCATCCTTCTGAAGGCACAAATTGCTATGAACTTCATGTCTTTTATTACTGGCAAAATAATGTTCAATTCTAAAGGCATTAGGCAGTACGTATCTTAAACGAGACAATGGACAGAAGGAAACTGTGTATGTGTGTGTCTGGTTATTTATGCTTTATTACCAGCTCTCTTGCATTTTGCCATATGAATATACTTCATAAATAATTTGCTTTGATATTGCAAATACACACACACACACACACACACACACACACACACACCACAAGCTAAGACGCTATGCCTGCAGTGGCGACATGCTGGACTCAATCTCGCAATCTCGTTCTGGCCAAGTTCCCTGCAGCATTTACAGGCATGCAGACTGCGTCAAGACTGCAGCTCAGATCTCCTATGCTGAAGTACAGTTAGAATTTATTTTGTCAAAGCGTCTCTTCTCTCTCTTCCCCTCTCTACTTCTATAATGCATGCACACCTGTCTGCTCTTCTCCCGAATGGCAGGTGTTTACTGGGATGACATATTATGCCAGAGGTGCTTTTGGCAGCCTCTCGTCCTCAGGGCAAGCATTGCTCTGGCAGCAGGAAGTCAGTGAACAGTGCAAGGTCATCCAGCCCCACCATCCTCCGCCCGCCCTCTTCCCTTGTATGGGGCATGAGCTCCAAGGTACCCTTCACTTGCTTGACACATGAGGTCATGGAAGACAGTTTCCAGCTCAGGTATACACCAGCTAAGTGAGAGCACTGACAAGGTAGTTGGGAAACCTACTGGAGCAACTCTGAGGGAGCCTTCAATTCTCGCAACGGTTAGATTTTTTCTTCCTCGCATGGGAGGGAAACCTCTTAAAAGTGTACCCTTCTATACTGCAATGGTGTGTCAAGGCATCTGCTAAACACATGGCAACATCCAATTTTCTATTTTATTTGAGAACTCCAAGTAGAAAAAATCACTTGTGAATGCGATCTTCACATCGTATGATTAGGTAGAGAGAGAAAGAGAAAAATAAAAATGAAAATCAAGCTTACTGCTCAGGTAACAACTTCTCTTCTCTTAGAAAATTTACAAGGACTCATTGTAACCTTGAAGAACAGGAAGGGAGAATTGCTTATCAATATGAATGGGCAATTTATGTTATCAAAACTTTAATGATTTCTAATCATCTATCGTAGGAACAATTAATTAAGGGTCTCATTATGGCCAACTCCTATTTACTAATAAGTTCATTTTGAATGGCAAAGTAGAAACTTGGAGGCAGGATAATTTTTATTGTAATCCACGCAAATATAATTTCTAGATGTTTAGAAAATGAACACAGGAACTCAAGATATTGGGGGGAAGCAAGATGTTTTACTGCCGCCTTGTGGACAATTTTAAAAGAACCGAGTATTTATCTAAACCGGTGGTTAATTTCTGAATCTTGGTCAGTTAGAGAACCAGATAAAATTGGGTCTAAGATAGAAGTAGGATAGAACTAAATATTAAGCTTAGTTAGAATAATATTTCTTTTTTAACCCTAATGATTATGTTATAATATTTCACAAAATTCCTGGAATCAAACGGATGAGGAGAAAGTAGGATAGAATTAAATATTGGTAATAGAATTTAATCAGAATACCATTGACCTGTTTTTTTCTTTTCCCCAATCAGAGAAGTTCCACAGACACTTGGGGGAATGTTCCCAATATATTTCAAGAAAATTTAGAAAATCTCAGTTAGTTGCTATAAAATTAAATGCAGCTCCAGAAAAGCAGTGATAAGAAAAACTGGACATATTCTAGGGTTCAGTCCAGAGTTTAGCTTAGAATGTTTATTTAAACATAACAAGAGTTTATAAACTTGTTTTCTAGGGAGATTTATAGCACTTTCTGATTTTTGGCTGGATTGGAAAAGTCCAGCTTGACTTCCTGTGAAGAACGTCTTCTATAAACCACCTTCTTCTTAAGTTTTGGCATGAAAAATAAATTTTCATTGGATGTACTTCTAATTACAAACAAATGTTCAGGTAGCTGCCTAATTTAAACCTAGTTGTCAATCTCACAGAAATTCCATCCTGGAACTTTTAGAATCATAGAACCACATAAATCCTTGTTGAAAAAAATATCAGCAAATATACTGTAATGTCCAGTACCCCACTGTTTATCTGTTGGATAAATACCAGAAATACTACTTCATTCAGGAAAACGTGCCTTTGCACGTTTGAGGAGTAAATCTAATTTAAAGTTAAAGGAATGAATAGATTTTTAATAAAAATTTTTAAAACAGGTCAAATTATAAAACAAATCCTGTAAAGTTCAGAACATGATTTTCAGTGATTTAATACCCAGTACTGAGTCATTCTATCTTTTTCACTGGGGAGGGGAGGTGACACCTATCTTTGGTGAAATGGTCTGAAAATCAAAGAACAGTTTAATCTAAATTTTGCTCAATAACCTAAAATTTAAACTATTCATTTCTTTTTATTAAACTATCTTACTTTGAGTGAGAGGTGGGTAGATGGAAATTATTGAAATTATATAAAGGTAAACTTGTATTCCTTATCAAACAAGAGTCAATACTCCAAAATCTACAAAGCAGGGTGTAGTTATTTTTCTTGGTCATGAACATGACGAAACTTAAGTAAATATTTTTTTCAAAATACCTGTCCCACATTTGTTGTAAAAAAGGTTTTAAGACCACTGATAAATATACCGATCTCTATTGTTAAAATGAGGGTTCAATTAAGACATTAATCATTTATTTCTCAATGTTTTGAGTGTTCATTAAATGCTATGCACTTTGCTTTTATTCTCATTACAATCTAGAAATAGGGTTTATTATTATCATCTCATTTTTTATAGATTAGAAAATGAAGGCTCAGGAAGGTTAAGTAAACTAGCTGTGGTCACACAGCTTTTCGTTCTTCCAACAGCATCAGTGACTTCATGTGGCTCTCTATCTCCTTGACATACCTTTGGGAAATGAACATCACTTATTTCTTCAGTGTCTGGCAATCCTCTAAGGTGCATTCAGGTTCTTGTCCAAAGACCATCCATGAATGTTCAAGTGATTCTTGAAGAAATGCTCAATCTGTTTATTATTTACTTTTTCATTTACTTAAATAATTAATGTTTTTTTCTATGCTGGATGTCATGCTAGAAACAGAGACACAATAATGCCACATCCTGAATGGTAACTACATTTTTGGAGCTTATGGTTTAGACAGTAAGTTTCAGAAATATAAAAATGACTACAACCCAGTTTGTCATAATATAGGGGAAAGAATAGTAGCTTTGGCATCATGGGAAGTTCAAGTGGCTCTGCTATCTTCTATTTCTGAGAAAGTTAGAAGCTATTTGTCTTTGCCCATGGTTTCCTCTTCCAGGCAAACACATTTATTCTGAAGCTTAGCATAATGCACGTAACGGTCCTGACCAAAAGTAGGTATCTCATGTGTAGTGACAATTACTACAACAGGTCAGGAGGACAAAGAGACATGTATGCAATTCAGTAATCACACCAAAGGTACTCTTCTAATGGTACTAACAAGGTTCTCTGGTAACCTGGGGAGGGCAACATGCTGGCAGAGAGTGACGAAAATGTCACATCAGAAGTGATATTTGATTCGGATCTTCGTGGATGAGAAGAAGCCTGCTGGGCACAGGGACCTTCATGTACAAAGACAAAGATGGCTATTTTTACAGGACCAGGAAGTAAGGGGTATGGAGGACTGGGCAACGATTGCTGTCCGTTCTCAAAAGTCATGTATTCCCCAGTATGAGGAGATTACCCTGTAAATAATTTTGTAGCAATTCCTCCTGTATCATTTAGGAATCTTTGCACGTTTAAGAAAATGAAACTCAGATGAGATTAAATAAATAAGGAATTTTTTTTTTGGTTCAAATAACTGGAAGCTCAAAAGTGACCCTAGCTTCAGGTGAAGCTTGATCCAGATGTCATCATACCCTACTATTCCGTCAGCTCTTCTGTCTTCCATATGATGATGTCATCTACAGGTGAGGCTCCACTCTTGGCAGCAACAACGTCTGGAAACAGTGAAGTCAGGTCTCATGGGCCCAACAGGGTCACATGCTCATCGTTTTAGCAAATACTCTGTCCTAGCAAAAAGTTACTCTGACTGGCATAAGCATTCCCCAAGACCAGGAATACTTCCACCCAAACCATGTGGCAGTGAATGAGAGGGGTAAAATATAGGAGCTGTAAGCCAAAAGGAGAAATGCAACCAACGAAAATCTAATACGCTCCTCTTGTATAATGGAGTCTCAATTGGAGTTAATCCCTGGCGTGGCTGGCATCCAACTCTCTTTTAAATGAAACAAAACCAAGAAGAAACGGAGTATGTATATTTTCCTATTTTTACACAAGGAATATATCACTGACACATGTTTGAGATACAGCAATGAATGATATAGCTAAAAAGAATTCCAAAAAATTTTATTCTCCGATTTATCAAGTGTATCCACAAAGGAAGGACTTAACTCTGAATCAAGTACATTTCAAGGCTAATTCTGAAGCGCATACTCCTAGAATTCCTCTTTAGTTCATATTTTTTGAGAGTCCAATTTTTTATGCAGACACAGGCCAGAATACGTTTAAATATGATTGGCAACAAGAAAATCTAAATAAAACATTTATTGTATTTTTCCTTTGTGTTTCCCAAAACGTTTCCCTTGCGTAAGCTTCTAATATCTCTAACTGTAGATGTGTCATCATTACTTAGCTGGAATGTTTGCGTTATTAGAACCACATTAGGCAGTAAGCAAAAACACATGCCCAGGAGTCTAGTTATGAGATTTGTGCATGTTTTCTTTGAGTTGAAACAAAAGAATAATGACCAGCAGCATTCAGCAACTTAGCCTTGTCTCTATCCTATTAGGATCACAGTCCCAGGAGAGAGCTCTGGTTTTAAAAGCTATTTGCAAATGGAGAGCGACTCTTTTTATTGTAATTTTTCACAAAGCAGTTGCAGAATAGAGCAAGGGGAAGTACACAACGTCAGGACTTGAGGATGTCCTTTTTTTCTGAAGTGATTAGTGAATGACCAAAATGTTAAGGATTTTTGTTTTTCATTTAGTAATGGAGGGAGATTTTTCCATTTGCTGCTTTGAGCTTATGGAGAAGGGGGTTTGGAACATTCAGATTGATGATGTACCTTGATTAGGTGGGATTATAGTAATGGCAGAAAGTCGTGCCATAATTTACGTTTATCCTTAGTAGAGTAACATGTATGTTATCTTATCCAAAGTCCATAAATTAAGTCTACTGAATTATAACTTCATCACGTCCCTCTATTCAATGGTGTTTCAATGTATCTTACCAGAGACAGTCCCTAAATTTTGACAATTTAGTTGAGACGTCCATTCATTTATTGAATGTTTATGGAGTCCTACTATGTACCAGGCACTGTTAGAGTTCCTCCAAAATGGGGAAATCGACACACTCTCTACCCTCATAACAATAACGTCAGGAGAGTGTGAAGGAATAATTACAAATTTGAAGAATATTTTTTAAAGTTTATTTATTTCAAGAGACAGAGAGAAGCAAGTGAAGCGCGGGGGGCGTGGGGGGAGAGAATCTCAAGCAGGTTCTACACAGTCAGTGAAGAGCCCAATGTGGGGCTCAAATGCACAAACCATGAGATTATGACCTGAGCTGAAGTCAGATGCTTAACTGATTGAACCACCCAGGCGCCCTGAAGAACATTTTAAGAGAGAATAATTAGTAAAGAGACTATGAGAACATATGAAAGATGGATCTAGTAGCCAAGTAGAGCAAGTGGTCAGTGCCGATGCCCCTGAGGAAGTGACTTTTAAGTTGAGATCACACAGATGAATAAGGATTAACTGGGTTTCAAGTCTCCGAGTTAAGAGAGAGTGGGACTCAAGGCAAAGAAAACATGGCAGCATGTTCATGGCAGCGAGGACTCTGTGGTGGTGGAATACATCCTGTAGGGCCTTGACATTAAGGCCAAGTGTTGGTATTTTATCTTATAGGCAATGGGAAACCATTGTGGGATTCTAATTTGGGAGTGACATGACCAGATCTGAATATTTCATGGTCACTCAGGCTGCTGTATAGGGCATGGCTTTCTACATGTGCATAGATTATAAGTGTTTTCATTAAAAGAATGGTCTCATTCTTGTTATGAAACTCTTCCTCCTTATTTGCTTCGATATGGCAACAAGGACTCTTGGCTTAATGCCTTCAGATACCAGATCAACAATGAGCAGATTCATTCCAACAACTGATTTCAACCAACTTTTTAAATGGAATTGTACAGCTTTAGGTTTTATGTGTTTTTTTCCCCAATGGGTAAGTAGTCTGTCATTGCCAAATTGAGGAATATGTAAAAGTTTTAGCCGTGGAAGTTCTTTTGGAGCTAGCCAGAACTAAGGTCAATCAATTGGCAACTTTTAAAATTAGTCCCAGTGGGGGCACCTGGGTGGCTCAAACGGTTAAGGGTTGACTTCGGCTCAGGTCATGATCTCATCAATGGTGAGTTTGAGCCCCACAGAGCCCACTTCAGATCCTCGGTCCCCCTTTCTCTCTGCCCCTCCCCAACTCATGCACACACCCTTTCTCTTTCTCTCAAAAATAAGTAAACATTAAAAATTAGTCCTACTAAACTACCTTCTTGTAATTATGTCCCCCCATCCCATATTATAACCCCATAAGGTTTCAGTCATAGGACATAGGAAATTATTGAAGGACTGATTTTTCTAGTTGTACCTTTCAAGAAGTATATACCACTCGGTATATGCCAGTATGCAAGAAGTTATATCCCTATAGCAAGAGACAGAAGAATGTATGTCCCAGAAGAACAGAAATGTTCCACTTCTTTCATTTATTCTTTGAGTCATTAACAGAAAATCAAATATATTGAGTCTGATTATACTGGAGAAACAGAACTTCCCATTTTCTGGTGAATGAGCTTTAAAGGATGAAATTCCCTCCCTTCCTGCTTTGGTCAGCTAGGCATCACAGGGCCAGATTCAGGCCCATCTCTGGGCAAATGACATTTAATATGCATTCAATAGCCTAATAAACCTAGAGTTCACTTACATTCAACTTCCTTTTCATTCCTTTGCTCAAGTCTTCTCTTTATTTACTTCTAACGGGCATATTCCTAGAAGTCCCCTCAAGTAGTTTTTTTTTTTTTTCTAACAAGGTAGAGGTGTAAATAAACGGAGTTTTTGCTTAGATTTTCCCAACCATAACTCCCTATCACCCGGCCCTTTTAAGTGTATTGAAGTAAGTGTTAAATAATATTTCAAAATCATGTTTCCTACTCTGAACTAGCTGTGATTGACATGTTCCAAGGCAACTCAAACAGGCTGTCTGCAGTAACTGCCTCTCCACCCCTACCCCCCGCTTCTGCCTGCACGCAGTCAATAAGACAGTGGATGCTAGAGTTTGGTCCAGCCTTCTTGGCAATGGATCTAAATGGGCTGCACCTTGGGGCGCCTGGATGGCTCAGTCAGTTAAGCGTCCTACTTCAGTTGAGGTCATGATCTTGCGGTTTGTGAATTCGAGCCCCGAGTCGGGTTCTGTGCTGACAGCTCAGAGCCTGCTTCTGATTCTGTGTCTCCCTCTCTCTCTGCTCCTCCCCTGTTTACACTCTGTCTCTCTCGATTAAAAAATTAAATAAACATTAAAACAAAAAATGGGCTGCGCATCTGATCAGATTTTAGGACAGCAAGGTCAGACCCAAGCAAGGATCTTAGTGAACTATGGGGAACACTTCCCTGCCGTGGCCGCCCCTCATGTGAGTGCAAACAGGACTTCAAATGAAAGGGAAAGGACAGCCTCACAGGAATTGAGCCACTACCCCTCTCAGCCCATCTCCTTTCCCTGCAATCAGTACAAATCCTGTGGGTCCATCAGTATTTTCAACTAAAAAGGAAATATTTTTGTCCTGTGGTCATTACAGCCACTGGAGAGAAAGAGAGGTGCTCCATTTTTTATTTTTTTCTTCCGTCATCAACAGGTCTTTTAAAGAGACAATATTCGATTAATTTTCTTTCTTTTTTAAACATTAAACGTTTTGGTAGTTTAAATGGGTTTACTCAATTCCAGGACATGGATAGTTAGGGCATCAGCAATGCCCCCAACCTAATGTCATTAAATGTTCAACAATGACTTTAAAATAAGTAGCTTTTTGGAAGTTATGTCTTTGAAGTTTCATTAATTAGTCATATCATTGGAAATGTATGGCTAAAGTAAATTACAGTGTTTAAAATATCTACTCTTTCAATGTGAAAAATGAAAGGATCCTGCTACCTTGTCTTTATACTAATGAAGATATTATTAATTGGTTTAGCAAAAACATAGATCTAACCATAATGTGCAACAGTTATTAAAGATAATTAACTACAGATCATTGGTTTGAAACATCTAGTCCAAAATGATTTCTGAAGGGCACATTATTCTACGAGATAAAATAATTAAATTTCTAACTGCTGCATGAGACAACTGTGGCATATCTAGCGTTTTAATTTCTTTTGTTCTATTCTCAGGGTACTCTTACTGTTTTAGGTTTTGAAAAAGCTACCCGTGTTTCACAGTGAATTCTCTGTTCAGCATGTTTTGCCGAAATCTTTCATGTCTATGGAAAAATTATGATTGAAAGAAAAGGATTACAATGACACGAGACCTAATAAAAAGCCCACATAAATTCAGCCTCTTTTTACTGGAGAGGGAAGTGTGGTAAATCAGACAAATCGAAAACTAAACAAGTTACTTTAATGAAATACCTTTCACACACATCTCTCACAGAATGTATTTTAAAACACGGAAAGCCTCTCATGTACAAAATAAATAAGGGAAAAAAAGAAGTATGAACAAATGCCAGGAACTCGTGGATTAATGAATAATGTAATTATGTGCATACACATAAAATAAAATTAAACAATTACAGTAAAAACAATTGAGTCACTAGAACAGACGGCTGTTTATGAAAAGCTGTAAGATGAGAGGCAAAAAAAATTCTGACCATGTTTCTAAAAATTGTTTTACTTGGGATTTCCTATTTGAAAAACAGTTAAATTAAAGGGGAAAATTAAGACTCAGATGTCAATAACAGTAGTTTTAGGAATCCTAAATGAAATTATGACCATAATATTTAACAATGCTAGCACATTAGAATGTTCATTGGTGATGATATTCAAAATGAGACCTGCAGTCCATATTAGCCTCAAAGTCGGATATTCAAATTTTTAAATATTTATTGTATCATCTTGTGACCAGGAACTTGCTTTGTATAAAAACCAAGAGTGAAAAATAATAGCGATATGCTTCCTTTGAAGAAGCAATTCAAATTTATATTAAGTCTAAATTCATAAATCCTGCCTTAATTCGTGGGAAGCCTTGTAAGGGCAATGTGTTTGGAGTCCCAGCTCAAGGCTTTGGCATGAATTATTATTTTTAGAAATATTATTAATATCTTTAATCCAGTAAGTGTAGTCTTGGTAAAATAGGATTAAAAAACAAAAATAAAGGAATTTCTTGCTAGGACGCAAGTATTGAAAGAGAAAATTTTGAACTTATAAAGTTTATACTGATGCTGATTCCAGATACTTGGAAAGAACACAACCAAAATATTTAACGCATGCCTTTTTTTGTCCCACATACAAAAAATGTAGAATTTCCTAAAAAAAATGTAAAATAGGAAGGGAAAAATAGGTTTGGAGACTAAGAGTGAGTAAAATCATTATAACCTCCCTACCACAGATCCATGTTTCTGAAGATGTGTGCTTGGTGCCCCCTAAAAAGAAAGGAAAAAAATGTTCTTTGGTCAAAGTTTAAGAATAAAGCATGCTATATGTCCCTTTTACAGATATGCAGGGCTCAGAAGCACAATCAAAGGTTCTGAAAAGCCCTGTAATCACGCTGTTCAATTAACCTAGCTCTCAGACGTTGATTCTCCTGAACCCTAAAACTTTAGGGTACCCTGAGGAATAAGTTTGGCCTGATTTTTCAGGACCCCCCCCAAAGTCCCTTTCCACAGCCCTCTGGTGTCACACTCTGTCATCTTCAGCCACCTACTACATCTTTTCTTCTTATTGAAACCATTTTAGGGCTTCTGGGAGATATTTACAACTCAGTGTGTATTTAAGTTGCCTCCTTTTCTTTCCAAGGACTATTTACTTTTAAATGTATTATTCTAATTACAGAATAAAAGAGTTTACAAATAAAAGACTTATCTGGTATGGTAGAGCATGGGGTTGTGGGCAAAGAAGATGTTTAAGTCTTCCTGAGAGTGTAACACACAAGTAACTTCTTCTTACATAGATGAGGAATCAGATGCTTAGATGAACAATGGACTTTGCCAAGGGCATGTGGCCACTAACATCCAAAGCTGAGGCTTGAACCTGTGTCCTCTTACTGTCACATTCAGGGCTGTGCTCTCTAATAGTTTTGTACACAAATCTAGAGGTAAGTAAGCTAAGTATCCTAAATGTGACCCCAAGTATCAAACTCACAGCCTCCAAGTTGCATTTAGCAAACGGATGTATTTGTTTTTTGCTCAGTGTTTAGCTTACAAAATAATTAGTTGTCAACAATTAAAAATCAGAAGGTTCCATGCAAGGGGTTCTGTCTTCCTCTGAAAAAGTAGAAGACCTTGTCATATCGGACCCCCTGGATGGAGCGGTCATGGTCATCAGCTGACCCTTCTCTAACTATTGAGCCATCATCCCCTTCACTTTTTTAAGCCCTCCTTGATATAGTGAGTGTTGGTTGCCATTTATTGCCTTACTCACATTGTTGAGTAATTCCTATCAGACTTGCTTCACTCCTTTGGATTTCCTACTTGCATTTTGTGGTTAATTCTAGTTTCAATTCCTGGTCTCAAGAGTCTTATACATCTGACCCATTATGATTTCAGAGAATTCTGAAAATTCTCTTCATTTCCTCTTCACTGCCCTGAGGGGCAGCATTTTAAGTTGATCACCAGAATGTTGCCTGTAGATAAGTCACTGGAACCTGACCTGACTCAACATTCTGAAGTGAATCCAGGGCTCACCCACTGTTTTGGGTAACCCTGATGCAAGCCTTTGGCTATTCCAAATCCAACCACACCAGCTTGCCTATCTCCACCACCAAACACTGTAGCAGAATTGTGCAGCTCACATTGCATGGGGGTGGAAAGCAGTGGTATTTTTAACTAGTGTCTCAATAATGACTTGGTCAGAAGACTGTCTTTCTTCTTATATTTGAGACCCTATGCATCTTTTCATAGGACAGACAATCCAAATAATTACAACAATAGCTCAGTGATTCATGACATTTAAGAAATGCAGATGTTCTTCTCCTTCACTGGATTTCACTTGGTACAGCCTAAAGAATTCGTGATGTATGTTTTCAACTACAATAGCAGAACTTTCCATGGGCCATATATTTGCGTTTGAGGGCTTACCCGCAAGACATAAATTTTAGCAAAAAAGACGGCTTGCTTCTAAGTCCATTTTTTAAGTTTATTTATGAGAGAGAGAGAGAGAGAGAGAGAGAGAGAGAGAGAGAGAACATGCAATCAGGGGAGAGGCAGAGAGAAAAGGAAAGAGAGAATCCCAAGCAGGCTCTGCATGGTCAGCAAGGAACCCAACATGGGGCTTGATCCCACGAACCATGAGATCATGGCCTGGGCCAAAATTAAGAGATGGACACTTCACCCACTGAGCCACCCAGGCCCCCCTAAGTCTATTTCTGAAAATCAGAAAAATGAGCAGTCAACACAGGCATCACTACCAGGTCTATAATTGCAGCCTGAGCTCTGAAGTCTGAGCCAGGTTTCTTCTGCCTCCTCTTCTGAGCGTCAGCCGTTCACACGCCTGTCCTCCTCTGTTGCTGCGGGAGTGAGCTGAGGGGAGGTTATGGATGTGCTGCAATCAGATGGAGAGGTGGAGCCATCTGCTCTAACTTCCCAAGTTATTGTTGGCTCTGTAGCTGCCGCTTTGGTTTGGGTCTTTTAACAGTTCATTTAACTGAGGAGGAGGGAGTGGATTCAGAACAGGAGGACTTGAGTATTGGTGACGTTTCATTGCAGATTTTCTGCTCTTCTTTGTAAGTGGGTCTTTCGAATCCCTTCTCTTTTCTCTTGTCTCAAACTCACTTTTTATTTATTCCCCCCCCCCCCTTTTCCTTTCTTTCCTGGCAAGAAACTGCTACTCCTGGATGGTTACTGAGTCAGTTCTTCCCAGCACTGACCCCAGCAAATTCACCACCAGCAATCAGTTACTCATGATACTTAAAATGTTTGGTACATAGTGTCTTCTGGGATATTCTTGTTGCTTTTGAATTGCATCCAATAATATGGATTCTTACTAAACAGTACCACAAGTATGTCCTGTTAACATAGGTGTTCTAGAGGTTTTTGGTTGTTTTTTTAAAGATGATTAAGCATTATTTCTATTGAATGATGGGTTCTATTTTGGGTGAAGGAAAGGTTAGGTGGAACCTTTCATTTTTCAGTTTCCACAATTTTTCGTTCCCTTAAATGTATTCCATATCCTCTCTCACTCCCATGTAAGGCACTTCACCTCCAGGAAAATAATTATGTTCAAATGAGATCACAGTAACTTCCAACTGCTCTGAATATTACCTTACTTTTCAATTGTGCAACTGGATCCCTATACAAAGAAATATTTGGGGGTGTCTGGGTGACTCAGTCCTTGAGCATCCAACTCTTCATTTCAGCTCAGGTCATGATCTCACGGGTCGTGAGATCGAGCCCCATGTTAGGCTCTGCACTGACAGCTTGGAGCCTGCTTGGGATTCTCTCTGCCCCTCCCACTTGCATGTCCATGCTCTCTCACTCACTCTCTCTCTCTCTTTCTCTCTGTCAAAATAAATAAAGAAATATTTTACTTTCTTCTTGTTCAATGACATAACTACACAGTGATCTGTCTCCCTTCTTCTTCAATAATTTTTTCTTAATTTGGACAATAGACAAAGAGGCTTGCAACTTGAAAAATGAATACATAGATAGGAAATAAAGGAGGCTTAGCAGATATGAGGGCTTTTGTTATTAACTTACTACACAAAATGTAAGAAAAGTCAATGCTAAAAGAGGATGTACAATTTACAAATTCCTTCCAAGGAGGAACCCCAAGAAGAAAAAAAAAAGGAAACAAAAAAGTGTCTGATCCACTCATTGATTAAAAACAAGTAAATTATGGGGCACCTGGGTAGCTCAGTTGGTTGAGCAGCTGACCTTTGATTTTGGCTCAGGTTATGATCCCAGAGATGTGGGATCAAGCCCCATGTCAGGTTCTGTGCTAAGTCTGGAGCCTGCTTGGGATTCTCTCTTTCTCTTTTTCTGCCCCTCTCCCCTACTCATGGTCTCTCTATCTCCAAAAACAAAAACAAAACAAAAACAAAAAAGTAAGTTATGGCATAGGCCATCATTTTTTTTCCTTCTTCACTATAGCTTTCCCCCACTGAGTTCAAATGCAGCTTCAGACTCCTTCTCACTTCCAAAACCCTGCACAGGCAAAGGCAACAGAGTGACACATCCTAGAGAGAAAGGACTCCCTCTGACACTCCTATCATTAGATAGGGCTCTAATATCTTGACTCTCAGCTAAACAGTTCACCATCTGTGGACAGGAACCATGTCTATAGGGTCTATCATGGGGGATCAACAACTATTTCTTAATAGACCAATTTATTTCATGGCAGGTGAGTGGTGTCTCCTGCCACATGGAGGATTGAAACTAAGAATGACAGTGCTTTGGCTACATGAAGATTTGCAGTATTTGACAACGAACATTAGAATCAACAGACTCAACTTGGAAGCCCATCTCTGTCAGTTACCAACTGTACGATTCAAGTGAGTCAATAGGATTCTTGACCCATTTCCTGTAAAAAAAAAAAAAAAAAAAAAAGTGGTACCCAAACAACACTCACTTCATAAGGCATAAAGTTGGAATTCAAGGGGATAAATGCTAGGGTGGAAAACTCAAACAGAAGCTGCGTGCATCCTGCAAATGAATAAAGTGGGCCGTGTATGAGACAGTACATGGCAGCTGAGTTTCTCTCATTTGTAGGGAGTGGTGGGCCCCGTAATAACGCCGAAACTTTGTGTCCATCAAAAGGGACAACTGTTCCTACTTGCCTTTAGCCAGTTTTTGCAATGGAAAAAAAGTGGGGACGTGGAGTTGCCAGATTTTCCGGGAAGCTGGAAATCCGGACTTTTATGCGAAGCCTCCCAATTTTGAGCCGTTGGCAATTAATCCAAACTTAAAGCACTGTGCAAGCCAAACAAAACACATCTGCAGGCCGCATACACCCCAGGAGCCTCCATTTGTGACCCCTGATACACATGAACATATTTGCAACAGAACCTGCCTCATTACAGATAGTCCATAAATATTTGCCTCATCCTTTCCTTGTAGGAGATATCCAGGATGAGAAAAGAAAAAAGATTTTATGCGAGCTTTCCAGGAGGGTATCTGACTGCTCACTCCTGAGGCTCAGATTTAGGAAGGCCCATAGTAAGATGTTTAGTCTTAAGGACTAAATGGTCTATTGGCCATTGAGAAATGCTGACCCATGGGTATAGCGTGTGTTGGGAAAATTGATTTGTAGCCTGTGACTTTCTAAGTTTCATGTTTGTTCGAAAACACGCCTGTAAAAGATGGCTCAGCCTCTTCGCGAGCCCAGCAAGGAAAATTCACCATTTCCGCTGCTGGGCTGAGTTCCTTTGAATTCCAGTAAGTGAGCAAGCAGCTCCAGTCTGAGGAGTTTCCTTGGTCTTGAGAGGAGCAGGACCTGGTTTTAATGGGCACATCTTCGTGCTGCTCACTCCTTAAGTAGTTTCACTTACTTTTTAACTGTTACATGCCAACAAAACAGGTTGCTTAATTGGTTTGACCTTTCACAGTATTTTTTAATTTTTCAATCTTAGTTTCGTGGTTCCATCTGGCCCTTTAAAACGACATCTGGTTAACTGTACTTAACCAGCTGATCACTGTACAGTTATTTTTAAATGTAATGTATGCTTAAACAGATGTTATTTTTATAGATGTGGATCTAAACTGCACTTGTGTACGTGCTATGTCTGCATAAACTCTTTCTGCAATTCAAATGTTGACACCCAAAATTACAAGCCAGAATGCGTATGAACTCCACTATTATGGTACTGCACTTTTGTGCCGCTTGTTAGGTAAACATCAATTCAGTTCTTTTTTTCTCTCTTCATTGCACATAAATAAAACATTAGCATTTAGTTTATAAAGTGATGAACATTTTGCTGTGTTGGATTTAGCTTTATAAATACAACTGCTGTCAGCAAGAAAAAAGGATTTATTGAATAAATAATAAGAAAGCTAAGGGAAAATGAAAATATATATATTATGCAAAACATGGTATCTGTCAACAGGTCACAAAGGGGCCTCAATGCTTTTGGTGTTGCCGTCAGAGATAATCCCATCTCTGGCACACTGTGTGTGTCGTGGTCCGGACCTTCCCCTCACGGTAGGTGTTGGAGATTTAATCCAGGAAGCACACTATAGAAAATAATTTATTTTGTAGAACCCTGAATGCTTTAACTGTCCAGGGCATAATTAACATTTAGAACAATTCAAATGTCTTCTTCCACGGGCATGGAAAACGCGGAGAAAACTTGATGAAAGGAAAATCTAAGGGGCCATTCAATTTTACAGTTTTCTTTTTTTTCTTTCTTTTTTTCTTTCCTATCCAAAGAGAGAAAAGAGAAGACCACAGCAGTTCATAGATAGACCAGGAAAGGCTTTCTGATGGTGCAAGCATCCGTACCACGCAGCCTCTCTGGTTTGCGAGAGAAGGCCATCTCCAAAGACCCTTGTGGTGGGATACTTTGCATAAGACACAAGGTTGAGCCTTGCACCTGACACACAGAAAGTGGTCACAGTAGAAAATATTTTGCCGAGAACTTTCAAAGTATCATTCTCAAGGTTAAAAATTGCTGTTATACATAATACCTCAGTAATTGATAGACATTTGGGCTCTCCAGAGTCCATTTTCAGTGAAAAACACCACATAACATCTGTTCATAAACAGTCCTTCTGTGAAAACACTGACACAGGTCTTGAGCTTCCACGGGCTCAATTCCCCTGCCATGTGCAGATGGCACGGTGTATTTATACAGCCAAAGCCTGTGTAACATAAGTACAGCCATATCTCCAGGTAAGACTTCAGGCAAGCGTGTGCTGCCATCGCTCGGCCTCACCCCAGCTTGTTCCAGGGGTTCCTTCTGACACAAAGACAAATTGTTTTCCACTAATGTGAGGGATGCGTCGGGAAAAAATCCCCCTCGGCAATCCACATCTAACTCTACAGAGATGAGGACGTTTTCTAGGCTTTTCAAAAGATTCCCTGGAACACCTTAATGAAAACCTAATTAGGTTACAGAGGTATTTACGAAACCAAGTATGACTGGGATCACGCCGTTGTCTTTTTTATTGTTTTCTTTGGGCCTCGGCACTTGACGTGTGATGTTTACGTGGAATTAATTATTATGACTCCAAGTAGAAAGTTTGGGGTTAAGGCTTTAAGCCATTAATGTTCAACTTTTCAGTAACGATCACAAGGGGGAAAGTATCGTTTTTTCTTTTTTATTTGTTTGTTTTGTTTTGTTTTTTTACTGAGCATTTGTGAAGAAACACTTAAGAGACTTTCAAATCCTGGGGAGTTTTCATCCTTTTCAAATCTGGTTTCCTTATTAATCACTGAGATGCTGGTCCTTCGATCTTCTCTCAAATTGTTCTTTCTCAGAAACCAGGCAGATTTCAAGGGCAAGCTTCCTCAGGGCTTGGGGGCCCCAAAGATCACCCAAATAAACAGAACGAGGAAGCCATACACATGCATAACCCGGGTTTATTTGTACCTGTCTTTGTTACACAGCTGTAGGGCATATGAGAGTCACGATCAGAGAAACATATCTACGGTACCCTACTGTAACATAAACTATCCGTATTTCATTCTCCATGAGCACCACAGGCAAGTTCTTGCTGTATTTGACCAGCTGGGGTCAAAAATGCTACCCAGGGCTTAGAGCTTTCCATCCCAGCTCCAACGTCCATTTCAACGCCCGTGTTCTGGTTTGTGCATTTCAAAGATGCTTTTGCAGCATTTATGAACCCTCAACGTATTTATGGCTTATCAGCTCAGGCTACACAATCCACTTTGGGGCAGATTTGCAAGAGAAACAAAATAGCCATTTGAGGGTATGATGTTTGGTTGTTATGTCTGGCTGGAGGAAGAGAACTCCTGGAGAAATTCTCCTGGAGGGACAGTCGTAGGGGTCTGTTTCTATGCTGTGGGGGGGGAAAAAAAACAGTCACATTTTCATGTGTGCTTTTCTCCAGTCATTCCTCACAACAAACCTCACCTGAAACACAGGAAAGAAACCAATCACAGTGAAAACAAAGTGATACCTTTAGATCACACACAAAGCAGGACTGCTTTTCACTAAATACTGAACTGCATTACTTGGATGAGACGATGCAGTTAGGAGTATGAAGAGAGACCAAATGCAAATCAGGTGTTGCAGTTGAGACCACACATGCTATGTTAGGCAAAACTTTTCTGGTTTTGATGATTAATTCCTGGGTTTTTTTGATATTTCATTTTTTTTCCTGGAAAATTTAAAGTTGAGGGATGAACAGTCACTTTTAACCTGACTGAATGCACGCATAATGATAAGAGGCTGGGTTTGGTGGAAATCTTTTTATCCTATTTTTATCAATAGGTTCATTATGACATTATTTATAAGAGTGAAAAAATGGAAACAATATTCATGATTATTAACAGAGGACTGATTAAGTAAGCATTGACAGGGTAAAATTATGTCATTATGCTAAGTGGGGAAAAAATCAAAATGGCACATACACTATGCAGTCTCAACTAGAAATATGACATAGAGGGGAAAGAACCTGAAAAAAAATATGCCAATATTCAGAATAGCTCTTCCTGGGTAGTAGGATTATGACCTATTTTTATTTTCATCTTCTTGTTTTTATGTATTTCCCAAATGTTTGACACTGAACATAGACTTCTTTAATAATCAGGAAAAGGTGATGAAAAGCATCATCAAAACATTTTCTCCTAAGAAAGGCATTTGTTATCCTAATAACATGAGTTCCTGCATGTTTGGGCAAGAATGTAAGTGGATATGAAGTATACTGAGTTCTATTTTTGTCAGAATTTTTATTAAATTTGGGAGGGATGGTTTAGGGAAGTCTTTCTCCTCCCGATAATCTGCTGCCTAGTTGGTGAAATAATGCCCTAGGTGATCTCCCTGACTGTATTAATCCCTGTCTTTCTCCCTTCCTTTTGTCCTTTTTTCCCTTCCTTAATAAATATGTACTGATTACTGACTCTGTGCCCAGGTGCCCAGAGTAGGAGCTGAAACACGGCTTCCTCCGTGTAATCTGCAGCAGACGATGGGAGACAGTTGATAAAGTAACGAAATATCCAAGGGATGCAGAAATAAAGTCACAGTTGTGACAAAGCAGTGTACCTGAGGGGAGGGAGCTGAGCACCTTGGCATTTGCAGAGGAGGAGGGAAGTCCTCTATATAGCAGGGGTATTTGTGCAGGGAAACGAAAGCCTAAGCAACTAAGTGCTTGTACCAAGTATGAGGGAATGCAGGAGGGTCTGTGCTGGGTCCTACACTAAGTACTGGTCCGGCCAGTCTTAAACCCTCTCACTACCCTTAGAGCATTTAGTACCCAGCAAACACTCAACTATTTATTGAATTGGCTTCATTCGGAAGATACACCATTTAAGTCTTCATAAAACAGTAGGGCCCTACAGACTGAATTAAATCCTACCAGTCTATAGGTGGCCATAATTCCACCTCTAAAAACAGCCTGCCTTCCCTGAGGTCCATCTTGCAACCAGACATTAACTGACTCGCTGTTTTTGAATAGGAAGGCTCTTGTAGAAGCATGGAGACTCGAGATAGTTTAAGATGCATTCTGCATTTCAGTGGAGCGCAAGTTTATCTCTATGCGGTGCCTTGATGTTAAGGCAGTAACAAATATGAATATCAGACTACGCAAAATTATTGCTGAGTCCCTAGAATGCTCTAAACTGATTTCTAAACATTTTAATGCAGTGTCAAATGATCAGTTAGTACTGTTAGCATACATGGCTAGCTGCTTATAATTCTTAATGTTTTTCCTCCATAAAAAAAATATTCTGGCTTAATCTCAAAATCATCAAAGAGACTAGCCATCGGTTGGCCCAAACCACTCATTCTTTCTGAGTTTGTAGCAATTACTTCCCACAAAGAGGATGCCCACCCAGCTGGAAGGAAGCTGAAAGAGCAAAAGAATTTTTGCATTGCTGGATGCCAAGAGAGGCTTCGAGTTCTTCTTCCCCAGTGGGTTGATCAAATCAAGCATTTGTACCTTTGAAAATGTAAGTAGTCCTATGTTCCTCAGCTTGATGAGGGCAATGACATATCCACTCTTAATGAGGGAATATCACTCTCAAATAAGGTCAGATTTAAAAATTAAGAAGAAAATAGAATGATGATCACGGCGATAATACATTTTCCATAGAAGAGTGCCCAGGAAGCGAAGGTCATCAATGATAAATATGGGAAATGATGAACCTTCCACCTCCAACGAAAACAAGATGTTGATCACGAAACTATATCCAGTGCCTAGTATTTAAAAATTTATCATAAATAACTATCGCCTTCCAGACATGTATAATTGATCCTGCGTGTATCAACAGTAAGTTCCTTTTCAGGTTTTTTTTCCACATTAACTTCTTTTTACATGGTATTATTTTCTTTAAATGGCATTTCCACTGACAGCTATGCCGAATGCACTGTATAATTATCGTGTCGTCAGTTTCTTTTTCTACAGTTCTTTTTAATTACAAAATAATACCCTTTTGAAGCATACATCTTTGATATCTTAACCATCGTTGGGTCAATATAGCAGTGTGTGCTCATTATCAATATATTTTAATTATTTCATTCTTTCTAATGCCCCATTTTTGTTTTCCATGAACTGCCAGGTAACTATGTTTGTATCAGGATAAATAATTAACGTTCTCTGGAGCAAAAATGACTGTTATTTTCCTTTTTTCTTTTTTTTTCCCCAGACATGGCAATACAATAAATAGGCATTTACGTAGATTGACTAAGTGTATGTTTCCCCCCTTAGGGCAACAGTAACTTATTGGTGATTCAAGAACTGTTTTTGGAAAAGCTCAGAATTGCCGAGAAGCAAAGCTTCTGGGCTACTAACTTCTATTTAAACAAAGCAATGCTGCTTTCATAACACAGTTAAATTCCCCTCCGTCCTACTTCATGCCTTAATTCATCCCCCAAAGCAGGTATAAGTTGTCCAAGTTATATCTGCCAAGAAGATTCATATATATAAAATTACTATGTTATTTTTTTCATTTGGAAAAATATATATCTAAAGTAAATTCTAATTACAGGAGGCCACAAAAACATGAACAATTCTACTGATATTCATTGAGAAGAACTTATGAGGAGTTACAAGTTCAAAAACAAAACAGATTAAGGTGAAGTTCAGTAGGTAATGCTTGAGGCAAAGACCAGGGGCTAGGTGAGTGGACTGGAGAGTTGGGGGGCAGGCATAGAATTACAGTAAATTTCATTTCTTCATTGTTAGTGTGAAATTGTTTGTTAGCAATCTTTTCTCTATGGTGCTCTTCCAAAAGGAGGGATAAGCTGTGTGACTGTGGGCAGGTTACTTAATTTCTCTGTGTTGCAGCTTTCCCAAGCAGGGGCTAATAAGACAGACTGCACGCATGGTTATGATGCCAGTTTTATAATGTCAAACGCTATATCGAGACAGATTTCAAATTCCTACGGTTCTTCAAGCTAAACATCCCAACATCTTTAGCCATTCCTCAAATTAGAAGCTTTCAAAGGTCCTCACTGCTTTGGTCATTCTCCTTCTGCCTATGCTCAAGTCTGAGGGCCACTGATGAACTATGGACACTCCAGGAAAAATCGGGGCTGTGAAGAGAGCAAGACACAATAACCTTCCTCTGCATTTCCATCCAGCAATAAAACTGAAATAGTTTTACCTGTGAATTTTCAGCTTTCTGATTTTATCTATTTTTCCTCCTCTCTTTGTATTATTTTAACGTCTGATAAGTGTGTTGCTGATTCTGTTCAATGCCCCCCTATATGCTGATTACTGGGCTTGGTGCCAGAGGACACAATATTATAATGCCTGTCTTAATCCCTTCATTTATAACAGTGCTAAACTAGATAGAGCTAAGGGCTTCCCTTTATTTTTGATAATATTCTCACATATAAGGAATAAATATATGGTGATTTGATAAATCCCCCACTGGGAATGAAAACAGTTAGAAGAACCAGATTCTCCCTGGAGAATCAAGTAAGTGAGAGGAGACAGGCAAAAAGCTCTTTATGGACATTTTAAAGACCATGATACAGGAAAGGGGAATACTTTACACATCTCTCAAGTGCTCGTCTTGGATTGGTCAAAGTTACAGTCCTCACAAATTTTGTAGAAAAAGAAACTTCAATAAAAGGTCGAATATTAGGACTTCCATGAAACAATCCTGCCTAAGACTCACAGAGTAAGTAAGTGTGGCCACCCCTGAGTAGTATGACAAACAATACCAGAGCATTTTATCCTGTATTCCCCAGACCCGGATAAAGAATGTGTCCACTGTCTAATCCTGATACGTATTTCACTGAATTAAGCCTTATGTAGCTTCAGAATCTCACCTGTCCTAAAGCCACATTCCTTTTTTTAAATTACTCATCCAAAACATATAAATGAGCACCTACTCAGTACAAAGGAGTGATGGTTTTTGAGAAGAGCTTTTATAGTAACATTTGAACAATTAGAATTTGAAACATATTATCAGGCCCGCTTTTATCAGGTACGTGCTATATTGCATGGATTACATCTGAATAGGTGCCCTTCTTTCTCCGACCTGGAAAATAATGGAAAATAACATCGCCGTCTCCACTCCTCCTACAATATTGCAACATTTCAAGAAGACAAAACAAAAAACAAAAAACGAGGAAGTAGTTTCATGCTCAGCAATATAAAAAGTGTTTCAGTTTTCAGAGAAAGAGTTTTACACTGGGATTTAGGTGAAGGGTAAGCAATCAGATGTTGCCATTTTCTCTATCTTCCAGCTTATTCCAAGTATTATTTTTCCAATATCCATATCTTAGGCAATATATTTAAAATTGTTTAAAAATTAACAGTTAATTTAATTATCATCATTAATACTTTCTTAACCTCCTCCTAATAAAAGCATTTAACAAGATGAAATATAAAAGAACAATAGAATTTCAAAGATTTAAATCAGAGTATGTAATCTACGTATTTAAGATGTAAACTTCTCAAGAGCTGTTACTTTAGGTGGAGTCTACAATGTAAATGAACATTCCAAAACAGGATCAGGCAACCTAATTTTGATCTGTGTATGTTGATAAAATCAGAGAGAACTAATACAATCAGGAAAATTAGATTTTTAACAGACGACTTAAATAATCCTGGCAACAATATGATTTTAATAAAAAGCTCTTCTATAAAAAAAATCTGTGCACAATAAAAAATAGTAAACACAGCACCCTTTTTAATAAATGGCTAAAATCCTCTAGCAACATAAAGATTTTCATTGTTTATTTTGTAAAACCATCTTCAGAGTAGCAAGACAATGCTAAATTTTTAAAGATCCATGCCTCACTGGTAGGTGTTTAAAACCAAATAAAAGGGGCACCTGGGTGGCTCAGTCGATTAAGGGTCCGACTTTGGCTCAGGTCATGATCTCACGGTTTGTGAGTTCAAGACCCACGTTGAGTTTTGTGCTGACAGCCCAGAGCCTGGAGCCTGCTTCCGATTCTGTGTCTCCCTCTCTCCTTCTGCCCCTCCCCTTCTCATACTCTGTCTCTCTCTCTCCCTCAAAAATAAACTTTAAAAAAAGTAAAAGATCTAGAGCAGAATACCTCTAGAGTACAACTAACTGGCTAACAGATTCGACTCAAACAAGGTGGGGGGGATGCATAAATAGGTGTTAAGCTTTTTGTCTTAAAAATCAAATGGCTCTACACTACTCTAAGAAGGACCACCACGATGTTGCATTCTGATGGGTTCATCTGTTTAAAACAAAACTGAATCTAGCTTTTATTTATAGTCATTCTGTGTTCATCACCCCCAACCTCACTTCCACTTTACTTGTGACTTCATTTGTAAAAGTGAGCTTCATTTGTGCTTGGAAATAAATATTTAAGGCACTCGCAATAGAAATAACTTAAACTAAACAAATTCTTTAAAGTATAAAAGAAAATATTTGAGATGATAGGGTGTAAAAATTTTTTTCCAATAATATGACATTATAAATATATAACATAATTCATAATTATATTACATAACATGTTTATATATTTATATATCATATATTATATAACGTATATATAATATGTATAACATAAATATATAATGTTCTATTTCAAACAAAGTTTATTTATTTGAGAGAGAGTACGAGTGGGGGAGAAGCAGAGAGAGAGGGAGAGAGAGAATCCTGAGCAAGTGTCATACTGTCAGTGCAGAGCTCAATGCAAGGTTCGATTCCACAAACTGTTAGATCATGACCTGAGCCAAAATCAAGAGTCAGATGCTTAACAGACTGAGCACCCACATGCCCTATAAATATAATAATGTTCTTCAAACTGTTCTGAAACAACAACAAGACCTGGAACATACACATCTCTTGGGAAAAAGACTGAGCATTCTGTCTTTGGCAGGCAAGGAGAAGGGAACAAATCAGTCTAAACCAACATTTTAAAAATTACTTCTTTTTATGTTATAAAATAATTTTATACTGGTTCAACATAAAGAGGGTAATAATCATGCAAAGGACAAGGGTGGTAGCAATTCACTCACTGAACAAATTTTCCCAATACATGGACTCACTTTCTATGAGAAGTAACAGAACATGTTAACGTAATATTCACTGGGGTGAACAGGATTGTTTGCACATATCTAAAAGTAACAAAAGAGGGGCGCCTGGGTGGCTCAGTTGATAAGCATCCGACTTCAGCTCAGGTAATGATCTTACAGTTTGTAAGTTCGAGCCCTGAGTCAGGCTCTGTGCTGACAGCTTGGAGCCTGGAGCCTGCTTTGGATTCTGTCTCTCCCTCTCTCTCTGCCTCTCCCCTGCCTACGCTCTGTCTCTCTCCCTGTCTCTCTCTCTCTGTCTCTCTCTGTCTCTCTCTCAAAAATAAATAAAGATTTAAAAAAATTTTAAGTAAGAAAAGAGTAATTCAACTGCTGATCAAATCCTGAGGTGAGAGATAGAAGGCGTGGTCTTGCCTCCTTTCACTTTTCTGAACCAGCGATGATGAGTCAATGGGAGCCTAGATGTTCAAAATTCTCCATTAGTCCAAGTTTTTGGAAATTCCTTGAATTCACAGAAGAGGTTGTACCTGACAACCAATCTTGATATTTTAATGTGAAACTCTATGATACTTATTTTCTACACTCTAAGAAGATGGAGGTGATCATTACATTATCCTTTTAACAAATTAAGACCGTGAAAGGTGTCGGGGTACAAAAAAAAATGTAGTCCTATATTTTCCAGTACTCTCTTCTTTCTCAAATAAAGACAGATTTTTCAGGTAAAGAGTGAAGTAAATAAAAGATTTTCCAGGTAAAGAGTGAGACTGTGTATGTAAATCATAAAACATCCTGCAAATGCTAATAATTGTGAGGAAAGCAAGGACCTACAACTTTGTAGAAAAGATATCACAATTAAAAGTCTATGAATATTGTTGCAGGGAAGCAATTTTTATGATTTATGTGGGTTTTATCTGTTGGCTTCTCTCAACACACTGTGGTATTAAACGTATTATATTAAGTAGTTGAAATCAGATTGAATACAATTCATTTCTGGTCTACTTGCTGAAACATGCCAATCGGATGTTTTCCAATTTTCTCACATAATATTTCTCTTGTCCTTTGGGGTCATGTGGTAATTTCTGCAGGGAAAATAGTCTAACCACCATAAAACTGATCAAAGTGTTACTACAAATATTGCCTTAGGACAAATGATTTGAACCCTTGCATTATCAAAACATCTGCAAATGTTCTCTTTTATGTACATGTCAATGAGTGCCCAGATGCTGGGTGAATTCTCTTCCCCCTTGGAACATCTGATATACACCTGACATGTATAATTGATTTCAAGAAAAATTGACAAACGATGGGAACTTTTAGGAATGAACAAATTCAGCTAATAGGACAATACCCAAATCCTAGAGAGCCAGAAAACACTTTGCCTAGTCTTAACTGTAAATCTGCTTTGCAATTTTCAGTTAATATGCCGGTTCCTAAAATATTACTATACATAAATATTGCTTTTGTACCTTTTCCAGAATTATGTATGGTGGTACATAAACCTCACCATGATATATACCACTGAGGGTCATTTACATGCCGTTTTAAATAATATCCGCTTGATTTTTGTCATGTATTGGCACAGTTCATGATTTTTAGACACGTGTTTTTATTTCAAAAGAAGATTTATAGCTTATTTTGCTAAATGAACTCTTAAACAAAAATAGGTAAAATATTTGCTTTGACAGTAATGAAGGCAGTGCATGTTTCTTTGTGTGCATCTGTGCTCATGCGCAAGTATGCTTTGCATATCTCTAACCAAAAATTAAGCTTTAAAAACAGAATATAATAAACAATGGAATGAATGCTTAATTTCTGCCATCTTTTTTTTTTTTTACATTCATTGTCACAAGCTAAGTCATTGTTTGCTGTTTGCACGTATGTTTTAAAGGCTACAAATGAGGGGCCCCTGGGTGGCTCAGTTGGTTAAGCGACAGACTTCAGCTCAGGTCATGATCTCGTGGTTTGTGGGTTTGAGCCCTGCGTCAGGCTCTGTGCTGATAGCTCAGAGCCTGGAGCTTGTTTCGGATTCTGTGTCTCCCTCTCTCTCCGTACCTCCCCCACTCATGCTCTGTTTCTCTCTGTCTCAGTTATAAGTAAACATAAAAAAAATTAAAAATAAATAAATAATTAAAAAAATTTTTTTTGAAATAAAGACTACCAATGAGTGGAATGGTCCTGGCCCATCTCACATAGATGTGTTGGATAAGTGGAGTTGCAATAACCAAGTTATGCATGCCAACATAATTTTCAAAGTGGAAAAACAGAATAACAATAAAATATTTTCAATTAGTCATAAAATAGGAAAAGTTAGGCATTTTCTCATTGGCAGTAGGGTGACTTTGCCCATGGACTTCATTGGGCAGAAGAGCCAGTTGGGCGAGCGCCCCCTTCCTTGCAATGCAGGGGCTTCCATCCCCCAGCCTGAGTTTTAGGACACTTTGAACACGAGCCTTAAGGCAATGATTTTTTTCCATTAAGAGTTTTATTAGAATTTAAAAATATTCTAGAATCCGAATGGAATATATTCCAGAGTAGTTGGATAATATGGCCCACATATATACTACATATCCCAACGGTTCTTTCTCTATTTAAAGATACTGCAACATGGCAACTTAACATTCTATTTAGCTGATTGTTAACAGTCAAAATTCTTGGTTTCAAGCTCCTGTGATTTTACTTTCATCAATTTATTACTGTTTTTATTTTTCTATATCAAGTTTCTTATTATATTATAAATAAAAGTATATGTTGATGGTGGTATTCTAAACATATTACCTTGAATAATAGGAGTGTTTATTTCCTCTAAACTCTAAATGACATACTTTGTGCTAGTTAAATGTTCTCCAACAATGTAACAAAATATAAATCATCTGGTGGAACCCACATCCTAAAATATAACCAGGTCTATATTCATATGAACTCATGGAAAATTCTTTTCTGCTCTGTTTGAGAGAATATGCTTAATGTTTTACTATGTTTATTCTTCAATAACTAATCACCCTTCTTGGTCTTCCAAAAGTTCCTGGCATTTCACTGGTTTACACATTGATTGAATACTGTTCCCAGAATTGCTTTTGGCACCAGGCCAACTGCTGTGATAATCAGCTATAAGATTTATTCCAGCGGAGAAGTGTTCTAAACATAAGGATTCATAAGGCACCGCACTGAAAATGAATACTGATGCTTTCTTTGAGATGGCTGAAAACTTTTTGTGCCTTCAATGAGCACTAATGCCAGGCTTTACACTCTTCAGCTACATGTGCAAGCTTTGATTTTATGGAAGAAAGGCATGCTCATTAGATTTGATGATTTGATATTTGTATTAATCATTATTAGCCGGTTTAGCAAATTGAAATGATTTAATTTCACAAAGGCAAATATAGAAAAATCACAGAGAATACTTTAAAAGCCCCACCTTTTTGGAAATGAAGGAATTAGCTGTTATACATGATCTAACACATTTACTGCAATAGGAGATATTATTATATTGGTTGATGGGTGGAGTCAAAGTACAAAGGAAGCCCCTAAATTCAAAGGGAACGAGCTGGCAGGCAAACGCACTGAGCCAGAATAATAAGGAGAAATGGGGTAAGTGGAAAGCAGGACGCACAATCATGTCTTAAATAAAAGACACACAAGCAAAGAAAAATGTTAGTTTACAGAATGCTGAGAAGAAAAGGTAGCAGAATATTCATCTTAAGTAGGGGAAAAGAAAAAGTGATGCATCTGAAGTGTGGGAAAGGCACAGAAATACCCTATTCAACTAAAATAATTTATGGATGCCTAAAGACTAATGTTGGGGTGAATTCTGGGGGCAGAAGAGTTAAGGAATAAGATGGTCTAGAAAGTTCAGGCTCAAAACTACACAAATAAAATGCTTTCCACAGCGTTCATTCTGTGGGTACCCCATGGGTATGCAAGGATCCTTCAGGGTTTACCAACACTTCCTCAGGAAAATCTCCTCAGGTTCCCCAAGCATGTGCTCTAAGAGCTTCTTTTATTTTTTTTCTTTTTCTGTCGTCGTCATCATCGTTGTCTTCTTCTTCTTCTTCTTCTCCTTCTTCTTCTTCTTTTAAGCACGTATTACCACTTAGGATTATTTCCTTGTGTCATTATAGAATTTTCTACCCCAGGGGAATATCAACTTCAGGAATTCTGGCAGGGCAACCCCCCACCCCCCATTATAGTTCAAACTTACCACAGGGCCTGGAGGATAACAGGTATTCAGAAACATTTTTTGAATGAAAAATGAAAGAATTGAATGAGTACATGATTAAGTGAATGGAGTAACCACTCCGTGCTCAGTAATCCTGCCCGGAACTAGGAAATGGAGTAACATGAAAAGGAAGTAAAGGTCCGACAGGCACAACTAGAAAGAACGACTCTTAAGAATGGCTTGCAAAGATTTGGTGAAGGAGGGCTCTAGAAGAAAACTGGAGGAAAAGAGCTTTCGAGGTTGTAAAAAGTAAAACTAGAAAACCAAGGGGGTGTGGAGTGAAGGAGATAAACATAGAAATTACAGTTGAAATGTAATTTGATACCAAAAGAGGCATCTAACAAAACATGTTGCAACACTTATATGTTTAAAACATTAAAATCTTAAATGTCAACTGTAAATACTGAAATTATAAATAGCGCCATCATCATACATTCTTCTTCGGGCTTTTCTCCAAATAAGAGTGAAAACAGGTTTTTTTTCATTCAAACTTCTAATGCAACAATAATAATGGCTGTCCTTTACTGAGGGCGTATTATGTCAGATACTATCTTATTTGGGGGTGTTTCCATTAACCTTCAGGATTACCATATGTGGGAATTGCTATTGTTACTTATATAAAACACAAGGTACTAGCTTATTTCCTTCTCACTCTTTAACTACCTATATCACATATGCTACCCCCTCACATCTCTAAAGCTCTTTTTTATGTAGCTTCCTGGTATCCTGCGTGTTACCAACTTTTCACAGAATTTGTTTTACCTGCTCGCAGACCACAGAGCGAGCATGGGGGGAATCACTGACACCCCAAGATCATCCCTGATGCCTTTCTCTGTATTGTGATTCCAAAGAGGAAGGGGCATGCTATGTGCACAGTGGGGCCGGCCAGGTGCATCCTTGAGAATAGACCGCAGTAGCTAAAAGCAGACATTGGGGGCACAAAATGGGCATGTTGGAGGACTTCCTTTCTCTTTCCGTGGTTAAGCTGCTCCTCAGTCCTTACAGGGCCCCACATCCGGAACACCCGGCCCAGACACAGAGAAGGAAACACCGCCTCAGCCAGATGGACATGAGTTTCCAATCCTAACTCCAATTTACACTTGCTGTTGGAGCCTGGAGAGCAGGTTTAACCTCAGTGAACACACTTTCCATGACTGCACAATGAAGGTAACAAGACAAAGTTGGCAGATTGGATGTGGACATTATATCAGATGTTTAAAAGGTGCCTAGTGGGGTACCTGGCATACATGAAATGCTTGGTAAATGAGAGTGTTAATACTTTTACTGTAGCATAGAAAGAATGTGGCCAAAGTTGTTTTTGAAAGTAGCTATCTAACTGGGGAAATAAAATATTAAAATGACTAACATACGAAGCAGCAGTTGGCCAAACCTGCCCCTGTTTCACTAAGCTTATCACTTCCTTATCTCCTTATTTTTCCACTGGCTTCTATATCTTGGGTGAACAAATTCTTCTGCTTTTCTTTCTTCTTCTTCCCTCATTCACTTAATCCACTTGCATATTAATCGATTTCTAAATCTCAAAGAGCTTCATCCCAGTCACACCTGTTTATCTCTCCAAGAAGATTTTAGGTCAACACTAGAAATCCAGAAAGGCTTCCATATATTCACGGCTCCATAACTTATCTTGCACTCAAATTAGAATCTCCACATCCCCCACTCCTATCTTTCTTCAGCTCTGTAAAGGTAACATCATGCTCCAAGCATCCCAGGCTAGAAGCCTTCTCCTATGACACATTTTTGAGTGTATTATTTCCTTCCCAGTCTACAACCCCTTTATCACTTCTCCAAGGCCCCGTCTTGGCACACCAGTACTCACATCAATCTTTTCACAAATCCCGGTACCATAGACTCTCTTTATCTGCGGGAGATACGTTCCAAGACCCCTAGTGGATCCCTGAAACTATGGATAGTCCTGACCCCTAAATATACTGTGATAAAGTTTAATTTATAAATCAGGCACAGTAAGGGATTAACAATAATAACTAAAACTACACTAGAGCAATTATAATATACTATAATAAAGCTTATGTGAATGTGACTCTCTCTCTCTCAAAATACCTTAATGTACTACATTCACTCTTCTGCTTGTGATGACATGAGATAGTGAAATGCTTGTGTGATATGATGACGTGAGGTGAATGACGTAAGCCTTGGGATGTAGCGTTAGGCTACCAGTGATCATCTGACCATGTGTCAGAAGGAGGATCATCTGCTTCTGGCCCATGGTTAACTGAGAGGAACTGAGATGCCGGAAAGAGAAACCGTGCATAAGGGGGAACTACCACATGAAAGTTAGAGTGTGGAAATCATGTTGCTTCAGTGAGTATCTGAGTCCTTTGAGAAACAGGAATAAGGTCTCCCAGCACCTACACTGTTTGTGAGTTTTGAACAAAGGCTCAGCACTTACCTGTGTGCGTCCACATGTCCTTAGTAGAGAGGGCTCGTTGTGCGTTCATGAAGCTGGATTCCTTTTATGGTTCTACTATAATGAACCATTTAGTTAGTTTCAATGAAGGAAACCTTGATTCTTGTTCATAGGTGTTAGCACACAGAGACAGAGAGGATGTGTCTCAACATTTTTTCCATGTATGAAAGGCTCGTGGGAAGTAGACATGTATTTTTATAAAACAGATGAACATATGGGAAGGGGAAAAAAGAGAGAGAGAGGGAAGCAAACCATAAGAGACTCTAATGATAGAGAACAAGCTAAGGGTTGATGAGGGAGGTGGGCCAGGGGATGGACGAGATGGGTGATGCGCATTAAGGAGGGTACTTGCTGTGATGTAAGTGATGAGTCAGTAAACTCTACATCTGAAACCAGTATTACACTATATGCTAACTAGAGTTTAAATAAGAATTTGGAAGAAAAAAAAAGAAATGTATTTGTACACTTCATGTACTGTAAGGCAATAATGACTATAATCAGAAATATCTTCATGGGTAGTAGAAGAATAAACAAAGAACTAATTAATGAATTTCCTTTTCTGGTTATTAGTCTGAATAATACTTTAATATTATTCCATCTTCCCTGACATTTTCTTTCATTGTGTTGGTCTTCTCCCTTTTGTTTTCTTTTTCTTAAAGGTTATTTACTTTTGAGAGAGACAGAACGCATGGGGGGAAGGGAGAGAGAGGAGTTGCAGAGGATCTGAAGTGGGCCCTGACAGCACAGAGCCTAGTTTGGGGCTTGAACTCAGAGAACCGTGAGATCATGACCTGAGCCAAAGTCGGACACTTCACCAACTGAGTCACCCAGGCGCCCCTTCTCCCTTTTGTTTCCTAAATAATTTGTATTTTCTTGTGTTATGAAAGGATGATACATCTAAAAAATTAGAATGAACCAAGGGAATAATTTTAGGATTTGAAATTTTGAAAGCTTAATCCTCAGGTCAATGGGAAAAACCCATGTGTACAGCTAAGAGACTTGGGAGAATGTAAGAAAATCACAAGAAAAGTCCCCATTCCACTCCCAAGAATACATGAGATTTCCTCAGTCGTAAGGCACGGGAAAGTCAGATGCTGAGGGAAGGGAGTAAGGGCCACAGGTGTGGTGAAGGGGCCACTCACTCAGGAATACTGTGAATATCCAGCTACCGAGCCTTCATTTGAGCAAGCAATACCTATCGGCAATCAACTGAGAAGTAATTTGGTGCCCTCAAAACCATGGAGATGTCATTCAAGTGAACATCATTTAGGCCTTCTCAGGGGAGCCATGTTATCTAAAATGGAGGAAATGAAATGTCTTTTAAAAGCCTGTTTAGAACTCCCCTATGACCCAGCAATGGCTACCCAAGGCATACAGCAGTGCTGATGCATAGGGGCACATGTACCCCAATGTTCATAGCAGCACTTTCAACAATAGCCAAATCATGGAAAGAGCCTAAATGTCCATCAACTGATGAATGGATCAAGAAGATGTGGTTTATCTATACAATGGAATACTACATGGCAATGAGAAAGAATGAGATGTGGCCATTTGTAGCAACATGGACGGAACTCGAGGGTGTCATGCTAAGTGAAATGTCAGGCAGAGAGAGACAGATACCATATGTTTTCACTCATATGTGGATCAGGAGAAACTTAACAGAGGACCATGGCGGAGGGGAAGGGGAAAAAATGGTTAAGGAGAGCGAGGGAGGCAAAACGTAAGAGACTCTTAAATAGAGAGAACAAACTGAGGGCTGATGGGTGTGGGGGAGAGGGGAAAAGGGGTGATGGGCACGGAGGAGGGCACTTGTTGGGATGAGCACTGGGTGTTATATGGAAACCAACTTGACAATAAACTATACTAAAAAAAAGTAGGAGGTAGATATAAATAAATAAATAAATAAATAAATAAATAAATAAATAAAAGCCTGTTTATCACATATATAAAACGGTGAAAGAGGTTTATCAGAAATATATAGGATCTGAATGAAACATATATATCAAACATGAGATGCTATATAATATTTGAAGATGTATTTCCATACATACATATATTGTATGTGAGCTCTATGTGTTGCTTTTGAGTCAAATGCTTATTTGTTCACTATACATTTAATGCAAATAAAATTAAATGTGCAAGGGAAATTGGCAAAACAATACTAAAATTCACTAACACTTCCCACCCTCAGCTTTCTTTCCTCTCCTCTCTTTCGCAGTGTCTTTTTTTTTTAAATGTTTATTTATCATCGAGAGACAGAGAGAGACAGAGCATGATCATGGGAGGGGCAGAGAGAAGGGAGACACAGAATCCGAAGCAGGTTCCAGGCTCTGAGATGTCAGTACAGGGCCCGATGTGGGGCTAGAACTCATGAACCGTGCGAGATCGTGACCTGAGCCGAAGTTTGACGCTCAACTGACTGAGCCACCCAGTGTCTTAACCGAAGTTGCCTGAATAAATGTCATCCCCTTTGCTCCTGGATGGTAATTAACTTCAACTCACTCCTGGACCTCTTTCAGATGTTAAGTGGTATAGTCCTGCTTTAAGAACAAGGGCTCCAAGAAACAGGCACCACGGAGCTTATGACTGATTCGTTCTTTCCTGTGTTGTGAAATTGGACAATCAGTGAAGCTTCTCTGAGCCTAGGTAGCCGCAGCTCTAAGACTAGAATCATCTATATGCAGGATGAAAGAAAGCCCAGCCCAATGTTTTGGAACTTACATGGACCATATTGAATCATGGTATCTCTCCTTCTCAGGCTCTCGCTTGAAAGAAAAAGCTGCCAGTGGACAGACTGGCTGGTGACAGAGCAGATGCTGTCCGAGTTCAGGCTGGGCCAGATAGGTCATGGTCTTGGGGTGAAAGATGAATGAGGACACGCACATTTTGTTCTCAGGAAACCAAACTGAAAGACTTGAAATGAAATCCCCAAGTGAGAGTAGGAAGAATAAAAGGACAACAGAACCTGGAGACTGTCCAATGCATTAAGAGAGGTTCACCAGAACAAGGGTTTTGTACGTGGTGACACATATCATATGGATGGGTAAGATCATTCAGTCCCATCCTCCCACAGACAGTAACGGAAAACTACTGAAATACATTTTAAAACCTCTTCTTTGACACATGGACTTGTTCACTAGATAGTAAGGAATTATCGCAACAATATCAGAGCAGAGATGAGAGCCTCGATACTGGAAACTGAGAGTACCTGGGTAAGGAGAGCTTACTCTGACTTCAGAGAGTTCACTGGATCTAGAGAAGTCACATCCCTGGGTCCGCCTGCAGGAGGTGGTCTCAGAAGACAGCTTCCCGCTGCACCATTGAGACCCAGCAGGGTGTGCCCTCTCCGTAAGGACAAATCAAAGGCAGACTCACTGTATCCTTCCCAAACCCAAAAAGCCTTACCGGGAGTGATCTTGCTGCTGAGCAAAGCAGAGGCATAAAACATCTCTGAGAAATTATAACCACAAGCTGGCCCTTGTAAGGATATTGAAAACAAAGTATTCAAGACCCCTGTGTAGTCCAAAAAACGTATTGCCCGATAATGTGCAGGCCGTGAACTATGTTTATAATTACTGTTGTTGTTGCAAAATGCATAAAAAAGGAAAGTTCACTATTGTAACTATTTTAAAGTGTACAATTCATGGGCATTAAACACATTCACAATATTATGTAACCTTTACCGTGCTCCAGTTCCAAAACATTTCCACCACCCCAAATGAAACCCGATACCCACTAAACCATTACTCCCCATTCTTCGCCCTTTCAAATCACTAGCAACGCTCATCTGCTCTCTGTCTCTATGGTTTTGTCTATGGTGGCTATTTCCTATGAAGGGAATCGTATAACATATGCTCTTTTGTGTCCAATTTCTTTTGCTTAGCATGTTTTCAAGGTTCATCCATGTTGTAGCAGGTTTAAGTACTCATTTCCTTTCATAGCTGAATCATATTCCATTGTAGGGATTCAGTACATTTTGTTTTTCTGGTCAGTTGTTGTTAAATATTTGGGACTTTTCCCACTTTCCTTAAACTATATTATTTTGTTTTACTTTATTATTTAAAGATTTTTAGAATTTATTTTTAATTTTTTTGATGTTTATTTACCTTTGAGAGACACAGAGACAGAGACAGAGTGCAAGCAGGGGAGGGGCATAGAGTGAGGGAAACATAGAATCTGAAGTAGGTCCCAGACTCTGAGCTGTCAACACGGAGCCCAATGGGGGGCTCAAACTCATAAACTGTGAGATCATGACCCTGGCCGAAGTTGCACGCCTAACCAAATGAGCCAGCCAGGTGCCCCTCAAAGATTTTTTTTAATATTTATTTTGAGAGACAGCAAACGAGTGAGTGGGGGAGGGGCACAAAGAGAGGGAGAGAGTGAATCCTAAGCAGGCTCTAGGCTATCAGCACAGAGCCCCATGCGGGGCTCAAACTCAGGAACCCTGAGCCGAAATGAAGAGTTGTACTCTTTACCAACTGAGTAACTGAGGTGCCCCTCTTAAACTATTTTCAAATGGTCTTACACTAGGGACCTTGCAGAAGCAAATCTATAAAGACAACTTTACAGAAAAATTGAACAGGCCATTAAAAAACCACCAAGTACATAAGGAAACAGAGCACCACAACTGTGCCCACGTAGAAATGATAGCAGCAACAGAAAGGCAAAGATTCAAATATGGGAATTTTCAAGTCCAGACTATAAAAAAATACATTAAAATAAAAAAAAATTAAACTTTATACAGTGAGCTGGGCTAACAAAACATATTAAATAAATAATAACTCAGTTCAAAAGTAGATAAGAACAAATGGGACATCCGAATGAAGACACATGAAGCTGAAGACACTAAATACTAGATAATAACAAGCACCTGAATAATGTTCTATGTCTTAGAGAATATATTTATTATTTTTAATTTCCTGAGATTCTACACGTGATCTTTTACAAAATATGATTCCTCCTTATTATGTGTTTGATATGGAGTTCCTAACCAATCATAAAATTGTTCTTAGGTGCTTTGTAATATGCAGCTCCTCAAACCTATTTCTAGAACGTGTTATGATAAAAGACAAACACAATTGGACTATTTCATTCTGTGTGCTCCAGAAAGAACCATGGAAGGAGGTTGAAATGGAGTCAAACCCACTACCTAAGGCCTAGGGGCAGGTATGAAATGCCAAAATCAGCAAAGTCGGATGGCTGTTAAAGCTTACCTTCGTTTCTGAATATAAACATGGACACAAAAGCAAGTGAATGAAATTTAACAGGCAAATAATAATTCAGGAGGTTTAAAAGATTGTGATAAAGTAAAATAATGACAAATATCTTAAGCTGATTTTTTGACTAAAATATAGTAATTCTTCCAAAATGTAATCCTGAACTGCTTCCTGTTGATGACACAGAAGTCCAAATCACATGAATGAAAAAAGAAAACTTGGAAGTATCTCTAGACTGCCTTGTCCCCAGAATGCTAAATATCCAGATGATGAATGTCAGTGTGACTCGTATCCTAATATATATGCCTTGCCAATGGGAATTTAGGTGAGCATTAAAGAAGATTTCAGGGAAAAACTTCATTTTTCATTATCAAATTAATACAGGAAGATATTCCAAGATATGATAAAGGTTTAGGCAAAAACTGGTTATATTTGACTCCTACTTACTTAAGGAAAGAAATAGCAGTTAATTTCATATGGTGACAAAACATGTACAGAATTTTACGTCAAAAACTTGTAATACAGAAATTGAACAAAAATATTTGAATACAGGCATACCTCGCTTTGCCTGTATTCTTAACAGCTTGGTATTTTGCACAATTACATGCATGTGCCAACGAGCAAAACATCGACAGTCTCGCTACATGGGTAAGTCATGGAACCCTGTGAGCTATTTAAAATAGCCTTTGTTTTCCCAAATACCATTCTGTTTTTATAAAATGTGGAGGGAGGAATGGAATTCAATTTGTACTCAGTTACAATGACTAATAAGCAGCTGTTTTTATCTGAGAATACTATTTTGGGGTCTATTTAATATGACCGAAAAGACACAGATTACCGCCTATCACTTTAAGTGAAACTTAAACTCGGAATTCAGATAAGTACATTCTATTCTGAAATGCTCTTTTGAAAAGGACTCTACAAGCACAAACAGATGCATTAATTACATTAAAAACTGACATGTTACTTATGAAGTTAAAGAAGCCAAACTTGTGCAAATAGAAAATTTATCATTTAATACCCAATTGAATCTAAATGAATTCTTTTTTGCTGTCATCAGGTTTCAAAACATTTCAGGCACAGGATAAGAGACAATTTATCTGGCATCATATAAATCTGAGAAAATAATTTTTCCTTCCTTTCAAATTTTTGAGAAGAGTCAATTCCTATTTATAGACTAACAATAAAAAAACTTTGGGATAGAGACCTTTTTCTTTTTAAAGAGTAAGTCAACGTAAGGAAAACATAGACCATTCATTTCCCAAATCAGCATTTTCTTTTCCAAACCTCATTGTCCTTATCTCACATTGCTGGGAAAATAGCAATTAGAGAGTAACAGAAGGTTCACTTTCCTCCAGAGCACTTTCATAGGCAAAGTCACCAATTAAAAGTATTGCCAGATTTCAAACGATATCATAAGAGACAAGTCATTTTTTTCTCTCTCATTTTTATATATCAGAAGGAAGGAACATAACTATCATATGCTGGAAATTTATTAAATTTCTCTACTTATAACTCACTTATTTGCAAAACTATAACTCCAGCTACTTCCACCCGACAGGCAGGGTCAGGGTTGAGAGCACAGACTTGGAGCCAGAGGGCCCTCAGCTTGTCACCCAGTGCTGTAATTACTGGCCATATAACCTTGGGCGAGCGACTGAACCACTCCGTGCCTCAGTTTTTTTCAGCAATAAAATGGGATGATAGTGAATACCCCCAAAGAATTAAGAGGATTAAATGTGTTAACATGAAAAGCATCCCAATGAGCACAACACATGCTTGATCAATATTGCAAAAAATAAAAATAAAACATAACCACAAAAATCTGGATGATGACAACATTATTGCAGAAGGACGGATTTCCAATTCAATTTGTAAAGAATCTTCCTATTTATTTCCTATTCTAGGGCTAATCCGCCTCCTCTAAACAATTTGGATAGGCCCATAGTTTACCTTCTTAGTAAGAAGCGATCCTGAGAAAAAAGGGAGTCTTACATCAGAATCCACAGGGAGGGGTGTGATTACGGGCATGGGTTCTCTGAAAAGATTCACTGGCGATTTCAATTCAGAGACTAGTCCTCATACCTGACCCAACTCTTCTCTCCCCAGACCTAAAGAAGCAATTAATTCCTTAAAAAGAAAATCACAGCATCAAAACTAAGCAGTGGTCAAGGAAAATGGAACTATTTTAGAGCCAAGTCTAGAACTGGAAGTCTTACAGAAAACCAATTAAAACAAGACTTGGAGGATTATTTAAACACATTTGTCAATAACTATCTCACATTTGCATATGCAAATCTGAGAACTCCCTTATGAACATATCAAATGTGAAAACTTCTTTTTGTTTGCGATAACGACAGTAATAGTAATAACGGCTGCAAGTTATTACAGGGCAGCATTTGATAAACCGTCCATGTTTTTAATGTCATTTAATTCATGTAACTTTATGGGGCAGTAAGTATTAAACCTTATTGCATAGTTACTCATCCAGTGGCCAGAGTCCAGGTTTGAAATCAGATTCTTCTAACTTTAGAGTCCATGCGCTCAAACCCTGCTCTACGGCCACTAATTTTTATAAATGATTTGCTTTGTCTGATTCTCTCTGTTGTAGAAATGATCACGGCACCCCTTCTAACCTTACTCAGACATGAGAGAATTCAACTCTCTTTAGGAGAGGTACCTCCACCTGAGGCATTTCTAGGCCACATCTCTGCCTTATCAGGAACCTAAATGAGAGAACTGCGTTTATTGTCCCTCTAATTTTATTCTTCAGATGTCAGCCATGTCTTTGGACATAAAAGAGAATGAACTTTTGAAATAATTTCCAAGGACTTCTGATCTTTTTCACTTGCTAGAACTTTCAAGTACTAAGATTTGAATTGTGTGTCAGATTCTCAAATCAGATGTAAAAGCTCTGAAAGCCTCGAACAGCTTTTCAAGATCAAGTTGAGAGGCTAGATATATTTGAAGGGGAAATGACATGTATTCAATTTTAATGTTGGAATTCAAGATATTTAAACGTAGCTGAGGTGGTTAGTCACAAGGTTTGTGTGTGGAAAACAGATGAAAATATTGAGTCCGTTTTAATACTGAGAACATACGGACTAGCTGGAAAATTCAATGGAGGCATCTTTCTCCTGGTTTTTTTTCTTGTTATTATATTTCAAGCAACAGTTCTGTCCTGCCAAGTCGTCATACTACACTGAATTTAGAACTCTTATGGGCACATGCTTTCAACAGAAAGATTCCCTTACCATAATATTAGTAATTTCAGGCAGCTTATTTGAATGTCAGTGGAAATTTAGGGTGCCCCCAACAATATATTGATTTCCAAAAGTAGAAATGTGGTTCTAATATAACCGCTCGCAAATATTACTGTCGTTCTCTCTTGGTCTGTATTTATTTTTGAAAAATGAAAATGATAGTTTTATTTTAGCAAGAGCAAGTATGGAAATCTTTCATTTAAAAGACAGTGGTAAATCTCATGTAATTGCTTCAGCATTGAATTTAACACTGAATTTTCCTTGTGAACTTGTGTATTTAAATAGATGGGCAGAATAAGACTCCCAGTGAAAGTTTTTGGAGATTAACCATAGTGTCCCCATTTATCTACAAGAGAGTGGGTAGTTAGACAAAGGGATGTTACAGAGATACCCCTGGCCCAAAAGAAATATGCTTAGCGGGAGGTAGGGGGAGGGAACTCACGGGAGACAGGTAGAAGCTCAGGAGCTAAATGTGAAAAAGCACTCATTGTTGAAGAAGAGGAGAGATGTATAAAAGTAATATTTCTCAGAGCATTTGCTATGTAGCTCAGCCCAGACAGATAGTCAATACCAATTGCAAAACTGGCACAGGTTACACAGTAATCAGAGAGCAGAAGGTTTTGCATTCTGATGGCTCTAGGAAGCTTCATTCTGCTACAAAGTAACACGCCTTTTAAACATTGTATATAATTTAAAAAGTCAGTCATTATTTAAAAAATCATTTTCTTAAAATAATTTAAAAAATCATTTTCTTTTTAATTAACAAAGCAAAGCCTTCTTGTAGGAGAAAACATACAAGGAGATGTAAGAAGAAACTAAAAAATAAAAACCATTCAAAACCTACCTTCGGAGATAAACACTATTAGGAATTTTGTTCACTTTCTAAAACGTGCATGTGTGTGTAGGTATATGTATGTTTGTGTATCTACATGGCTAACTAAAGCCTGAGTGGTAACAGAAATGGGGACATTATTTTATCATTTGCTCTCTGTAAATATGCTGGGAACATTCTTCCTTGAGAGTCTTTTTCCCTGTAAAACTTAATGTCTATATGTAGAACAAACAAGAAGAATTCAAATTCTTTGTTCTGGACCAACCTTTGTTCCAGACCAACAAAGTAGGTGGAGATGCTGAAAAGACATAAACCTTAAAGAGGAAGAAATCTCATCATACTAGGTTTGTTATTGTCCAAAGAAAGGAATGCTGAGCAGAACCAGAAATATATCATACACACACCGGATTGTGACAAAAATCCAGAGATGATAATGGTAAGATGTGCTACTGAATCTAAAAAAGAATATGACTCATAATTTTAGCATCTCCTTATCCACACATTCATCTAACAAGCTTTCTTTTCTTAATATATGAGATATTCAAATCACAAATAGAAGCCAGTCTGTTGGTGTATGAATCCAGCTCCCTGAGCCTCAGTGTTCTTTTCTGTAAAATGGGAATGATCAATAGGGTGTTATGAAACCAAGTGAGATAAAGACCTTGGAATAGTGCCTAGTGCAATCCACATATTCCACAAATTAGGCTGTTATTGGTATTGTTATGGTTAGACTCTAAAACTGATTACTGTACTCTGATTACTTGGCACTCTCCAACAAAGTTTTCCAAGTAGAATTACCTTCCTTAGGGACAAGAACTATAATTTGGTTACCATTGTATGCCTGGCTTTTATCACTCTTACAGGGCACAAAAGCAAACGAATAAGCAAAGAAAAATCCTCCTTGGACCTGTCTTGTCCTCTAGACTTTAGTTTATTCTATGATCTACCTGATAAAATCCATTGGTTAAATGTCAAAACAAGTTAGCCAGAGTTGGTTTCTGTTGTTGGCACTTAAAGAATACCAGTTGTTCAACTGACTCAGATGCCTCCAAGGCCGGAAGAGATCCCAGTGTTCACTGAGGAGGAATGTTTAAAGGAAGTTATTTTGTTACCTGATCAGTTCTTATAGGATGTTTTTATATAACGACAATGTTTCCTTCCATAGAACCACTCAATGGTGGGAACGTGAAAAATGAAAATTAATGGAAAGAACCTATTGTGATTGAGACCCTAGTCTCTGGACACGGTACCTGAGTTCCAAGCTTTGTTTTAAGCTCCACTGTGTACTGTGCAGCAAATTATGAAAATTCTCAGTGCTCGACTCCTATAAATTTTGGGAAATAATAGCTCCAACCTCATAGAGTACTGTAGGTATGTAATGTGTTTAAAGAGTTGCCAGAAACAAGAATTCAATCAATTCTTGGACTAATAAGATAAATAATGGTTAGTAAATAGAAGTAAAGCCTAGAAGCAGCTCTATGCTGAGTGGGCTCTATAAAGGACAGTATTAGTGAAGCTCAGGGAGGGCTCTGAGTGAGCAGGAATGCTGTTGAACTCAACACTACTCTGATTAAATTCTCCGCATTACCAATACACTTTAATTAATGGTTAATTTTGGAGGCAACAAAATTAAATATAGTAGCCATTAAATTAAATTTGAGTGATTGAACTCTCCTGCTGAAGGGCAGAGATTATAACACTGGCTTAAAACAGCACTAGCTGGATGTTCTTTCTTATTGAAGAGAGGAAATACTCTCTTCAATGTGAAGGATGTGAAAAGAATACCAGTGAATATAAACAGAAAGAAAATGAAAACGGGAGTATTAATACTAGGAGCAGACAAAGTGAAAATAAAGAATGAAAGCAGTAAGCTGAATAAAGAAGGATGGTATAAGAGCAAAGGAAAAAGAGAGAGAAACTGAGGATCAGACTCTTATCTATAGAGAACAAGGGATGGTTACCCTATGGGAAGTGGGGGAGGAGGGGCCATGGGTTAAACAGGTGATTGGGATTAAGGAGTGGACAAATGAAGAGCACTGGGTGATGTACCAAAGTGTTGAATCACTACACTGTACACCTGAAAATAATATTATGCTGTATGTTAACTATACTAAAAAAATAAATAAAACAAAATAAAAGAGAGGGACATTATGAAATGTATTGACAGACAGTTTATGATGTAGATATAACAAACACATTTGCATCCCCAAACAACTAAAACCTGAAACAAAAACCATGTTATGCACAAAGAACTTAATAAAAATAGTTATAGTGAGAATTTCAATAGCCCTCAAAGGATTAAAGATATCTACTAAATAAAAAATCAGATGCAGAACTGATTAATAAACTTGACTTAATAAATACAGAGATATTTTCATCCCTCAAATAGAGAAAATATTTTTTAAGTCCCTAGACTATGTATAGAAACTAACCATTAAAAATACTATATTTTTTAAAAAGCAGAGCTATATTTTTCAGACTACTTTTTAAAAATCCATAATCTAATTCTTGTATCTAAATGCAATTAGATATAGACAAAAGATCAAAATAATTATATTTAAAAATTAAAATTATTATTGTAGATAATTCCTGGAATATGAACTTAAATGCAAATGAGACAGAGAATATCTCATTCTAAATATAGTGGTTCAATCAAAGTTGTACTACTAGTTCTACTTCTGACTTTAAACACCTTCATTAGTAAAGAAAACATCAAAAATAAACATTATGTAGCATCTTAAGAAATAGTAAAAGGGGGGCGCCTGGGTGGCTCAGTAGATTAAATGTCTGACTTCAGTTCAGGTCATGATCTCACAGTTTGTGGGTTCAAGCCCTGTGTCAGGCTCTGTGCTGACAGCGTGGAGCCGCCTGGAGCCTGCTTCAGATTCTGTGTCCCTCTTTCTCTGCCCCTTCCCTGCTTGTTCTCTGTCTCTCTCTCTGTCTCTTAAAAATAAATAAATGTTAAAAAAAAAAGAAATAGTAAAAGAACAAGATAAAAAGAAACAAAGTTACAACTAAAATTAAGGAAATAAAAAATGAATATTAAGTAAAATGGATGCATGAATCTGAAAGCTGGTTCTTGGAAATGGCTAGTAAAATACACAGCCCTTTTGCAATTACCATCAGAGCAAAAAATATGTATAAAAATAGATATGACTAAGAATGAGAAGTGGAACATATAACTGCAGATTCAGGAGAAATTGAACAAATCTGAAGGCACTACTGCCTGAAACTTTATGGCAGCCAATTAGAAATCTTAGGAAAAAATGGGTGATTACCTGGCAAAACACATATTAATAAAGTTACCACCAAATAAAAAGGATAATCTGAACAGACCATTTACCCCAGAAGACATTAGAAGGTGGTTAGAAATGTGATATGAAAGAGATACCAACTTCCAGATGCTCTCAAAGCTGAGTTTTCTCTGTCTTTCAAGGACACATATACTGTTAAACAGATGATTCAAGCCACAGAAAAATATGGAAATTCTCCCCACGACATTTCATAAAGACAATTTTGTGTTAATACCCAAACCTGGAGAAGACAACACAACACAGAGCAAAACTACAGTATTAACTCACTTTTAAAAAAAAGATGCAGAATTCTAAATAAAAGGTTTAAAATAAAATCTAACAATGTATCAAAAACTAATACATATGATCAAGCAAGTGACTGAGTATCAGTTAAGTCTATCAAATGGCCCCTCAATAAATTAAAGGAGGACAAAGAAATTTATGATAATATTCATGGACTGTGAGAAGCTATTTGATAAAATCCAGCAGCCATTTCTAATGAAAACTATCAATAAAATAGAAACAGAAAGACACTATTAAATAAAACAACCTATATTTACCATGAACCAATTCAAGTATGATCTGAAAACCATTTCACCCTCAAGTTTTATTAAGAATTTCTAACTCTTCCCACTGAATCCCCCCACTCTTTTCTCCCTTCCACCTGCAAACATTTATTGTTGTGCCTATTTTATTTCAGGCACTGTGCTGGGCTGCAGTTTGAAGAAATTACATACATAATCCCCAAAGAATCATGAAAAACAAGCAGCAAATGAAAACAAGACAGAAAATGTGACAGACTAGGGGAGCACGGTAAAAATAAAATACTGATGGAGTTAAACTCACTTTTCTTTCTTGAATTCATGGAAAACTGAAATTTAGCTTGAAGCACATTACAAGTAAAAACATTTTCTACCCACAGTTAGGGTCACTGATCTGTTAACAACGAAATGATCTCTATTTTTCTCTCATACTGTAACATTCTCTGAGCCAAACAAAAACAAAAGACTTAATAACATATTACCAAAGGGAAGTGGAAGCATTCTTTAGCATTTCTGTGTTCCCTGTTCTTCTCTGTGGTTTCAGATAGTTTGCATTTAATTAGAGCGCCCTGAAGTGACTGCAGACAGGTGAATGCACTCTTATGCCTCAGGGAGAGCTGACAGACAGCTTCAGGAGCGTTTAGTTAACAAATCATTACTTAGTGTTTGTAAGACTTCTACCTGAACCCAAACAGAACGTGCAACTGTCTTGTAAGAACAAAGCCATCAATTGTAAAACAAACCTTGGTAAAGGCAGCTAGGATCAGCAGGGAGGGGAAATAAAGTAATTTATTCAAATTGTATATTTGAATGGCAAGAATGTTTTTTTTTTCAGCTAAAAGTAACAAATTTAAAATCATTTAAAAAAAAAAACAACAATGAAAGTATGAACGATAGATCTGTGCTTTCCATTCAGGACAAGTTGTATGCTCGTTATTTAACTTGAAGAACAGTAAAAATGATAATGGGAAAGAATATTAATAAACCATTTTCTGCAGAACTGGCCATGTGTGTATTCTGTAACTTTTGTGTTAAAGCAGGCTTACAGCGTTGGGCTTGGTTTTATCACCAAAAAGAGAAAAGCAAAGTATTAATGCACCCCATCATTGATTTCTTGACTTTTGCCCTATTCCAGACTCTTTCATATTAATCTGCTAATTGCCAAAGCCACAAATAGGCAGGGGAGAGAAGGGCAGGGCTGAGCCCAATTCAGAGCAGGGGGGAAAAAAATAAGGTCAGAGCAGCAGAGTTAACTATTATTTTTCAAAGACTACGTGAAGCATTGCAATTCTGATACCTCATTCTTGTGACAAAAATTGTAATGAGAACAGGAAATGGTACCACATGAATCCATTGTCCTGACAATGATTTAATGAGAATGGGAAATGGTGAGGGCATAACTAATTCGCATTATGATCCTAACGTTGTCATCTTGTGGTTCTGCTCAGATGCTGCGAAATGAAGGATGTCGGACATCAGCTGGGAGAGCGCAGGGAAAAGCATGAAGATGGTGACATTGTGTGCCTGAAAGTGATGGCAGAGTGTGTTAGTGATGGAGGGGCAGGCCTGGGAGGGGCAGGAGGGGGATACAAAGCACGGAGTGCCTCTGCTGAATGACAAAGCAGGAATATATTTAAAGGTGGCATGGATGCCAATCGAGGGAAAGGACCAGCACGTGAAGCAAAGTCAGTGATGGAAAATCCAAGACAAGAAGAAACCACAAGATCAAAGGGGAATGCACCAAACAGGTGCATTCTGGATACTTTGTGTTCATTTTATCTTCTCTTGGAGATATACAGGTCCATTGAGCAACTGTTGATTTTGTAGTTTTTTTTATGTTTATTTATTTTTGAGAGAGAGATCACAAGTGGGAGAAGGGCAGAGAGAGAGAAGGAAACACAGAATCAGAAGGAGGCTCCAGGCTCTGAGCTGTCATCACAGAGCCCGACGTGGGGCTTGAACCCAGGAGCTGTGAGATCATGACCAGAGCCGAAATCCGAGGCTCAACCGACTGAGCCACCCACGCGCCCTGATTTTGTAGTTTTAATACACGATTTTTTTCTCCCCCAGTAAATAAAGTTTTACCTCCAAATCTCTAATTTAAACAATGCATTTTATAAGGGAAGCTATCAAAGATAACACCATCCTAGGCTACAAAAGCTTGGGAACAAAGCAGTCAGTGGGAGAAAGAACATTATTCAATTTGATTATGTTGGTGGAAACCAGCTTGTGATATGTTAAGACTATTTAAAATTTAAATCCCACACCTAACAAAGTAATTGATTTCTCGTTAACAAATTTTCACCTATTTCTCTTTGTAGCAATGCAGGTTCTAGACAGTTTCAAGTAAAGAATTTCAGGTCTTCTAGACTTTGGTGCAAATGCGAATGCCACCTTAACTGCCTACATTTATGGAAACACATTACCATACATGGAAATAGTTAAGAAATTAACAGGAAAATTGATAAATTAAACTTTAAAAAATTTTTTAAATGTTTTATTTATTTTGAGACCGAGAGATACAGAGCATGAGCAGGGAGGGGCAGAGAGAGAGGGAGACACAGGATCCGAAGCAGGCTCCAGGCTCTGAGCTGTCAGCACAGAGCCCGATGCGGAGCTCGAACCCACGAACGTGAGATGAGGACCTGAGCTGAAGTCGGAGGGTCAACCGACTGAGCCACCCAAGCGCCCCTGATAAATTAAACTTCTTAATATCCATTTCCAGGTCTGACTTATTCCCCAATGTGCTACCTCACCATTTAAAGTGGTTTCTTACAGGCCCCTGGGTAGCTCAGTCAGTTAAGAGTCCAGACTCTTGGTTTCAGCTCAGGTCATGATCTCACAGTTGGTAGGTTCAAGCCCTGTGTGTAGGGCTCCTGCTTGGGATTCAGTCTCTCTCTCTCTCTCTCTCTCTCTCTCTCTCTCTCTCTCTCTCTGTCTCAAAAATAAACAAACATTTTAAAAAGTAATAAAAAATAAAGTGGTTCCTCAAAAAGAATCCCTCAGTAGAGTTGGCCTAACATTTACCATGCTTTTCAAAGGTGAACCCTTCCCAGAATACAGAAAATAGAGGCCTGAGGGATAGTAAATGATATAAACTTCTTAGAAAATAAACTGTATTTTACCAATTATGATATCAAAGCAGCATAGTAATCACGTTCCATATTCATTCGATAAAATAATGATGATGATGATGATAAAGGGTGGTGTTTTTCCCCTTCAGTTTTTCCTTAGCATCTTTTATTTAAATGTAATGATAAAGGGAATATTTTTGAAGATGAAAAGCAACTTGCATAAAAATGAAAATTTTTCTCACCACTAGTCAAAAGCCTTTCAAACTAAGATAAATGCCTCTAAGCCATTAGAAAAAAATTATTGCAAACTTATGTGTGCCTAAGCCCCCCTACTTTGCATTTTGATTCATATTTAAAATATTGATTCCATCAAACGGAGGAACAGTTAGTGTCAGCAAGAAGATGATGGAGAAAATGAAGTCAAAGGGGAACAATGTAAACAGTGGATTTATTTATTTACCCTTAGGTGGAGATGCCATATTTCACTTATATTGAACATTTATTCAATTTATTTTATTAATTTAATCCTCCTAAAGTACTACTTCATACTCTGATGCAATTTCAGATCAAACAGATCACTGTGTACTTGTTGAATTCATGGTTAATGATACATGAATTTATAATCCAGAATGATTCATAATTGAGTGAGCCACCTTATTTTACGCCCCTATTATAGGAGAGGATCAAAACGAAAGGCTATAATGTTCAAAGAAGAAATGTGAAAGATATTCTTGAAAGTTGAACTATACTGCACAGTAATAATGTCTAGTGAAAATGAAATATTTAATGTCCATATTTAGGTTCTTGTTCATTTATTATGTGGCCATGTAAGGGGTGTCAAATGCTGATGAGAACTTCAATTTGACCCGGCAAAAACGAAGTAAGCAACCCTCAGTATTTCATCCATTATGTCCACTTTCACAATGAAGGATTGGTTCCATAATACTTTTTATTCAATCTGATGTCAAGGTCTTAAAAACAAATGTCGAAAGCACATAAGAGGCTCTTTTAACAGCTGTATTTAGTAACAAATGACAGATATCTATTAATGCAAGTACATCTTATAGAAAATATTTTAATATGGATTTTAAGTGATAGTATATTCTTATTAACATCAGGTGTAAATTGACACATCACAGCAGGTCTTTTAGATGAAAGATCCATTTAGCTCCATCTTCAAATTATGGATTGATACAATATTCTACGCCATAATGGTTCCAAAAGTATTGTTAGTGCTATGTATTATTCATGTTTCCAGGTGCCATTGTTTCAGATGATAATAGAGTGTCTCACAATTGCGACTGAAGTTGATAATGAACTGAAGAAAACTACCTAACTGTAGGATTTTAATGGGTCACCTAGTTGGCCCTGAGGACATAAGGGAACAACTATATGCACATCAGTACGTGGCACTATGCTCAAATTGGAGAAAATAAAAATCCTTCAGTCTTGAATAATCTACTATCACATCAGTACAGTATATTTGAGATGATATTTTTAAGGGTGCATCTAATCATCTGGTATAAAGGTTATCACGGGGGAATTTGATTTCTAAATAAAAATGTTTAGCTGAATTAAAGTTAAAGGCAGTTTAACGATAGGCCAATGTCTTTCCATTAGAGGTAAGACAAATTATAGTATATAGTCATGGAATCTAAACACTGTAACTTTCAAATACTCGCTTTCCAAACTTTACTGTGTGTACAAAAATCACCTGGACATCTTGCCCGCGTGATAGATTCTGTTTCAATAAATTTGGGGCAGGGCCTAAGGCTCTGCATTTCTCTCAAGCTGCTGGATGATGTTAATCAGTGAATTCTCAAGGCTGAAGAGAATCACTGTGGATATCCAAACACCCACTGGCTGGTTTGCTAGCACTAACCACTGCATGAAGGATGTTATATTGAGATAATCAAATGGGAAACTCATGTAAAGGGCTGTTTAGTCTAATAAACAATTCCACTTTTGGGGGATTATCTACTTTGTTTATTCCTTGCGTTTAATACCCAATAAGAGTAAAAGTTTAAAACAAATCCTTGTTGTTGTTTTTATTTATTTTTGAGACAGAGAGAGACAGAGCATGAGTGGGGGAGGCGCAGAGAGAGAGAGGGAGACACAGAATCTGAAACAGGCTCCAGGCTCTGAGCTGTCAGCACACAACCTGATGCAGGGCTCGAACCCACAAACTGTGAGATCATGACCTGAGCCGAGGTCTGATGCTTAACCGACTGAGCCACCCAGGCGCCCCTAAAACAAATCCTTGAGTGAGCTCTAACCTCTGAGTGAGCGAGTGCATTCAAAATAGGTCATTACCAAGACCTTATAAAGCAGTAGATCTAATTATGACAAAGCGCTCCCTACTTTAGCTGACAGCAGCTCTCCTGGAGTAAAAACGTTGCCTTCAGTTTTGTGTTTTGGAACTGACCAAAAAAAAATCTAACCCCTTCCTCTACATCAGCATTCCTAATAGGTTACAGTATGTGGTTATTTTATTTTTCGGTATAAACTATATTAAATTTAAAATAATCAAGAAAATCTTTTTTGAATAGAAAGCCTTCCATTGGTTCAAAAACGGGAATGAATCTGATGGATTGTGATATACACTGTGGGCACTGGGTTTACCACTCCATGCCTGCACCCACCCCCACGCAGGGCAAATGATGAGGGCTCCTCTCCCACTGCTGGGGAACTCCTAAGCGTAGCTCACGTTGTCTGCCAGAGGTTGCCAGGGGGATGGTGAACCTGTTGCTCTCTTCGGTAACCTGTGCAACCCTTCATCATCTATTGCTTCCTCCTCCTGTCTGCCCTCCTGTTTATGCTTTCTGGGAACATCTCCTAAAAAGCTACTTGGATGAAAATCATCACCTCAGGGTCAGCTTCTGGGGAAACCAAATCAAGTCAAGTAGAAAGTACCAAGTTTCCTTCTAGTCCCTTTTTTATCCTCACTCTGCCCAGTACTCCCGAACAATAGGTAAGTTAGGTTTTTATTTTCCTCCCAAGTTTTAACTTTGCAAATCTCTAAGCAAATACAGATGCTTATCCCTCTCTTTTTATATGAAATATAGGAAATTATGCTCACACTATTCTGCACCTTGCTTTTTCTCACTCTTTCTTGGAAACCACTCAGCATCAGTACACAGAGTACCTTCTCACTTCTGTATATGGCTGCCTGTAGGTATATTCCACTGTCTGTCAATGACCTGCTGGTCCAAACCTCCTTTGCCATTTCTTCTCCAGCTTAAACCCTCCATTTTGTTCAGTTACTTATGGAATGACAATGTTTAATCATTTTTATGATCTCTTCTGGCCACAAACCAACTTATTGATGTCATTCTTAAGTTAGTATACCCCATATTGAACAGATATCTTATGACATATTGTGTGAAGCACAACAGTTGAATACTATTCCTCTCTCTGGAGACAAAAATAAAGTCTAAGACAACCTGCTCACACTGTTACATGGTAGGATGATACTCGATTTGTAAAGAGTAAAGATCTTAAGGCTTTTTCACATGGAATTTCTCATGCTGTATTTATATAAATGATTTCTTTTAAACATAGGTCTGGAATTTTATGCTTTATTATGTGTCCATTGCTTCAGGTCTATGTCCTACTTCATACTGATGACACAATTACTTGTTTCCACGTACTGAACATTAAATGTGCCAAGCCCTATAAGGTGTACTTTACACATATCATTATTTATCTCTCTTTTTTTAATCAGTTAATGAGTCAATTATTTGCCCCATTTGCAGACAAGGAAACTGATGCTCAGAGAAGATAAATCATTTGCCAGGGTCTTGTAGCCAACAAGAGGTAAAGCTCACTAATGGGACGCCCCAGTCTTGATCCGATTGTTCCAAGAACTACCCTTCCCACCTTTCTGTCAAGTTTATAGAACAGCTGCTATCTTTTTTTAAGTCATTGGTAAAATAAAAAATAACAGTATGACTAGGGATTGGGCCACAAATGGATTTCTATAGCGAATACTCTCCTGTTACATTAGTCAAAGTTCTCCAGAAATACAGAGCCACTAGGATAGATACAGATATATATCACAGCAGGTCTTTTAGATGAAAGATCCATTTAGCTCCATTGTCAAATTATGGATTGATACAATATTCTACGCCATAATGGTTCCGATAGTATTGTTAGTGCTATGTATTATTCATGTTTCCAGGTGCCATTGTTTCAGATAATAATGGAGTTATGGAGGCCAAGAAGTCCCACATTCTGTCACCTACTATATGGAGAACCCGGAAAGCCACTGGGGTAAGTCCCAGTCTAAAGTCAGAAGCCTGAGAACTGAGCCATTGCTGGTTAAATCCCAGAGTCCAAGGGCTCAAGAACCTTGAATTCCGGTGTTGGAGGGCAGGAGAAGATGGAGGCCACAGCTCAAGAAGAGGGAGCAGGATTTCACCCTTCCTCTACCTTTTTGTTTTAGCGGGCTCTCAAGAGAATGGATGTTACCTACCCACATTGGTGTGGGAAGATCTTTTTTTTACTAGTCTATTAATTCAAATGCTTAACCTCTTTCCAAAACACCCTCACATACACACCCAGAAATAATGTTTTACCAGGCATCTGGGCATCCCTTAGCCCAGTCAAGTTGACATGTAAAATTAGCCTCACACCTGTTTAGCCATGATCAATGATCAACATGCTTAGATAGTAATCTATCAAAAAGTTAATACACACTATGGGTATTATTATACACTTTTTTCACCAATGCTGAGAAGACTATCATGGTTGTGAGAGATTTAAAAACAGTCATATAACAACAATAACCAGACCCAGATCACTTTACTCTGTTAATTTTTTCTCCTGTAAAGAGGGATTTGATTGACATGACTCATTGTCATAACCTACACTGTGGACACACAAAAACACTTTGCTTTTCAAATCGTCCGATCTGCCACTTCAGGACTGAGTTGCTGGATCTGGCTAGCTATCAGTGCATCCTCATAAGTTATCTCCTCTGGAATCTGCCCATTGCTACATTTCCTGGTTTTTTTTTTTTAATGTTTATTTATCTTAAGAGAGAGACAGAGAGAGTAGGGATGGGGTGGTGGGGGGGCGGCAGAATCCCGAGTAGGCGCCATGCTGTCAGCGTAAAGCCGATGCAGGGGTTGAACACATTAACTGTGAGATCATGCCCTGAGCTGAAATCAAGAGTCAGATGCTTAACTGACTGAGCCACCCAGGCACCCCTGCCTGTTTCTACATTTTGGAAAATTATAACAGATGTACTCCTTTTTAATTTTCCAACACTTCTCCCATCCTCCAGAATCCCTTACTTATGACTGAGGTAGGTTCTAGTATTACAAATGCAAGTCATACTCTGGACAAACTCACCTGAACTTTAGGACAACTCACTTTACAGAGCCACATGCAGTCTCTTTGCTACCTCCCCTGGGCCTCATGGTTCTTGCTCCCATTTGAGCACCATTTTTGGTGGAGGAAGCAGAAATACAGCTGGCACCCAGGAGTCTGCTTTCTCATTGTCTTTAGTTAGTGACATACCATCAGCCTCATCTCTTTCCAGTGTTTCCTTTCCTCCAAACATTCCATAAAAAGCTTCTTTTGAAAAGTTATTTTGAAAGCTGCCAATAAGTATTTTTTCGACTTTGGCCTTTCAAACGTTAGTCTTCTGTCCCACGTCATCGTTTGTTCAAGTCAATGTTTTTGTCTGTTTTGTTTTGTTTTTTGTTTGTCTTTAGTTACTTACTCATTGCAGATCATTCTGTGCAGACCCTTGACTTCTACTGACATCTTGTAAGAATATAATTTATAAGAGCCTACCATTCCTTGCATTACCTTTTCCTTTCCTGTCACTGGCCACGAAATTTTATACATCATTTCCAGCCAACTTAAACCTTACTGTGATCAAGGTATATGGTATTTTAAATTCCCTTTTAGAATTTTGTGAAGACAACAGATAAATGCTGCAGAGTGGGAAGCAAGATGATGTTAGGCCAACAGCACCCTCTCCCCCTTAATTTAGTATTTGCATCAAAGCCAAACATGTGCAGAGCTTTAATATCAAATATTGTATGACCTCATTTTGGGAAAGCTTGAAAAATCTAAATGTGTACTACAACATTAAAGTATTAATAAAATCTCACTTTATGCCAAAAAACATGAAATAATGAAAATTGTCCTAGATTTTAAAATTTCATCAGGAACTGCAGTTTAAACAAGGTGGTTTTGGTAGATTTTATTTACATTACTTCCAGAAAAGTTTACTCACCCTCTTCGATGCCATTGTTTGAAACACAGTGGGGTTTATATGCACCTTTGGTAAGCATTGTGCTGGATTTTAACATTCTAACATTTACTATTATTTAAACGTATATTCAGCTATTTTATAATAATCCATATATCTTTAATTGGCCACATATTTGTATTCTTTTTAAGTAAGCTTCATGCCCAGCACAGAGCCCAATGCCAGGCTTGAGCACATGACCCTGAGATCATGACCTGAGCTGAGATCAAGAGTTGGATGTTTAACCTACTGAGCCACCCAGATGCCCTTGCCACATATCTTTATCTATTCATTTCATTAAAAAAATCTCAGAGCATCTACCCTCCCATCTTTTCCACTGAACCCTCCTTGGTGCTGGAGACCACCTGTCTCAACCCTCTCCCCACCCTCTCCCCTGCACCCTTTCTCCATCCTCTATCCCCACTCTAGGACAGCAAGCGGCTCCACTTCCGTTTGTTCTGTATGATGGTGCGTGCTGAGAAGGTCACCTGAATAACTGTTTTATGGCTAACATTATTTGAAGACCAACTACCCAGAATCTACTAAACTGAGCATTTTATTCTGGGGCTACTTTACACTACACTAAGACATGGTAGAAAGTTGAGGTTTGACCAAGTGGATGAACAAATGGCTTCACCCATTCACTCTAAACTCCCCTTTGAAATTACTCAAGAAGATAAACGTGAAGACAAAGCTATCCAAAGTCCAAAGAGGATTTATAACAACTCCATCTTTTAGTAAGGTAGGTGGTGAAGCATCTTCCTGCCTTGTTAACCTGGGAGTAGAACAAAGTCCTCACTAAGAGCATCTTACATCAGGGATACAAGTTGTGCTGATCAGCTGACTATTTTTACAGACATCTAGAACCAGAATCCTACCTTCAATAACTCCTCTCAGTAAATTCTGTATAAGATCACAGGAAAAAAAATGAGATGTACCAAGACAAAAGAATATATAGTCTTGTGGGATGTTCCCACACATTATGACAAAATAAGTAAGAAATAAGTAAGGATGAAAGGATTTAAATGCCATTTAATAATGTTGAGTTAAAAACCAGGTACGAAGGTGCATATGCTATGCAGACATTATTTTCTAGGCATTAAATTAAAGATAGTATTAAATATAATAGTATCTACTCAAAAATATGTAACAGACTGACAAATATTAAATTCATTCTTCAAACACACAGTACAGAATACAGTCTCTGAGTATAAGGTAAAATTAACATTAAAAACTAACATTGTACAAACTGGATATTAAGGAATAGTCTGTCCTCCTCCACCTCCCCCCAAAAAATAGTGGTCTGAAAATCAAATACAAAACTCTAACTTATTTTGGAGATAATAAAAGTGAGGCTGTTATTTATAGCATTTTATGAGACCCACTAAATAAAAATGAAGGAACAAATTTAAAACATGACATGTACATTTAAAATATAAAAACAAGCAATGGGACTGATTTGGCCTGCTAGCAATGGTTTGCCTACCCTTGTTCTAAGAGATGACCTTCTTAAGAGGCACATAAACATTTTCAGAGATCGCTTACCCTTAATGAGAAAAAATACAAGTGTGAAGGAAATGAAAGAGCTGGACTTTTCTGTCAGCACTGTTCTATCCCTTTTGTAGCCCAATCATCAACATATAAAGTGGTACTAATGCATTACCTCCTTGTCAGACAAACCACCACCATTTCCCAATGGGTAGGCATAAGGCCTCAGAATCCTTCTTAACTCATTTCTCTCAGCCACAACAACCAAAAATGAAAGATGATGTAAAATCTATTTGCCATCCCTGATCTTCCATACTCTTCATAGAGTCTATTGTCTATGATCCAGGACTTGGGTGTGACTGGGTTCTCAGAACAGAGACAGGCCACCATCCAGCTTTACCTAAATTGTTGTAGTGTAAGGTCATAAATATTCTTACAATTACATCACTCCCTTGACAAACATTAAGCTAACAATCACCTAAACCTTGAAGCCTTCTCCAAAAGGTTGCTGTTAAGTAGCATCTTGAATATTTTATACTTTAGATCCCAATATAGAATTCCCAACTTCAATTCACTGAAATTAAGTTAGCTTTCCATTTTTTTGCCATTCAACCTGGTTAATAACAATGGTCTTAAGTAGAATTCCTTAACACATCATAACCATCTTACTGATAACCAAAATAACCAGGTTTAAATTACTCTCTGTGGGGAGCGTGGGTGGCTCAGTCGGTTAAGCGTCCAACTTCAGCTCAGGTCATGATCTCACAGTTCATGGGTTCAAGCCCCGCGACAGGCTCTGCAATGACGGCTCAGAGCCTGGAGCCTGTTTCCAATTCTGTGTCTCTCTCTGCCCATACCCTGCTCATGCTCTGTTTCTCTCTGTCTCTCAAAAAATAAGTAAAAGTTAAAAATAAAAAAAAAATTACTCTCTGCATGAGGGGTTGAGGCGTTTGGAATACTTATATTCAAACTATACATAATATTTACACAGATAAGCCTATTTTTTAACTTTTTTTTTGAGAGACAGAGACAGAACGTGAGCTGGGGAGAGGCCAAGAGAGACGGGGAGACACAGAATCTGAAGCAGGCTCCAGGCTCTGAGCTGTCAGCACAGAGCCTGACTTAGGGCTCAAACCCATGAACCACGAGATCATGACCTGAGCCAAAGTCTGACGCTTAAGCGACTGAGCCACCCAGGCACCCCCAGACAAGTCTGTTTTTTTCAGAGCATACATGAATTTTTTTCAAAACTACATCATTTGTTTACTGAATTAAAAAAAATAAAGATAACTTTAAAATTGTTCTCGTACCTTTGAGCTTCATGCACTGACTTCGGCCAGAAAAAAAAGCTTTTAGGCAAATAGTATTTTCAAGGAATTTCTTGATTTCCAACTACATCTCTTGGTTGAGCAGAATCCCTGTCATCATGAAAGATAAAAAGAATATACACACAATTGAGTTTCATTGGGCTAAACAATAAAAAAAGGTGAGTTATTGCTGTAATACAGCTATAAGACATTAAATACTATCATGAGAGAGCTTTGAAATGTTACAGGTGGTATACAAATGTAAGGAATCATTTTTAATAAGTATTTGTTGTCTTAGAGTCGACAAGTTTACTACATCTCTGCATCTCTAGAGCAGAGATGGAAGGGTAGAGCAGAATTCTATAGTCTCGATTTTATTACCTCCTGATTATATTTTTTTCACTTTCACTTTGTTATTTCAAAACATAATTATTTTCCTTTTAGGGCTATTTTTCTTGGTGAAAAATACAGCAATATATTTGTAAACTCTAATTTATTGTGATGACAGAATGCTTTCAATATAGGAGTCTTCCTTGGATATATTCTTAGGCAGGGTTCAGCAAACTCATGGGGCCAGAGAGTAAATACTTTAGTCTTGGCCTGCTAAGAAGCAAGGTCCTCAACTGCAATCATAACTCTTTTTTACATGCTATATTTCAATATGTAAAAACCATCTTGGCTCACAGACCATACACAAATATGTGGAGGGTAAGATCTGGCCATTATTTGGTGAGGCCTGCATTAGTGTACTGACCATTAAGCAAAAATAAGACCACAGTTGTATGGACATCCATCAAAACCTGCAACTAGTGACTTATATTTTGTTTGGGTGACAAGATAGAGAACATAGTTCAAAAATCACCTCCATTTTGACCAATGAAATTTCACCTGTTAAATGGCATTCTTTACTTTGAAAAAAAAAATTAGAACCCAAAAGAATCCTGTTCTTTCTCTTTCAAGTAACAAATATTTATTGCCATTTACCAGGCTGTGAGCTGGGCAACAGAAATAGATATTAAGACCAATACCATGAGCCTAATTAGACTCTAAATCCATTGAAAAACTGTAATATTTATGAATGATCCCTTCCTAGTTCATACAAATATTGGCATAGGTCTCACGAAGCAAGGTATTAAAGGTTTAAACGTGGCTTTTCATAGAAAACACCACAAATGAAACATGTAATCTTCTTTAAATTGACTTTCAAATCCCAGTTTTTCCTCCTACACAAATAATTAAATATAAGTTATAATAAATAATCATACAGCCAAAAGATGAATACACATGCAGCTCTTTAGTATTATAACAAACTATAGAGTAAACATCCACCAAGAGTTTAAGCAAGAGTAACATTGCATTCTAAGGCAGAAAATATAAAGCATCATGACAAGTTCCCCAAACCAAAAGTTTTTTATTTTTTCTCGTTCATAAAAGAATTAAACTAATATCTAAAAATGCAGAGATAATTCTGTATACCCTCAGGCATCTGATTTGTCATTGAGACTAATTGGAGTGGTGGTTTTTCATGTTTTCTGGCTATGTGACACATTGTGAACATTTCTCCTGGATGGGAAGAATATCGTATTTTAGGAGGGCTGCCTCCGCATGGAAGGAAGGTGAAAAGACTTGCTTTCTCACTTCTCTTTCATATCTTGGCTTTGCCCACATGATATTTCACTTTGGAAGAAGCAACATGGAGCAACTGGGGCCATATATACAGAGTTCATTGTCTCACAAGAGTCGAGGTTCCTGGCTCTCAAGGATAAGAAGGGGAAGGTCTATAGTCTCACACCTGACAGCAGCAGGGGCAAATGAAGCTAGTTGTCCACACTAACTGGGACTGGCTCTTCTCAGGAATCACTCATTTGTATGCTTGGGTGGTGTTCCTTGCTTTGGAGTCTCCAAGGCTAAGTAATCTCTGCTTCTTCCTATAAGCTCCCTAACTTCATTTGTCTTAGGTTACTATTGTGGGTTCAATTGTGTCCCCTCCAAAAGATATGCTGAAATTCTAACTTACAGTACTTGTGAACATGACCTTACTTGGAAATAGGACCTTTGCAGATGTAGTCAAGTGAAAATAAAGTCATGGGTCATAATCCATTATGAATGGTGTCCTTTTAAGAGGAGAAACCAAAAGATGCATGGAGGAGAATGCTATGTGAAGACACAGAGGCACATAGGGAAAATGCTGTGTGACAACTCAGGGAGAGATAAGAGGCAACTGCAAGCCAAGAAATTCCAAGGATTGATGGTCACCACCAGAAGCTGCAAAGAGGCTAAAAAAGGTTTTGTTGTAGCTGCCCTAAGAAACCAATACAGTGGGTTCCTTAGAAGGAGAGCCCAACACAAGGATTTGGTACAAGTGACTTTTTTAAAGCTTTTTTTTTAAATTTTTTATGTTTATTTATTATTGATACAGAGAGAAACAAAGCATAAGTGGGGGAGGGGCAGAGGGATAGGGAGACACAGAATCTGAGGCAGGCTCCAGGCTCTGAGCTGTCAGCACAGAGCTGGACACGGGGCTCAAACCCACAAACCATGAGATCATGACCTGAGCTGAAGTCAGACGCTTAACTGATTGAGCCACCCAGGCGCCCCTAAGTTGATTTGTTTTGAAAGAAAGAGAGAGAAAGAGAAAGAGAGAGAGAGAAAGGGAGTGCACAGGAAAGGTAGAGGGGCAGAGAGAGAGAGAGAGAGAGAGGGAGAGAGAATCCCAAGCAGGCTTGCACTGGATCCCAACAACTCAGGGCTTGATCCTATGAAAGGTGAGACCATGATTGAGCTGAAATCAAGAGTCCAGTGCTTAACTGACTGAGCCACCCAGGCAACCCAGTACAAGTGACTTTTTAAAAAAGTGCTCCTAAAGAAACCAGTATGGAAGGAGAGGAAACATGACACAGAAGGGTTTAAAAGCCAAGTAAGTAAGTGATCTCAGGCAAAGTCCCACCCAGCCTCAGTTCAATCCTGCAAGGTACTCCAGAGTTTAAGTTACATCCAGAATTTGTTCCAAGCGCAGGCAAGGGAGGTGACTTGTATACTTCCTATGAAGTATATGAGGGGAGGCAGTCAGTCACTGGCTGAGGGCTATCCTACCACACCTAATCTCCCTGGCACTTCAGGCCCCCAGTGCAGCAGCAAAAGTAGTCTTGGAATGTGAAGGCAAGTGAAGAAAGTTGCGGGTGCCAACCTTAAAACAATTTTACTGGAGTATCTGTGAATAAGCACACAGAGTAAAAGGAATTTAGTGGTATGTGAGCAAAGCATGGGTTGTGTCCACCATACCCATTAGTAAATTTCTTTTCTGCTCAAACTTCCCAGAGTGGAATCTTTGTTTGCAACTAAAGAGAATCACTGATACACCATCCAACTGAAGAAAATCATCTGTTTTTTTAAACCAAAAATCATAGCTCAAATTCATTCATTTTTTAAAACATAGACAGGCTCTAGAAAATAAAAATCCAATTTTCATAAAGCAGATTATGTTTAAACACATTATGGGGAACTCAGTATTGAATGAAAAATCTGTGAAAGACTGAGTAAAGTGAAGACTATTTCCATCAGTGTTTAAGTATCAATTTTGTCATTACATACTTCTATAAACCTATTATCAATAAATATTCCACAAGTACTTCTTAGAGAGCACTATTGAGATGATAAAAAATATATAAACTATACTTCCTGTTTTCAAGGGTTCTTAAGGTAATATCTGCAGGATCTTTGGCCAAGTCACTTAAGTTTTCTGAGCCTCAGTTTCCCTTACTGTGAAATGTAGATGATAATGTGAACTGCAATGGAGATCATCACATAATTTACATAAATGTCTTTTGTGAATGTAAACAATTATATAAATATAATGCTATTAAGAAACACATTAAAATATGGTATACACAGTAAATCCCATAGGAATTCCAAATGAAAAAAAGATACCCAGTTCATGAGACCTATTGATTCCTAATGGCAGGTATATTCCTCTCAAAGATACAGGTGAACTTAGTGGGTTCAAGAAACCCTTGAGTCATACATCTAAACATAGATCTACAGAGTTGAATTCCAAATGCATCAAGTAAAAGTAAAATTATAACTTATCTTACCACAGAGCTTGCCTGCAAGGAGACACTCCCAAGCAAAGAACAGGAAAATCTAATGCCTTGACAATTAAATTTATCCTAATAATTTGAGAATTTGGTATTCTGATGAGTAAGCTTGTGTGTTATAAACTTGGTTGGTATGAGTTTGCCCTTAAAAGGTGACTCAGTTCTTAGAGAACAAACTCAAGTTTGTGAGCTTTCTAAGTGATAACCAAGCTCTGAAAATTTTTAATTCACTAAGATACCCTAGGTCAGGGCTTGGTAAGTAGCCAGCATCTTGTTTCTTGAAATTTTTATGCTTTTTATTACATATTAAATAAAATAAATAGCACAATTTTCTTTAGGTCCCTTTAGTTAAATCTGCCAGAAGCCTATAGAATTCAAAAACTAAAAATAAGTAAATAAAAATTTAAAAGTAATAAAAATAAAGTATGAATAGTCTAAAGAAAAATGTCCATCAATTCTGACAATGTGAATACAGATAGTTTTATGGACTGCTTGCCTGTAAACCAGAAACTATATAAACCTCTGTATTTCTTTCTCTTTTGGATATAATCTCTTATTCACTGATATTTGAAATGTGTTTATGGTAATTTTATGCTTGTTTGTTTTTCAATCTATTCTGAGTATAAAGGAATGGCAGGAATTTAAACACTTTCTACTTTTATATCTGGGCAAGTATCACTGAAAATTTCCATTCAAGTTCAGTTAAGAAATTATGTTGATATTCTGGCTTGGCCCAGCTAACCTCAGAGAGAAAATTATGTACTCCATTTTGTTTTCTTCTTTACTTGCTTCCTTTCTTTTTTTTTTTTTTCCAACATTTGGATCATATTTCCTCTTTATCACTTCAGTTCTCATTCTCTCTCTCTGGGGTCTTCAATCTCCATGAATCCACAGACCTATCTTTTCTTATCCATGCACACATAACCCCTCTCTTTGATAGAAAGGAAAGATACATAGAGTAAAGGTGAGAAGGAGAAAATGGAAGGAAGAAAAAAAAACAAAGGAAGGAAATAGAGAAAAGAACTGGACACTTTTAGTCAAGCATGAACACAGGTCTACCTGAAAAAGTTTTTTAAATACCTGCTACATGCAAGACTTTGGGCTAGGTATTGGGGAAGTGAAGATAAATGAGACAGGAACTTTCCATCTAATAGACAATACAGATTTGTAATTATAAGCCTAACACAAAGCAAAAGATAGACAAGTTCCCCAGGAGAGGCACAGACAAATGACCATGGCTGTGGCCCGAGGAGAAAGATGACAGTCACTTAACTGGGGGGAGGTAGAGAGCAGAAAGTCTCATGCAAAGATAGCACTTGAGATTGGCCTCTGAGGATAAGTAATGTTTGCTTTTCCTTCCAATTTATCCCATCACTTTGACTCCACAGTTCTGCAAACAACTTCTCTAGATCCCCTGTCTCACCATTCACTTTCTAGGTAATCTGCCTTTTACCCTTACTCCGTCCTCAAACTCATCTTTCTACATTCAAATCCCACATCTTGGATTCTTTTGATTTTTTTTAAACAACTTTCTTTAAGAAAAAGCTGACTCTCTTCCTAACTTCCCTAATATGGCATCATCCCAGGTTTCTTCTCACCTTTGACCTGGGTCACATATTTGACTAAAACTGCTTCGTGATTCACCACTATCAATTTCAGGGATTAACCCATCTGGGAAGTCTTTAAAGACCAGCTCTGAGACCTTATTCAAGACTTGTACCACTCTTGTCACTTAAATGTGATGGAATCACCTCTGAAAATCTTGTTTTTTGATCTATGCTTGTCTTCCACCAAGACTGAGCACATAAAGCCACCTCTAAAAAGCATATTCCCCACTAAACTACATTAATAAGAAAAATGGATATTTTACTAAAGATGTTGAAGGAAGATCATGGGATTTACACTGCCTAGTACCCTGGAGAGCCATTCTACTCATTATGTACTATTGTTCTTCTAATAAAATATCTTACATTGACTGCTCAGGCCCCCTTTTCTATAGATAGAAATAGAAGATTAAATGATCTTTGCAGAACAGAATGAAAATTATGCTAAGTGGCAAGTTGAGATGTGGTATTGTAACTAGGAGTATAAATTAGAAAGTGAAATATTGTAGAGAGAATACATAGGCAGAAAAGAGGAGTACTGGTATTTTTATCTTACATTGTTGGGGTATTGACAGTAATCAATGACCAAAAAAAAGAATTATCAAAAATTGGTATTGGGGGAGATATGGAAGAATAAATGAGGCACTGTAATCTTTTTACCTTTTATGTCCAATATTTATTATTTCAATTTGATAAATTATGATATAATAATTAAACATATTATTTAGCTTTTGGAAGCAATCACTCCAAAGAACTACATAGGAAGCCATTCAAAGTGATTTCCTCAGTGAGGAAGATGGATGGTACTGAGGAATGGGGTGGCCAACTGCTGCTTGCATTATAAGCCCTATGTCCCATTTGATTTTTTTTAACTATGTGCATGGACTCCTTTATTAACATTTCACAAAAGAAAAATGTATTGGGAAAAATATTTTTAACATCAATTACTTGAATGAATAGTTTTTATATTTTGTGGTTGAAAGGCCTAGCCTAAAATAACAGAACTTTTTATTCTTAATATAACTCAACACAGACTTTCATGCTAAATCTAGATGTTAGCAGAGGTAAGCAGATGCAGATATAAAGGTTTAATGAAGAAATAATGGGGAGAAAAATCTTCAGAGGGACATTGCTTTATTTATGAAATATTTTTTTCAGTATGAATTAGATCATTTGAAAATATTTAGCTTCCACTGCCCAGTGCCAGGGCATCATTTGAGAATCAATGTCCTAAATATTCACAACTCGGTTTGTCTCACCTAAAAATAGAGAGCTTCTATTTCATCAAAATGCATGCCCCTGTGGGTGGTCGTTTGTGTTCGTCTTTCTCTGCTTTTCCTCTTTTCTTCCCTTTCTCTATGGGGCGTTCTAGTCTATCAGGCAGTTTGTGGTCTCCCTGCTTGTCTGTTTTGTTCCTTTTTTATTACCTTTCCTTATTCAATTACTCTTTCTCTGTTTGCCATCCATGTAACAGTGCCTGAGTATGTTTTAAATTGTTACATAGAGTGAACAGTTTGTTATCCTGTGCTCTAAATTCAAAGAGCGTATCAATGTACTGTTTTTGTAGTTGTTATTAAAATAATGAATGAAGGCAAAAAAGAAGGAAGGAGGGAAGACAGAAAGGAAGGAAGAGAGAGAGAGAGAGAGGATGAAGGGAAGAAGATACAAATATAGGTAGAAAGAAGAGAAACAGCTTTATCTTAAGGAACCCTCATTTAATTTTTCCCTTTGTCCTTCAGAGGCCTTAATGGAAAGGAACTATCATGACGCTGGTTGACATGGTCTAAATATCCTGTTATTAATTCTGGGGTATGTAAATATGTGTGTTTTTTTTCAGGTTTATTGAGGATAATTGATAAAAAAAAAAACTAATAAATGCAAGGTGCATAATGTGATGATTTATACAAAAACTGTGAAAAGATTCCCTAGGGCATGGAAATGTTGACAAAGATACTGAACCCAATATTCAAAGACAGGCCGTTCATTGTAAGGGAGCTAAATCTTCATTTCTCAAAGTCAGGGTAACTTGAGAATTCATGTTGGGTAAATGAAGAAGGGATGTTTAAGCAAATCACTACCAACATCAGGTAGGCTGAACCTCTCTTTTGACAATTTTCTACAGACGTAGCTCTCCTTTGGAGAACACGGATCTTTAAATGTATTCTCATGTGCAGACAGTCTGAACACAGTTCTAGAATCCTAGTATGGGCAGCAACTGTAGGAACAGCCTAATCCCTCATCACAGATGAAGAGTCTGAAATCCAGGGACATTCAAAGATTTGCCCATTGTGTTATAGCTCAGTATCAGAAAGAGGCAGGCTATGGAAAACCAATCTAGTCAAAAGTGACTAAACTGCACACTTAAAAATGGGTGCGTTTTACTTGAGGTAAATTATATCTCAGTCAAGTTAATTAAAAATCACTGTATTCACTTTTTGTATCATGTCACTGACTTAACCACCATGATACTCACTATCCCTTCATCAAACATGTATATACCCCAGAGACTGAGCTAGGCAGTGGGAGTAAATGATGAACAAAACAGATATGGTGCTTGTCCACATGTAGCTTACAGGCTACTGGGAAAGAGACATTTATCAAAGAATCACACCAATAAAATATAACTCAACTACGCTGACAAGTGCTTAGGGAATGAACACTATGTATTCCAGTAGCAGGTAGTAGGGGTGTTCAACCTATCACAGAGGTCGGGGGCCCATTTTTAGAGAAGGAATCATTGAACTGAAGTCTGAAGACATATTGAAGCCAGGACAGAGGTGGGGCAAGAAAGTGGGGAAACATGTGCTCCAGGCATGGGGAAGAACATGTCCAATGGCCCTGTGTTGGTGGAGATAGGTACGTTTCAAAAACTGGGGCACCTGGGTGGTTCAGTCACTTAAGCGTCTGACCTTGGATCAGGGCATGATCTTGTGGTTTGTGAGTTTGAGCCCCGCGTTGGGCTCTGTGCTGAAGGCTCAGAGTCTGGAGGCTGCTTCGGATTCTGTGTCTCCGTCTCTTTCTGTACCTCCCCTGCTTACACTCTGTCTCTCTCTCTCTCAAAAATAAATAAACATTAAAAAAAATTTTTTTTTAAATCATAAAGACATGAGGAACCCAGAGACTGAGAGAGAATGTGGTTGGAAAACTTTTATGAATTCTGTTAAGAAAAAACTAAGTTGGGCACCTGGGTGGCTCAGTTGGTTAAGCACTGGACTCTTGATTTCGGCTCAGGTCATGATCCCAAGGTCGCAGGATTGAGTCCCAGGTCACGTTCCACGCTAAGCGTGGAGACTGCTTAGGATTCTATTTCTGCCCCTCTCCCCAACTCGTGTATTCTTTCTCTCTCTCCCTCAAATAAAAATAAAAAAATAAGTACATAAAAAGAAAAAAACAATAAGTTAAGCAAGGTTGCATTCACATCATGGAATTGTAGAGATCAAATAACCCAAAATAGAATTATTTTCATTTGGCATATTGGCCTAAAGTAGTTAACCAATTAAGTAAATTCATTGATTGTTTCTATCAGTGATGTCAAAAAAGAAAAAAAACAAACGGATTTGACAAATTTGAATAACTTCCTTTCAATTCATTCTGTGGCACACAAGCACTCTATTAAGGGATCAATTCCTCACAGCAGTTGTTTGATTGCTTTAAGTACTTATCTGAAAAACATTCTGTCTTTGACGAAAATGGTAAACGTTAATTGAGTGTATTTTTTACTTGAATGAAATACCCATAAACACCAATAAGTAGAGTAGCTACACTTTATCATACAATTAGTCAAGTCAATGCAAGTTGAATAAAATAAGACCAGCCACGCTGATCTATGGGTCACTTGGAGACCAAAAATTGGGATTAAAATGGTCACTTTTAAACCAGAGGAGCTAATTAAGCTGCCTGTTGGGAGGCTTTCATCATTGAGATTCAGAAGCCCAACTTGGGGACGTCACTTCTGAGTTCTGCATGTTTAAAAATCTGCTTCTACATCTGGCTATACCACCTTCCAGCTCTGTGACCTCCCAAAACACCCGTACTTCCTTAATTTTCTAATCCGGTAGTTGAGGGCAATAATTCCACTGCAGATTGCTTGAGAGATGAAGTGACACCCTGTAAGTAAATTATCTAATGCAAATAGGGATGCTCCGATCTTAACCATCATGACTAGGTAACGCCAAGCAGCTCTTCATAGTTAACGGAGTTAACAGACTACAACGCTGGACTCCTTGGCATCAACTCAAAATCTGTCGAGTTCAACATCAAATTCAGTAGCAATCTGTGTGGCTATGGTGTCCGAAGTCAAAATGAGACGTGCGCAATTGTTTGTGATCAATAACTATCTGGGTTAGAGTCATGGAGGCAAAAAGAAAAAAAAATCCCATCTTGAGTAGGAATGTGGACATTCCCTCACACAGCTTTCTGAAAACTGGCTGGCTCCCTAGACAGGTGGGAGTACGCCGGGTCTAATCTGTTATAAGGCTGTTTTAACGAAGTTGAGTGCATATCATAGATCACTGTCTTCTATTTTTGCACACTAGAATGCCTTTTGAACAAGATGTTTTATTTTCATGGTAATTTAATCATTAAATGTTATTAAATAGGGGTTATAAAAAGGCAATTGTTCCTCAGGAGCTTGAAATTGAGGATTTTCTTTTGAGCTGCCCCTCATTCCCCTTTTCGTTGTGACCTTGGGATTAGTTATTTAGCTATTCTATACTCTAACTTTTTATGCAAAATGAGAAAAATGCCACTTTTACGAGCAGGCTGTAAATTCCTAACTAATGCTTAAAGCACGCTTTAGTTCCTTTCATCTGAGAAAATTAAAGTAAATGAAAATATTTCATTATTAATAATCTAATTCTCTTTGAATCTTTGATTAATACCATTTTAATATATGAGATTTTCAAAATTGGGTCATATCCTATATAAATTTTTGAAGGTGGAAGCTATATACAAATAGATAAGTTTGAGTTAAAACCAACTGTAAGAAGATCGAAAATGCACATAATACCTCATGAATTAAGCATAATATACCAGATTTGAGGGAAATACCTTTCCTCAAAAACTACCAGCATATTGCCACTTCCAGTATTTTATGTTCATTAGTGGTGAGATAACCACTTTTATAATTTTGAAATTTTCAGAAATGTTAAGCATCACTCATTCTTTGATTCATTTCTTTGAAACATCAGTTGAGGTTGTGTCAAAGAGGCATTGCACACCTATTGCAATTGGCACATTTAGGAACATATTGTCATTTTGGATTGGTGAACTTTTTTCTCTCCACCCCACCCCCATCACTAATTAGAGTGAACTCTGAAGTATTTCTCACCGCTGTCCCCTTTATGATGCTCTGTTAAGGCTTTCAAAAATACCGTGACTTAACAGGAATGGATATTTTCAGAGAATCTTAATGAACACTGACATTTCAGTTGGACCTCATTTTGTTAGCATAAACTTTCTTCACATCCTTCTATTAAATGTGTAAACCTACTAAACTGTAAGGCACATTCCAAAGGGAGGGTCTGAAAGTGTTAAAAAGAAAGTGTCAAATATGTTATAAAGTTCTGCCACTGAACTCTGCATTACCCTTCCCCTTTCATATTTTCCAGTTAACATGCACACAGCTGCTCATGCCATGTAATCAACTGATTGTTACACAAGCATTTTCTAAAGCTATGACAATCTCAGATTTATGAGGTCAAGAAGTGCAGACTTAATCCATTCAATAGCTGCAATTTATCGTCTGATTATAATTGTATACACAAACACAGTAATGATTTAGATGACATAGTGTAAAGATGAAATCCGTTTATTTTAAAAGGGTTTCTAACCTTTAAAATATGTTGCCATGAACACCTTTCAATGTCTGCTTTTAACAACACAATTATTATTGTTTTATTGATCAGGGTTTTATTACAGATTTGACACTTATATTTCATGCTAATCGAAAAAGGTGTAATTTTTCTGCACAATTTTAACAAGAATATGACTGTAATTAATTATATCACTATTATGTTTTCGGTGTCTAGAAAGAAGTGCTTAATTTATCACACATGTCTTCCACAGCATATGGAAACCTCTTTTAAAAAGACAGGGTGCGTGCTCCTTCCAGAGATGATAGGATATGACATAGGCACTATATTTATAGATTTCTGCTGCCATGCTGACCTGGTTTTATAGTGACGGCTCTTCTGGAATGGGATTATACATTAGCGACTTAGATAGCCGGGGTGGCACCCAATATTACCATCACTTGGTCTTATAACACTAATTAGTGGTCATTCCCTAATGTGTTCATAGATCAAGAAAACAATCTGCAGACGAGGCTAAAGTGGCGTGCTGAATAACGCAGCATTCTATGTTTCAAATATTCCTTCTAGTTTGCAACTTTTAACAAATGACTCAATGTCACTTGCCAACTTGCTTAGCTATATATGGTAGTTTTGTTCATTTAATACTTACCACGATACAACATCACTGGTTGTCAGCTTAGTAGATACCCTACGATACGCATGTGCGTGCACGCACACACGCTTTTGTGTATATGTAATATTTACATTGATCTCTAGTTTATTGTTAATGATCTCATTACTTTTCTAAAGTATCATGGCTCTGTTGTCCAAGAGAATTCGAATCTCTGCCTAGAGCAGTATAATTTATGTTTCAAACAAGATTTTTAAAATAATTTGCATCACATGCTAATAAAGCCAAGCTTTTTCTTGTTCAATTTTTATACACCGTTCAATAACAACCTTATTAAATCACATAAATTTACATTTCACTTTCCATCTTAACTTCATATATGAACTACATTTCATTATATACTGCTGTCCTATAGTCACACCATTAGAGTTTCTATTATATTAACCCATAAATTCTAATTAATACATAGAATTTGACACATTTAATATTCAGGTACATGGTTTTGTGTTTTCTAAAACTCCTTATGTTTCATAAGGTTTGATCTATCTCTGTATCTATTTCCTAAATTTTCAGTATGATGCTGATTATTTTAGCCCATTAGAAATCATTTGATTTAAGAGAACCTAAATGCGAAGGCATTAAATATTTAAAAGAATTTATAAATATGAAATTCTATACTGAGCATTATGTAAAATGGATGAAAAAGTATACAATATATTATAAGATGGCAAATGAAGGAAAATCAATAGTTGAATTGGTAGCATGTTCTACTGTAATTAAGCAGCCTGTTCACTTGCTTTTCTGCCATATTGTTTTAAATAGCACAATCCCAGTGGAAAAACACAGGCTAAAAGTTTTTCTTCCGCCTTTGAAAGAAGTCAATCAATATTATTATAATCAATACACTTTATTTTTACTAGAAAGGTGAAGGGAAAACATCCTAAATCAAAATGACCTTCTTCTAGTAATTCAAATTTAAAACAACACATTATATATGTTCTTTCCTCATGTCATCTTAACCACACTCAAAAATTTTATTCAAATTTTTTTTTCTTCATCACCAAAACCAGTGTTCAGTTGTAGTGTTCAGTCTGGGTTTACTTAAACCTCAGGGTATTACAACAACAACAACAACAACAACAACAACAACAACTTTGCTTTCTATTTCATCATTATACTTCTAGTTTGAAGTCTGCTGTGTTGTTAGTGAACTTTGAAGTCATTAGAAATACACAGCTGAAATAGTAGAAGGATTTGTAGAGTGTTCACTAATGATCTCTTTCATTCAATAGTATTTCTTGAGCACCCACTGTATTCTTTGATACTATTCGAAGCCCTGGTAAGCTATCAGTGAACAAAGCACACAAAGATCCCTGCACTGACAGAGTTTATGTTTTAGAATGAGTAAGAAAGGCAACAAACATATAGTAAAAAGAAAACTACACAGCAGGGTAGAAAGTGAAATTGGTATGGAAAAAGAAACAGAAAAGAGGACCGAGGTGGTGAATGGACAGGGGAGAGTGGGGATCACATTATCAATAGTGCAGTCTGAGTAAAAGTTATTAAGAAAGGGTCACCTGAAGGAAGATTCCAAGGAGGGGAAGGAAAGATCTATTCCCTATCTGTGGGGATGATGTTCCAAGAAGAGGAAACAACCAGGGCACCAAAAAATGTGGAAGTAGTTCTGGAATGTAGGATGCTTGGCTAGTGGGAGGCTGGACCCAAAGTGAGAGTTAGGGGTGGAGGACAGAGGGTAAGAGATGTGGGGGTATGTATGAGAGGTAAAAAGGACGGAAGCAACATGAAGTCATTGGTGTTCTACTCTGAATAAGATGGAGGACTATTGTGGGTGTTCAGCAGCGATGAGTGTGAGCTCATTTAACTCACATTTTGAGAGGATACTGAGAAGAGGATGTTGTCATGAAAGCAAGCTGTGGGGAGATATGCATGGAGCAGGGAGATGATGGCAGGAATTTGGTGGAGAGAGGAGGGAAGGTCAAACCAGGGTCTAAGCACTAGCACTGTGATGGAAACACAATGTGGGTTTAACTTAACACCATTCTCTACTGTTTACACATACCTCAATGTTTTGCTTAAGTGCAGCTAGTTGGAAATCAGAAATTATTTATAGTAACACTTCTGTTTTAAGGTTAATATCAAATTCTAGAGAAAGAACTTTCTTAAAAAGCATAATTTACACAAAATTCTTACAGGTTCCTCTTTTTGTCCCACGCAGCCAAAATAATTATTTCCATATTATTCTTGTTTCTTTATTTGCAAACAATACTTCCATGATATGCAGTATTATTTATTGAAGATTTTCTTATTATCTCTGAACTTCCCTGTTCTTTGGGGGACCTGAGATGATTTAAACAGATCTATGGGCTACCAATTGCCTTCGGAACAATTTATTCATCCTTCTTCCAATATTTTCAGTACATACTATGATCCAAGCACTGTGCTTGGTAGTCTGGTGTTAGCACACTTGGACTTTACACATAATCAGTAATTTTTTTCCTTTTAAACTTTTCTATTTCTTATTTTTAAAATTTATTTTAGAGAGAGAGAGTAAGCAGGGGAGAGGGACAGAGGGAGAGAGAGAAATCTTAAGAGTGTTCCATGCTCATTGTGGAGCTAGATATGGGGCTAGATCCCATGACCCTGGGATCATGACCTGAGCCAAAGTGAAAGTTGGATGCTCAACCAACTGAGCCACACAGGTACCCCACCATTTATTTTTATTTAACGGGTACTTTCATCCTGGTTCACCGAGGTGATCTCTGAGATCCTTTATTTGTGGCATGAGCCCTTCCAATTGCACACCATGTATTTCTTGAGGATTTGCACCTTCAAACAAATTGTATCAGAAAATAGAATTTCTACCCTTAGACTTTAGGAGCCAAGGCCAATGGGATACAGGACAAGATAGAGCCTTGAGCATTGTCCTCTGGTGGCAAAGAGATAGGTTTTGGAGAATGAGCAGGACTCAGAAGGCCAAGATGAGAGCGAGGGGGGGGGAGAGGGAAAGAGTGAGAGAGAGAGAGAGAGAGAGAGAGAGAGAGGGAGGACGCACTTTCTCCTTCCTACTCCCTTAAGACAGGAGTAGTGATAGATACTTGATGTAACACATACACCTCTTCTTTTCTACCTGGTGATAGTTTCTCCTGTTACGTTTAGACTCTGTTTGGAATATAGCTTCTTCATGAGTAAAACTATATACATCAGTTCTTCTATAATGTAACCTAGAGATTCTTAAAAATCACCACATTATTTAAATTCACATGATAAAGACCACAAAGCTTATGTGGAGAATTGGGGTAAGGGGTGTAACACTGAAAAATAGTGACACATAACAATAAAAAATTCAAAAAGGAACTTAATAAAAGAGTGGCATAATTGTACACACTTAATAAATGCAAAAATAGGGCAATAAGCATGACACTTTACAAGGACAATGTCAACATAAGTTTGTTCATGGAAGCGAAGTGAGTGTTAGATGGGTTGCAGCTTGTAAGGTATTGTAAATGGTGGAAAGAGTGTTATCTGGAACTGGTTGGATGCTGTAACACCATGTGTGGGGAGGTATGCTGCGTACCACATGTGGTCAACTGAGGCAGATGCTTAAGGTACACCTGTGTATGCATTTTTCATTCACCTATGTGACCCAGTTTAGCTACGTTGATTTCCTGCATTTACCTAGTGTGTCTCACTGACAAAAATCACCCACATGGAAATGGACAATTCACATTTTGCTGAACTGTCTCCCTATATTTTATTCATGTTGTAACAAATCACATTTTCAAAACAACTATTACACCAGAACTGCTATAATTTGCATTGGTTTTGAACTTAAGATTTAAACAAGACATTCCCAGACAAATGGATTTTAAAAGGCTTGAATAAACATCCTAAGGATGAGTGCAGTCTCACTAACGGGCTTACCTGAAGGATGGCACCTTTGGTTGATTTGAAAATGATGCCCCTACCTCCAGCAGTGCTGCCTGGTGAGTGGAGGTAAGTTTGGATTTCAGGTTCCACTTGCTTCTCAGCCAGGCTGGTATGACACGAAACTAAGGTGAACTTTGAGAGGTTAACAAGCTAAAAATTCACTGATGGATTTGCCAGAGGGTCTATGGTTCAATGTCAATGTTCTGTTTCTTTTCAATTACTACAGTTGTTAAAAAGTCTGAACCTATTTACTACTGTTTCATCATCTAATGGTGAAAAGTCACCCATTAAAAAGAAGCCAAGAAAGAAGCCAAGGAAGAAAGAAAGAAAGAAAGCAAGCAAGCAAGAAAGAAAGAAAGAAAGAAAGAAAGAAAGAAAGAAAAGAAAAGAAATGAAAGAAAAGAAAAGAAGGAAGAAAAGAAAGAAAGCCAGCCCAGAAAGGACACAAATAGCCAAAACCATAAAAGGAGAAACAAAAAAAAGACTGATGGGACTTGATGCAAAATGAAATGTCTGCTTGTGAAAAAAAACAACTTAATTGAAAATCTATTAGTGTACATACGATCACATCAACACGTTAAAGAAGAAAAATCATAGGGTATCAGTAGATAAAGAAAAACATTCGACAAAATCCAATACTCACTGATGATAAAAACTTTGAGTAAACTAATAGGGGAGAATTTTCTCAACTTGGTAAAGAATACCTACAAAATATCTACAGTTCACATTATACTTAAGGATGAAAAACCACATACTTTTCTGCTAACATTAGCAACAACGGTATCTCCTCTTACCCCTCCAATTCAACATCATACCAGAAGTCCCAGCTAATACAATAAGAAAAGGACATTCAAAGTATACGTATTTGGAGAGAAAAAATTAAACTATCTTTGCTCACAGATGATATAATTGTCTATGTAGATAATCTCAAACTCCCACCCCCATCACTTCTGGAATTATAGCAAAGTTGCAGGATATAATATTAATGTTTAAAAATCAATTGCTTTCTTATATACCAGCTATGAACAAATGGAGTTAAAATAAAAAACCATGATACCATTTATATTAGCCCTAAAAAAGGAAATACTTAGGTATAAATTTGCAAAATATGTATAAGACGTAACCTCAAAGCTTTGGTGAAAGAAATCAAAGAGCTAAGTAAATGGAGAATATTACATGTCACGGATAAGAAGACTCAATATTGTTAAGATATCTGTCCTTCTCAACTTGATCTACAAATTCAATGCACTCTCAACCAAAATCCCAGGAAATCATTTTGTGGATATCTACAAAATGATTTTGAGGTTTATATGGAAAAGGGAAAGATCCAGAATAGCCAATGCAATATCAAAAGAGAAGAACAAACCTGGAAGACTGACACTACCTGACTTTAAGACTTACTGTCAGCTACAGTAGTCAAGACAGTGTGTTATTGGTCAAAGAAGAGACGAATAGGTCAAGAATACAGGACTAAACCCACACAAAGCTAGTCAACTGGTATTTGACAAAGGAGCAAAAGGAATTCAGTGGAAAAATACTACTCTTTTCCACAAATGGTGCTGGAAAAATTGGGCACAACATGCAAAAAGAAAGACAGGAAAAAAAAGAAAAATAACATAGATGTAGATCTCACAACTTCACAATTAACCCCTAATGGATCACAGATTAAATGCAAAACTGAAAAACTCTCAGAAGAGAACATAGATGATCTAGGTGAACTTGGAGTCGATACTAACTTTTTTAGATACAACACCAAAAGCATGACCCATAAAAGACAAAATTGGTAAGTTGGACTTCATTAAAATTAAAAACTTCTTGTCTATGGGGTGCCTGGGTAACTTAGTCTATTAAGCATCTGACCTTGGCTCAGGTTATGATTTTGAGCCCCGCATCGGGCTCTGTGTGGACAGCTGAGTCTGGAGCCAGCTTTGGATTCTGTGTTTCCTTCTCTCTCTGCCCCTTCCCCACCCCCCACCCCCAAAATAAGATATTAAAAAAAAACTTATCTGCAAAAGACACAGTTAAGAGAATGAAAAAGCATACCACAGATATGAAGTAAATCTTTATAAAACATATATCTGATAAGGGACTGGTATCCAAAATATACAAAGAACTTTTAAAACTCAACAGTAAGAACAACCTTATTAGAAAATGGACAAATGATCTGAACAGACACCTCATCAAAGATGCAAATAAAGATGGCAAATAAACAGACAAAAAGATGGTCTACATCTCATGTCATCAGGAAACTGCAAACTAAAATAACAAGATACCACTGTACACTATTAAAATGACCAAAATGCAGAGCACTGAGAACACTAAATGCTGGCAAAGACTGTAGACAGAGCAAGAGGAACTCTCATGGTTGGAAGGAATACAAAGTAAAACAATTGCTTTGGAAGACACCTATACATGTATGTATATATATGAACAGTACATATATTTGACAAAAGAATTGTAGATAGGTATATCAAGAACCCATAAACATCAACAATAAAAAAGGAATAGCCTTAAAAAGAGAGTTTTAACAGATACTTCATAAAAGAAAATGTATTAAGGGCCAATTATCATATGAAAAAAATTCACAGTGAGTTGACACTTCTAACCCACTAAAAAGAATATAATAAAAAAAATTGACTAAACCAATTGTTAACACTATGGAGAAACTGCAACCCTCAAATATTGCTCCTGATAAGCAATGTAAAATTCTGATAAGAATGTAAAATGATACAACTTCACTGGTACACTGTATGGCTATTTCTTATAAACATTCTTGCCTTATGACCACCATGACCAAATAATTGTACCCTTTGGCATTCATGCAAAAGATATAAATACATATGTTCCCACAAAGATTTGTATCTCAATCTTTCTAGCAGCATTATTCAGAGTAGTGAAAAGTAGAATACATTGTGGTATATCTATACAATGTATAACTGCTCAGTGATACGGGATGAATGAACTACTTTCACATGCAGAAATATGCAGAAGTATCAAAAACATTCTGTTAAGCAAAAGATGCCAGAACCTAAAGAACATATATTATGGATCCAGATCCATTTATATGAAATCCAAATACAAGTAAAACCAACCCATTGTGATAAGAATTAGATAATTACTGCAAGAGAAATTGCCTGGAAAAGAGCATCAAAGAAATTTCTAGGAAATATTCTTTACCTCATTTGGGGTGATCATTATATGGATGTATACAAATGCCAGAACTCATTGAACTGAACATTCAAGACCTATGTATTTTATAGTATGTTAATTATAGCTAAATAAAAATGCCCAGATGCCAGCACAATAAAATATATTCACATGAATTAAAATGTTTCCTACTATAGAATGTGGGCAGACCCTGTTCCCAAACTAATCATTTTAGAGACAGATTGAAATATTTTATTATATTCCTATTACTCCCAAGGATTCTTATCCTGAGAGAGTTTCATTCTATATTAAAAAACTCCGTATCTCTAGAGAATCATGTCATGCTCCCAAGTATAAGAGACAAACATAGGTCATACCGGATGAGGTGTCTCAAGGGTTTTCTTTCACCCCAAACTAAAACTGGTGAAGATTTGTAGTTAGTAATGCTGTTTTTCTGATCAATTCCATGATCTTAACATTTGAAATTTAAAACTCACAAAAATCAACAGCTGAGTGATGGTTTTATTTCACTAAGGATACTTCAAAAATTTAAAGCATTTTGAGCTTTTCTGAGCACTTCATATATTTTTGTACATTTTTTTGTTCTTCTCATTTGAGATTTTTTGAGAGAGTTTCTACTCTTTTCAACAAATAACTCAATAGACTGTCCAAACTATTCTCTAAAAAACCAGGGGCTTCAAGAAAAATTCATAATCATTCCTCCATAGCCAACCACTAAACAGTTGAAATATAGTCTCAAGTGAAAACAAAAATTGAAAAAGAGCCCAAGTAACAAATTAAATGAAGTATCCTCTTTGTTGAAAATCCTGATGGAATAGTCTCAAAACTACAATGTAAAGATAAAATAAGAAGGAGAAGAAATAACTATACTGTGTTAGGCATAAATGCATAGCCATATTTAATAGTTCTGTCAACCAAATTCTTGATGACTGAAGAAATGAAGGAGATTTTTAAAACTTCATCTTGTCTGAGGTTGTGCCTAGCAGATAGCCACTGGTGCTGCTATGAACCATAAAAATAATGGCCTTTACTCTCATGAATTCAAAATTAGAAGATTACAGTTTAAAACTTGTGCTTTTTTAATTCTATCAATTAACAGATTCCAGTTATGGCCTCCCGGATACTCTGGCTGGCTACTTCGATTCAGGTCTCAAACTCAGTATCTTTTTTTCTAAAAAAGCTTTACCAATTATGCCCTGCCCCTTAATTTTCTAGTAAGTTGATATCAAGTCACAATGTTCTCTTAACAACTTGTATTTTTCAATTCAACTTTTTATGATTTTAGTTACAGAACTAGCATTGCAAGGATTTACTGATTGCGTCTCCATCATTTACTATGTCCAAAGGTCCATAAGAGCATTGATCTATGCTTGCCTTGTTCATCACCGCAGCATCAGTCTGTGGCATTGCATAATTAATCACTCAATAGATATTTGTTCAATGAATTAATGAATCATCATTATAAGATAATAGGAAGACTTACATAAAGCCTTCACAGAATCCTACACTAGTGACCTATCACATTTTTAGATAATATTCCCACAGGCAAAATCCATTAAATTCCAAGTTCGTTTTTTTTGGGGGGGCACTTACATATCCAATCGCTCTTGTGCTATTTATTAACAGCTCTCTTTTGGGGCGCCTGGGTGGCTCAGTCGGTTAAGCGACCGACTTTGGTGCAGCTCATGATCTCATGGTTCGTGGGTTCGAGCCCTGCATTGGGCTCTGTGCTGACAGCTGGGAGCCTGGAGCCTGCTTCAGATTCTGTGCCTCCCTTTCTCTCTGCCCCTCCCCCACTCATGCTCTGTTTCTCTCTGTCTCAATAGTAAATAAAAACTTTAAAAAATTTAAAAAAAAAGCTCTTTCTGTGCATTGCTTTTGTACCTTTGCTGCAAGCCAGGGGTCTATTTGTGGGGTTGATTTTTATCATTTATTCTTTTCCATTGATTTATTTATCTGCTTTGAAGCCACTTTTATACTATTTTGATTATGGATTCTTGAAATCAGATGATTTTATTTCTTCAATTTTTCCTTCAAAAATTTTGGCCATTCTATGTCCTCTGCATTTCTATATGAAGTTTACATTCTGCTGCCAATTTCTACAGAAGCCTGCTGACATTTTGAATGGATTGCCTCCAAACTATAGATCAGTTTGGAGAGAATGGATCTTGACAACAGTGAAGCCTTTGGCCTATGAACAAAGTATGTATCTCTGTCCCTTTAAATTTTTATTAATTTCTCTCAGAAATATTTTATAGCTTTCAAGGTAATGATTTCTCACTTATTTGCTCAGAATTATCCCCAGTATTTCATATATTGTCATGCCATTATAAATGGTGTAACACTTTTTAGTTTACATTTTTTTCTGATTGTTTTATTGCTAGCATACAAAAATCAGTTTATTTTAAATACTTATATTTTATCTTTCAATCTTGCAAATAAAATATATGATTCTATGTTGATTGATAAAGCTGTCTTTGAAATTAATGTTGAAATAAAGACCTTTCACAGTTATTTTCAAAGCCAGGATTTTATAATTTGTATGAGTATTAGAGATTGTTGGGACATTGTTATGAAAATTAATTTATGGATATTTCTATGCTTATATCACTAACATATTTTGGGTTCTGTGTTTTTCCTTGAGAAAATATGGAATAAGTACACATTGTAAGCCTCACTACTTTATAGAAATATTAATTAGCAGACACTACTAACAAATCCCATTTGAACAAATGAATGAATGGATGACTACAACAGTGACTGCAGGGAAGATCAAATCTGAATATAGAAAATTCTCAAGTGTCTGCCACCACAGATGTTCCATATTAGTAGATACTCAAATGTTAGAAGGCTTTGCCCAACTTCAGTTTTATCATATTATATGATTAACAACTTCAGTCACATGTTTCATTTTTGTCTTAAAACTTGTCTGGAGTGAATGGCCAGTGGAGTAGCTTTCTGAAGAATTTAAACTGTTCACAAATGATTATATTCTTTATCATATGTGCCTTTTAAGCAAAAGTCAAAGTTGTATATCATAGTTACCTTCAACACTCTGAATATAGCCTATTTGGGAAATTGTGAATGATCGTCTGGTTGTAAGACTAGTGTTCTGCTGGGGGAATCCAGCTAGGTAGGTACATTCCACTTTCTTCCTATTTTCACATTTATCCTTTCTCCTGTTATGTTCTCAAACACTCCAAGAATCCAAAACAATAGATTTGTGTTGTTCAAGGCATATAAATAATTCTACTTTCTTATGAAGCCTTCAGTCTGTGAATGACTATAAGCTCTGTCTACTGACATGGAAGTTATTCTGATGCTAAAAAAGATTATTAGGGGGAAAGAAGTTTAGACCACACCCTTTGCCATATTTCAGGAGAAGCAGAAGCAGCAGCAGAAGCAAAGGAAGGGAGAGAGGAAGAGGAGAGGCAAACAAAAAAACAAAATCGCTGCCTTTTCATGTTGTGTCTAAATTGAACAGCCTCAGAATCCTCAACCCAAGCATCCTAGCAGATTGTGAATACTTCACAGGGGAGAATTCCTCAAGGTGGGACACTTTCTTACAATCATTTAATGTCTGTAGTTCCTCTTCCAATCTCTGCGTCGGAAATCTCAGTGGTTTTTGCAATACACTGTTGTTTCCAATAAAAGATCTGCTCTGTTGAGTTTAAGGAATGTGGGGACAGGAACCAACTCCAAGCTGTCACATTTGGTCTCTTCACTCTCTGGCAAATGGTCAAGATCAAAAGACTCAGCCTTGAGAAGTGAGCCTATGTGATGACACAGGACAACAGGCTTGCCAAGTTGCTTATTATTTGTCACACTGTTCATGTTCAACAAAACCACCTGATGCTGCTGAATTAACGAGTGATTTGTGAAGGTTTGGCCAAGTTGTTCTCAAACAAAATATCCCAGATGCAAGATTTCTGAGCCATTCTCTCCAATCAGTATTGCTTCTGTGTTTAACATGAACTGTATATTTAGCCCAACAGAGTTTCCTGATAATGTCATGGAGTTTAAAGGGCCCTAGCTGCAGATGGCACAAAAATAACTTCAGAAATATTTCTCTTGGATCTGACCCCAACAGAATTATTTGAAATATTTCTTTTCACATAATGTACAACCAAATTTTAGAGGTCACTCATCCTGAGTCCTCACATGGACCTCAAATAAGAAGTAATTCTTATCAGTATTTTCTATTAGCATAGAAAATAGCTAAAAATAAGTCATTAGCCTGCTAGCTGAGAGAATATATTAGTAGAATTTGAAGACCTGTTAGGTAGGTTCTTGGTTCAATTTCTTTTTGTTCCTAACAGAGTCTGGGTGTACTAAAAGGGATGTACTGGAGACCGTTAAGCTTAACATTCTTATTTGACAAATAAAGAAGCTGAAAACCAAGAAAATTAAATGATGTGTCCATATTCCCCATGTTTATTCCAAATAGGGCAGTGATTGTAACACTGACCTATTGACACATGGTCTAAGTTATTACTAAGTCAGACCGCCTTCTGCAAAGTTGTTTATTCTTCTCCTTTTCTTCTTCCTCTTCCTCTTTCTTCCTTGCTCCCTTAGTTCAGGGCTTCTCAGATGGGAACAATTTTGTCCCTTGAGGGACAATGTCTGGAGACACTTTTGGTTGTCACAACTGGAGAAGGGGTATTACTGGCACCAGGTGAGTAGAGGCTAGGGATGCTGCTAAACCTTCTACAATGTACAGGACAGCCCCCTGCCCCAACAAAGAATTATCTAGATTGAAATTTCAATAATGCTGACATTGATAAAGCCTGTTCAAGTTACAGTCTGCAGTGATTAAAAGTGGGTACAACCTAGAGGAGATTTTTTTAAAAGCAGAATCTTCCATATTTTTGATGACCTCTTATACATAACTCCAGTATGCACATAAAAATAGTGTTCTCTTAGAATATATTTATTTTCTGAGCTCTAATCCATAATCTTTATGTATTACAAAGTCACACAATAGAAAATGCAGTTCCTATGTAACATACAGTGTGAAAAAATTTGGTATTTAACCCATTTTAGTCGATTTGTTGTTTTTCCATGATCCTTTGAAAAAAATACATAAAAATGCTTAAAAGTGAAACCCAAATCAAACATTTTTAAGATTCCCCAATTACCCCTACAGAGCACCAGAGTTCTGTGGACCACCTTTTGCTCTGATCTATTTGTTATAAACCTCAAATAATATATTTCAGGTGTTAAGATATGATTTTTCAAAAAGTCAAACAGATGACTTTTATACAAATATAAAATTAACATGTGTCAAAAAAGTAATAAATTAATGAAAAAAACAGGAAAACATTAGAGCTAGTTCCAAGGAGATTTTGAATACCACACAACCCCCCTTCCCCCCCCCCCCCCCACAGTTAGAAATGAAAACATCACACAACTAGGTACTATTCCACTGGGCAATAAAATGTACATTCAGGGCCATCTTTTCTACAGAAGGGAGATTTTATCTCCACTGAACAAAATTCACTCACTTCATTATGAACCCAAATCATTACAACTTAACCTCTACCCCAGTAGAGTTGTAAATTAGTTTAGACCCATCGAACGTGCATACTCCTATAGAGTCGAGGAATCCCAGACCAGAAAGGTGAGCTCAACAGTGCCCGGCACTCCACTGAGAGATACCTAGTAATCTCTTTTGCCTTGATTTCCCATTCTGTGCTAAAGTTTCAGTATTATGAAGAACTCTTTTAAAAGTTCAGAATCGCTTCCAAGTTTTACTTAAGGATTGTACTCCTGCATCCTGCCCCACCTCACCCCTTAACACAGAGCACTGTTTCTAAGAAGCCCTACACAATTAGGTCAGCTGAGACTACACTTTTTAGACCTCCCATTATAGAGAAGAAAATGTTAATTACTTAATGTAAAAATAAACCAGGAGAACACGTTTTTCTCACTGATTGCCTGACTGTTTCCTGGTACTTACAGCTGAGAGGGAAATTAAATTATCATCACTGATTGGAAGTTCAATGCTTGTTTTTATTTGGGGAGCAATCTGGAAAGGAGATGCTATTAGGTAGAGGGGTAAAATGTGATCTCCATGTTGAGTGCTCGGCATGGCTACCTGGAAGGATGCAACAGTATTTCTAGAATTGAAATTCTTGCAGGTAATAAAACGATGGTGGTCCCATTTCTCCATGGAAAGGCAAAGAAAGGGACCATTTTTTCAAACAGTTAATTTGATTAAAAGAGAAACCAACTTGTGCCAGAGAATTGTAAAATAGAGAAAAGCACAAAGAAGAACACAAAATACACCTGTCATCCCCAGACCTACAGATAAACCTTGCTAATATATTAGTATAAATTCTTTTCCTTCTCTCTTGTACAATTTATCTCTCCTTTTCAGTCCATTGTTCTTCCCTTTTTACATGCACATATTTAAACACTTCATTTTTAGTACACGTTGTATACATAATTTTTTAACTTGCTTTTTTATGGAATGATACATCCTTCCCAGGCCCTAAACAATCTTGCACTTCCATTGTAAGTGGGTGTGTGAATTCTAGAAACAAAACATGATTTGTATCAATGTTTTACTAAAAATTATAAAAAATAAAATTGCTTGCTTTTAGGTCTAAGTTTGGATATATAAAAAAAACCAATTGGGATTATTTATTATAATATTATGTATCTATTTGGATGCCAACAGAAGGAAAAATATATACTGTATTAATGAAATTTCCCAGAACTGGATTTTGTATTAAACTTCCTTAAATAAAGCTTTGGCTTTATTATCACCCTTATTAGAGTTTTAATGGGTGGATCCAACAGAAGTGAAATGAGAAAATCTTATGTAATTTACAGAAATTATTATATAAGAGGCACAGTACAATATGGATGGGATTTCGTTTTCTGAATATGGATAGTGTCACACAGTACATTTGTGCCCAAATAACTCACATTATGCTTTTGTGTTCTTCTAGTTCAAATTCCATTATCAAAGACTGGTGTTGTTTGTTTTTTTTTAATCAGAGATTATGAAGTAATAGGTTTAGAATAAAATGTGAATTAATATGAGAAAAAGGGAAACTTCACCATGTGTGATAATGAAGATCAAAACTACCAAGACATTCTAAAAATCTACTATTTGGTGTTGATGATCTCTTTATTAGGGTAAACCTCAAGTTGAGAGGTCAGGAATGAAGCAAATGGGAATTGAGGAAAATAACCTAAGAAGAACAAACAATATTTTATGCTTTTCCTCCTCTGCCCTCATTCAGAATATGAGTTTCCCCTCCTACACACTTCATTAAATACACAAAGTGCCTCAGATTTTTTCCCCACTTTCTCAGTTGAACATCATAGTTTATTTAGCACAATACTGCAAAGTGAACAGTTTTATAATTTTTAGCATAAAAATACAAGGTTTATCTCAAATAGTTCACACTCATTTTCTTCTTTGTGGTATGTGTAGGTTGCATTTTTTTTTAATGGACCAGGCACGAGTCAATTCCATCTACATTTTTCCTGGTGTAAAATACCGGCATAATTTATTTTAATCAATGTAGCCCTCAGCCATTTCAAATATCTTTAGGGAAAGGAATGGAAATCTCTAGAGAACAAGAAAACTGAAAAGTGTGAATCACCTACATTTCTCATTTACCCATGCTAATTAAGACCAAGCATTTGAAAGTTACCATCTGAAGGAAAATTAAGCCAATTAACCCACTGATGAAGATAATTTTCAATATTCTATCAAGAGGCAAAAATCTTCACCAGCCCTTCTTATTCCTACTGTGGAGATAATTTTCGAACTGTCTCTGAGCGCTAAGAACTAAAACGAGTGTCACGCCAGTTCTGTGGGTTCTAATTGCAACTTTTATTTAAATTCTGATTTTCTGCCCCACAGCTCGGTTTCTGATTGGTTGGACCTGATTGCTTTCTCCTTGATTAGATTTTATTTGTAGGCCCTTGGAAACTTGCATGGGTGAACATTCTCTGAATTTAGAGGGGAATCCTCCTAAGATCTAGCTTTTCTATGTCAACTGGAGCATAAGAACCACTAGAGGTTCTGTAGGAAAGGGATTAATTTGGGAGCATTAATTACCCAATAATTATAACCCATGTATAAGTGATGCATAAAGATGTATTTCCAGATCTAAAGCTGTTCTCAGATTAATACACTTCTCTTTAATTTCACCTTATGCAGCATTTTGTCTTTAATTTATTTATTTTTCCTGTGCTTATAATCAGCTAGTATGGATAGCATAAAAAGACCCATTACAGTAAAAATACTTTGACTAACTGAAAACTAAACAAGTTACTGTGCCTATTTCTTTTAAGATCTTTTTTTTGCTTTGGGGAAGGGAGATTGAAGTGATTAAATTATATATATATATATATAGTAAATAATATATTATTTATATATCATATGTATCACATATATGACATATATCATATATATAAACCAGGAGCCCTTTCAACATAAATGAAAGTTGTAATTTTTATCTAAATATTTAAACACTTTCAATATTTTAGAAACCAGTAAACTGGCTTGTACAGAATAAAACAAAATAAAAATTGTTATTTTACATATGGCCCTGTTCATGCTTTTGCTGCCTGCAGGCTTTTGAATTTATGGTGCTTGCTCTAGGTTCTGCATCACTGGCACACACTTCCATTTAGTCTTGCCTGTTTCCACCTCAAATGTTGGTACCTTTCTTCTATGAGTAAAGTAGCCAACCATCTCTAGCTAAGATCCCATGATTTCCTCCTATATGTTATTTCTGGAATGAGACCATCTTCAACTTCCCTAACTATAAACAAGAAGAGATAACAATCCCATGAGTCTCCTTGGAGATAGAGGTGACACATTTTATGATGTTATTTTTTTACACACAAAAATTTTTTACAGCACAAAGGTGACTTATATTCATGTAATATTTTTGTAATACTTTTTTAAAAATAAAAAGCACAATTTGTAATACTACTGTAGCAGAAAGGTCCAAATAGACTTTAAGAAAACTCTTTTTTCTTAATATTATGATCATAGGTCAATGCAAGTAACTATACATTTCATTCAACTATATTTACCATTAACAATATGAGATTAAAGTACTTGTTCTCACTGTACATTGAATCTGGGAAAATATAGATCAAGAGACTGTCACCCTCCATTTTAGTCAGAGCACAGTCAAATCATGGCAACAAAGTCGACCATCACATGTCCAAAAACAAATGGTTCCTAAAAGCATTCAGTGAACAACCTGGACTTGTGGTTTGTTTGGAATGTCTGCAGGCGTGTCTTTCCTGGTTTGGGCTATTACAATGACATTTCTGATACTCGGGACAAACAACTGTGAAGGCATAACAGAAGCCTCCAGGTCCATCAGAGAATGTGTCAAACAGCTAACTGTTCTATGGCCATTTACTGAGGACATGAACAGTGAGCCATGAAATCCAGGTATCTTTCTCCAGAAAGGCTCTTCACAGAGGGTTTATGCCTCTCTTTCACCTCTCCTTCTTCTCTTTCAAAGAGTTTTTGGAAAATTCTGAGTCCCTTTCTTCAGTGAGGAATGGGACAATACACTATAACAAAAGAAAAAGCTCTGTTAGGTATAATACCGTTTTCCAGAAAGGATAATCATGGTAGGGTTTCAATGTGTAAGGGAAGTTGTTTTCACTTCCTATATAACTTATATCCTGGAATTGACTTTCTCAAACCCTTCTTCTCATCTATGTCAGATTGGCATATACAACGATCTCTAGTCGCAGCACTAACCCAAAGGACTGATCTGAGAGAAAGAGACCCATTTGGCAGTAGTATCTATGCAGTAAGGTAACATGTGGAGGTCTTAAATGAGCTTTGTCACCTTCATGTATTATCTCCCTGACTCCACTGAGAAGTTGCATAGGCCAAAGAATCAGAGTCTAACACGGGGGCTCCATTATAGTTTTTTGTTATTCGATACTTTTGACCTGAGTCATGTGAGAGACCAAAAATATGTCATGTTACAAAATCTTAACATTGACCATCAAAAGCATGTTCTGAAAAATCTGAGCATGTCTTGTGCTGGGTTCTTTGGAAATAGACTCCCAACTCAGTAAGTTGCCTGCAGAAGGCTTATGGGGGAGCACTCTTGAGAAATAAAGAAGGATTCAAGGTCCTATTTTAAAGACAAAGTTATATACAGTGGCTTCAAATTGACCATTGCCTGAGGGGAAGAATATGTAACACACAGTTCAGTAGCATTATGACTTAACACTTTGTTCTGCCTAGGGCTCCTTAAGTTAATACATGATAATCTGAAATTACTCCTAAACCAATTTCACCTGACTGATGTCTTGGTTCTAGGAAGTAGGCTGACCAAGCCCAGTGATGATTGACATTGAAAAAAGGGATCACATACTCTGAGGAGTAAGGTCTTATACTGGAAAGGATGCTGGGTTTTACTCCTGTGCCAAGCTATTTGATGGCTTGGTTCCAGGTAGCTGCCTGGAACAATGGAGAGAAAAGCATTCACTGGGCTCAATATAAAGTGGTCTCAGACTATTAGTGATGTCTGTCACAAGAGTCAGAGGGGGAAATCGTAGGATCTATGCCAGCTGTTTTTGCTATTCCTGCTCTGGCTATAGAGGCTCATTTTCAAAAGCAGAGCCCTTGAGCAATGGCTTATCTAACACGAATTTCCTGGGCCAGTGAAAAAATTCAAAAGCTCCCTTAGCTTATTTACATGGGCAATATCAAACATTACAACTAAAAAGATTTAATCCCTGGCCTCTAACTTTCTCATGGAAGATTCTCATGAATTTCACTCAGTTGAAAGAGTTCTTTCTGATTCTATACATCTCTTTAAACAATTTAAAATGAGGGTAAAGGGTATGTGTGTGTGCATATGTGTGTGTTAGAGGAAAGAGTATATACCACACAGATGAGTAGAAATTCTACTTAAATCAGCCATAAAATTACGTGTCTGGTTAAAAAAGAGAGAAAAAAGATGAAGGTCTGCATAATACATGCAGAAAAATCACTTCATATTGTATTTAGATTGATTTGGATGACAACAGAAGGAGAAATGTAATGTAAAATGCCATAACTTTTACCACCCATCCGTGAGTAATATGCTGCTAAGATATAGCATATTTACAGTAGAAAGAAGGAGCCCAGATTTGTCCCAATTAACCTTGTAACTAGATGTACTCCAGTGCTTATTAATGACAGTAATGAGATGCAGACAAGACAATGCATTAAACATCATTGGCATATAAATTAAATTCACATACAGTTTAAAAGGAATAGATACCTTTATGTACTGGACACGAAGGGAAATTATTAAGAAGCTATTTCATAAGAAAAAGCTAATTAGAAAGAAAATTCAATACTTTCTCTAGTGCTCATCTCCATCAGTGTTGGAAACAAGTTTGACCACGAACTAAGAAATTGTTCCCATTGAAATTACTGTGCAAGGTATGAAATTAATTTTATGATTGTCCCAATGGAAGCTACAGTAGCTACAAATACTTATATGCCCATTATCATTTTCCTCTATATTGGCCTACATTTTAATTTGCTTGGGTTTCTATCTAAAGCTTATGAATAATTTAAAATAGGTCTTCTGCTATCTTTACAGCAAAATAATGATAGATAGAAGAACAAGATAGACATTTTGCTGTACACAGAATTCAAACTCAACAGCAAAAAAATGTGAAATATATTCAGGAAGATTGTTTTAAAGGGCACGTGTAAGACTCTATAATAAAGGGTAGCTCAGTGTCCAATGTTTAACAAAATGACCCTGGTTCAAAATATTTGGTAATTAGCTACATAGAAGGATTCTAGACAGGATGGGGTATTCGATGCTAAGTCTTCAGAAGACTCTGTTCCCTATCTTAGGAGCAGAGTCTAAATTCTTTTCAAAGCTACCAACGGTTGAAATTTGATGAGGACATTGACCTCTCCTGACAGTTTTTAGAAAATATTAGCATATTGAAAGGCTGAAAACAAAATTGGATCTTCCCAATTGTCACAGGCTAATAACTACTGTTTTTCCCCCCAGATCTAACTAAAAACCAGAGCCAATCTTACAATAGCAGCAACGAAAAAGGAGGGGGGAACTCCTCCCACTCACCTATGTAATAAACATCAAACAATCAGGCTGGCACTGACATTAAGTACAATGGTGTCAGAGTCACCATTAGAAATCAATCAAAGACATTTTTCTTTTGTGAGTTTTTTTTTTAATTCATAGCGATTCAGAGAACCAAAGAGGAAAACAAGCTTCTAAACAAAAACGAAATTAGTAACAGCAGACCCATTGCCAAGGGCAACATGCATTTGACAGAAGAGGAGATGACAGATGAGTCCTCATTCCCAGTCTAAATTTCGTCTACAAAATGAATTCATAATATCTTAAATATTATCAGGCACGGTTTGCTCACCTTTGTTCTACAGAATGGAAGGGGGTTGTGTAGGCAGAAGTCAACAGAGGTGTAATTTCCTCCACTTGCCCCCTTGTGATCCTCCCCAGTTACAGTTGACAGTAATTGTTGTAGTTCCTCTACCCCACCCCCACCCCAACCTTCATCTTGTCTCTGTATTCGTGCATCTTTTTTTCTCTCTTCTTTTCTGTTGTAAAGTTCGTTGCCATTGTCTAGTTTCTGCCACTGGGACCATGAGTTTTTAAAAAACACATGAAATACTCTTAATCAAAATCTTGCTTCATTTTAAAATTTCTTCCTTGGGAAAATATTTGTTTGCACAGAGTTTAATTCAACGATTTTATTTTTTAACACTAGAAGTTATCAGGTTTCATCTACTGAAACCTCCTTGTGGCACAAATAAGAAAATGATGATCCAGAAATGTTACATGGTTTAATCAAGGTCACATTAAATATGCAACATTGTTTAGCAAACTGTTTTCAGTTGTACTTTGCACTTTGATTTTGATTCTCTCAAAATCTCATGGGAAAACCAGGCATTAGTTATCACCACTTTATAGGTTAAAAAAAATGCAGGCTCAGAGAAGTGAAATAATACCCCCATGGTCACACAGTAAGTGACAGCCTTGCTAACTGCAGTGTGCCACTCTAGTATGATCCACAATAGGTAGGTTATTCACAAAAAAACATAAATTTTCATTTTTATACTCCACGGTAAGTGTTAGTTTCATTTTAAGTAATTTTCCCCTAACTCCAAAGTCAACTATTCAGTTTAATAAAGACTACCATCTCATTGTATTTACAACCTCTATGAATCTAATAAAAAATGGGCCAGGGTTTATTTCTCAATACCTTACATCATGAGACAAGCTGAACTGAACCCATGATAATGGGTTTATATGTGTTATTGATCAAAGCAAATCAGTCTTACACTTTACAAAATTTGTGCCCATCACGTAAGACTTTATAAATTGTCTAATGATTACAAACTAGAGATTTTCAGAGAGCTCTCAATAGAACAAAATAGTCTAAGACAAGTGTAGGACAGATATCAAAAATTATTCTGGTACTCTACATATTAAGCTCCTTGCTACAAAAGACTGGATTCTCTCTTTTCCCATTTTTTCTTTGCCTGATAAGCTTCAGAACAGTTTCTATAAAGGACTAGCTAGAAAACAATATCGAGCTTTCAAGCACACTATGTTTAGACAGGCTGCAAAGGTAACAAAAGGTACAATTAACAGAAGCTACCGCAAACTAATAATGGCAGAGCTATTTATTATTGAATCACCTTCCTCTAATTTTAGAAACTGAAGAACCTTCATTCCCTATTGTCCATATTTTAATTAATGCCTATTATTTTCTCTAAATAGTGCCCTTTTTTGACATGCTATTTATACACACAATTTCTGAAAATATACAGAATATGCATGGCAAGCAGAATCTCCACAAAATGTTTTGTAAGAAGTATTTGGGTTCCTTTTGTCTCAGGAATGTCTTGAGGACAAATTAGTAGTTGTGCCCTCTTGGGGGTATTCAGCTTTCAGTTTCTTTTTATGTAATTTTAATATTTGATGCTGTATTTTGATTACTCTGCGTACATTTTCTGCTTCTGCTATTAATTTGGCTTCTGTAGGACAGACTTACATTAAGGCATTTCAGTTGGGTGCTGATTGGACTTTTTTTGGTCCTTTACAGGGTGACTTTGGACAAACCCACTGGTGTGATCACACATCGAGTGTTTTAAGAAAGCTTATTTACATAGAACAACTGACACAGGAATATTTGTCCAGACTAAATGAAGTGTGGCCTAAATTTCTATTGAAGCAATTGAGTTCAGCTTGACATAGGGAAAGAATAAAGATTGAACAATAGAGCAGATTACTGAATAACGCTAATTAATCCATACTTGTGGATATTTAGAATTACAGTGCTTCAAATGTTTTTCAGGGTAGAAGCTTCAGAACACACCAAATATTTGATATCTCCTCCAGTTGTTTGATATTTTGATTCCTTCTTTCTCAGTTATCTTAAATTAGTAAAAAGACGTTTTAAAAGGCTTATTTTTAGGCTATTTTCTTAAGAAATGCAGAATCAATGTTTAAAAAAAATAACCTGCCAATTGAACATGCTGTCATTCCCAAAGTCAGCTTCTCAGACCTCAGTTTGCTTATACCAAGCCCAACACCTCTGTACTCTGGTGGACTGCCCTTCTAAGTCAGGCTTACCTCAGTGCCAGTGTAGCAGGCCCCTCCTCCAGAAGACCAGCACAAGCCCCTGCCCACATTATGTGTCCTGACCAGAGAGTTCTGCAGGGCCTCAGTTCTGGTGGAGTTGGTGTCAGGTCTCATTTCACAAGCAGACCAGAGCACACCAAGTTAAAACTTGCCACTTTCAGGTTAGGGACCAAACAATACAGACGGCAGGCAAGGAGAGCCTCTGTCGACAACTAGCCTGAAGCACAGAGCACCCAAAACACAATTAGCAGAGAACACACAACACACACTGGACACACTCCCTGAAGTGCCAGGCCGTGGGCACTACCTGACCTCTTCTTCATAAAGCCATTACTTTCAGGAGCAGGAAACTTAACTGGTTTTTCTAACATAGAGAAGAAGGCAGAGACTTAGACAAAATGCCAAGACAGAGTAATTCATCCCAAATGAAAGAATGAGATAAGGCCAAAGCCAGAGATCTAAGTGAAACAGATGTAAGTAGCATGCCTGAGGAGAATATAAAGCAACAATCATAAGGATTCTCACTGGACTTAAGAAAAGGATCCAAGACATCAGTGTGACCCTTAACATAGAGATAAAAGAGTTAAAAAATAATGAGGAAAAATGCAATAAGTGAGATTGGAAACAGACTTGATGCAACAAACACAAGGCTGCAAGAAGCAGAGGAACAAATTACTGGTATAGAAGACAAAGTAATGGAAAATAATGAAGCTGAACAAGAGAGACCTCAACTATGACTTGAAATACCTTGTGGTTAGTTGAACTATGTGTGTGCGTGCATGTGTGTATACATATATATGTTATATATTTTAAGTATATACTGTATCTACTTTTACAATCTCTAAGAGATGCAAGACACAAGCATATTGGTGATATGTTAAGAAGAGCTTTACTCAGCATCATTACTTAAGTTCCTTACTTAATTCAGGATGTCACCAACTGCTTGAAGCTTTATGGGCTTCTAAGAAGACACAAACCCAACAACTATATTCTATTTGATCTCTGCCATGTCACAGCAGGTCATCTCTCTGACACCAACGCAGGCAAATGAGACACTGTGTTGAAACACCATGAATGTGCTGTTGATCTGTGCTACTTAAGACTTCATCAGAACCTGACAAGAGACTTTACTGTAACTGATTTCACATCAAACATTTCTGCATCATTTCTTACTGGATGCACAAAGCTACCACTTAGTAAACTGACAACTCTTCCCATATTTTATTTGTTCTCTTGCCTCTGTCACTTTGCATACACCAAAACTTTCCTCCAGTTTAAGGAAAAAGTCAACAATCTAGACAGCTGACACTTATGTGTGTTCCACAAACTATTTTAATGATCAAATATTTTGTTAAATATGCCATGTACTAAAAATTAGTAAACACACTGTTACAGGAAGGTTGTCAGTCTGGTATGTTTAAACTAGGGTGGGTATATGATATAATATGGGCTTGAGTCCTACACTCCATCACACTTAAAGATGTCTGTCGGATCACTTTGGTAAGTTAAAGTAAGTCCATAATGGTTAATATGTTTTTACATATTCAATGCATGAAGTTTAACTGCTTCTTTTAATTTCATCAGTGTTGAATTAGTCCTTTAAAAGCTTCCCCTCATTAACGTAAAAGGAAATTGAGAGGAAAAATGAATAGAATGGGTTGTGAGATCATTAAAATTATTCAAAACCAGGAGGAAATGTCCTTCTTGCTTCCAAACATCACAAGCACTTTTTTGTTAGATATTTCATGTGTTTATACATTTTCTATCATTCCAAAGCATAAGCAACATCATTCTCATCATTTTATATATACTGTCATATCTGCTTAGCACAAGAACCAAAGCTCTCAATGTCTAGAAATATACAACAAAAAATGTTGCTGATTCTGTTATCATGAATGGACAGGCTGAAAGTTTCTCATCTAATGTTACTGTGTGCAGAGGAAAGCTCTGAATGAAATATTCAAGAAGACTCTTCTATAAAAGGAATTTTCTATCCACAAATCAAGAACTAGCTCATGTATTTAAAATCTTTACCTCTAGAAAGACTCAGACTTAAGCCACCCAAACACACTGAATCTGACAAAATGTAACAACCTTCTATGAAAATAAACACTGAATCTCAATTAATCTGCCTCCATTTTAGCCCCAACAATTCTGCAATATTCTGGTTTCTGTTGGCTTTAAAGTACTACAATTGTACCACCTTTCCGGTCTGTAATTGTACTACTTTAGGTAGATCAATGGTGGCCTTCAAAGGAAAGGAAATCCAATTGGGGAGATGCGAGAGACAAATGTTCAGCAGTGATGATCAATCTCAATGCTCCTGCCTTCTTAGGTACAAGAGTGAATGAGATAGCATTTGGGCCCTCAGCAAGTATATAGCACAGTGAGTGGTCAAAATACCAAGAGATTTTAGAAAGAAAAACAAAAGGTGCACATTTCTTTGGGAGAAACACTTTCTAAATGTTCTAAAAAGAAACATTATTATTGGTGAATCCATTCCTAGGCCTTGTCCATCTAAAAACAAGCCCTTGCTGACAGATACCATATGTTTTCACTCATAGGTCTAACAGGAGAAACTTAACAGAGGACCATGGGGAGGCGAAGGGGGTAAAAAGAGTTAGGGAGAGGGAGGAAGGCAAATCATGAGAGACTCTTGAACACTGAAAGCAAACTGAGGGCTGAAGGGGAGAGGGAATGGGGAAGGGGGGGTGATGGACATGGAGGAGGGCACTTGTGGGGAAGAGCACTGGGTGTTATATGGAAACCAACTGGACAATAAACTATAAAAAAAAAAAGAAAAAAAGAAAAAAAAGAAAAAAAAGCCCTTGTAGTAATTTTTAACATCAATTTCATGGTAGCTATTTCTGTTTTATGGCAGTAGGGACACAGTTAAACTATAATTTCACAAGTTGATTTTGTTGCTTTAAGTCACAGCCTCATCAAACTTAAATGTTAGTCACAAATTTTAAAATTGTGGAGCTTGAATTTTATTGCCCCTTTTCAATCCTCATTAACATATAGAAGACGGTAATCTATATGGTTTGTTTCTGTTTGTTTCTGGATACTTTTTTATCCTTCTTAAGTAACTTTTTTTTTTAAGTAAGCTCTACATCCAATGTGGGGCTCGAACTCATGACCCTGAAAGCAAGAGTCACATGCTCCTCTGACCAACCTAGCCAGGTGCTCCTATTTCTCAAGTACCTTCAATTTAGACCTTTGGGAGTCATGTTCTAAACACATCTTTGAAAAAGGATTATGTTTTCTAGGTTCCTAGTGTTGACTGCCAATGTTTTGGGTTTTTTGTTGTTGTTTTTTGTATTTTTGCTTTTTGTTTTTTTAAATATCCTAGCTGACAAGAATTCTGGGAGAGTGATTAAGAACTAGGGGTAAGTGACAGCCAAAGGATCAGGACAGGACTAAGGGCTACACCCTCCTCCTTTATGTAGCTGCAGAACAAACAGAATATCTGGTTTACCAAAATATGGTATTTAGCTTGGTGGAATATAGGTTGTAGAAAAGATTGACAAGCAGAATCTAGTGAGGAGCTCAAACATGGATGCCAAGAACACAAACAAATGGCAAGCCTTGAAAGACTTTGAAAATGAGATGGAGAGTAGTTTAGGAAGTAAAGAGTTTTGAGTTCAAAAGTTTGAGGTTTCATATGTAAAGCCACATCTCTGAAGGACTTAATGACGCCAGGTTTAACATATCTCACTTTGTGAGGCTCTCCTTTTCTAATTTCTGAAGCCAAACAGGGTAATAAAAGCAGGGGTACATTTAAAAAATACTAGATCATTACTGATATGTTAATTGCGCTTTAAAAGATCTTTGGTCCCAAAACATCTTAGTAACACAGTCCACCCCCTCCTTTTACAGAAAAGGAAACCAAATGTCAGGAAGGTTAAATGACACAGACAAGGTCACATAGTTACTTGGGGCCATTTTGTAACCAGAATACATGCCTACATCTTCCATGGTCAGCACTCAAAAATTTAAAATTTTTCTTCAATCCTTTTCCAATAGGAAAAAAAAAATAGTCCATTGAGAACTTTTTTTCTTTTAAGTGATTTTTGTTTTGTGTGCAGTCAAGTTTGTTACAAGTGATGATATTTAAATTTAATTGTATTTCATGAAATTAATCTCCAAAAAAATTAAAACTTAATTCCCAAATTTTTTAACACCAATAATGTATCACAATAAAATAGATTTTTGAGAAAATGCACAAAATAGTTGTTAGTACCAATAATTATATTAGCTCATCAAAAATGGGTTCACAGGAAGATTCTCAATTATCTGACCATTTATATTTAATGTTACAATACTGCACTTGGTCTGTTGTCTTAATGCTTTTTGCCTGTCACATTTGTTCTTTGTTCTCTTTTTCTTCTTTTCCTGTCTTCTTTTGGACTGAGCTATTTTTTAGATTCCAATTAATCTAGTCTATCAGCCTCGGCTTGTTTAGCTATTCTTACTCACTGTATTTCTTAGTTGTTGCTGTAGGATTACAGCAGGCATATTTAACTTATCACCATCCACCTTCAAATAAGACTGTATCATATCACATAGAATATAAAATCTTCCATTTCTCTTCTCCAATCCTTTGTGCTCTTGTTACTATGAATTTTATTTCTACATAAGTTTAAATTTTTCTTATTGCTGTCTTTAAACAATTGCCTCTTAATAAATTTTCAAAGCCACTAAAGCAAAATGTTTTATATTTGCTTCATATCGATACCATTTCTGGGTTCCTTTAACATTTCTTGAAGTACAGGTCTGTTGGCAACAAACTGTCTCAGATTTCTTCTAAAAAATAACAGCAATTTAAGCATATCTTCACTGGATATAAAATTCTACATACATTCCTGTGAATTTCTTCCAGAACTTTAATGATGTTGTTCCATTGCCTTCTGGTTATAATTGCTACAGATAAGAAGTTTGTAATAAGTCTTATCTTTGCTCTCCATTGTTTAATACAACTTTATATCTGTTTTTATAATTTTTTCGTCATCACTGGTTTATAAAGTTTTATTATAATGTGCCTTAGCATAGTCTTGTGTTAATCCTGCTTTTAGTTCTTTGAGCTTCTTGCTTCTTGGAGTTTATACTCATAAAATCTGGACAAATATTTTTTTCTGCCTTTTGCTTCCCTTTTTCCTTCTGAACTCCAACAACATGTGCATTAGATTACTTGATACTGTCCTACAAATCACTGAGTCTCTATTCATTATTTTCATAGTTTTCTTTTTTCCTTTGTGTCTAAGTTTGGGTAGTTTCTATTCTGCTATAATGTCTTCAAGCTCATTGACTTTTTTCCTTACAATGTCTAATACGCTATTGAAAACAACCAATGAATGTTTTATATTAGCTACTGTACTCTCACCTACAGAAGGTACATTTGGCTATCCTTACATAAATCCCACTCATGTACTTTTATGTTCACGTTTTTCTTTAAGCCTTTGAACATATTCATAGTAGCTATCTACAAATCCTATCATCTCTATCTTTTGTGGGCCTGCTTTTATGGAATGATTTTTCTTTGGGTTGTGGATTACATTTTTCTTCCTCTCTTTACTAAACTAACCATCTGAACCCATTTTCACTTAGATTCTGATAATTTCAAAATTTTCTTTAGGGTTTGGATTTTTACTTCTTTAAAAATTATCAAAGATTTTTCATTTTTTTCAGGCCAGCATTGAGCTTTATCCTTTGAGTCTTGTTTTAAAACTCTGCTGGAGCAGGGCTAGAAGAATCTTTAATTTAGGGTTAGTTTAGCTTACCTACTACTATGGGGTGACCCTTCTTTGCTATCTGCTAAATGTCACAGTTTTAATGAGATGGTTTCACTTTACCCTGTTGGAATTTCATTATCTCCCACCCTTTTGAGCTCTGGGAATTGTTCCACTTAAAACTACCTGGTAGTTATTCTTTCATTGGTGTTTTTTCTTTGCTGGCCTCAGGGATTCTCACCTTACACCTGAACAGTTTAGTATTTTGCCAAAGACTCAAGGTGACCCTTTATAGATTTCTGGAGCTTTTTCTCAGCCTACTTCCCTCCTCTCCAGTCCTCTGTTCATCGCACTCCAGATGCTTCAGTTTCACAAAACTCTGAACTCTGTGTCCTCAACTCAGGGAGACCCTTGCGCTTTGCTTAGGTTCCCTTCCCTACACTGTTGTCTGTGAAGTGTCTCATACAGAAATCCAGGGCAATCATAGGGCTTGCTGCCTTTTTTTTTCTCCTCTTAGGGATCACAGTCTTATGTTGTGTTTTATCAGATTTCATTTCTCATCTTTTGATCACATCTGGTTATTTATGACTTAAGTGCAAATCTAGTACCACCACTCCATCATGCTTAGAATCAGAAGAGAATCATGCTTATTTAATAAGAGAATATCTAAACTAATTCAAACTATATACAATCTGTACCATGGTTTTTATTCTTATGCCTGAATCCCAAGAAGATTAATTATATCAAGTCAGCCTAGCTCCTTCCCATCTGGTCTTCTCTGTCTACCGGGTATCTTTGAATCTTGACAAGATCAAAACTGCCATATGGAAGCCTATCTACAAGGGTCCAGGTCAATATAAGGTTCATTAATGTCTTATACGGGTTACATTTGATGCACAACATTCCTTGGTCTCAAAGTCATAGATAATGAGTTATTTCTCAATTGCATAACCTTAAATATCAACAAATCCCCCCAAAATATAAGCAAGCATTGTGATAATGATGATAAGGATATCGGGAGAATAAGAAACTATATAATATCCATGATGAATGCATGCTCAATCAGCTTAAAGGTAATAGCAGTAAAAAGTCTTAATCACACAGATATTTAAGATCTAACCAAAAAAATTCATTCACAACTCATGAATGTTTCAATAAAGTCACTATTTTGAAAGTTGATGAAAAAAACATTTGAGACTGCTTCCAAACATGGACCTTGTATTTTGAAAACTATAAGCTATTTGTCAAAATCTGGAAATATTTTATAGACACTATGAGTGAAATTGGATAGAAAGCATAATATCTGTTCTGGGTCAAGAAAATTCTTTTTGCAAATTTAAGGAAATTTCTACTAAAACACACACACATACGTGTATATATATGCATTATATACACACAGATACACATATGTGTACATTTATCTATATATCTTTATCTATGATCAGAGGATCCAAATGAGGACATTTGGTAATCCTATTACAAGATTTCTTTACAGCAGGAGTCAGCAAACATTTTATATAAAGAACTCTATCATGAATATTTTAGACTTTGTCACAAGTGCTCAACTCTGCCATTGTGGTGGGAAGGCAGCCATAGAAAATAAGGAAATGAATGGGTGGGGCTGTGTTCCAATCAAATTTTATTTACACAAAAGGTGGTGAGCCAGTTTTGGCTTGTGAGGAATAGTCTGCCAATTAATGATCTTTAGTACAAGAGAACCAAAAGACCTAAAGCCACTTGCAGATAGATGCATTATGTAGAGTCAGCTTTGAACCATTAAGACAAAGTATGTGCCCATCTCTTGTATAAGCACAATATGGAGTCAGTGACATTCAAGGGCTAGAAATCAACCCAGATGCGTATCTGTCTGTTCACATTTCAATCCATTTATGTGCTTGTTTCCATTTTCCTTTTTGGCCCCCACTCCTGGCTTTGGGTATTTGTTTGGTCTCTGTAGCAAGTCTCTAGAAAAAAAAAAAGTGACTGGGTTTTTTGTCTCTGGCTTTTTCTGCTCTGGAATCCCTGAGGCAGGATACCCAAACATGATTTTGTCTCTGTGTCCCAAAACTTGGATGGGTCTACCTAGAGCAAGATGTGGGGTGGACATATGACCTCTTAAGAATATCATTTGAATTTCACAGATTATTATACAGTATAACATTATCCAAACCATCTTTTTTCTCTGCACCTTCCTAAATTAACCTCAAAACCAAAACGAAACTAACGTATGAACTGGGCATCTGTGACTATACGTTAAAAGCTTTGACTTATACCAGGTTGATTAGGCAGAAATGTCCATCATACACAGGGTTTATAATTTTGAAATAAATACTTTTAATATCTATTTGATACTCCACCAGTTTTGTTATTTAGAGCCTTCACAAAAATATGACAACCTAACCCATGTATAATGAACTTCATAAAACAATGAGTTGCTGTGAGATTTTAATTAAGACAAGGCATACAAAGTGTCCATGACAATACACGTCAAATGGTAGGCATTCAAACATTACTTCCAGTACTGTAACCTATCAGACACAGGAAAAAATACCACCTGAACTAATCCAACTCATTAAAAGAAATGTCTATTTTCAGATGGTGTTTTAGTAAGAAATATGTGTTTTATTATTCCTCAATTCAAGTTCTATTACTTTAGAATGAATATCAACTGAAATTCTAAGGAACCAAGACACTGCCAACAACCACGCATTCCCCTAGAAGGCACTCTATATAAATATACACATTACCTCTACAGAACAGATCTAAGGTGATGGATTTTGAAAGACAAGAACATAATAGACCAAGATTTTAGCAGAGAGTATAGGGTCACACTTTTATGTAACCCTGGAAAAATAAGTCCAGTTAATTATCTGCTGAATTTTGGTAAGCACGAAAGACATACTAAAGAAATACGATTAGGGAGAGGAGAACAAGAAGGGCTTTAGCCAAGGTTTATAAAAATAAACTTCAGTATAAAGAAGAACCTTGTAAATGTTTGCTCATGACTTTCTTCAAAAAAGCAAAATAAAATATTTAATAATCTCTTTCATATGGCATAATTTCACTGGTTTTTGCCTTAGGCAAAAGGAAGATATTTGCCAATGAATTTTCTTTGAGCTTTTTCAAAAAGGAAACCTAAGCTAAAAAGGTATATTTCTTTTAGCAAGAAAAAGATCTTCAGACCAAATCTTAACCACATTTTCAATAATGTTTTTGAATTGCAAAAACAGTGAAAATAAATAGGAAAAAAAATCCAGAAAAAAATTGGAACAAAATTATGGAAAAGTTAGAATTGAGAATTAGCAAAAAAATTTATTCTTAGAAAATAAACTCATTTGTGATTCGATTTCATTTTCATAGTATTCTGGGAAAACAGTAAACTTATGACTGAATTATTTTATCCAAATTACCAAGGATTATTTTTTATTCCAAGAACATTAATGAGAATCCTTTAACCCAAAGTACATAAGACTGCCTTACATGAGAGCAGGGCAGGAGCCTATACTGAAACTTGCATTCTGGAATTATCTAGAATTTCTCAAGCATCAAAGAATTCAGAATTTACTTAAATTATTGCCTCATCTAGAAAATGAAAGATCTTCATTTTGGCTTCCTATCTTGAGTTATATAATGGATATGAAGACTATCACCTCAAAAAACCTTTATCCATTTGGGCTCCACAAATATGTAATGGTAGATCCCTCTTTTGCCCAGAGGGAGAATGCAAATATCTATTATATAAATTATGAGTGTGAACAAGAAAAGAACTTGGCTTTAAGAATGAAGGGAACAAAAGTAAAAGAAAAAGAATAAAGAATAATAGAACAGCTTACAATACTGATGAGCCATATTTTGACATTAATCCTTAAGTGTAACATAAAGTGATACATTCTCTTTAGGGATTCTCAATGACAACCATCACTAACTCCCTCCAACATTCCCCTGACTTAATGTTTTCCAAACCACGGAGACTCATGTACCAAATTCATCATTCTTTCCATGTTTGTATGCCATGTCTGCTAATTGTTTTTAATCAACCAGATTTTTTTTCTTGATTAAATGCATTTACAAAGAAAACTTAGTATCACCATAAAATGAAGGGTTTGGCATTCCAGTAATATTTTGAATACATATTAAATTAAAACTATTATTATTAAAAATGTTTATCAATATTATCACATAAAATCATCACATACTCTCCTTACCCCACTTAAAGAAAAACTACCTTATACTAGAAATGTATACTTTGAAATAACGAGAACACTGATATCCATGAAAGTGTTTTTATAATCACAAACATTTTGATAAAATGCTATCAATAGATATATACTTGTTTAATTACATGGACCTCTAGTTGGTCTACAGTCTGGGAGAAAGCTAACAGTAAAGAATAACCACATCTTTTCAATAGCCATTATTATATTTACTAGCATTTTATCAGGCTCTTGACTTAAATAAAACTTATTCACATGATAACTCAATGACTTGGATACTTTTGCCAACTCTCCTCCCCACCCCCTTTCCCCACCCCCCGCCTTATTTTACAGATGAAAGAAACTTGGTTTCAAAGAATTTAAACAATAAGGAGGGTATAACTAGAATTTGCCTATTATCTGTCTTATTGCAAAGTCTCTCTCTAAAAACTAAGACAATGAGGATGTTGCGGAATAGGAATTGGTGGGCTGCTTATTACAAGTAAAAACATTTCTGTCTCTATTTCCATTGTAAATTTCTCTAAGACTAAGTCGCAAGATTCATATATTGTCTTTCAGATGTGTCTAGCTCTAAAACAGAATTCATCTAAGACCCACGTTTTCAAATGATCCCTAAAAGATGAATTAAGGTATATTTCTCATTAGCTCAAGTCCATTTTTTTTTTGGTCTATTAACTTATTTATATGGAAGCCTTAGTTTCACAAAGCAATATAAATCATATTTTGTCACATGCTCATAATTTTGGAGTTAAGAAATTTTGGCTCCCAAAAGCCATGAGGCTGACAGATAGCTGTAGTAATTCCAACAAATCTATATTTATGTGAGTCTCAGCAGAGCATCGAGCATTTACATTTTTTACCACACACTCCCTATGTTGTTGATGAAGTGAAAAGTCAAATTTGAAGAGATGAGTATAAAATTTACAGGACATCTTTAGGATTCCACAAATTATGAAGAGTTACTTCAGGTCATATAAAAGCTATTTTGTAAAGTATTCTTTTAATATTTAAAAAAGGCTTCAGAAACATCTGCTATTTACATAAACTGGCCAAACAAATGGTTTAGTCAAAGATCACAAAGATGTGTGCTATTGAGAAAGAAATTAGTAGTGAGAATGTACTATGTTTATTTGAATGTTAAAAAGAATCAATTGCTTCAGAAACTTGTCTTCCTATTTGTTAAAAAAAAAAAAAACAGGTTTGTAAATTATGGAACATAGGAATACATGGTAGAAATACGTGTTAAGATATGATCTACAAAAGTATTTTGAATCCATTTTGGGTGAAAAGTCTTTAATTTACTTTAGTCCAAAATATACAGAAAACCTTCTTCATTCTCAAATGAGATCAGTAAAAATGATTCTAGTATAAAACCAATGTGAGTAATTATCTCACTTTTTTTTTCAAATGGTAAACACTCAAACCACTCAAACACATAGCTAATTTTATATTTTTCTTTTAAATATCTGCTCTATAACCCCAGGAATTTTTTTCTAAGTTGCTCTAGTGTTATTGTTATATAGCACAGATTTGCCACAGACATTTTGCTTCGAGACACTGGCCACTATGACCACTGTTACTTAACACTGTTTTGGCATTTCCAGATAATTTAGTTAGGAAAAATATAATATGTAACTACTAGAAATAAAAAGATAAAATCATAAATATTTCCTGATGTTAGAAAAGCTAAGAAAATCAGAATGAAGAATCCTATTTAATATTATTCATAACCAAAAGTACAAAGAAGTTGTGATATTACATTTTGTCCAATCTATTAGCAAGTAAGAACCAAATACTCTGGTGTGGGTACTGTGAGACGAGCTTTTTCTTCCCCAATGTTGAGAATGTAAATGGTATTATCTTTCTCAAGATAATTAGATCATAAATATTAACTTATTTATACCTTTGATCTGGTAATTTTACTTTTAGGATTTTTTTCTAAGAAAATCAAATGAAGTTAAACATATATTATCATAACTATGTTATAACTACATTATTATAACTGTATATACATTCACAGACATAAACCAAAAAGTTGGTTTTCAACAACTGAGAAATGATCATTCTGTAATTCCTCTAAACATTTACCAAACTTTAAAAATCATTTTTCTAGAAGAGAACAAATGAAAAATCTGATACAACAGTAAGCTAAAATAAGCAATACACATGTGAGGAAATGTATCAATGCAACACTGAAAATCTCTTCCTGGTGAGATTTGTGATGATGGTTGTTTTCTTCTTTATCATATTAAATACCAAAGAGTATATATATAACACTTTGGTACACTTTTTTGTTGTTTTCTGTTTTTATGTAGTGGACCACAGTCCAACTAAAGGGACTCATTAAGTATTTGCTAAATTTATGAAATTTGCTTTTCCATTCAAAGCCAAATTAAAATTTACAAAGAGAAGCAAGTAATACAGTTTTCATTTAATTAGATTATCTTCTTAAGTCCTCCTGAGTGACTTCCTTTTTCCTTCCCCAAACTCTTCCCTCCTCCCCTAACATTTAAGGGTAAGAATAAAAGACGATACTTTTGCTTTCAGGTTCCTTGTGTTGATTTTTCATAATACAGATGCTCTGATTATTTCAGAAGTTGTTTCTAAGCCAGGTTTCGTTCTACAACTCTAGAATCACATAATCAGCTGTCCGTTGGAAATCCCAATTTGGATATCTATAGGCTTTTCAGTTATTATATCCAAAGCCTACAATATTCTGGTTTTGGTTTAGTCACTGTCCCATATCCCTAGAAAAATGACAGAACCATGCCTGGACATAGTAGATGCTCATTAAATGTTTGCTGAATGAAGGCCTGAATTATTACTCTAAGGGCCTGTGAGCTAGTGCAATAGTCACAGAGCAACTCAACATGGTTGAGGATCATTGAAGGAGTTGATTTCTTGAATACTCTACAATTACAGTTATTAGTCACTGAATGAAACCTGGAAACCACTGCAAAAGAATCCTGTATTTTGGCCTCACCCTTTATAATATGTAACGCCATATTATATTTTTTACGTCACTCCAGACGCTCAACAAACTATGAATCAGCCACAGTAGATGATCTTTTTTTTCTTGTCATAAATGGAGAAAATAATAATGGCTTTCATTTTTCAAACACCTACTGTATGTGAGGCACTGTGTTTACTGCCTTGCATCCTTGATCGTATTTAACTCTTGGAGCTAAACACGTTTTTAAAGATGAGGAAACAGGCTTGGATAAGCTTAGCATTCTCCTGAGCTAGGGGCCTTATAAGCTGGAAATTATCAGGAAATTTAAACAGGAGAAAATAGATTTAGAGATGAAATAACACCCCAGTATCTCAGAGGGGAGACTGGATGAGCCAAGATTCAGACCCAGGTCATAGGATTCCCAGACTCGTGCCTTTAAACAGCACACAATGCAACCTCCAAGGGAAAAGCCTGGCCCTTCCTGTGCTGGCCACAGTGAGAAAGCAGACTGTTGACTCCTGCCTGGGGCACTTTATACTTTGCCATAAGCTTATTTAATTTTACTTAGTAGGATTATGATATTTGAGCTATTATGTGGTTGTCTCTGCCACTCCAGGTTCCCTGAACCCATTATATCCTCCTAAGCATTTAGTTGCTTCAGGGGAGGTCACATAAAGCCTACAACACAGCCATTAAATAGACTTCTGGACAGATTTCATGAACCTAGAGCAAAGGATAATAACCTGAGAGCTAACTACTTTCTGGGATAAAATAAAGGAGTTTTGCTGGCATACCTACAGTTTGGTTCTAATCTCCCTATCACAACTTTGGAGGTCCCAAAGCATAGAATCCAAACCAGTGACTGTGGGTTTCATGAAGTCACTTTCTTGACATATACAGACAAGATGAAAGTCCTTATGGGCAGGTTAGAGGCACAGGAGTGGACAGGAGCAAAACGAGAGGAGAGGACTTCGAAGCAGGCAATGGGTTCCTACCCTCTCCTGCTTTAGCTTTTGAGCTGGGGAAAAGAGCGGGATCAAGGAGCAGTAACATATACCCCTGATAGGATTAGGGAGGTTTAATAGCAATAGGGACTGCTGTGTCCTGTTCCCCAGAGTGAGCCTGAGAAAAGGTAAATTTCTGAGAGATCCTTAGTTCACAGCAAGACTACTAGGCAGTTGGGTGATGATTCCCCAACCATACACAAAGAGAGAGGTGAAGTTCTGGCCTTGGACACAACACTTAGGGGAGTCCCCAAACCCCAATATGCAAGATAAATAATATCTGAATGTATGATCTCAAATCAAAATTAATTCAGAAAACCAATGATGAACAACATGTCAAAATTTTAAGTAAACATCAATTGCTGTTGGCTGTTTGTTTTATATCCCTGGTTACTGAGCAAAGGGAACAATAATTTTAAATCACGCTTTGATTCCTGGCCTCTAACAGCTTCTGTGTCCCCTGATGGGTGTGTTTGCGAGGATTGGCCAGGACGCTGGAAAGACTGGGCAACACAAGGCTTTATATATAGTTTCTCTTTTGGGAGGTAATTTAAAAAATTGTGGCAAAATGTATATAACATAAAGCATACCATTTTAAATGTACGGTTCAGGGGCATTAAGCACATTCAAATTGTCGTGCAACTACCACCAACACCTTCCATCTCCAGCACCTTTTCATCTTCCCACACTGAAACCCAATATGAACTCCCGCATTTTCCCCCTCCCCCAGCCCTGGTAACTGCCATGTACTCATGGTACTTGGTCAAGCTGTTACTAACTTTTTCCACTTGGTTCAAAATATGGCAGAATGTTTTGGTAAGTGTGTATAGGAGCAAACATTTTTCCTTTTGGCTCCAAGAGATCTGGCAAAGCTCTACAAAGGCTGTTGCAGGCTATGACCTGCTTTTCTTCTCATGTATCACGTCTGGTCAGCAATCAGAGTATTCTGGACAATACTGAGAAAAGCCAGGATTCATCCAAATAAAGTAACCAAACGACTCCCAGTTCCCACACATCATAAGTGACTCAACACACTTTAAACTTAGACATTTCTCTCAAGTGATAATACAAGGCCATAAAACCTATGATCAGAAAGGAGTCTCGGGCTCAGTAATTCAGGCTGCTACTCTTTCACATCCACACACCCAATCCATCCACACACCCAAGTCCTATAGGTTCCACTTCCAAAGTATCCAAGGTTTTTGACCAGCCCCACTGCTAGTGTTTGAACCCAAGCCATCATCATGCTGTACTTGCATTCACTTGCAAACGCCTCCCGCTTCAGCACTTGTCCACCACTCATCCTCCAATCCATTCTGTACCAAATGCTACCAAGCCATCTTGGAGAAATCCTCAGCTGTGTCTCTACCCAGCTTAAAACTCACAAGTGGCTCTTCTACAGACATAGAATAAATCCAGCTCTTGGGCAAACCTTGGGGAGCCACCCCAGCCCACTTCCTTGAGTTCATCCCCTACGTCTGTCAGGTGTTTGCTTTTCTCGGAGACTGAACAGTCAAGCTTTTTCCCACCTTCAGAACTCTGTACCTAGTTCTGTGCCTGGCTCACTCCTTTCCATCTCTCAACCCTCAGCCCAAGTATCATCTCTTGAGAGAAAGGCACCAAATTATTCTTTCACATCTTAAGATGTGAAAGAAGGTCTTCTCATGCACATGTACTTAAACCATTCTATTTAATGGCTTATAAATTTATTTTTCTCTACCTCTAGAAAAAGGGCTATTTCAGTGACCACTCTCTCCCCACCCTTTAGCATTGCTTGTGGCATATAGTAGGTACTCAAACTACTTGTTGCAAGAATGATAAACAAGTGATAAAGGTTTTATGAAAAATAGTAAAACGGCCACCATTTGTTGCAATCAACTGAGTGCTAAACATTGCACAAAGCACTTTACATATACTATCTCATATTAATGTCCCAATTTAATGTGAAAAAACGGAGGCTCATAGAGTTTTATGGACTTGCCCAAAGCAGAAAACATGTTAAGTTGAGCTTTGTAACGTGAATTAAAAACTAGCATACCAGTTTTCTTGGAACACAGAAAACGTATCAATACCGAGTGAACATAAAAATTTATCACAGATATTCACACCACAGACCATAAAACTGCATACTACTGAAGAATCTATCCCAGTAATATTCAGATATTCAAGATTTTATCAAAAACATTCCACTCAGTCTCTACTCCGTTCCTGCTTGAATCACATTTCTTCAAAAAGAGATAGGGATTACCTTTTCTAAGCGAAATCTTCAGTGGAGATCCCAAAATGTGCAAAATTCATGTTGTGAAGGGAATTAAACTCTTTCCAGCCCCAAAGCCCTATATTCCCACCATCCCATGCTCCCATGCTCTCTGCTACTTGAATCCTCAATTTGTGCATATTATATTCACTTGGCATGTCCTCATCATCACCTGGCCTCAGTCAGAATTAGCACAAGTTTAATCTTCTTTCACCCTGCAACAACCCTATGAGATACATATTGTCATTATTTCTACTCTACACTGGGGTAATGGGAATTGGGTTTTTTAGTCAGGGTCATGAATCTGGTAATGAGTCAGAATACATACATGGGTATAACTAGGCCAGAGCCTCAGCTTTTAATTTTTCAGTTGCCCTTCAAACCTTCTTCCGGATGGTGCTATGAGTCTTCTGTAGGGGCAGAGCCATGCTCTTGCAAAGCACGCGTGGTCTGGTATGAGTCTCTCAAAGCGGCAAAGCCCCAGATGTCTGCCATTAGCAATCCCTCCCTTGAGGGAGGCCATGGGCACGTTATTTACTTGGAGGGGCTTTGAAGCCAGGTAAACCTATGCTTGTGTCTTCTGTGACTATCTGTGTGACCCTAAGTTACATAACCTCTCTGAGCCTCAAGTTCATGAAGATAAAATAGTACTTACCTCATTTAGGATGGGAAGATGTTTAAGGAGATAAAGGATGGAAAACATAACCCATGGTGTTTGTCACAGAGTAAGCGTTCAAAAATCAGAGCCATTATTATGATTAAGATCTTCAACATTTTTTAGTCCTCTATTTAAATTTTCAGAAAAAAGACAGAAGTTTCAAAGATAAAGCCGTTTCAACTAGCAACATGTCTAGAGCTAGCCTGGATGGTGATGTACCTACTTCTTTCTATCACTGGACAGAGGAAACTTGATATTTGTGAGCAGATGGGCTTCATAGTCATGGAGAGAAATAGTAGGGTTCTCCTGATGCCATTGAGAATATTTGGCACGTAAGTAAGAACTAACCAGTAAATCTTGTACTGTTTCATCGGTCTATTGGGAACTGAAAAGAGATCACTGTTTTATACAAAATGTGTCAAATTCTTGCCACATATATTTGTCATAATGGGTCAGTGAGGTTGCTTTTGTGATATAGTTAAAAGTCCCATGCTTTTATAGGGGATACATTTTAGCTTAATACCAGGAAACTGAAACAAGCAAGCTTGAAAAAAACATGAATCACTGTTCCAAGTCTCCTTTATTAGAAGGAAATGTAATTAATTATTAAAATAAAAAGGAACCATAACATAATCCTCAATACTGCTGACAATCAAACTTTGGCTATAGTGAACACAGACAATTATGCACATATCATTGGACTACAGACAACTTCCGCCTTGCAATTACAAGAAGAATATCCCTACAAGTACCATGAAAGACACACATTACTGGCACTTGCCTAAAACACATGTTGTGCCATTGAGAATCCAGAACAGGTGCCAACATGAAATGAACCTGAAATTGTACACAAAATATTACAAAATATTATGCCAAAAAGGGCGGAATTCTAAAGAATGTATCAAAATGATTATAAATATTTATTCAGTTAATTTGAATCTTTTAAGTCCAAAACATTCTACTCATTTATCCATTCTTATTTTAATACATTTTTGTGAAAAGAGCAAATAGTCTTGACTTTCCTAAACTACTGTCTTCAGAGGTGACCTCAAACATAATAAAAACAGCATTCAAACATGTAATTCCTAGGATGTGTAGTTCCAGCTGTAGAGGTGAGGTGATGTTTCACTTACATTGTCACTTAGTCTTTCCAGTCTAAATTAGTCTCTACCAGTCACTCTACCCAAGATATGACCTGACCATGCTAAAATATGGTAACATATTTTTTTACAAATTGCAGTGGCATAAGTGGGCCAAGTTAATCAAAATTAATTAACAGAATATCTTGAGGGAATATAATAAGCAATAAACACTTTTATAGTTTTGTTTTGAATATTTTCATCTCCCACATTTACTCCTCCCATTCTTTAGCTTACATATTCTTCCAAAATTTGGGGAAATCCCATGAATGAAGAACTACTTTTTATTTGGTTTCCCCATGTATATAGAACAATCATATTTATTAAAATAATGTTTCTTGACATCAATTTTTATATCTTCTACCGAGTTCAAATAGCACAAGATGCAACAATAAGAACTATCAAAGTTAAAAGCATAAATGAAGAAATTTTATCAGGGCAATTGTTCTGTAAAATGATCATTTGTGTTCCTGTTAGAAATGAATAAACTGAAATACAAGGAAGATAATTTGCCAAGATATCATGTGGCAAGCATTAACCTTGCTGTTAGGAATCCTGTTTTCACAGGGAGGCCATACTATCTTAAATGGTAGGTTAAATCTAAGAATTATATTACAAAATTTAGGTAAGTCGACTGTATTTCTGCCACCTTAAAAAATCACTCTGCACCTATCATCATCCCTCCTTCAGTTGCTCTTGAATTTTCAGGAAGAGATGAAAGAGTTATTTGTACTCATTTGTACTCATTTCTGTCTTTCCATTTTTTCTTGAATACACTTCCTCTCGGGACTTGGCTCCAAAATCTCCACAGAGATCACTACAATGCAGATCGTGAATGATATCGACCTTACTGCATCCAATTGATCAGTTCCTACTCATCATCCAACTGGATTGGTCATCAGCATTTAATCCCATTGATTATCGCTTCCTCCTTGAATCACTTTCTTCTTTTGGCTTCCAGAAAAATCTGCCAGTCCTTTAAGGCCCGGGCCTCACAGGTCCCAAAATGTTTATTCCGCTGCATTTAATTGGTCAAAGCAAATCACAAAGGCCAGTCTAGATTCAAGAGAAGGCAATCCAGACCCCACTGTATTAATGCACAGGGAGGGAAGGAATCAATCGTGGGTAGCCATCTTTGGAGACTATAGCAAAGATTTGAAGAATAAATACAAATCAAATAGATGAATGATGGAGAAGGGGATAGAAGGAGATAAAGGGAACTATGTTCATTTATACAGAATAGTCATAAAATATAATATGTTTGTAATGCAGACCACCTATTTTATTTCAGATTGAATTGGGGCAACAGTCCCTCCCTTGCTTTCTTTTCTGCTCCACCCCCGCAAATAAGATTTACAAGATTTCAAATGACCATTTTATATTAGATAGGCTTACTTACGACTGATTAACAATAACTGAAAATATCAGGACTGGTACTTTGGCTATTTCCTGAGGCTTTCCCACACGGATCAATACAGCTGCCCCAAATCAAGTTTTTATGTTCACATTCAAGGCAAGAAAGTGAGCCTATGGGATGGTGCTAGTCATGGCTGTCCCTCGGAATTCCACCGCCACCTTTGATTCATATAGCAAGGACTAGATTTTTAATAAAGAAATTAGAAAATGAGCAAGTAAATTTTCTCAGACTACATTTTAGATAGAGCAGTAGAGAGGAGGGCCAGACCAAATTTTGCATTTGGGAAATAATAGCAGTTTCTACTTAAAAGAACCCCCCCCCCCAAACAAAATAAAAACAAATAAAAATCTGTCTTTGACAGCATGAGTTAGAAAAATTCTTCTGTAGAGGATGAGAAACATTTAAACTTTGAAGGTCGTATATTTCTGCCAAAATGACTCAGCTCTGCCATGGTAGTGCAAAAGCAGGTATAGACAATATGTAAACCAATGGGCATCTATGTTACAATAAAACTTTATTTATAAAAGCAAGTGGTGGCTGGATTTGGCCCTCGGGTCACTGTTTGCTCACTCCTGCTTTAGAATGATACTTTTAACAAATTATCTGACTACATCCTCAGAGTTCTATACAGACCACTCATGTGGTCTGCACAGTCACTAAGAACCAGCCTTCCTATTTGCAGCCAATGTACCGAGAAAGCATTCATCACTGCATTGCTTTTGCGGGTAGAGAATTAACAAACAAGCAATAACAAAGCAAACAAACAGAAACAGGCTTAACCATAGCAAATGTTAAATAAGGATTTCATTACAGAAAAAGGTATCATTTTTATCATTCATTTCAGTCATGTTCTACAATAAAACTTCATAGAGACACTTCAAGTAACTCCTATATCTTGATGATAAATCACTTGAGAGGTAGGCAGAAGCATTTCATATAGCCCCTATAGGACTGTTAGGATGGACCTCATAGCCATAACGCAAAAAAGAGCATATCCCTAAAAACTGTGTATTCAAAACCTTTATCCTGGATAAAAACAATTTCAGTGCTATTTTGGAGTTCTTATGTGACCTGATTGTTACATTTTGCCCTCAGTTAGTCAGAATCTCTTAAACTCAACAGAATTTTCCCAAGTATGGTATCATCATAATAGCTGAAAATCAAAACGATTCCCAAAATAACTTCAAGTTAATTGTGCCGGTGAGAAAAATATATCCACCTACACATCAACCAGTGCCAAACTGTCTGAGTGAAAAAATAAAAATCTGGTAAGAGGGCCACTAAGCCCCAATACAAAATATGCCATAATATGTTGAAAACGTTACTTACAATTACAAACAGCATCATTTCAAGTATTCTACATGTAGTCTCCTTTATAAAAATTATACGGGAAGAGTTTCTTTTTTGACGTATGCAAAAGACAAACTGACTTGTGCACATTCCTCTATCCACTAGATTATTTCCCTTGTATGGCACGCAGCATTCATGATTCTATTTTGTCTTCGATGAACCTTCCAACTGTGACAATAACTGCTTAAATCTTTTTTTTCAAAGAGTTTAATTCTTATGCTAAAAAGAGCTCTTTTGGTGATCTCATGAGACCAACTTCTGGCCAAGAGCTAGATACAATCTCTACTATTTTCTCTCTTTGCCATGTCCCCCTACTTGTTTCCAGAAAATCTATAATATGTAATGATTTAGAATTAATACCCCAATTCCCTAGATCTTTTAATGAATTCACTTACACTTGGGGATCTGACCAAGGCATCTGTTCATGAATAGTGGAATGGTTACCAAATCCTGATGGGGAAGGCACGATGCCATCTTTTCCTGAAATACATCCCAACTGAGAAATCAAGTGCCTCATGCCTGGATTTTTTTTGTGTGTCAATTTTTTTCATTAACTAAAAAAACTCCTTTGGACATTTTCCTCCAAGCTACCTCCCTCTACCCTAGTATATCCACTACAAAGATTCAGGATGTCAAACTTCCCTCATGCACCTACCCTAGGACTTTACATGAGAATTGAGCATCTGAATCAATTAATAGCCATTGCTACTCCAAATTTCAGAAATCATTTTTTAATTACATTGGGCTTAACTGACACCTCCAAATTTCCCATCTGCCAAAAACTTAACATGAGATGAATCATAGTCTAGTTCCTGCCGTACCTCTAGTTAAAGTAGTCAGTAACTATAATATACAATCTCTATTTCATTGGTTTGCTCCCCATTTATCACATATTCTATTAAAGTTCCAGGGGATTTTTTTCATTTTATATACTTAAAAACTAAGTTAAATCCCTTCACAAATAGAAGACAGCCTTAACAACACAATGCTTTCTGTTTCCAGTTGCCTCAGGTAAACCCCTTAGAGGGTAATAGTGGCTAATAACCCAACTCCCCTCATGAAATCAGAGAGCCAGACAGAGCTGTTGACTTTGAAATAGAAGACAGGGCATGCCAGGGACCTTGACCATCGGTGGGGCTTCTGTCATTGTATGTCTGGCTTGAATTTAAATTGTTGACCTGATAGCATAAGGCTGCGATTTTCCCTCACATTTTCCAGGCTGCTTCAAAACTCTCTTGCCAATGGTATTGTGCAGCCCTTCTCCCTAAGCACAGAGGCAAGCAGCCAGGGTGATTCTCCACAGTGAGTAACCTTCTTAACTCTCCCAGCTTGTGACCCTGGGTCTGGATGTTTGTTTAAAAGCTTACCTCATTTGTCCTGGGCATCACACCGCTAGTTCGAAACTCATGATGGAAAAACACTGCTGAAAAGAGACTATCAATGGTGTCCATCCAGAATTGTTTGACACTTGTTAGTTTTTACCATTATCCATAAGAATTTTTCAAAAAACAGAATGTCAACTCCGCCACTATGTAAATCAAGTTAAGACACTGTATCTGTCCTTTAGGAGCTTAAAATCAATAATGGACAAGAGTGAAGAGAAAGAAGATATATCGAGCTATTGCCACTAATGAGGTAGCTCTGTTTTTGACATCCGTTACCGTGTAGATCATGCCATTAGTCAAAATGTTCACGATTGACAAACCATGGCTATGGCCTTCCAACTCACATAATCACACACTGTCCTTAAATACATACTCCAAGAACTTGAGAGCCAAAAGTGCTCTTGCTGTATCCCTGTCACTGTCACAGTGCCTACCAGAGTGCTGTTTGCAGTCTGGCCCTGAACTATATATTAAATGAGTGAATGGAATAAATCTAACTTCTGAATGAGTTTCACATTTTGGCTGGGTTCCCAGGAACCCACCCACACCTACAGCAATTACATGCTCTCTGGTTAATGGCTGTGTCCAATTTCGGCCTAGATCTTCCACCATGAACATCTCTGTAATGATTTTTGAGGAAGTGTTAATATCTGATTAGCACCTCTTAGATGGCAGGCCCTTTTCTAGTCGTCCTAAGAATGTTTTCTCCATTAATCTTCACAATGGATTAACAAAGTACGCAGTATTACTCTTATTTTACAGAAATCCAGCCTTTAAGAAAAACTTATTCAAAGGGTGGAATGTCAGGACTGGAAACTAGATGCTCAGACTCCATTATCCCTTGCTCTTACATGTACATCACCTTGTCTCTCATGGTGCATGGCCCAGCCTTTCCTTAGAAGAAGTGGATACCTTCTTGGCTGGAGATGCCCACCCCTTTGGCCAACTTATTCCCTGATGCCTGCACTGTGTTATCCTGTATAGTGGCCACTATTAAAATGGTTGTAGCTATTAAAATTAATTGAGATTGCATAAAATTAATTTCAGAAGTGATCACTAGCCACATGTGGACAGCACTACCTCACTGGATATAAAACATTTCCATCACCATAGAAAATTCTATCAGATCACAATTGCTAGTAGGAAAAAAATTCCTTATTTTCTAGGACCCTAATTAGAAAATCTGAATTCTACTACCTTTTGATGAGAGAGAAAAGGTAACTTATAGTGAGCTTGTTCTTTTCTCTGACTGGGAATGGGGATATTTCTTAACTGACCTATTGATTAAAATGTGTCTTTTGCTTATAGTTATTGTTGGTCCCCTGCTAGACAGAAGTATAAGTGCTTCTTCTTGCCAGTGACAATGGAAAAGGACTTACAATAATTTGCTCACTCCCTTTTCTCTGCTGCTCACTTCCAATTTGAGAGCGAACTGATGGGTTTGTGTCTGGAGAACAAAACTATTCGATCCTCTTGGAGATCGAGATCAAAATACCGCAACGAAAGATCTGGCCTCGGGTTATCTGATGATCCATATTTGTCTCTCTGATTGCAAGGAGGAAAGCATCCAAGATTCCTATATTTTAATAAACATAGAGAACTACAAACAGTCTTTGATGCTTACATACCATTTGGTTTTCCTTTTTTGAGAGGTTTTAAAAGGTACACTAGCCACTTTCAGATCATTTTCATTTCCCATTAAGAAATAAACATCCCAATGTGTTTTATTAAAATTTTTCATCACACATATTACACTCCAATTTCTATTTTTTAACTGAAAAGGATTGATTAAATCAGCAGGTAGCAACAGAATCGTGTTAAAGACTCAGTATGACTGGAGTAGATTATTTTATGCCTTTTTTTTTTTTAATCTCTGGGCAAGGCTTGTTATCTGCTTCTTTATTTAGCAGTACCCAAATGATGTAGCTTTAACCAAGGGTTTTACTGGTCATTTCACTCCCCACCAAGGGCATCTAGAGTAAAACAAAACAAAACAAAACCCAAAATGCTTCAAATTATGGTGGTTAATAAAAATGGACAGGTAGTGTTGATACAGAAGAAGCAAATGGTTAGAGGAGACAGCCTAAGGACAAAGCAGGTCTTGCTACAACACTGTTGGGCAGATTTTACAGGCTTGTTGCAACTTGTAGCAAACTTAAAATCATAATGCTTTCATAGTAATAATACCTTACATATCTAGAGTGCTTTTCATCTACAGTTAGCCTAAGGCTTTTTGCATTCTATATTTAGATACTGCTTCAAACTCCACTGAAATCCAGCTGCCTTTGGGGTGGAACCAAACATCCTCTCTCTGCCAGCAACATTACACAACAGTTTTCAGGAGGGAAAATGAAGAATAATTTCTCCTGTTGAAACGCCAGGAGGAATTTCTGAGTGGGAAGAATGTAATTTCTAAGTTAGAATTGGCACTGACACCAGGACTTAACACCCCAATTCATACAGAAAGTGGGTGTGGAAACTTGAAAGAACATGAGGGGTCGCCGCCATAGTTTTATTCCGCAAATGATTAATTATAGCATTTATAAAAATGAAAGCTATTTCCCAATATGACTTCTTGCTTTTACCTGTTAGGCTTGAGAGGACCATAGGGTTTTTTTTCTTTTTTCTATTTTTTTAAGGGAAAACAATTATAAAAATACACCTACACTTTAAACCATGCAGAATGGTCAACAGATGTAACAATGTACATTAAGCCCTATAGGCCCTGGAGGAGTGATAGAGCTCTGCATGGAATTGATTATTTTGTTAGTTTATGATTTCAGAGAAGTATAAAAACTACATGTAAAAAGTGTTAATGAAAACTATTTAAAAACATAGTAGATTTATACTTTGGGATTCCCCCTGTCTAATCTTCTATGGAAAGTACTTACCAAGGGAAGTTGCCTATTGGAGAATAAGCATGGAAAAGAGGGGATGGGGAGTGGTAAAATATGAAAAAGCAGGAGGGATCAATGTTCACGTGCTCAGAAGTAAAACATAAACCAATAAAATGACAACCACCACTTCATGTTACAAACTAGAAAATGGCTGAAATGCTTTTTTTCTTCGATGTTCTCTCAAATTAATTTTCTTTCAAATTAATCCCTCTCAAACCTTGAAAAAGAAAGGGCTTCAATGTCAATATACTTTAGACAAAAATCTGTATATTTGAACTATCCAGTTCCCAGAAGGGAAAAAGCATGAAAAAATTGCTTTACTTCCCACTGTTCCAAGTAAGGTTCTGGTTCTTATACCATCTTAACACAACCACATTAATTTTGGAAGAAAATTCTTCATACAACAGGTTCCTCAATGAGCTCCAAGTTCCTTTTAGAGAAGAATGGTAGTTAGAGATCATAGTCTTCACAGTTACTACTCATGACAACTAGCTTGTCAGTTTTTCTGGGGCTCTGTGGTGTATAGAACTAGAAAAAAAAATTTTTTTTTTGTAAACCTGGTCTCTTTCAATGTTTTTTACAATAGAATAAATAGTTCTCTTGATGGCTGCAGACATGTAAGGCCGTTGGGCAGTATTCGGAAACCACCACAGTAATGGTGTCTTCCTAATTGGTGAGTAGTCTTCAGTAATTTTAAAGAGTTACTTGTCTGAAACTGCTGTCAAAACAGCAAGACCGCATTTATGCATCGATCGTTTTCAGGATTGTTGGTAACCTGGGCATATTTTCCCCAAATAACCTTGCCTCCTTGTGTCACAAGGCCCAACTCACTCACGTTCACCTCGATGATAGTACCTTTGGTAATAACACCCAAAGATGTATATAGTGGGGATGAGGGATTCTTTTTTACACCAAGTATTGGCAGGCAAAAGGTGGCTTTCAATTCTGGATGTGTTACGTGGGCCTTTTTGAAACGTAAGCCCATTGGCCTAATGAATCTTTCATATTTAGGTGGTTTTCGAGTAAAGCCATCTCCAACAAAACAGACT
>CM053574.1:46142266-46168469 GCA_028646485.1 Cryptoprocta ferox
GTGTTTCTCTTTTCATGCATCTTGATAGTCTTTTTCATTTGTATTTTCTCAGCATGGCGCTGTTTATGGTAGAGCTTAGCTTTGAGACCAATCATCTTTTTTGCCTTCTTTGAACGTTCATGAGCCTCTCGACCTTCCTTCTTTCTCTTTTTCTCCTGGTAATCCAAACGATAGCCATAGCGCTTCCGGTGTAACTCAATATATTCATTTTGTGGCATGGCGACGGCCGCGGAGCCGCCGGGTGCAGCTGCTGGGGCTCGAAGAAGCTCTCAATTTTCGGGTCTCAAAGACCCGCGGGCTCACACCATGAAACCCGCGACGGGAAAGAGCGAAAACAAAAAATTTTTTTAATGAGTCATTCTGATATTTTCATTTCAAATATAATGTTGGAGAATATTTACTTAAGTTCTTTGATTTTAGTGGTTGTGTCTCCTTCTTCCTAACACTGAGAATTCAGGTCCTCAACAATAATAGCATAATTATTTATCCTGAAAAATATGTACTCTCCAATAATGATCCCAGTAATAATGAAGTTTAAAATATTTTGTAATCCTTAAAATTTTTGACCTTAGAATGCCTCCAACTAAGGTTATATAGTCAAAATCCTGTTCTAGAATGACTTGAAGTAATTTTTTTCTCTTCTCATCTATGCTTGATAAAGATCTACTTATTTCAGTTTAACTTTGTAGATCTTTTTTTCTTCGTGTCTATAATTTCATTTTTTGATAATATAAAAAATTTACAACCAGAGTCAAAACTATTGAACAAAATATATCCAGTGATGTCTCTCTTCTATTACCCTATTCCTTCTTTTTGCCATTATTAACCATTTTTATTAACTTTAATGTACATTTACTATTAACTTTCACAAAATATAATCAAGTGTCCCATATATTGTGTTTTAGGCCTTTGAAAATCAAAGGGAGTATACATTACATTAAAAAAATTTTTTTAATGTTTATTTTTGAGAAGCAGAGAGAGACATAGCACAAGCAAGGGAGGAGCAGAGAGAGAGGGGGACAGAGAAACAGAAGCAGGCTCCAGGCTCTGAGCTGTCAGCACAGAGCCCAATGCAAAGCTTGAACTCACGAGCTGTGAGATCATGACCTGAGCCGAGGTTGAATGCTCAACCGACTGAGCCACCCAGGCGTCCCCATACATTACATTTTTTGGCACTTTGCTTTCTTCACTGTGAGGGAAACAGAAATGAGTCACCTAGATTCCCCTTCAAAACAGGACCTTTTGCGCACCGGCTGGGAATGATACAAGTAGATGGTCTTCAGGTGGCCGCCCCTTTGGGGGTGCCTCAGGACAGAAAGCTGCCTTGACCATCTCCAACAACTGAGGAAGAAGATAAAAGAGACCTGCCAATGTCCCAGTAGGGGACACTGATGGATCATTTCCATTCTAGAGTTCCTTGTGTGATCACCTAAAATTGTTGTTTGGCTTCTCAGTGCATAACTTCTTCCTCTGCCCGGTCTTTTCCTGTATTCACAGGTGCTGATCCCAGGGACGCTGCTATAAACATTCTGCACACTAAATTCTGGCTCGGAGTCTTCTTCCCAAACAGGGCCATCAGATTTACCAAATAAAAATACGAGATGCCCAGGTAAATTTGAATTTCAGATAAACAAGAGTTTTAGCATAAGTACGTACCCTGATATATTTGGGGCATATTTATACTTATCTTAAAGAATGTGATGATCAGTATGCAAAATATTCGACAGATCATTCTGCATTTGTATTTTTATCTTTTCTTCATTTCTTCTTGCTGCTCATTACAAGAATTTACACTTTTTGCCATTAGGTACAATGTCACAGTGAGTAACCTAATGCATATATCAGTTCATACTTGTACTGATGCACTTTGGGGTGCATTCTCGGGAACAGGACTGCCAGATTAAAAGTAAATGCATATGTAATTTTGTTAAATATTGCCAATTCTCCTTGATAAGGGTTGTGCTAACATGGTATGCTGGAAAAGACAGAGATCGAAATGTTAGCATAGGTTATATCTAGATCAGGGGGTTATTCATTACTTTTACCACAGCTTGTCTTTTTTATTTCAATGCATTGCAAATTTAAATTATTACAATTGTCTTTCCGTGTGTATACATTATTATTTGAATTTTCAAAATATGAATTTCCCCAGAAAATGAAAGAAAAACATGATCAAGTTAGAGACTAACAGAGGAGTAAAAGCAGGCAAAAATTGGAAGCATTATTCTCTTAAAACCTGAACAGTATGGTAGAAATAATTTCTAAAAAGTATTTGGCGACAGATACTGGGAAATTTCAAAGTGTTTGTGTGTTTTAGTCTTATACCTATGTTTTTGAAACCATTTCTAAGAAAATGGTCTGAAATGTGGATGATTTATATGCAAAGTTGTTCATAGTACAAATTTTTGACCCAAGTTTGTGGTTATAAGAATGAATATTAGCTTTAAATAATTTAACTCAAGCCCGCTGTCAAAAATAACAATGACAACCCAAAGGAAAATTCTCTGGAATTTCATCACCCAATCCACATTTCCATCTGTACCAAGAAAGCTTGAGTACTTTTGCCTGTATATGCAACTTGTACAAAGTTACAATAAAATAGAATTTGGTAGTCTACATTTTATAAAACATACAATCAATATGTTTCCAGTTTTTTACTGCCTTGGGATGTGTTACCTCATTCTCACCCCACTAAGATTAGCCTATTTATTCATGAATCTGTATCCTTCCTCACCTTCCCCCATACTCCGGTAATATGCACGGATTCACGTGCCGACATCATTTTGGTCATTGCTTATTTTTATATAAATATGATCATTCTTTAGACATTTCTCAATAAGTGGCTTTTCTCACTGAATTTCCTATGTCATGGACATCACTATGGGACACCAGATATAGCTCTAAATCATTCTTTTTTTTGCTAGCTGAATGATATTTCCTAAAATGAAACTAACTTTAACCATTTTCCCATTTACTGGCATTCAGGGTGATTACAAGGCTTTTTTGGGGGGTAGGTTGATTTTGTTTTTGTTTTACCTCTCTATGCTGAAATAAACATCCTTGTATGTATCACTACATAGGAGTGCTTTAGATTGGCAGGATTGCCACAAGTGGAGTTGCTAGAGCAAAGGGGATACTGTTTTAATTTGGAATGCATATTTCTATATCACTTTTTAAAAGCCTATACCAATTAACATTCCCACCAGCAATGTCAAAAAATTCCCTCCTCCCATGTACTCAAGAGCAGTTTATTACATTTTTTGCTAGGATGATGGGGTGAAACGTAGTGTCTTATTGTTACTAATGAAATAAACATTGTTTAATATATTTATTGGCCTTTTGAATTACCTCTTCTGTCCATTGCTTATTTATATTCTATGAACATTTTTCTATTGGGGCACATACCTTTTGCTTATGTAATTGTAGGTATTTTGTAATGTTATGGCTAATACTCTTTTTCTGTCACATGGATTATAACATTTTCCTCCAGCTTATTTTTTTTTACTTGGTTTGTGTTGTACTTTATTTATTAAAAATTTTTTTAATGTTTATTTATTTATTTTGAGAGAGAGAGAGAGAGTGCAAGCAGAGGAGGGGCATGGAGAGGAGACACAGACTCTGAAGCAGGCTCCAGACTCTGAGCCATCAGCACAGAACCCTGAGCAGAAGTTGGACGCTTAACGTACTGAGCCACCAGGACACCCCAATCTTTTTTTTTTAACTTTATTTATTTATTTTGAGAGGGACAGCATGCAAGCAGGGGAGGGGCAGAGAGAGGGAGACACAGAGTTGGAAGCAGGCTCCAGGCTCCAAGCTGTCAGCACAGAGCCTTATGCGGAGCTGGAACTCAGAAACCCCAAGATCATGACCTGAGCCTAAGTCAGACGCTTAACCACTTAGCTGCCTGAGCCCCTGGAAGCTGCCCAGGCTCCCCTGTGGTGTACTTTAACATGCAAAAATACCTTTCTAGATTTAAACGTTTCTGTTATGGCCCTGAGTTTTCTGTCTTGCTTAAATTACTTTCCTTCACCCCAAAGTTATAAAAACATTTTCCTAAATTTTCTTATGAGGTTTTTGGTTTTTAAAAAAAAAAACATTTAACCTTTTGATCCATCTGGAATATATTTCTGCTTATTGTATGAGATGGACATCCAAGATTGCTATTTATCCGGATGGATAGCCAGTTGTGAAAGCTCATTTAGTAAATAAACCACTCTTTTGCTACTGAATCAAAGAACCAACTTCATTATAGTTTAATTCTCTAAGTATACACATGCGTATTTTTCCACAGATATATTTGTCTGTTTTATGCTAATATCTTAATATTTTGAGCATCATACTAAACTACGGTATGTTTTAATGTCTAGAAGTAAATCACCTCTTGTAATTTTTAATGCAATTTTAGATATTTTGAGCTTTTATTCTTCCAAGTGGATATCAAGAGCGTTTCACCTTTTTTTCCTTCACTCTTTCCAAAAACACTTTCAAAGAACTTCTGGACTTCAGAGATTATAATTTACTTACGTATTAAGTTTTGAATGATTGACATTTTTATGCTACATCTTGCTACCCAAGGGTGGCATGCCTTTGCTTTCTTATTGTCTAGTCTGTGTGTTTTCAACAACATCGAATGAGAATATTATGTAGTCATTACAAAGATATTTGTAATGGTTTTAAATAGCATTTAACAACATTTACTATTAAAGCAAATAAAACCAAACAATTACACAGAGAGCACAATGCCAATTATGCACAGAATGCACAGAAAAAGACCAACCGGAAATGCTCTAAAACATTAGCAACGTGGCATGAGTGACACAATGTGTAGATGGTCTTTATTTATCATGCATAATTTTCTATAGCTTCCAAACTTTTAATAGTGGGCTGGCCCCAGAGCATGGTTGTGGATGAAAAAAGCATATAAACCCTTGTATTTTGCCTCCTGAAAGAGGTAGTGAAGTAGCAATCCTAGAATCAATAGTGAAAAATAAGTGGCACCTCTCGATGTGTGCCAAAGTCCCATTTTGTCACAGAAGGACCTATAAAAAGCCTTCAATGACAAGGTGTCTGATGGATTCAGTCAAATTACATAGCACCATTATATGTGTAGAACGTTTCTTTCCTTATAAAACAGAAACTCTAAAATAAGCGCACACCAGTTCAGTCTTCCAACATAAGCATTATGTTGGAGTTCATGAGAAGTAATAGCAATTAGTGTATAGGGCATTTATAACTTCATTCCAACATATAATAAATGCTTCATGTGGAAATTTTGAAGGCGCTTTACCTGAAATCACCAACTAGTCAAAGAATGAACTGAAGACAATTCCTAGTTAACTCGCAAAACTTTTCTGTGCATTCTCTAGCAAGTATTTTGATGAAGGCTAAATTGCCAATTGAAAATTGTTACCCATGAACAAACGCTATCAACATGTTCTTTGTTGTCTCATCTTCCAATCTACGTCTTCTTTTGATTCTTTTGAAGTATGAAAATGGAAGATTGAAACATTAGGTACTCAACAAATGCAGGTTGAAAATTTCCACTATGAAAATGTCTCCCTAAGTCAGCACTTTTATTTTTTTTTAACCTTCTCTTCTTGGAACTCATATAACAGCAACACGAAGACAGGGAGGGGGTGGAAATGTGTGCAAACTCCACTTTCAATGAAGCTAAGATGTAGATATAACCCTGAGACATATATATGATCTGCCAAAAACAGCTTACATTGGGAAAAGGTGAGGAGAGTTTTATAAATAAAGGAGTTCCTGAGAGGCCCTGGAACTACCAGAAAGTAGCCACCAGAAAGAGTTAACAATAATACATTTCCTGAAAGGAGAGCCTCTCCCTGTGATGAAAACAATTTCATATCCTGTATGAGCAGTAAGTGGGCAGAAAATAAAGTAGACAGGACTGGCAGTAAAAAAAAAAAAACTCTGACCTGGTTTGGTTCAGAGAAGTAGATGAGGTGGGCCTCTACCCATAATTCCACTGATGTGTTACGTTTTTTAGGAAGGGTGTATTTGCATATTTGTCTCTGTGGCAACAGAGGAGAGAACTTTCTGGCTGTGAACCTGGAAGACGTCCCCAGCTCTTCCCCAAGCTGAACTCTCACACCACAGCAAATCTCCTGCAAATAATCACTCAATTGGTGAGGAGTGATAAGAAAAATTCTAGAACAGTATCGACACAAAGAGGTAACATGAAATATCTGGCAAAGAACAGCAAATAGTCGAACAGATAAAAACACATTTACCATATAGTATTGCCAGGAAACAGAGAATAATTACAAACAAAAATATCATTGAGTGTTCTGTAAAGGTGAGGTAGCAATCCTCTCCAAGAAGACCATAAAGAAAAAGGCAAGAACACACACATGAAGGTGAGAACATTAGGCAAAGCATAAATGCAAGAAGTTAGGGGAGACACTGAGATAGAAAAAAGAGGGTATCAAATGTGGTGTGCATGGATGGTACCTAGAGCTAGAAGAGAAAAACAAAAAATGGGGATGGACTTTTGCTCATGGCAAAATGTAGTAGATGTGCCTTTCACTATTCCTCCCACTAATTACAACTAAAAACTCTGGATATTACATACATGTGTTACATATAGACATATACAAACTGATTCTAAAGTTTATATGAAAAGATAGACCTAGAAAAACCAATGCAATATTGAAGAACAACAAAGCTAGTAGACTCATACTATCCTATTTTAAGACCTGATATAAAGCTGAAATGATCAAAATAGCATGGTATTGGTGGATGAACAGGGACGTAGCTCAACGGAATAGGAAAGAGTTCAGAAATAGACCCACAGAGGTAGAGTCAAGTGATATTTGACTAAGGTTCAAAGGCACTTCAGTAGAGAAAGGATAATGTTTTCAACAAATTGTACTAGAAACCTGGAGGTCCATATGCAAAATAATAATAATAATAATAATAATGATAATGATAAAGCTAGATACCAACCTTAACATACACAAAAATTAACTGAAAATGTTTCATACACACACTTTTAGAAGAACACATTAGTGAATGTCTGTGTGACCTTGGGTTTGGTAATAAGGTTTTAGATTGAACACCAAAAGCACAATCCATGAGGAGATGTTTTGGTAAGATAGACTTCATTATTATTAAAATTAAAAACTTCCAATCTGCAAAAGACACTATTAAGAAACTTAAAAGTTAAGACTGGGAGAAATATTTGCAGAAAAATTATATGATAAAGAACTTCTATTCAAAATACACAAAGAACTCTTAAAATTCGACGAGAAGAAACACCTCAGTTTGAAAATGGGCAAAATCACAGAATAGACACTCACTAAAGCAGATAGACAGGTGGCAAATATGAATATGAAAAAGTAGTCGGCATCCTTTGTCATTAGGGAAATGCAAATTAAAACAACGATATGAAACACATATATTAGAATAGCTTAAATCCAAAAAACTGACAATACCCATTGCTGGTGAGGATGTGGAGCAACAGGAACTCTACTTCATTACTGGTGGGAATGCATAAATGCCAGACTCACTTTGAAAGACAGTCTGGCAGTTTTTTACAAACAAAAACAGTCTTAACATATGATCCACTGATTGTGCTCCTAGGAATTTACCTGATTTAAAAAGTTATGGCCTCAAAAGTTTGCACATGAATATGTATAACAGTTTTATTCATAAGTGCCCCAAAGTGGAAGCAGCCAAAATGTACTTCAACAGTTGAATGAATGAACAAATGGTAGTAGATCCATACCATAGAATATTATACTGTGATTAAAAGAAATGAGCTACCAGGCCAAAAAACAAGGACTTGGATAAATCTCAGATATATACTATTACAGAAAAAAGCCAATATGAAGTCTACATATATCATGATTCCACTTACATGACATTTTGGGAAAAGGCAAAACATTAAAAGGATGAGGGCTTGTGTTAGAAGGAAGAGGAGGGACAGTCACATATCCTCCAGACTGAGAAGGCACTTTGAGACTGAAAAATGAAGCAAGCCACTCCATACTGTTTACATAGTTTTATTCGTGGTAACTTACAGAGAAGGGATCAGGCAAACCAATGATCCAGGCACAACACGGCTCTTCTCCACCACCCATGCAGACCTCAACCCACAGATTTCCTAGAGTAAAGGGCGTTGTGGTAAGGTCAAAATGTAGTTTTCTAAAGGGGTGCTACCTGTGTGTGAGTTTTCTCTCTACTAGTTGTTTAAAGTGGAGCCTTCTCTGTGCCACTTTAGGGAAGATCAGAACAAGCCTTCCCACATTCCCGTCTGGGCATACATTAACCTCCAAGGGGCCTGCCTGGAAAACGCAGCCTCAAGGGAGGTCACTGCACTGACATGAATAAGATGGAGGGCCAAAGATAGAGTTGTCAGGACACCATAGCTTGCCAGGTATTTAACAGGAAGCAGAGTGAGATGCAAAAGAGTAGGGGGGGGGGGTTAGGCCAGCAAAACTACCAGGTATGATACTGTAATGGTGGGTATACAACGCACTGTATTTTTCAGAATACATAGAACTTTGTAGCACAAAGAATGAACCTTATTTTATTCAAATAAGAAAGACATTTAGGAGGTCAGTAAATTACAGACTAGAATGAAAAATGTGACAAAACACCCTGAGTACATTGCAAATATATAAAACAACTCACAGAAGGGGTTGGGGGAAGGTATCAATCTTGGCAACTGAAAATGAGTGGACTTGTTAAGATGAAAGACAAGAGAACGCATATATAAAAATTATACTCTAGTTGACAAAGTTTCCTACACAGGTACTAGTTAATAATTCTGATACCCTATAAATGTTTGCTGGAATTAACAATAAAGTAAATGGATGGCAAATGATAGGAGTCAGGTTTCTTAGTGTTGGAAGGAGATTTTAGAGATGAGGAAGGGCAGGGAGCTCTAATGATATATGTGGTATTGAATTAGCATTGGACACATTAGTGAGAATTCATGTTTAGTCTAATATAGATATAGATGGTTATATGCAGAAATGTCTTGAGATATATGTACTTACAGGCATTAGTATATACACACATATATTTCCTTGGTTTGTAAGCTGAGAGGACCTAAAAACAATAATCTCAGTAGCAATGAGCACATGTACCTCCCAGATCTTGGTTTTTCATACCATTCTCCAATAAAAAGAACCATGGATCTTGGGGGAAATAGCTGATCCTAGAACTCAGGTGGGAAACATACAGCATGAGCCTGGAGCATCTTGTAATGTTAGAAAGTAAAGAAGTGCTATTAACCAAACCAAAACAAAACAAAGCAGACGTGCCATGAAGGAGGTATGTCAGAGGGATACAGAAGCCAATGGAAAGAGCTCCCAATGGCCAAAGCAAGAAAGTTAATACAGTCGTAGAGGACTGCAGTCCAAAATATAAAATAAATATTCTAGAGTTCATACTATTATATATAAATCATGGAATAAGTAAATGAACACATAAAAGACAGGAGACAAAGCTCCCATGCACAAGAATTCACAATAATTTGTGCAGATACTCAGCTCTCAAAGAGATGGTGCTAACTTTCTATTCCTTATTGTGGACTGTGCACAGTCTTTCTTCCTAAGAGAACAGTACAAATAGGAAGTAAAAAGGAGTAAGGAGTAACTGGACAATGGAGGAACCTACCAATTACTACCTCAGCCAGGTAATCAAGGTCAACCTCAACCTGCTGATCATTATGTAGCTTGTACATACTGTGATAAAAATGGCACATCACCTCTGTGATCTTCCTACCAAAGCCCCACGACCCGTGTCTAGTCACAAGAAAAATATCAGACAAATCCCAACTGTGGGATGTTATATAAAATATTTGACTGGCACTCCTTCAAACTGTCCAAGTCATCAAAAATAAGGAAAATCTGAGAAATTGTTATACTCGGTAATAACTTAAGGAGACATAGGACTAAATACGGTATCCTGGATCAGATTCTGGAACAGAAAAGAGATGTTAGATATAAGCTAAGGAAATCTTAATATAGACTTAACTTAATAATAATATATCAATGTTGACACATGAATTGTGACAAAAGTACCATAATAATGAAAAATACCTAATAATGAGGAAAACTGGATGTGGGATGTATCAAAACTCTCTGTAATATCTCTGTGATTGTCCATGAATTTTAAATCATTCTGAAGTTAACAGTTTACCTAAGAAATTATTAGAAGGGAAAAATAATAAGACAATACAGTTTTTTAAATGGGCAAAAGACATGGACAGGCATTATACTGAAGAAGATATGCAAGTGGCATATGAGCACATGAAAAAGATGTTCCATCTCATCTATTAGGAAAATGCAAAATAAAATCACAATAAAACTACACATCTATCAAAAACAGTTAAAATAAAAAAATATGGACAACACCCAGTGCTATAGAGTGAAACTGGGTCACTTATACATTGCTAGTGGTAATATAAAATAGTACATCCACTCTAGGAAACAGCTTGGCAGCTTCTTCTTTTTTAATTGTTTTTTAACGTTTATTTATTTTTGAGAGACAGAGAAAGAGCACAAGCGGCAGAGGGGCAGAGAATGAGGGAGAAACAGAACCTGAAGCAGGCTCCAAGCTCTAAGTTGTCAGCACAGAGCCTGATGTGGGGCTCCAACTCACAGACTGCAGAATCATGACTTGAGCCGAAATCGGACGCCCAACCAACTGAGCCACCCAGGCGCCCCCCGTTTGGCAGCTTCTTAAGAAATGAAAAATGCAATAACCTTCAGATCCAGCAATTGCACTCCTGGGCATTTATCCTGGAAGAGTGGAATTTTATGTTTATACAAAAACCATACATGAATGTTTTTAGCAATTTACATTTTTTAGTGTTTTTTTTTATTTGAGTATAGTTGACATACAACATTAGTTTCAGGTGTATAACATAGTAATTCTACTTCTCTATATATTATGCTATGCTCACCACAAATGTTGCCACCACTTGTCACCACACAGTGCTATTACTGTATCACTGACTATATTCCCAGTGCTGTGTCCTTTATACCCATGACTTATTCGTTCATAATTGGAAGCCTTTTCCCTCCACTCTCCTTCACCCATTTTGCCCATTCCTCCACCCCTTCCCTCTGACAATGATTAATTTGTTCTCTGTATTTATAGGTCTGATTCTGCCTTTTGTTTGTTTATTCATTTATTTTGGTTTTTAGATTCCATATTTGAGTGAAATCATATCCTATTTGTCTTCTCTGTCTGACTTAGCATGATGCCTTCTAAGTTCATCCATGTTGTTGTAAGTTGCAAGATCTCATCCTTTTTTATGCCCGTGTAATATTCCATTGCAAAATATATGCATATATACATCTTATCCTTTTTATGTCGGATAATATTCCATTTCCAGATAGATAGAGAGATAGATATCACATCTTCCTTATCCACTTATCTATCAATGGACACTTGGGTGCTTTCATGTCTTGGCTATTGTAAATAATGCCTAGCAGTTTTATTTTTAATAGCCCCAAACTGTAATCAACTCAGATGTCCTTTGGCAGGCAGATGGTTAAGTAAACTGCACTATGTCTTTATGCTTGCACCTGACTCAGCAATAAAGGGGAACAAACTACTGATACATGCAACATCTTATCTCCAGAGAATAAAGCTTAGCCAAAAAAATCCAATCTTAAGAGTTTACATGCTGTATAATTTCATTTATATAACATTCTAAAAACAACAAAATTATAGAGAACAACAAGAGATTAATGATTGCCAGGGTTAACGTCAGTAGGGGGTCTGGAGGTCAAGAATGAAGTAGGGATGGCTCTAAAAGGGCAAAGTGAAAGGTTTTTGTGGTGATGGCAATTTCCTATATCTTAACTGTATCTAAGCTACTATTCTGGGTGTGGTATTGTGCAGTATGATAGTGTGGTATCGTACTGAATTTTAGTTTTGTAAGATGTTATCGTAGGGCGAAATCCAGGTAAATATTAAATGGGAATCTCTTTGTGTTATTTCTTATAGCTGTATATGAATCTTTAATTATTTCACAATAAAAAGTTTCATACAAAAGAAACCCTGACGAACAACCAAATTACAAAAGCAACGAGCAAAAAATTGCAAAGAGTGCAAGGAGAACAGCCACTGTGGAAAACACGGCAGAAGGTATGGACAACAGAGAGAAAAAGCAAACAAAATAAGGATAAAGGAAGCTTACATGAGAAAAATAATAGCTACAGTATGTAGGAAAGGGAAATGCAACATATGTAATAAACTTCTCAAGAGAAGTTCAGACCAATGGAAAATTAATATATTTAAAGATGGGATGCCAGAAAAATGTCCTGGGTAGAGTAAGACTTGAGTGTCCTTAAAGAAAGGCTATACCATGAACCATAGATAACTGGCCAGAAGTAGCGAACATTAAGACACATCTTTGTAAATTATGTGATTTTTTTTTTTAATTTGAGAGAGAGAGCACGCACGAGTAGGGACCAAGAGAAGTGGAAGGAGAGATAGAAATATTAAGAAGGCCCTAAGCTCAGCACAGGGCCTGACATGGGGCTTGATCCCCTGACCCTGGGATCATGACCTGAGCCAAAATCAAGTGTTGGACACTCAACTGATTGACCGACCCAGGTGCCCCAAAGTTTTTGAATCATAAAGACAGAATTTTGAAAGAGGAATTTTGGCAAGGAGTAAAACCAAAAGGTCAAGCCACTTTTTAAAGGGGAAAGAAATGAAGTTGGCCTCAACATTACTTCACAATGACATTTTTAACATCAGAACAGGGTTGAGCAACATCCACAAGATAAGGGAGTAAAAGGTGATCCAAAAAATTTTATAACCCTCCAAGCTGTCCTTCAAGAATAATGCTGTTAAAACACACACGCACACACACACACACACACATCCAGTTTGGAACACTGAAGAATTCAAGATGATTTTTCCCAAACTCAAGATGATTTTTACCAGAAGCTCTTCTTGATAAAAGCACCTAAGGACGAACTTCCTCTAACAAAGAGATCATTGGGGTGAAAAGACAAGATTGGGCACTGAATAGGTTTAACTGTAAAAATAAAATGGAAAGGAATACTGAAATTAATCATAAACGTTGTATGCTCTGCAAGATAGGAATGGTGGAGATAAGCATCAGAGGAAAAGTGGGAGAGAGTTTTGAGATACCAACAGAAAGGAGCCCAAGAAAATGAAAAACATTTATACATTTTTAAAAGCCCATAGTAAACTAAGTCGAAAAAATAACCCTAGAAATATATGCGCAGCTCATGCTATATTACATGGCCCATGCAAAATAATTAGAAAATATTAAAATTTTAAGAAATATATGGGAAAAAGTCACAGACAAACCTTTCTCTCCTTCTCTCCCTCTCTCTCTCTCTCTCTCTCACATGCACACATGCACTCATACAATGCAATAGAGCAATGTAAAATAGCAACTTTTAAAAAAATGATAAAATTACACATGCTAATGAGGGCCAATAATATGGACACTCTCAAACAGTGTTAGTGGCATTGCAAATTAAAATGACTCTTTGAAAAACAATGTATCACGGATACACATACACAAATCTTGTACTAAGACCTTCAAATGTTTTTTGCAGAAAGAATGTGCACACACACTGACCCAGTAACTCTTCTTCTGGGCATCGAGAAAAAGATGATTTTGAGCTTAGAAAAGGGCATATTACAATACTATGATTTAATGAATACTAATTGTGTGCTATTCATCCTGTTAAGCTTTACATGCACTAAATATTTTAATCCTTGTACCTCTTTGGTACAATAGTAGGTACTGTGAAAAGATACATAACAATATAGAAATGCTTATGAGATAATGTAAGAGACAAATTAGGCATATATCAAACATACACACACACATATATATACACATGTGTATATATATACATACACACACACACATATGTTTGTTATATACGATTGTTGCTACATAAAAACATATAACAAAGGACCATATAGGAAACTCCAGGATATATTTACCAAAAATTTTGCAGAATTTTCATTATAAAACTTGGTAATGTATTTTAAAAGATATTTTAATGTATTAAAAGATATTTAATGTATTTTAAAAGATAGTTTTAAATATCTTTTATTAGATATTTGATAAAGATAAAAGATAGTTAAATAAATAGGGGGAGGAAATGAAGGAAGGGAGCGAAGGAGGTAGGGCAGAGTGGGGAAAGGTGACCAAAGCTTCATTAATGCTTGTGTTTTGAAAAAACATACCTATGGACTTCTTTAGGTTTCTTCTAATGATTGTTCGAAAGCAAAGGTATCAAACTGGCATCAATTTTACCATGTGGCCTGCTAGGCAATTTTTGTTGGCATTTTGTAATTAACATACACTCTCCTGTTCTCTCTTTCCTACTCTTTTTTTCCTTTCAGTTCATCATTTTATTCTGTCATCCCTATGGTCTATACTTTAGCCCATACGTGTGGTAGATCACTGTGTCAGAATTAGCTGGAATGCACTGATATCCATAGAGAGACCTAGGCTCTACCCCAGACCTATAGGTATTGATATCATCGCAGATGGTTCAAGAATCTGCATCTACCATGTTTCCTGAGTAATTACTTCTTGCACTGCACTATGAGAACCACTGTTGTATTCAACACATAACACTTGCTATTTAAATATCCATTGGAAGAAGGAGATTAAGGACAGAACAGATCTTTCCTGGATCTCTGAAATTCCACAGAACAGAATAGCATATTGGGTTAGAGTCAGCGTTCTTTAGATGCAATCTGGGGGTAAAAAGGCAATTAATGTGATTTAGGGACTTAAAGAAATCACACACACACAGACACACACACACACAATTTTTGCCAAGTTCAGGGATTTTCAAACAGTACCACGTAGGTGGTCTTTATTCCCTGTCCCTCACTTCAACCAGACCAGCTCTCTGCTTTTAAGTGTTTTGCACTTACTATTCCGTGAAATAGTTTGTTTCATAAAATGTTCTATCTCTCAAGGAAAATGCTTGAAAAATCCTTGGTACAGTTCTCACACAAACCTCCTAAACTGATCATGTCCACAGGACACAGAAATATAAGGTCAAAGAGAGACAGGTTGAGGGCTTTAATAAATGAAGGAAAAGGAAAATCATCCACCCACTTCTTGTTTTCTCAAGTTTAAGACTGATCTCTGCTAAGAAATCCAAGCACCTTAAACTTTATCTGTTGGATCAATTAATTTCTTAGATTTGATCTTAGACATGAACGTGTGGTCAAATGACCTCTGACTCTCCTAATGTTTCATTGAAAAGAAAATCCAAACCTCTCCTCATTCTCCAAGAATCAATTCAAGTATTATAGCCCAAGTGAAGATTCCCTGACTTCTTCAGTCCTATCTCGAGAGCCCTTCGCATTTTGCCACTCTGCCTCCCAGGTGTTTAATACAAAATTGCAAATGATGGTCTACATATATACATCCCCTCTAGACAATGGCCAAGGTGTAAACATTTATCTCGGGAAATCCTGGCATAATAAGGTACATTACAATGACTGCATGAATCTAATTATACAGTAAAAAATTCAGTCCTCTGCTCTAGATAATTCTACAGTATCTTCAGAACATATTAGGAAAGTGTTACCCATTTAAAATTTGTCTTCTATTCTTGGATTTGTTTTCTTGGTTTCTGACCTTCATTTGTGATGAAAATGTTTGAAGAATGATGTTGCCTGCTGCCGAGTTCATGTTGAAAAAGGCACTATATTGAGGTGCAGTTTGAAACATGACAGCATATGTAAATGTGTTGGTGACGCTAAAAATACACAGATAAATGATGCATGACATCCACAGAGTATGCACAACTTTGTATTTATATAGTACCTACATGTAGACATTAGGATTCTATTTATGCATTTGCCAAGAAAGGGAAAAGTGTCTACATATGTCTCGTAAATATGGATCCGGGCTCATGCCCAATGCAGATGCTGCAGAGAGACGAGAGTGGAGAAAGGGGCGTGCTGCTCTGGGAGCAGGCTGTCTGTCAGATCACTTCCCCAGAATAGGTTTCTGGAAACACGAACAAAGATGATGGCCCATAGACAACGGAAATTTATCCAAAGAGGAGGAAAATTCTCTTCCTTAGTGCTTCAGTATTGTGTATAATTTCTTAAAATTCTTTGAAAATTGGTAATCTAGAAATGTCATATGTGGCTGCTTTTGGTTTTTCTGAGAGCCAAAGCACCTTCATTTCCCAAGTATGTGAAGACATGAGAACTCAGTTTATTCCTTGTCTATAACCAGGATCCTGACCCATGAGGACACTAAAGGCCTTTTCAAGGAAGGAATGATGATATCACTGATGCACTATATGTTTAAGAGCTTTGCCCTTAGAGTCAGAAAAAATAGGACTAGAGTTCTGGTTTTAGCACATAGTGTCTCTGAGACCTTGGGCCTCTGAGCCTGAGTTTTCCAATATGCAATATGGGCATGATTAAGTGCCCCCCTCATCATGGCATTTTTAAAACTTTAATCATACAATGCTAGTAAAATGATTAGCAGAGTGACAACAGAACATGCAAAAATGCAATACACTGGACCTATTCATTGTATTCATGCTCTAGTAATAGTTCTCCTTTGAATAAAACAGGGTTTACTTCTTCATTTAGAATGACATCAGATTATACCATATTTTCATATTCTTAAACCTCAAATATGAATATATAATTCAAAAAAGTTTAGCACTGCAAACTTTCCAAAAATCTGGATTTTCCCCCATTTATATTACGATGTTGATCACAATCTTTCTCTGACAAGTGTTGGATTGTTTGGTCCCATTGAAATTTCAGTGATTGAGTTCATCTTATGACATTCAGAAAGTTCAATTGAATTCCATGTCTACCATCCTACTCTGACTTCAGCTTTTCCTTTCAAATTAGTAACAGAAACCTACTATGTGTGTGATCAGTTGGGGGGAACAGAGTTCATTTAGTCTGGTGAAGGGAACAAGTTTCTGTAATCTCCTTCGTTCCCTCTACCCACTGGTTTAAAGTAGATAACTGTCATTTTCACAAGAGAAAAAATGACTACTTGTATACTTGTCAGTTTTTACTGCGAAAGATTAACATCCATAACCACGTGATTAGCGTTGTTTCCAGGAAGGTCCTGTCCTAATTGTACATGAAGCCATAATGCACAATGATGCAGAATCCATGTGTTGAATTTGGAAAACTTGGCTTTATGCTAGCTTAACTTTACTGATTCTAATCCATATAAGGGACCAGAATCAAACAAAATGGTATGCGAAGAGAAAGGGCCTTTTGTCTTCTCCTTCCTATTAGTTCTTTGACTTTTCTTGTCCCCTCTTCCCCTTCCACTGCCCTCTAATCACCTGGTTCATTTCTTATATTGACAACAACATAAAAGGAATATGGTGATGGAAATAAAGCCTCCTGCTTTGAACAACAAAGGCACTGATAGCAGTCAGTTCCATTTGTGAGCTCAAATTCCTTAGATGACGGATTTGATCTTCGTAGTGAAACTACTCCACATGAATACTGTTCAAATGTGAACTCCACGGTGTCAGTTTCACAACCAACTTAACCTATCTGACAGTCAATCTATATTCTTCTAACTCTGGAAAGCCTGAAAATTGCAGAGATAAGTATATGCTAAACTAGTACATTGTAAGGTCTGAGATGCCACAAACATTATTCCCTCTAAAATAATTTTTTCTAAATATCACAAAAAACATATTCTCCCTTAGTACACAAAACTAGTATCTTTGCATCGGAATTAATAATAAATGAGAAACCTAAATATTTTAAACAAGTAAATGAATATTCTTAAATGTTGGGGCCTAGCTTACAGAACAGAAAAAAGGCTCACTATAGTTTTAAATAATAGCAATACAATTTTAATAAGGTTGTATTTTTTTATTAGGTATATTTAAACACTCCTTCTGATCTTTCATATTATACTGAGCAGTTAAGCAGCAGGTTACAAAAAGTGGAGCTTTTGTAACCACCTCATTTAACATTAGGTATATCTTTTAGTTTAATTAAAGCATTCCTCTTTTTCAGTAATAGTCAATTGTTTTCAGCTTACCCATTATGTATAATTGTTTTCTTTGATCCATTCAAAACCTGGCTATTTTTCATGGCTAATTAAATCAACACTTGACCACTGCATTTAATGCTTAACTCAGTTTTATTTCTAATCGTGGGTACCTGGGCTTCTGCACATAACACTCCTTGAAAAGATGGCACATATTATTAAGTTACGTACCGCCTACAACTTGTCCCTGTAAGTAGAGGCAAAGTGTATATTTCAGGAATTCCAGCAGAGGGCAGTCAAGCAAGAATAATCACTTCTGCAAGAGGAGAAATTGATGATGATGTTTCCTGATATTTTTTTTCAAATCAAATTAACATCAGAGTATGTGTGTGAGAGTATATATGTGTGTGGGGCTGACGGTGGGTGGGACAAATGTATCCTTGGCGAGCCAACTCATTTCTCACTTAACCTCTTCCTCAGCTGAATAAGAGCCACTGTGTGCACAAGATAAGAGACAAGATATTTTCAAAACACTCCTCGTATTAAACCCAAAGCCATAAATTCTGTTACTACAACTGACATTTTTATCACTCTACTTTGGCTTCTTTTACATTTTATGGATTTTTTAAGAATAAGTTCACATCATCGAAGAAAGTAACCAAACTTTTGAAGAATACTACTTACCAAGAAATTATTGAAACACATTTTAATTTAAAATAATATAAACAAAAGTAGGATGGATTTAGTTTTCACAAGAAAAAATTTTCAAAGATATATTCTGTACGCCTATTTAGGAGACAGGAGGTGGGATTCCTCATTCACAAAATGTTCACTTGTAACATGATTAACAACTCCCTACCATGCTTGGCCAAGATGTTCTCAATTACTTACCATCTACTCCTTTTCAAGGAAGGCTTCCTCTAAAAAATCGCACCAGGAATCATCGGCCAGGGAAATAGAAACTCATTTCCATTTACTCTTATATTCCGTGGTGTGTTGGTAAGTGTTTAACGACCACCTCTCCAGGAGGAAAAAGCCCTAATTTATTGCTTTCGCCTATTTCCATACTATAAATACTCGCACCAAGGTAGACTTTGAACTACCACTATGAATCCACTGAACACGGAGCTGGGAAAAAGTGCACAGTCTGACACCATTAGATTACATTTCCAACCTACAAACACAGTAGCCATAAATAGCTTCAAAAGCAAAGAAAATATTGTAAAATGTGGCAAGATTGATAGGAAGTAATGAGTTTTGAGGATTTATTACCTTTGTTTTTAATACAGTATATTTGATTGTGAAGTTTGTATCATTTAATGGCTATGTTTAACAACTAGCTCACAAAATTACTGAAAATTTAACTCTTGTGACCTGGTACAGACTGGATTATCCTCTAACTTTGATAATTATTTTTTTCTCCCACTAGACATATATTTTTGTATTTAATCGTTTATATGACACACTCATTTTTTTCCTGCCATATCTGTGGACATCTGTTATTAATGAAGTGAAAAAAATCAACTTTTAAAATTTAAATAATTTTATTGGAAAAGAAAAATCTCTCATCCATAAAGGAAAAATCATTATCATATTTTTATAAATTGGCATTAGCCTGATAAATAATTAGCCTGTGAAAACAAACTGGTAGTAAATTACATTTAGACACTACTGTTTACCAAAAGCTTTATATCTGAGGCCTGCTCCCTTTCTATCAAAAAATACTCTAGCAAAGGGGCGCCTGGGATGTTCAGTTGTTTGAGCGTCTCACTCTTGATTTTGGCTGAGGTCATGATCTCAGCGTCATGGAATTGAGCCCTGTGTCCAGCTCGGTGCTGAGCATGGAGCCTGCTTGGGATTCTCTCTCTCTCTCTCTCTCTCTCTCTCTCTCTCTCACTCTTGTTCACTCTCTCACTCTCTCCCTCTGCTCCTCCCACCGCTCACACTAGCTCTCTTTCTCTCCAAAAGCAAACAAAAAACAACTTTAGCAAGGTTTAACAAGGTGTTAAAAACATATTAGCACTCAATGAGACTATCTTCTTGACATAATCAGAAAAAGCAGAACTGAATTAAGATCACTATGTAATTCAGTGTTGTTAGTTTTCATGTCCACATCCTTATGCTTAAAATCTTTTAGGGTGTACCCTAAAATCATCTCACCTTCCACTAGGGGTGCATATTCTGTGTTCTTAATAGGACAACCATTCTACCAGCCATGGGTGAATTTGGGCAAATTACTTCATATCCTCTAATCTGGACTTTCTCACTCAGTTATTTATGAAGATTCAAAGCACTTACCATAGTAATTGCCTGGGGTAAAGTAAGTGCTCCAAAAAATGGTAGCTCTACTTGCTGCTTTGGGTGGAGTTATGATTATTAATTAATTTAGCTATGTGGTTTCCTAGTACACAGCAAATTAAAAGCATTAAATTAGAAACTGGCAGACACTGCATGGGATTAGTACTCTCAGGGCAGAAAGAAGCATTAGTTAATGTTGATCATTTTTGAGACAACAAGCCATAAGAAAGAGAATCATGGTCAGGTGTTTGAAAAGGAGTAGTGAGGAACTATAGAATGCCAAAGCAAGGAACTGACACCTCTCAATAGATCTTGAGAAAGTCACTAACCAACAACTGGGACTTGTAACTGGGAATTATCAAGAAAAGTTTATAATATATTCAGTTATCTGTTTATTTAGTAGGTTAGTGGACAGAAAATTTTGGATATCCTTTTATTGACATGCTTAAATTTACTAAAACCGGTTAATATATATACAATTTGATAATATTCTTTGTAGAGAGAGAAAAAAGATTGGAAAAATAATACAACAGAATCTTAATAGTTGCTATTGCTGGATATGGAATTATGGGTGATTTTTTGTTGTTTTGTGTGATAAGTTCCAAGTTTTCTAAAAAGAGCATGTGCCTGTTTTGTAATCCATGAAAGCGTATTTAATATGTATTTTTAAAAAAACTTGAGAGGGGGCTCCTGGGTTGCTCAGTTGGTTAAGCATCTGACTCTTGATTTCGGCTCAGGTCATGAATGATCTCATGGTTCATGAGATCCAGGCCTGTGTCGATCTCTGTGCTGATCACATGGAGCCTGCTTGGGATTCTCTCTCTCTCTCTCTCTCTCTCTCTCTCTCTGTCCCTTCCCTGCTCACATGTTGTGTGTGCGCTCTCTCTCCCTCTCAAAATAAATAAATAAACATAAAAACATTTTTAAGGAAAGAACTTCACATCTTCAGAAACTTCGGTTAAAAATAACATCTGCTTCCATTAAGGTCACTGAGTCATTACTGTTAGATCTTCAGTTGGGGCCCCTGGGTGGCTCAGTCAGTTAAGCATCAGGCTTCAGCTCAGGTCATGGTCTCATAGTTCCTGGGTTCAAGCCCCACATCGGGCTCTGTGCTGATAGCTCAGGACCTGGAATCTGCTTTGGATTCTGTGTCTCCCTCTATTTCTGCCCTTCTCCTGATCTCTCTCTATCTCTCTCTCTCTCAAAAATGAATAAACATTAAAAAATTAATAAAAAATAGATCTTAAATCGAGTGTTAGGAATTCAGATTCACGTACACCTAAGAAACACTTCTTTTCACTACTCTTCCCATGGTGAACATTGACTTAAACCGAGTCTCAATAATTATGACAAATTTATGATAAATTTATTAATTTTCAGGACACATTTCTTTGGTCATTCTTCATGTGCTGAGTACTCTTCCATGGAATTTTTTTCTTAGAACGTGTGAAGCAAATCAAAATGTAAATTTTTCTCAGAACATGTAAACCATATGTAGTAAGAGAACCTGGATTATATAACCTCAAAAGATTGTTGAAGGTACAAATGAAATCATAACTCTGAATGTGATTTATAAACACTACCATAAAAGCAATGCCAGCGAGTATTATCGTATATTTAGCTCAGCTTTAAAACTCTCCAATTGTCCTTTTCCCGTTTCTGAGAATGTTGTTAATAGAAGTCATTGTCAGGTTAAGCTCCTTAGCTAAGTGAGGTCTTAATAAAATTTTCTATAGCTTTAGCAATATCTGGAAAACCCAAATGATATAATTGAATCAAAAAGTAAAAATATGATAAAATAAATAAAATAAAATATATATTATATTTATATAATATATATTTATAGAGTACAATATAAATCTTAGATATGTGTAATTTGAGGGGTATTCATATTTCCTAACTGTGGTCCTTCAGTTGTGTCTATCTGCTGGTCTAGCTCTCTCTCTATCTATCTCTCTATCATCTATCCATCCATGCATCTATCCATGGATCCATTCATCCATCCTGGGCCCTTGAGAGAAGCTTCTGAAAGCTCTGACTCTCCCTAGACCAATGCGTATTTATGCAAAAACTTATAAAACACATCAAATGGTTCACGGACCATCCATGCATTTGAAGAATCCCTTCTCTTTATCCTGTAGCTTTCCATTTTTTGTACAGTGTCTCCCACTGGGGCATTTTAAGCATTAATAAAATGATACAATTCTATAGTTCTGTATCTAGAAGATTTTAAGATAGTCTCTAGCTGGTTTGCTGGAATTTCACAACAATGAGCCCAGGTGTCTTGTTTACCACCCCTCTCCACCACCATTCCTCATGCTGGGCACCAGGGAACACTTTCAATTTGTAGTGTGTCTATCAGTTCTAGAAAATCATGCTTGTGTTATTTATTGAATCATTTCTTTCCTTCAACTTTCTCTCTTCTCCCTTTTAAAATTACTCTTAAATCAATCTAAAGAGTTTATTTTTCTCATTTTCCATTTCTGTTCTTTTTTCATTCTACTTTCTAGAAAATATTTCATCTTCTGATTTTAAAATTGATTGCCTGGAGAGTATGTTTCCTTTATTTCCGAAGAGCTTTCATTTGATTTCTGGTTATTTATTTTAATGAATAGTATCCTGTTTTATGGAAGCAATATCATGTATATTTTTCAGGATTCCTACTGGTTTTTCTTTTTAAGTGTTTTTTCTTGTTCCTACTCTCTGTATATATTTTATATTTACATATAGCTTTACATATCCAATTGGCTCTTTCCATTTATTCATTTCAACATCTTTCTTCCTTGGTAGTTTTACCCAATAGCTGGTGGTGCCTAGTTGATTTGTATTTAAAAATAAGCTATGAGAAACTGACTCGAAATTCAGCAGAGCTTGTTGACTGTCAGGAAATGCCATATTCCTAAGTAGATCTCCAGGCTCAGTATATAGACACCTTTCTTTCACAGCTGTTCTGCTGATCCAGAAAAGAAACCTAAGGTCTCCTGCCTGAGGGACTGGGGTCTGGTTGCTGGTGTTCTTTGCATCACTCAGGGGTGGGTGACTTATTTTCAAGTAGGAGATTTCATTTTATTCTTTGTTCTTAGTCTCTTTCTTTGGTGTGTATTTACTGTCTACCTAGAGCCTCAAAGTCTTGCTAGATCTTTGTGTTAACTCAGGTCCTTCAAGGAGCAGAAGCCAAGATATGATTAAAGGCCCAAGGATTTTGGGGTGGCTCAGTCGGCTGAGCATCTGACTTTGGCTCAGGTCATGATATCACGGTTTGTGGGTCCAAGCCCTGGATCAGGCTCTGTGCTGACAGCTCAGAGCCTGAAGTCCGCTTTGGATTCTGTGTCTCCCTGTCTCCCTGTCCTCCCCTGCTTGCACTCTGTGTTTCTCTCAAAAGTAAATAAACATTAAAAAAATTTTTTTAAAGCCCAAGGACTTCTATGAAGGAAAATATTGGTAGGAGAGTAAATGGAGAAGGGGTTTGATAAAAAAAAAGCAATCAGGCCATGAGGCAAGGTTGGTGCCCAGTGAAGGATAGGGAAGGAAGGTTGAATGGAAACATTAGAATGTAGGTAGTCCAAAGAAGTTTTGGCAAGGCTGCTAGGGAGCCCTCAAGGTAAATGTGGAAGTTCTGTGTCTTCCTCCACGCTTGAACATTGGCTAGAAGCAGCACTGTGAGGAGCATTGCCTCACATACATAGCACCAGATTTCCCAGCCCAGTAGCAGGGGCTCTTGGTTAGTTTTACCCCCTGCAGGCGGAGGACTGAAAGGTACATTTTCATGGCTTCCATTTCCATCACGATTCTCCCCATTCCTTAATGAATGGTTGATTCTGCTCTTTATTTCTTCTGCTGATAACTTTTATTCTACAACCACATTTTATTGTCTTTAAATTATTTACAGCCTTTTGATGTTCTTCATGCAGTTTCTAATTTTAAATTTATTTGGTCTCATCTTTAACCTTTTTTTCTCAAAATGTCTATTTTTTCTTGAATTTTAAGTGTAAAGCCAATTATTTTCTAAATTTCACTTCTGTTTATTTTTTAACTAAACTTTTATCTTGAGATAGTTGTAGATTCACCTAGAGTCCTGAGATGTGACACAGAGTGCTGTACCCTCAACTCAGGTTCCTCTAATTGTAACATCTTGAAAAACCATAGTACAGTATCACACTCAGGGTGTCTATACTGATATGGTCAAGATACGAAACATTTCCATTATCAAAAGGACCCTTCATTTTGCCTTTTTATAGCCATGCTTACCTGTCTTCTACTCCCAAAGCCTCCTTAATCTGGGCAACCATATTCTGTTCTCCATTTCTGTACTGTTGTCATTTGTAGTATGTCATTTGTAGAATGTTGTATAAATGGAGTCATACAGTATATAACCTTTACAAATTATCTTGTATCATTTAGAATATATCTCTGGAGATTCATTCAGGTTGTTTTTTGAGTTGTATTCCAATAGTATAGATGTACCTCAGTTTAATTATTCACCCATTGAAGGGCATTCAATTTTTCATTATAAATAAATAAAGCTGCTACAAACAGTCATTTACAGGTTTTTGTGTAAACATCAGTTTTCACTTCTCTGTGATAAAAGCCCAAAAATGTAATTACTGAGTCATAGTATAGGGACATATTCAGTTTTTAAAGAAACTACCAAACTGTGTCAGAGTGGCTATATCATTTTCCATTCCCACGAGCAAGGTATGGCTGATCTGGTTTTCTCAATCTTCTCCACAATTTACTGTTGTCATTTTTTTATTTTAGTCATTCCAAAAGATGTATAGTGTACTGATATCTCACTGTGGATTGGTATTCTCATAATGACTAATGAACACTTTTTCATGTGATCATTTGCCATCTGTATGTACTTGTCAGCAAGGACATAGAGATATACATGCACATTTTTTGTTGGATTGTTTGTTTAATGTTGAGTTTTGTGAGTTCTTTCTATATTGTAGGTGCTAGTGCTTTATCAGCTAGGTGATTTTCAAGTATTTTCACCCTGTCTATAGCCTGACTTTTCATTCTTTTTTTTTTTTTTAAGTTTATTTATTTTTGAGAGAGAAGCAGCATGAATAGGGGACAGGCAGGGAGAGAAGGAGAGAGAGAATCACAAGCAGGCTCCAATGCCATAAGCACAGAGTCCGATTAGGGGCTAGAACCCAAAAAATTGTGAGATCATCACCTGATCCAAAACCAATAGTCAGATGCTTAACCAACTGAGCCACCTAGGTGCAACTGACTTTTCATTCTTTAAAAGGACCTTGCATAGATAAAAGTTTGTGTTTTGATGAGTTTCAACTCATTAATTTTTCCTTTCATGGATTGTGCTTTTGGTACCAAGGCTAAGAATTCTTTGTCTAGCCTTAAAAATATGATTTAGATTTAAGTTCATGGTGTATTTTAAGATAATTGTAGTATTAGGTATAAAACTTAAATAGAGCTCTTTATTGGTTTGTTTTAAACCTATGGCTAGCTAAATGCTCCATTACCATTGGTTGATAAGACTATATTTCTTCTATAGAATTTACTTTGCATGTTTTCCAGAAGTCAGTTAGTTGAATGTCTTTGTGTTAGTCCATTTCTGGGTTGTTTACCCTTTTCCATTAATCTGTGTATCTCTTTCTTACTGATACCACACAGTTTTGATTTCCATGGTTACACGATAAGCCTTGAAATGGGATGGGCTCATTCTTTTTCAAAATTGTTTTATTCTTTTTTTAAATTTTGCAAATAATTTTATTTATTTATTTTTTCTTTTCTTTTCTTTTTTTTTATTAACTTTATAGTTTATTGTCAGGTTGGTTTCCATATAACACCCAGTGCTCTTCCCCACAAGTGACCTCCACCAAGACCATCACCCCCCTTCCCCTTTCCCCCTCCCCCTTCCGCCCTCAGTTTGTT
>CM053574.1:46168969-46194426 GCA_028646485.1 Cryptoprocta ferox
AAAAGAAGAAAAAGAAAAAAAGACAAAAACAAAAACAAAAATAAGAAGGGGACAGAGACAGCAAAAGACTGTGGATAGTCTAAAAGTGTATAACCAGCCAAGAGGAGAGATAAAAATAAGATAAGGGAAATATATCTGGATGGCAGGAGAAAAGAAGGAGCAGCAAAGAAAAAAGTGAAAAAAAAAGAAAAATAGGCAACTTTCCTGTGCGGTTGGGCGTGGTTTGGCGTCAGGTCAGGTCTCGGGGGCTGCTCTCTCCGAGGCCCCACCTTGGTGGTTGCACGGAGACGAATGGCGTTGCTTCAAGCTTTGCTCGAACCAAGCATTGCAAGCCGCTCTTCTGAGTCCGATCTCCTGTGCTGCGGGCGAGCCAAACCGTATTCTCCAAGCTCCGCCTCACTTCCAAATCCTAGTCCGTGCAGTTCAACACTATCACCGGAGATGAGATGCTTTCCTGATGGCGGCCGGCCTCCCAGCCTGGCCCGCAGCCGCCGCCGCTCCCGGTTCCACTTGGAATGGATGCCGCTGCCACTGCGCCCAAGGAAGAATTTGCCAGCCAGGTGGGACGGATTTCTCTCCACGCTCAGCAGTTATATATGGGGAGACAGGCGAGCTTTTCCTCCCTTAGAGATGGTTCTATGAGTGTTTTCAGTCTCTCTTTGTCTTCCCGTTGTCTCTCCGGGGCACAGCCTGCAAATAATTTTAAAGCACTCTTGTCTATATCTACAAAATTGTGTTTATAATATAGTCTTCTTTATTATTTCCTCTACATACAATCACATCACTATTGAGATTTTTTGCTCAAATACCAAGCACATTTAAAAAACTTCATGGAAAATCAATTGTATTTACCATTATTTCTACTTACCATGTTCTTCTTTCCTGATTTTCCAAGTAGCTACTTTTATTATTTTTGTTTGTTTGTTTCTCTTTAGAGACCTTCCCTTAGCCACTTTATGGTTGGTCTACTGAGGACAAATTCTCTTAGTTTTCCTTTATCTGAGAATGTCTTGATTTCCCTTTCATCCCTATAGGATATTTTTTCCAGTTACAGGATTCTAGGTGGACAGGTCTTTCCTTTCAGGACTTGAAAAATGTGCCACTTACTTCTGGCATCCATAGTTTCTCCTGAGAAATCTGCTGTCATTTGAATTATATTCCCTCCACAAGTAGGTGTCCTTTCTCTCTCACTGTTTGCAAAGTTTTTTTGTTTTGTTTGTTTTGTTTGTTTGTTTGTTTCTTTAGCTTTTGAAAGCTTGGCTATAATGTTTCTTGGCCTGAATTTATTTGAGTTTCTTGTTTGGAATTTTCTCAACTTCTTGAATCTGTAGGTTCATACTCTTGTAAACAGTAAGCTAGGTCATTATTTCTTTGACTACTTTTTCATCCCTGTCACTTTATTTCTCTCTATCCAGAATCTAATGACATGAACATTTGAACTTTTGTCATAGTCCCAAGGGTCCTTCAAGCACTGTTAACTTTATTTTTTTTAGTCTATTCTTTCTGTTGTTCAGATGAAATAATTTCTATTGCTTTTTAGTCCAGCTGGAGGAGTCTTGTTACAGCCTCAGGAGGGAGGAAGTCTAGACTCCATTCCAAATCTTTTCTGGCAGGAGGGAGAGACACACAGCTTTTCTGCAGTGTATGGCTAGATTAGAGTCATTAGTATCTAAAATACATTGTCTTGCTAGGTTTTCCTTGATGGTCATTTGGCAAGAGAGAACAGGCTTTTGTTAGAATGTGTGTGTGTCTGTGTGTGTCTGTGTCTGTGTGTTTCTGTGTATGTGCATGTGTGTGTGTGTGTCTCAGGGTATTTGTTTTTGTGTGTGTCTCCATGTGTTTGTATGTGTGTGTGCTCGTATGTATGTGTGTTTGTGTTTGCATATATGTGTGTATGTGTGTGTCTCTGTGTGTATGTGTGTGTATGTCCATGTGTGTATCTGTGCCTGTTAGCATTTCTCAGGGGCTTGCTTCTTCAGCTATAAGTCTAGGGTATAAGAGATAAAAAGAAAACCCAGGAAGACAGTCCCATGTTTTTCCTCAGCTCCCATGATCTTTAGCCAGTCTTCCTTCAGTTTTTTCCCACTTTTCTACTTAGGTTTTTAAAAATATATAATGTCTAGGAGGTTTAGTTGCACTCAGCAGGAGGAATAAAGCAAAGTGAATCTATTCCATCTTCCTGGAAATAGAAGTATTTCTGTTAATTTTAAAACGTTTTTGAAACATATTTTTATTCTCTGTCTCAAATACCATCTTCTCCATCGTTTCTGCTATACAATCTGGTAAAAAGCCCATACTTTTTTTTTCTGATTACTTATCATTAAAGAAGACAAGCTGTCCCAGGTATTTGTTCACAAATTTTGGGGTTTCTCTTTCATTCTCTTAGATACTTACTCTTAGAATCCTTCTCTTGGTTTCTGAATTAGAGGAATGGTTGCTATGAATGGCACCTGCCATTTTCCAATTTTCCCACTTTTATACAGGGAATAGGTCTTAATCCCTGAAATTCATGTCTGTCTCCCTGAAATTCACATTATATACAACACCTCAAATAGGATATATTTTGGGTATACATTATGAGTCCTATGACAAAACTATTCAAGTCCTTTTCTGACCCTTCAATACATCAAACTCATTTCAACTTTAGGGGCTGTCTTGACTATGCCCTCTGTCTGAAATGCTCCTCACCTACATCTTTGCAAGAATGGCTCTTTCTCATCATTTAGATCTCAAATCAATGTCACCTCCTTAGAAATACTGTTCCTGGTCCCCACCCCCACCAATTTAAATTAGCTCATCCATTGCATAGTATTTCTGACTTCATTATCTTATATTATTTTCTTCATAGCATGGCTCAATAATTGCAATTACTTTAATTTATTTACATATTTTACATTTATTTTCTATCTTCTCTCTTGAACCTAAGTTTAATGAGGAAGGATCTTTGAATTTGAATGAACAAATGAATGAATAGCTAGTATGACACATTCTAAAACAGTTTTATATTTGTAATTAGTTTGAAACTTTCTATTTGGATGAAGAAATGGTGAAAAATGTTATAAATGGGACTGTCCTTCATAAAGAGTCCTTAGATATTGTATCATAATAGGTTAATGATATTCCCAATAGGATAAACTACTTAAATACATATTAAGAAACAAACCCAGGCAGTTGTCTGGTGGTTCAGTGGTTTGAGTGTCTGCCTTTTGATTCTGGCTCAGGTCATGGTCTCATGGTCGTGGGATGGAGCCCTGCACTGGGCTCCATGCTGGGCATGGGACCTGCTTGGGATTCTCTTTCTCCCTCTGCCTCTGACCCCCCTCCACACACTCATTCTCTCTCTCTCGCTCTCCCTCTCAAAAAAAGAAAAAAGAATCAAACTCAGATCTTAGAAACCAATAGTATTCCAAGAAAGAGAGAAAGATAGAAAACAAGAAAGAAGAGGAATCCCTGTATAATTTTGGCAGCAAATCCTGAGGTAGAATATTTTACATATTTTGTTCAAAATAGAAAAGCTAAAAAGATAAGTGCTCTTTAGAATTTCAATATCCTTCTACAGAAGAAAATGTTAATTATTTTTAGCCAAAAAAAGCACCTTTACGACAGAATCTTTGGGACATCAAAAAAATTAAAACAGGTAAACATAACACTATTTTGGAATTATAAGTTTGGGGAATTTAGCATTCCAGAGCTCTTAAAGCCAGAGGCTTCTTCTCTGGCTTAAAATAGATCATTTAGTTTAAGTGCCTCTCATATCTCTTTTGGAATTTGGACCATAGTATGTAACCAACACTAGGGTTCAAGTTTAAGTATCCAAAGGGAAGAAGTTTAAGTAGAAAACTTCCTACTACTTTAATCAACGTTATCTACAGACTTTCTCATAGAAGAGGGTTGTGCAACCATAATATTCATAAAAATAACTTGTTTTGCACTGACACGTGTTCTTGATCCCTTTTCCCTTTATTATTTGTTGTGTGCACAAGCAAAGGAGGATGCATCTGCTAAGACAATTACCCATTATTGTTGAGCAGCTTAGCAGTCTCCTGAGTAAACTCATGCATAATCTGTGCAAAATATACTGTCTGCAATATTTTACCTACCTCTGCCTGAGGGAGGAAACATTGAGGGCTTCTTGCCCACAATGTTTTTTCTATATTAAATGACCTCTTCTTCCACCCCTGCCTCCACCCCCATCTCCATATGGCCAAACCCAACTATCTGTCAAATTCAAATGCCTTCATAATCCACATAAAAGTGATTTTGCCTCTTCTCAATCTCCCTTTATGCTTTACTGATACCCCTCTTACTATAGGTAGTTGTCATATAGGAAGAAAGTACTTATGAATACATTTCTTTCTGTTAGATTGTAACTGACATGAGGTGAGCAACTAGTAGGTTGCCAGCCTCTTCATACTCTTAGCCCCAAGTGCTCCTCACTTTCTGAAAACTGTTCTTCCTCCCCTCTCCACTGCCCCATCTCAGTCATGGGTCATGTGCCCCACCTCAGGCACAGAAAAGTTCCTGAGGAAGCAAATATGCTCCAGCAACCCAGCTCACCTACTGAGCCACAGCTCCTCGGGAAGCCACAAATGGCCTGGGGTGGGTACATGACTGACAAGAAGGAGTAGGAGAGAGATTGCTTGATTCACTCTTCTATCTCCACATAGCTCAGACAGTAAGATCCAACCTTGACATTGAATCCAAGTCTCCCATGGCTCCCATTTTCCTCAAGGGGAAATGAACCAGTTGTTAAAACAGCCAGCAAAGATCCACATGACCAGTGGCCTTGTTGCCTTTCTGCTGGTATCTCTCAAGCCTTGAGATCTCTGCTCCAGGCACGCTGGCTTCCATGCTGTCCCACAACACCTGTAGCATGCTCCACCTTAAGACTTTACCCAGATCATTTCCTCTGCCCGTGAAGCTGTTCCCCCAGACACCTGCATGGTCAAACCTCCCACTTCTTCCATTTTTTCTGCAAAGGTGATCCTACCCCTGAGGCCTATTCTGATATCCTGTCTCAGGTTACAACCTCCCTGCCCTATTCATAGCCCACATCATCTCCCTTTGGCACTTAACTACTTTCTAACCTTTTCCTTATATCTTATTTTTGATGTTCATTGTTTATTTGTCTATCTCTGTACGCTAGGGTCAAGCTCAATGAGGGCAGCTGTTTGGTACCTTCATCACTGCTGTCTGTATTTGAGTGCTTAAAACAATGCTTGGAATGGTGAGCACTCCATAAATAGATGTTGAATTTGTACATGTGCAACTATTTTTTATTATGCAAATCATAAAAAAGGCAGTTCTGAAGCTAAAGACAAGCAAGCACAAAACATGCATATAAGAGAGTCAGAGGTGAGAGGCAGAGGAAGATTACCTGCAGTGTCCTTTTGGGTTCTTGTTCAGGCCTCCACAGGTTCCTGAGGACTTTTTCCACCCTTATCCTAATGGTAGTAGACACTCCTATCCAATAAAGTTCTTCTATTTAAGCCAGTCCTAAAAAATTACTATGGCTTGATCTAGGATTCTAATACAATTAAGAAGGCAAAAGCCAAATTCACTTATTTCTATCTTTTAACTACCTTCTCTTGATTTGTCACAATGCCTTGCATACAATGCACACGTCTAGGCTAAATAAATAAATGCAATTTTGCCTAAATGAATCCTAACTTGCTGAGTTATTTGTTCCACAGTAAGGAATTCTTCTATTGCTACTGATTACAGTCAGAAATTCAGACTGATGATGCATTTACTTGCCTGTGTTATCTTAGTGTGGTTTGCTATTAAATTAGTTTCTGTACATTGCAGGTCAGTGCTTGTGGATCTTATTTTAACATGTTGCAATCCACCTAATGGCTTAATTCATGTTTTGGGTAGTGATGCCCATTTCTCTTCTGCTTAGATCTGTAGTCAATAAACTATCAGTGTGTAATCAGCATGTCTTTGTGTAATAGTTACACATTAATTTTGTTGCAAGATCTACTTGTGCGTTCCTGAAGGAGTCAACAACACAAAGTTAACGCATAATACTTCAGAGATTATTACTTTGCCCTTGAAAAATGGATGTTCTACGGCTGGATTACAGGCACACAAATGCTAAGAGCACATTTATAATGTTCAATTTTGTTCTTAAAAACAAAAAGTCTAATGTATCTTTCATAAGAATTTTAGAATTAAAAATCATATTATAAAAAGATCATTGTTAGTTCATCAAAGGGAAGGATTTGGAATAGTGAACGAACTCTGGAAGACTGAGGACAGGTTTCTTTAATTTTTATTTCCTCCTTAGAAATTTCTGTTTAAGAATTTTTTCTTAAATAAATACATGTAAATATAAGTAAACACAATACAACCTAAGTAAATACATGGCAACTTTTCCCTCTTCTTGCAATGTACTTAGTACAGAAGAAATATAGTTATAATTATATATAAAGAAATATAAATGTAGCTCTGCTGAGGTTTTTAACAAAAAGGACACCAGAGGAAACAAAAGAAAGAAATGAAAAAGAATCCTGTATTTTTCTATGACTTTTTCAGACTTCTTGATTTTCTGAGGTTAAAAAGTCTTGAAAGGAAGAAATAAAACTTTCTCTATTCACAGATGACAAAATTGTCCATCTAGAAAATCCCAAAGATTTGGCCAGAAAACTTCTTGAATGCATAAATGAGTATAGCAAAGTCATAAAATACAAAAAATTGCTTTTCTAAATAAAGGCAATGACTTTCAAATAACTGGAATTAGAATTATAAAAATAATATCATTTATGTTTATAAGAGACATTTATAACAGCACCCAAAATTTAAAGATACATACAAGCCTCCTGAATATGGAAAATTACAATGAAAGGAATCAGATATGCAAATAAGTAAAAGATGTTCCATGTTCATTGATTAGAAGACTCAATGTCAATTCTTCCAAATTTGATCTTCACATTCACATAATTCCAATCAAAATTATCGCAATATATTTTGTATTTATTAATACTAATTCTAAAGTTTATATGGAAAGGCAAAGACTTAAACTAGCCAACACAATATTGAAGAAGAAGAAGATCAAAATTGTAGGACTCACACAATCCCATTTCAAGACTTAGTATAAAACTACAATAATCAAGAAATGGTGGTGTCGGTGCATGAATAGACACCTAGATTAATGGAGTAGCATACAGAATCCAGAAGTAGACTCACACAAATGCAGTCATTTGATATTCGACAAAGGAGCAAAGGCGATTCAATGGAGAAAGGATAGTCCTGTCAGCAAACAGTGTTAGAACAACTGGACATCCTTATGCAAATAAATAAATCTAGATACAGACCTTAATCAAAATTAACATGTATCAAACACCTTTTTTTTAATGTTTATTTATTTTTGAGAGACAGAGAGACAGAGTGTGAGCAGGGGAAGGGCAGAGAGAGAAGGAGACACAGACTCTGAAGCAGGCTCCAGGCTCTCAGTCATCAGCAGAGTCCGACGTGGGACTCAAACCCACGAACCAAGAGATCATGACCCGAGCCAAAGTCAGCCGCTTAACTGACTGAGCCACCCAGGCACCACAATCAAATACCTTAATGTAAAATGCAAAACTATAAAACTTCTAGAAGAAAATGTTGAGGAAAATTTGTGTGGCCTTGGGTGTGATGATGAGTTATTATATATATCACCAACAGCAAAAACCTCTATTTTAAAATAGACCAAAAATAAATAAATAAAATTAAAAAGGCAAAAGATCTAAAATGATACTTCATCCCAGGAGATATCCATATGGGAAATAAGCATACAAAAATATGCACAACATCATTTTTAATTATGGAGTTGCAAATTAAAGCAATAAGAAACTTCAAACCTATTAGAATGGCTAAAATAAAAAAAGACAATACAAAGCAACAGGACTCTACTTCATAGCTGGTAAAAATACAAAATGGTACAACCATTCTCAGTGTCCATTTGGCATGTTTTTAAAAAGCTGAGAATAGTTTTATCATATGATCCAGTAATTGTGCTCCTTGGCATTTGTACAGTTAATTGGAAACCCATGTCCACATGAACTTGCACAACCCAAACTTGCATATTTATGGAAGCTTCATTCATAATCACCGAAACCAAGATGCCCTTCCACTGGTGAACAAATAATCAAGCTGTGGTGCACGCATAGAGTAGAATACTATTCTGTGATAAAAAGGAGGGAGCTATCAACCTATGCAGAGATGTGAATCAATGTTACATGCTACTGTTAAGTGAAAGAAGCCGGTCTCGCATGCCATATGACTCCAATGATATGACATTAAGGAACAGGAAAAATAATGCAGATAGTGAAACCCAGGGCTTCTGGAGAAAATGCGGGGGGAGGTTTCAAGAGGCAAAGTACAGGGGATTTTTTAGGACATGAAATTATTCTGTACGACACTGTAAGGGTTGACATATGACGCTATGCATTTGTCAAAATCTAGAGAATTTTACAGCACAAAGAGCAAACTGAAGTTTATGCATATTAAGAAAATAAGTTAGGAGGTTGGAGAATTAAAGGATGAAATGCAAAAAGTGACAAAACCATCTGACTGCATTATAAATGTATGCAGCAACTTGTACTGAAGGGTCGCTGAGAAAGGTACCTACCTAGGTAACACTAGAAAAAGCTGGAGTCTGTAAGACTCTGGGCAACAGGAACTGTTCATACTCACTAAATTACACTTGATAATGTTGTTTCCTGTGGAAATATGGGTTGTCACTTCTGGGACCACCATGCATGTGTACTGTAAACGAACAATTAAATGGATGACAAATGTTGGGAGCCATATTTCGCACCATTGAAGTAGGAGAACACAGATAAAAAGAGGAGAAAGTTACTATGATCTGTGTGAAAATGGATTAGAGTTGGAGACATAAGGATGAACTCAAGCTTCATTTAATATAGATATAAGTTGTTACATCTCTGAATCTTTACAGATATAAATATACAGAGGTGTTAGTACACATATGTATATTTCTTTGCTCTGTCCACAAGGAAGGTCTAAAAACAAAGACATCCTGGAAACAAGCATACTTAGCACGTAGATCTGGTGTCTGATACCATCCTCTAATAAAAGGAACCAGAGATCTTTGGAGAAATGCCCTAATCTAGGGCTAGGGTAGCAAATATAGTAGGTGATCTTGAAATAACTCGTAGGAACAGAAACTGAGAAAGTGCTCAAAAATACCCACAGTGATGGAGGGATGTCAAAAGAACACAGGATTCAGGCAGAAAAGCTCCTGATGGCCAAAGATGGGACAATTGGGAAACTCTATACTATCTTCCCAATTTTTCTGCAAATCTAATATTATTCAAAAATAAAATCTTATTTTTAAAAGCTTGAGCTCTTAAAAGCTTGAGGAGCTGGCCTCAAGTACAAAACTGTCTTTCTTAAAAGAGTAACATCCCCGGTTCCATATTGCTTGGCACTTGTAACTCTTCAGAGCATTTTACATCCATTGCTAACTCTCAGTACCCACTACTTACCTTTTTGTCAAATGCTGAAGAGCTTGAATTACAGTGTAACAGGAATCAGCCACCTCTTTACTCCTAACTGCCTCAATTCACAAACACTGGCAAAAGATGCAGGGAAAAGGAGAAAATCTGAAGATGAAAGAGACATAGAAGAAGAGACACACAAGCACATTTATGTTGGAAATGCAAGGGTCACCAACAGTGACCTCATGCAATGCTAACTGCCCTTGGCCACTGGTTGTCTATCTCTGCATAAAGATGGCATTTCTGGAAATAAAGAGTACCTCTCATAAACTCCCTGCTACATTCTGCAGCAGAATTCATAAAAGACCACAGGACACTTGGGATTCCTTTGGAAAATGTAGCTTACAGTTATCCATTAATCAATCAATTTAGTGAAAGAGAAGTGGCATTTGGTTCTTCGGAAGTTAATGAGACACTAAGACGAATACTTTGGAAGGAGGATAGTGTAAAGCCAACTATGCCACTGAGCACCATCGATATATCTCAACTCAAATTTGTCATCAATAATTCATGAATTGTAAGCCAGCTAAGCAGTTATGCTAAGATATAGATTCTTTAAAAATTTTCCACTTATTAACAAGCAGTGTCAAATATGTCAGTAGGTGTTTACGGCAGCTACTGAAGCTATGAGTTTGAAGTGAGTCACCTAAAGTTTCTTATTATAGACACCATGTGAACTTCTCTCCAATTTTTCTAAGTAAAAAAAAGTGCTTTCTGTCATCACTATTTCTGCCTCAAAAAAAAACTGACCCCAAACACTCAATAGTAATAGTATTTTATAACCAGAAATGGTATAAAAAATAAGCATTTCTTTTAAAGGTTATATTTCAGAAAATGATTTGTTACTTCTGCTCTAAAAATGTTTGTTTTCCTTGTAATAATCCAAAAGAAGTCTGCTTTGGGACTCAGACCAAGGACAGTTTTACAGCAGGGCTCGGATAACCACATATGCAAATGTTTCCTTTGGATTTGGCATGTCATTGATTCACAGGATATTTATTAACGGGATGTATATATTACTTATTATAAATATTGTTGCATGTATCCAATATCAATAAAGCAATACTTTAAAAGTTTCTTCTTATTGGAGTGCCTGTCATGTGTTGGACCCTCTGTCTCAATAAGGAAACATGGTCATGTTCCGTGACTCCATTAAAGGCAAAGGTCTTTCTGTCCTCTGTTCTTTGCCAATTTGTGTCCTCATGTACACAAAATGGCCACTTGCTTCCAGTCATCACGTTCATGTTCTTGGCAGGAAAGAGGAAAGAATTAAGTGGAAAAAGGTTTTCACCTCATGAGGCTTTATTTTCTTACGTAGGAAGGGAAACATTCTTTGGCAGTCTTACTCTCCCACCTCATAAATCACCACATAGTTTCCCATCAACTCTTCTACCTATCAGTGATCAAGGGGAATGATATTATTTTAACATGATTTGTTATGACCAACCAGGATCCATCCTCTTGGCTGAGATAGAAACTAACCTTCACTGAGATTAAGCAATCTTACTCTTCCCACAGAAAAATCAGGGTTCTGATAGGTAGAGATGAAGATGGTATTGACTGCCTATGAGGCATGCAAATCAACCCCTAGGTCTGTCATACAATTCTATATGCTAGTGGGGGAGAATTGTTTGCATTATGGTAAATCCTTTCAACTTTACCACAGTCTCTTCTAGACCAATCATGGAACCATGGCACCACCAAACTGAGAAAAGGGAGAGACTTGGATGCTTCTCTTCTCCCCCTCATACTGCATCAAGAAAGTGTATCTCAAAGCACCAGAAAAAGGTCTAACATAAAGGATGTGATGATAATGATGCTAACAATCATAAGAAGAAGAAGACAGCAACAACTCACATACATACACTACTTCGCAGATATACACATTTTAACTTCATAGTCACCCTGCAAGGGAGAGGTGTCGGCATCATATCCATGGAAGGAAAGGGTGGGGAAAACTCAGAGAGGTTTATTAACTTGCTCAAAGTGTCCCCAGAATGTCCTAGGTTCAGTTATTTGCTAGGAGGACTCACAGGATTCAGTAGATCATCATCTTCAAGGATGATTTTTAGAGTGAGGGGTTACAAAGCAAAATCAGCAAAGGAAAGGACACATGGGTGAAATGTGGAGGAAACGAAGTGCAAGCTTCCACAGTGAAATCCCAGTGAAATCATATAATACGCGTTTCATTTGCTCAGCACCAAATTGTGACAACACATGTGAAATGCAGTCTTCCAGGGAGGGTCATTACAAAGTCAGGGCCCAGGGTTTTCCGTGGGGGCTGGTTATGTAGGCATCCTCTGCCTGGCACATACTAAAATTCCAGATTCCCGGAAGGAAAGCAGGTGTTCAGCACAAACCACATTGTTTTTACGAACAATCTAGGCACAGCCAGCACCCTTATCATTTAGGGTGGTGGGAACCCTCCCAAAATCCAAGTTCCTGCGAAGCAGCCGAAGGCCAACATTTCAAGCAGGACTTTCTGAAGATAATGGTCTCAGGCCTGCAACTAACTCTTTTATGCACAATCACATATGTAGAATATACTGAACGTTGGACTCAAACCTGAACCTTCTGATTCCATATCCCATTATGCTCCTGTTTTTTCTTTTCAAATATAATAAAGGGCATTAATAACATGAAAACAATAATAGATATAGGGATGTCTATGCCTAATTATGACTATGAGAAAGTAGAGTATCAGACAGTTCATATATATTGCCTAAGATAAAACGTAGCCTTTATTAGGGTTACAGAATCAGTATTCTAACACAGGCTTATCCAAACATGGAAGTCGAATTTTCTACCATTAAAACATACTGCTTTATAAAATTGATCATGTAATATATATTTGAAATATAAATTTTGATCAACAAGTAATAAAAACATTTGATCCTAATATTTACATATTGGGAAGTATACAATCAGAAGAGTTCAATAGCTTAACTATTATTTTTGGTACCTACAAATTAATATACTTCAAAGGAGTCAGAGAAATAAAATGGTATTCAATTTTAAATTTAAAAAAGAGATTAAGGCTATAGCATACAATGTGATCTATGGAGGAAAAAACAAAGTAATTACTAATTAAAAGATAACGACAAATGTTACTGTCTTGAATTTTATTTTTATAAATTTTCATTGAGTACACGACTAGTGGAATTCCATTCAGAGACTCATATTTTTAAGTCAGTTTATGAAATGCACAATCATTATTTAAGTTAGTATTCAAGCCATCTCCCAGCAGGAATAGAGGCACCTTCAAATATCCGCTATAGCACATGGTTATGCCAAGGAATGACAAAATCTCCCTAAATAAAGCTTGCAAAATGTCTATCATCATTGCAAGAAATTATAATAAAGTTTGGACATGCAAGATGTTGAGCATTTATTTATTCATATTCTTTGCTTGCTGCTTTTTCCTTGGGGAAAACTAACAGCTGAAATGTCGCCATAATGCAGAATATACAATAGGGAAAACAAGCACTTAACAGGGTAACTTCACTCCAGCTTCACTGATCCACTCCTAGAGCAGGAAGCTATGACTCAAAGATGAGCTGGTACTCTCTTTGTGGTTCTAAATCCTGGAACACCAGGGCAATTATTTTTAAATTAAATACCTAAGAGCATGAGATATAAAATTCCCTATTAAGTTTAGATATTATTATTAAGTCATTCTAATTTTCTGTAACACGAGGAAGAATATTTGATTTAGTAGTGCTGGTCTGGGAATAGTTAGCAACAGATAAACTATTACCTCTTGGTAGAGACTCTACTCTTCAGTGAACTCTCTCTCTCTCTCTCTCTCTCTCTCCTTTCCTTCCAATACACACACACGCACACACACACACACACACACACACACACACAGGGACAAAGAGAGAAGGAGATAACAGCAAGATGAACAACAAAACTATCCATTACGTTTAACTCCTGAAACAAAACATTCCAAAGAAAAGATGGTAATTCTCTCTAAAGAAAGAATCCATTAGTTGTGGACACTGCACAAAATAAAATGCTGGTAGTAAACTCAACTACTGGAGTCTACCCAGTCCCAACTCAGGCATCATACTGCTCTGGTTTATTTTTATTGTACAAGACTGATGAAGAACATAAAGTTGTTCATAAGATGTCCATACTAATCAAAAGAACCAGAAAATGTTAGTTTCCTAAAGCTTGACTTTATCTGACTCCCACATGTTTCTCCCACAAACCTCCAGGATTGACAGATATGTCTTTGCGTGGGAAAAGGGAACTCTTTGTAACATGGAGAACTCTAAAAAGGCACTAAATGCTTGTATAACTTTAGAGGTAGCCACTGCTACTGATTACTCTTGTCTTACAACTACCAGTATAGAGTACTGGTGAAACAATCAGTTTCCAAAGAAACTATAATGAAATTGTAAAAAGTCATCAAATTGGTCCTTGCCCTCAAAATACTCAGGCTCTACTTATTTTTTCCTTTCATATAACTTTCCAGGCAGTTCTTAGATATGCAGAGAAGTTGATCACAATTTTCATGTTAAAGCCGCAACATATATTACTGAATTGAATTGCAGGATTGGGAGATGTCCAAAGTCACATATTTTCTGGGTACTGAGTGCTATTTTGTACAGTGATTCTTTTAAATATGAAAGATCTTGATTGAACTTTCTGCTCATTTAAACTTGAGACTCCCTTCTGAGGAAGAACTTTTAGTCTTGCTGGTGATATCAATTCTTAATTACAGCTGAAACTGTTACTAGTCTGGAAGAATGCCTAAACCATGATACTGACTAACCATTGAATCCTTTTTTTGCTCACCAAGATGGAACTCCCTGTTCTGGTATAACTATGATAACAGAGTGGGAAAGATCAAGTTGAGATTTATAGCTTATTTTAAATCTATTATTTGAGGAGTTTGAAGACTGAGGTTCCTATTTTTATAGAATCCAAACAAGCCTCTTTACCCTTTGCTGATGACATAATAAAACTGCTTTCTTGTTGACAAAGTGAATTTAACTTCTTTATTTCACAAGCATGGTATTGACTGAAAATTACCCAGATAGGCGTGGGCACAAGTTCAAGATACCTACAGCATATCAATGTCACTCATGATTATAGCCCTGGACAGCTCCACGGCAGCTAAGTAAATAGACTGTCTTCAATTCAAAGCAGCTACTTCAGTTATTCAACCTCAGAATGGTCCATTCTAATGGAGCCCTTTCTAAGAAATACTGTATGCGGTATCAACAACAACAAAAATACCTAGATAACATTTTGATGAAAACCTTAACAGGCGCCTGTGTGGCTCAGTTGCTTAAGTGTCTGACTCTTGATTTCAACCTGGGTCATGATCTCGTGGTTTGTGAGTTCGAGTCCCACTTCAGGCTCTGTGCTGACAAAGCGGAGCCTGCTTGAAACTCTCGGTCTCCCTCTCTCCCAGCCCCTCCTTCACTTGCTCTCTCTCAAAAATAAATGAACATTTAAATTAAAAAAAAAAAACTTAACAAAAATGATAAAATGATCATGTGCTGATCGAAGGGACAAATGTGGGGCATATATACTGTTCTGCTTCCACAACCAACCCCAAACAAAATAGAACAATTTGAGGAATCTAGGAGCAAGTGACAGTGGTGTGTCAACATACATCTAGCATACTATATTCATGATACTGTGAAATCAACAAAACAGCAAAGCATCCATACTTCAACCTGAAGGAATTTGCAGTCTAGATGGAGATGAGATCTACCCACCAGACAAGAAAGTAGCATTCAAATGAATACATGCCTGTTCACCGTCTTATTTTTAATCTGAAGAATGTCTTTTTTGCTCATTCTACATGTGAAGGAACTCTGGTTTCTTACCCAAACGGACTTGTTTGTGGGTCAAGCACTGAGATTAGATTTCAAGCCAGCCTGGAACCAAATGCGTTTTCCCCCATCACATCACACTGGCATTGATGGGTAAAACCAGACACTACCACTATGTCACAAGGCAGGATACAATCAAATGCCAAACAGAAAAAAATGGTAGGCATTGTTTGTGCATAAATTTCAGAAGGAGGCAAGATTATAGTGGGATGGAACACATGGTAGCCTGTTCGTTAGAAGAAAATAGAGGACAATGACAGCTAGCTAATAGAGTTACTGAAAATGTTTATTATAAAATGTTTAAAATACCTAGCATGCTAATACATAGTATATGCTTAGTTTTATTTCCCTACTTTTTTTTTTTTTTGGTTTATTTATTGCCACTCTAGGGTACCATAAGAGTGGAGATAGAATAGAATAATTTAAAGGGCTTACCTGTAGATTGGATCTTAGTTCTCTAACTTATTAGCAGGGTTCCTCTGGGAAAGTTTTTAACATCTCAATTTCTTCATCTGTAAAAATGGGGACAATATTTAGTTTACAATGTTGTTTATAAGGAAGAGTGAACAAATTAAATGCCATCATGCATAGGGCTTAGCACAGTGCCATGCATGCACTGAAGCATTTAATAAATCAGGACACTTATTTATAATTACTGTATAATGATGAAGAAAAAGCAGGATTTAGCTCATTAGCAAAAGGAAGATATTGTCCTCTAGGTACAGGTGTCCAATTTAATCTCACTGAAATATGAACTAGAGAAACACAGTCTCAAGCCCGGGCCCACATGTACATATATTTATTTATATATTGCATACATATCATACATACACTTCCATCATGGGCTAATATCTCAAGACATTCTCTTCTCAAGAGGGGATATCATCATTAATAATAGTGAATATAAATCCATATTTTAAATTGTCTTCTTGATAATTCTTAATGTTTTGGTGATTCTTATTTGGAAAGTTGGATAGTTTGGAAAGAAATTATGTTGAGTATGATTACATTATTGTTCACGCCCTATAGTGAGGACGACAAAGAGCTCACTTGCTGAATAGCAGAGTCATGCCTGCATAACTATACTATTATCAAGTACTAGAGCTTAACAGAAATCTCTCTAAGCCATTTTTAAAGTTTGTTTGTTTGTTTGTTTGTTTATTTACTTATTTATTTATTTGTTTTTGAGAAAGAGAGAGACAGAGCAGGAGAGGGGCAGAGAGAATCCCAAGCAGGCTCGGCACTATCTGCACAGAGCCCAACGTGGGACTCGAACTCACGAACCATGAGATTACCATGTGAGCCAAAATCAAGAGTCGGATGTTTAACTGACTGAGCCACCCAGGCGCTCCTCTCTAAGCCATGTTTTAGAATTAGTTTAGAGAAAACTAAATTATATAGTCCACAAATCCACTTAACCAAGCTCAGGTTATATTCAATATCTCAAAATATTCTGAAAGCAAGTGAACAGGTATGGGTGCCTTGTCAATAGATTCCCAATGTAGAATTCCCACCTTGTACGTGATATGTGACCAACAGATAAATGGACTATTGAGAAAGTCATTGAGAACCAATATAGAAAATATTAGCAACGTTAAATTTCTCTCATTTATATGTAATTTCTAATGGTTTCTTCACAGGCTCCACTGGGTTAGCCTGCCTACCCACCCTACTCTATTTGAAGATCCCTATTATGGAAACTAAAAATGGTTAATGGTGTTTAAATAGGATTAACACATAAAACATGGGAGGTTTGAAGAGTGCTATTTAGCAGCAATGTGTAGGGCAGTTTGGAAGGATCAAAGAAGAAACTAGTAAACCAGTTAGAAGACCAATTTAGACTCTAGGCTCCATATAAGTTTGAAAGGAATAAAATAAAATCAAGATCCAGATGGCTTACATCTATCCGCCCAGTCATCCTCTATAAAAGTGGTGTTTTCTAGCCTAGTATTGGGATGCCTATAGCTGTTCCAGGATGACGTGTAAGTATGACAATTTCTAGTGAAGAAAACAATGAAAGTTTCCACTTAAGTCTTTTTTATCATTTTTCATCATTTCTATATTTTAAAATAGTTTATGGGTTTCAATTATCAATTATTTATTTTTAAGTTTAATTTTTAAAGAGGATAATACCCTTCCTAAAAGTCACCCTCACGTCTTATAATGGGTCACATGGGGTCACATGACTCTGCATCAGGTGCAAAGGAGGATGGGAATGTGAGCCAGGAGTGGGTCACATGACTCTGCATCAGGTGCATAGGAGGATGGGAATGTGAGCCTATGGCATTTCAGCCTCCAAAATGGGAAAGAGGCCCTGTCAACAAGGAGTGGGGACTGAGTATTGCTTAGGCAATATTTGAAGCAGAGGTTAAAGGATGACAGTAGCAAGATAAAAAGAAGTACCCAAAAGACAGTGTGTCCAGGAATGTGTGACCAAGTTGGACAGCCTGAGTGAGGATGGCAAAGGAATGGAAATGACTTGAAGTTTTTGAGGCCAAGCGGTCAAGGAAAGATAATGTGGATAACACAGAGACCACAGGAGGACCTGTTACATCCAAGAATATTTATTACTACTTGTATTAGCATTAATTAATAGTTACTAGGACGCTCCACATGCCAGACACTGAGCTAAGACTTCATTGTCTCATTTGTAATTCACATATTAATCCTTCTGATAAGTAACTTCTTCCCAGAGATGGTAATGAGCTAGGGAACACCAGGTCTTAGATGACACCTGGATACTCACGAAGAAAGTGAAGACAGGAACTGAGTCAGGATGAGGACTGGAAGAAGGGGCCTAGGAGTCATTCAGAAGGGGCTTAGCCTACACGTGGCCTATAGCCCGGAGCGCCCAGGAGGGAAATAGAATCATTTCAGCATCAAGAAGGAATTCTGTAAGAGTCAGCCAGCCTATTTATGGGAGAGTTTTCATGAAGGAAAAAAAAAACACAAATCTGAAGTGAATTTCTGGTAATAGCACTCGTATCCCCAAACACATCTTTTAGAACACTGTGTGTTTTGAATTCAAGAAAGCTATCCTAAAATATCTGCTTAGTTGACTTACATTGCTGCGTCCTTCACTTCGAATATTTGTACAGAGAAAGAGAAAGCAGCACTCCAAAAAGATTCACACTTATCTAAACAAAGGAGGGTTTCATTTCTAGATCATTCATAAGATCTATCAATATGGGATCCACAAATGCCCCACTTCCCTTTGTCTGCATCTACAGTAGTGACATGGTAATTTAATTGTGAAGTTACTGTACCAAATCTCATGAGATTTTCCCCAAATCTCACCCTAATACCATTTTGTTCCATTAACTTTTATAATCTCCTGGCACTTGATAAATTCTGAATTGTGCCATTATCTGAAACGACAGTCTTCTGTGAATAGAAGCAAATGGGAATTTATTCTTCCAATACTTGAATGACAATAGAGATAAAGGGCAGAGATGCAAATTATCTAACAACTTTTAGAAACAAAAACAAATGCGCTCTATCATTTATACAAACAAGCTTCTTCGAGAAGTTTAAGTAAGTGATTTCTACATTTTAAAATGGTTAAATGTACTTCCTTGGCAAGATCTGTGTGTGCGGACTTTGTTGTTTTATTTTCACCAACAGTGCCTTGAATTTTCCACCTTATCTATCATAAAGTACAGTGAGGTGTCGAGGGCTATGTGGAAAGCTAAGTCTCAAATAGATTGAATAAATTGGATTTGTGGGGGAGGTAAAATCTAGGGTCTGATATCAGGTGGCCCCAAGTCTTGTTCTGATAAGAAGGAAAGAGAAAACACACATTTTCTCCCCTGGACTCCCATGATGTGATAAGCTCCAGCCATCCACAATATTAGATCATCCACCAGTACCAATTACTTCATGGGACTAAGTTTTGATGAGGCCAAGTAGGAGGGTTGAGTGGAGCAGGAAATCATGCACTGCAGAGAAAAAATATAGAGAAGAGCACTGGAAATAAACAAAATGCTACAGGAACTATTCCTGACAAGTGGGTTGAGAGTCTCTGGGCACATTTAAACAATGCTCACAGGTTTCAAGTATTTGTGCTTTGCCTAAGAGGAAGAAACCTTCACCTTAAAAAAATTTTTTTTTATTTTTCACAGTTATTTATTTTTGAGAGACAGAGCACAAGTAGGGGAGAGGCAGAGAGAGAATGAGACACAGAATCCGAGGCAGGTTCCAGACTCTGAGTCATCAGCACAGCCCACTACAGGGCTTGAACTCACAAACCGTGAGATCATGGCCTGAGCCAAAGTCAGACGCTTAACCAACTGAGCCACTCAGGTGCCCCTAAACCTTCAACTTTTAAATCTTAATCTTCCCAAGTTTCATGTCACCATAGACTAGTGAGGCATATTGTTATCAACAGAAATAAAACAAAATTAATTAAGGTGCCTAAAATTTTAACTCATCGTAATTTAAAAGTGATTACATTTTGTTTTCACTTACAAATGTATAAAATCATGTCTAATGAATTGCCTGTAATTTATCTTCAATCACTCCAATCATACAGATTCTATACAGTAAGTGCCATTTTATAGTATTTTCTATACAAATTGAGATGATTTATTTAGATTCTATTTGGAATGTTTTATTGAGAGATGAGGAAATCACAGCATTAAATTAATCACTCACTGTAAGGTAATCGTATTTTTATATTTAATTAAAAACCCAAAACATCCTCCCGCTCATGACTGACCAACTTTTTAACAAGCAGCACTGACTCAAATAGCATAACATTACCAGGTAGAGCATAGAAACAACTATTTTTAAGTGGTATGAAACCTTATAAGTGAAAGATAAGAAATGTAATAGAATAAATAAGGGCTGCAACATTGTTTTCCCCCTACTTTGATTACTTCCGGGTATTCTTTTACTTATAAAAGACCTCAGGAAATCAAAATGGTGTATTCAATGGTATTATATAAAGATAAATATAGATATACCACAAAGATAAAGATAGCTTGTCTGAATATGCCATTTAATTTTAATTGTTCCTTTCACTTTTCATGTACATCAGATTACTGATATGTTCTCAAAGTTCTACAACTAATTATAGAAAAAGGTATGTGGGTTTTGAAAGATTTAGATCAACTATCAGTTCATCATTAAGATTTTTAAATGATTTGACTTTTTAAAAATGGAAAAACACATTTATACATATTATCAGTTACTCCTTTTATTACTTTCGAAGTTTCTTTTCAGCCAGATCCCTCTCACATCCTACCTAGTAACTTTCTATTTCTATTGCATATAAAATTATTTCAGGATCTACCAATACTCGATAGATGTATGGAGTACATCTAGGTGTTTTTGAAATTTGCAAAATGCAAAGTGGAAGGCTCTACTTGAAATATTTAGTATTCAGTTAAACTTTTATTTCAATGAAGTTTTGAGAAACCTCAAGTAAGCAAACCATTAGACAAGATGATGGTATTTGTTCCTTCCAAACGTAAAGTAAAATCTTCAAAATCCGTTCAACCAACTGATTTTCTTTTAATCCCAGATGACATGTCTAGAAATGAATTTCATAACACACGCTAAAATTCGTATTATCATTTTTATTTCATAAGCAATGTTTTCTAATTTAACCAGCATATCAGAATCAGGTGAAAATTGTTTATTACAACAGTAAACTTTTTGTGTGGGAGTTATATTTTCGATGATCTAAGCCTGTGGACTTTTTTCTAAGATGCAATACTTTAACAATAATATTGCACAAATTCTTACTGAGATTCAGTATGTAGGATGAAGTCACTATTGATTGATTAATATGACTGGACATAAATTGAATTTCAAAACCTCTCTTACAGTACAATTTAATAGTGTTTAAAAAAATTGAGTCAAATAACAGTAAAAATCTTAACCATTAACTTGCTCATGGATAGCATTTTTAATTTTTTGAATAAAAAAATAAAGGAAAATATTAATAGAGCTTTTAAAATCTAGCAACTTATAAAAGATATAAGGTTAATCTTTCACTGTTTTTCTGAAAGTTTCCACTGAAAAGCTTAAGGAATGCTATGAGTCTTTTTTTCTTCCTTAATTTTAAATATTTCAGAAAATTGCTGCTATTATCCTTTTAATAAGATAAATGACCATGATTGTATATATGCAATAATTGATTACCTAAAATTTTGGACTGTGTTGCCTAAAATTTGTACTGTATCTTTACTGGTTAAAATGTAAAGAAGGGATTTCTTTAAATATCTTTTCTTATAACAAAAGTCATTAGTAAATATGAGCACTCTTTAAAATGATAATAACACTGGGGTGCCTAGGTGGCTCAATCGGTTGAGTGTCCAATTCTTGGTTTCAGATCAGGTCATGATCTCATGGTCCGTGGGTTCAAGCCCACATCAGGCTCTGCGCTGATGTGCAGAACCTGCTTAGGATTCTCTCTTTCCCTCTCTCTGCCCCTCCCATGTACACGCTCTCTCTCTCTCAAAATAAATAAATAAACTTAAAAAAATAAAGTGATAATAACAGTAATAGCTTACTTGCCTCCAAACATCTGTTAGACACCTGTTTCAATTGAAATGGTCCCACCTTCTGCCAAATGACAAAACACATTATTCCCTGGCTATAAATTAGGTAGGTCTTAGACTAATGAAACAAATATAAAGATGATAGACTTTTTTTTTTAAATTAAGACTTCAATTGTTAATAGTTTTAGGTTCACAGCAAAATCGAGGGGAAGGTACAGAGATCTCTTACATAACCTCTGCCCCCGCACATGCATAGCCTCTCACAGTATCAGCATCTCCCACCAGATTGGCACATTTGCTGGGAGTGATGAACCTACATTGACACAAAGTACATAGTACACAGTAAGGCTCACTCCTGGTGTTCTACAGTTTATGGGTTTGGACTGATGCATAAGAACACGTATCAATCATTATAGTATCATATGAAGTATATACACTGCCCTAAAAATCTTTGGTGCCCCATTTATTGATCTCCCCAAGCCCCCAACATCCACTAATTGTTTTGCTGTATCCATAGTTTTGCCTTTTCCAGATATCATATAATTGGAACCACACAGTATGTGGACTTACAGACCGGCTTTAAATCTCTGAGTGCAAACTATGTCATCTGTCTATACCATGTCTGCATTTCTTTCGGATCTCACCACCTTAATTTTTTACACCATAAAGTGAGGATTCCAATAGCATGTATCTATAAGGTTTGGAAAAGGATTAGATGAAGAAAAGCACATTAAATGGTTAGCACATGGTCATTCTTTTGTTCCCAGTCATTTTTTCTCTTTGTCTTTTATTTTGAATAATTTCTATTGCTATGTCTTTAGGATCACTAATCTTTTCTTTTTCAGTATTTAATATGCTTTTAATCCTATTCATTGTAATTCTTTTCACCTCTAGAAGTTCAAATTGTTGGGGTTCTTTTGTTTGTTTTTTTGAGATCTTCCATGTCTCTCCTTAGGTGTATCCTTTCTTCTACCTTTTGGAATGTATGGAATATAGTCTTAACCACTGTCTTCAAGTTCTTCTCTACTAATTCTATTATCTATGGCATTTCTGGGTCTATTTATAATATTGATTCTTTTCCTGTGTATTAGAGATTATGTTTTTTGTTTTTTGTTTTTGTTTTTGTTTTTGTTTAGCTTCTTCGTGTGCCTGGTGATTTTTTTACTGGACCCCAGACATTGTCTTTTACATTGAGTCCTGAAGGATTCTTTATTATTTTAAGTATTTTTCATCTTTGTTCTGGGACACAATTAAGTTATTTAGAAATAACTTGACCCTTTTGTGGCTTGCTTCTACAATTGGTTTAGCTAAAGACCTTACTTGATGCCCAGTATGTTAGCTCTTTTTGCTCTGGGTGATGATAATACAGACTCTTCCTAGTCTTGTGTGCGCTACAGGTATTGTTTTGCCTGTTCCTTTCTGATAGTCTCTCCTAGACTCCAGCAGTTTGCTCACGTAGGTACTGAGCCATATTAAGCTGAACAATTGAGGGGAATCATTCACTCTGTGTATAGCTCACTCTAACCCAACTCTGCTTTGTGAATTCTATCTGTTTTGGCTTCTCTGATCTCTGAATTCTGTCTCCTCAACTCTGTGACATGTCAGCCTCTATTTCAGTTCCCCTACTCTGCATTAAACGTGTAAAATCCTCCTGGGAAGCAAACTGAGGCAATCCCAGGGCTCATTTTGTTTGTTTTCCTTCTGTCAAAGATTACTATCCTGAACTTCTTGTTGTCCAGAGTCTAATTACTGTGGTTGTCCAGATTTTTTTAAAATTTTTCAACTGGGGTGGTGGTGGTAAATATGGTGCTTCTTGTTCAATTATGGCTGGAGGCAGAAATCTCTATTACATACTTGATGAGTGTTAATACTACTAGTCATAGTAATCATCATCTTCATCTTCATCATGTACAGTGATTCCTAAAAATTATAAAATGACTTTTGTCCATGACTGTCTTGTCATCAAGGAATAAACTACATGTCCATGAAATAGGCATTTCTGGGAATATTGAATAATGAGAATAAGGGAGAGGTAATTATATTAAACAGGGGGAAATGTCCGAAGTTTGATAAGACAAGGAGGAAGAAGACATGGAAGGATATAGACTCTGGTATAACGCTTTATCCCTCCCACGTGACTCCTCAGAACATAAGAGATGACCCCTGCACTGAACTTCATGTGTAAGTGCCATGGATTTCTGCACTAACAAGCCAAGAAGAAGTCTGCTGTCCCACAGAGGGGAAGAGAAGATTGCATAGCACCAAGAATATCCACAAACATTTATATTGCATTTACTATGATCTGGCAATTGTTCTAAGCATTTGACATATTTAGTAATCATTTAATCCTACAATGACATAATGACATGGATACTATCATTAATCCCCATTTAATAGATGAGGAAAGCACAGGGTGATTGAATAACTTACCCAAAAAGTCAGACAACAAATAAGTGATACAGCTGAGACATCAAAATCATCATTTGAGGGATATATTAAGAACAAACAGAGGGTGGATGGAGGGGGGTGGGGAAGAGGGAACATGGGTGATGGGCATTGAGGAAGGCACTTGTTGGGATGAGCACTGAGTGTTGTATGTAAGCCAGTTGGACAATAAATTATATTAAAAAAAGAATCCCCACTAATTTGTAAATGTTACACTCTGTGGGTACATAAGGACAGAAAGAATGACAGAAAAAACAACAGAAGGAGAGGAAGGAAGGAAAGGAGGGAGGGAGGGAGAGAAGGAGGGAAGGAGAAAGATGGAAAAGAGAAAGAGGGAGGAAAGTGACAGAGAGCACATTAGAAATGAGATCAGAAATTCACAGAATTCAGAAATGCTTTTCAGTCATACAGATTCCAAGAAGACCAGGGTGTGGCTGAAATCAAATCAATTTTGCTAGGAATGGAGAATGGTACTAGGAAAAGCAATGTACTAAAAAAATTGCACAATCAATTGGATTGTAAATATGTAAGGGAAAACAGTTTGACAGAAAATGTCTATATCAATCTAGAAGAAGGTAAGCAAAAGAGGTTTATCCAGTATTTATTTTATTTAAAAAATTTTCTTATGTTTATTTATTTTTTGAGAGAGAGAAAGATACAGAGCATAAGCAGGGGAGGGACAGAGAGACAGGGAGATACAGAATCCAAAGCAGGCTCCAGGCTCTGAGCTGTCACCACAGAGCTGGATTTGGGGCTCAAACCCATGAGTGGTGAGATCATGACTGAGCCAAAGTCTGTTGCTTAACTGACTGAGCCATCCAGGAACCCCGGAATTTATCCAGTACTTTAGCCCTACCCAGCCTATCTCGTGATGGCAATGGTAGCCTGGTCTGTTTGTGAAGATAGGAGCTGAAGGCTAGTAAAGATGGCTACATGCCTTTCAAAAAAAAAAATTTTTTTTTTTTTGCTAAAGTTATGTGCTCATCATTTGTTTCTTCATTCACTCATCCACCCCTTCCTCCAGAGTATTTCCACTCAAAATATGATCTGTGGAGCATCAGCCTGGCCATTACCTGCATGCTTTCTTGAAATGCAGAATCTGGGGCCCCATACCAGACCTCCTGAATGAGAGATTGCATTTTAACAAG
>CM053574.1:46194926-46482706 GCA_028646485.1 Cryptoprocta ferox
GGTGTGGAGTTTGGTGAGTACTTTGTAGATTTTGGATACTAGCCCTTTATCCGATATGTCATTTGCAACTATCTTTTCCCACTCTGTCGGTCTCCCCATATATAACTGTCACACCTTTTAAAAATAAGTTATGGCTAATGTTAGTCACACATCAAGTCTGAAAACCAACCCTGGCTTTTTCCTTTACCATGTCAGCTCTGACCTTTTCCCTACTAAAATCCTACCAAGTTATTGAATGTTGCATCTCCACCAGTTCTAATAATATCATGCCACATTTTGCTGGCTACCTTTCCATGTGCATATGCCATTGTATGTGTGGCATCTCTCCAACTAGAGCAGCACCTCTCTGATGGTATGGATTACTTATATTTCCCTTAGCATAGCCCATTCACTAATGGGCTATATTCAGACCTATCTAGAACATGCACACATCTAGAACATGCAGGGCAGCCTATAAAGCAAACCAGAAAGACCTGGATACTGCAGGGTATGGTAATAAAGTATGAGCTTAGATGCTAAACTGACCTGAGGTCAGTTCTGACTTCTGCTATTTCTGCATTGAAGGTATTAGATATTTAAGCCTTTCAAGCCTCAGGGTCCCATCTTCAGAATGGAAGTAACAGCACATTTCAGTGTATGTATCTTCCATATACATATGTAAAGCAGCTAGTGCTATAACTCATCAGCTACTCCTTCTCTTCTACCTTTGGAGGTTTAGCCCAAGGTATGAAATAGTAATACAGAAAAGGATTATTATGCCATATACCAGGAAAGAAAATAGAATATTTTCGTTTTGGTCATGTATATGCAAGAAGGAAAGATAGGAGGCTACCATTTTGTCTGATCACTTATTTTTCACAGAGAGCTAAAGTTAATAGTTCAGGTAAGACTTCCTTAACACTGACAGAGACATGATTTACACTGTAATGTACCTAGCAGTTCTCTTCAAGGGCCGGTCTTTTGTTTCCATAAATATGTATGTGCAAAGGTTAAAAGTTGACGTTGTGCAGATGCAACATTAGCCACACATATTTAATTCCTTGGAAAGGATGTATTGTGAGTAGAAGGATAGAAAAGCACAGAGTCTGGAATAAGCAAATTAAAAAGTAAAGAAAAAGGCTGCCAAATTTCTCTGCAAATAAGAGGACTACATTACTATTCTAATAAAATATTTTAATATATTTTTCCTCTCAGAGCATCAATTAGTTAGAGACTCTCTGGAGTTGATTATTTCCTCTTTTGAAATGTAAATGAACACTTGAAAGTTGAGTTTTTTCCATCTTTCTGCAATAGCTTTTATCAGCTAATCAGATCCACACCTAGTTGAGAGAAACACAGACCTCATGGGTAAGATGACTGAAATAGTAAAGGAAATATATGGAGCCAGATGAAGTGCTTTCAGTGTTTCTCAATGGCGAGGCAACTCATTTTGGGTAGGTCATTTCTTTATTGTGAGGATCCTTCTTGTGTAACACGATGCTTAGTATCCATGTTTCTCTCCTTTATACTCCAGTGATATTTCCCAGTCATTATGGCAACCCAAAGGATGCCTCTTGAAAATCACTGTTTGCTTCATCAAGAGAATATAAGCACATCAAAAATTAACCTTATCTACTATATTTTGCAATTTTGCCTGGGATGGCCCTAAAGCATCTAGTGTGCCACTGAAATTGCTCATCTACATGTAAACACCTGAGTTAAGGTACAAAAACGATGTGTGGGGACTGCCCTGAGCCTGATTTTCCTCCATTCCACTCAAGCTAACCTGGCTCCAGCACTCAATATCTAGGGCCTTTTCTTCCTGTTCTCATTGCCTTTTCCGCCATTCCCATACTCACCCTCTAACTCATCATTAAGATGGAAAAGGAATGGTGAAATACATGGTCTTTCCCATGCAGGAAATATTCTTTACCACGAGCCCTTCTCTTGTGGTTCAATATCACCTGAAAAGTACTGGAATGAATTACATTGCACATCAGCACATATTGTTCCTCATTATATTCTTATTATCACACCCCCTGTTTGCTTTTAATTTTGACTGCCTAAAAAGGATTTTAAGTTACATTAACTCTGTACTTGGATAGCACTTAGAAATGATGACAGTCAAATGCTACATGACTGAGCTTATCAGAATATTCCAGTGTTTCTCAAAGTGTGGGCTGGAGACCACTAGTTCCAGGACTATATTAACAGACACTACCTAGAAAATGATTCTGTTATCAAATAAGTTTGAAGAAGGCTAGACTGAACAAATTACTTCAGTGCATGAATAGCCTTACAGTGTCTTTACTGTGTGAGTGTGGTAGGATCTCAATGCAGAGAGGTAGAGTTATTTCAGTGTTTCCCAAATGTATTTGGCCATTAAGTCAAGTTTTTCACCAATTACTAGAGCATTAAACAAGAAACAAATGATTCTAGTCTTTCTAGCATTTAAACTATGAGAATACAGACTTCCAAGGCTCTTGATGTGGCCCCCAGGCAGTGCACTACATGGCTACAAAAGGTTTGCCATTTATATGAAGCAACGTACATGGCACACTCTTTCAATCAGAGATCTATCAGATAGCAGAACTACTAGAAGATTCTTATATGAAAGAACCTGATACCAGGATTTGACCTTCCACAAATTGGGGAGTTGGTTAATCTCTGTAAAGCTTCTGTTTTTGCTTCTGATGTAGTTTCTGGCTGGCAGAGAAAGTAGACATGAAGAGAAGAGTGCATGTGAAGTAGAGGATGACAAGGATAAGCTGGAACCCACATGGACTGGAACCTATGTCCATTCTCCCTTCCTCCTGATGATGTGGCTGTCCTACAGGAGAAGCTAGTGCCCTTCATAATGGAGATAAACACACAATCACCCAGAGATGGAGAAGCTGCAGGAAGATGTAGAGGAAGATGGAAAGTTGCACATTGGCGGCTGTACACATCAAGGAGGGGAGCCAGCAGGTAAGGAACAACGTGCAGGAAAGACACAAGTGGCTACCCTAGCCTTCCCAGTGTAAAAATAAGCTAGCCCCTGCTTTACTTGTGTCTTTCAAATCTCCCACAAAAATTTCTTCTGTGGCCCATTCTAAATGGATCTACACAAGGAAAGGAACTCTGGAACACACAGTTCAGCCTAGCTAAGGTGACATAATGCCAAGTCCCCTCATGCACCCTGGAGTTCTGCAGTGTACAGCAAGCAGAACCACCTGTGCCAGCTGCAAGGCACTGACCATGCAATGGTAATGTCCCTACTGTGAGAAGGACTACAATGAGGAAGAACACAATCATGTAAGAGACAATGAGGAAAAACACAATCATGTAAGAGACTATCCTAGTGACACCATGCAGCCACATCTGAGGCATTGGCAACTGGGAGAAATAAGCTGGTGATATTGAAAAATTTCCCATCTGTGGTACTAACTTAAGGTCCATAATCTTGGGGCACCTGGGTGGCTCAGTCAGTTAAATGTAGACTTCAGTTCAGGTAATGATCTTGTGGTTCATGAATTCAAGCCTGTATTGGGCTCTGCACTGGTGGTGCAGAGCCTGCTTAAGATGCTCTCTCTCTCTCTCTCTCTCTCTCTCTCTCTCTTTTCCTCTCTCTCTCTCCTCTCTCTCTGCCCCTTCCCCACTTGTACTCTCTCTCAAAATAAATATATAAACTTTAAAAACTCCATAATCTGGGGTGCCTGGGTGGCTCAGTTGGTTAAGTGTTCGACTTCAGCTCAAGTCAGTCTCACAGCTCATGAATTTGAGCCTCACATCAGGCTCTGTGCTGACAGCTCAGAGCCTGGAGCCTGCTCCTAATTCAGTGTCTCCCTCTCTCTTTCTGTCTCTCCTCTGTTTGTGTGCATGTTCTCTCCCATTATCTCTCTCTCTCTCTCTCTCTCTCTCACTTTCTCTTTCTATCTCTCAAAAATAAATTTAAAAATTAAAAAAAATCCATAATTTTAATGCAAATCTCAATCCTGTCACTTATTAGTGTGAAATGAACACATTCATAGTGATTTTGCTTCCTTCAAACATCACACTAACAAAAAATCTTGGAGTGAACTTAAACATTTTTCTTAACTTCAAACAAGATTTACAAGACAAAGCTTTTCTTTTCTTCTAGGTCCTATGTGACTTAGAGGAGACTTACAATCCAAGAAGAAAAAAACTGGTATTTTTTATTTCTCAAAAAAGGAAAGAAAATGACATTTTCAATCTCCTTTGTGGAAGGAGAAATCTTCCCTTTTATCACTTTCAACCATTCCTTTCCCACATTCAACCACTGTTTTTTTTTTAAATCTCTGCCCACTAAAATCTTCTTATCTCTTCTGCAGCAAACCCATTTTTCCCTTCAGAATTTGTACATTAACAATTATGTACTCTTAGATCACTGTGGCATTACCTATGTAGGTCCTGGGTGGTTTTAACTTTATTAATTTCCTAATTTATGGATATACTGATATTCTTTTCCAATTAGTCTCTATGGCTCTTCAAAGGATTATTTTATCTCAGATAACATCAAATAAAACAGCTTACAATTTTTTATTTGCTTTATAGTTCTTTAAAGGATACAAAGACATCATTTGTGAATAGCTGATCAAATGTTAGAATTTCTCTTTGGATCCAAAAGTCCTGTTAAACTGAAATTGTATTTGAAGTTCAATTTATTTAAATGTCCTGCTTTAAGACTGACCCATGAGAGGTGGTCTAGAGAAAAGACTCATCTAGATAAGATTTTTTTTCTTTATCCCTCTTGGGTTAAAAAAAAAAAAAGTATTACTCACTGATGTAGGTAGAAGACCAGGTACTGTATGGAATAAATTACAGTTTTCTGCCCGCCTTGCCAGAGAAGATCTTGGAACTACAAAAGCAGAGACAAATCCAAAACGTTGACAAAGAACTTGATAATGAAGGGGCAAAAACAGAAGGAAAACAACTGCTTGCAAAAGAGAGAGACATTTCCAGATGTTAACATTTAGGGTAAATTTTACTGACATATTGTATTGATTACAGAGGACTTGGTTTTAAGCATCATCATACCTCCATCAATACTATCTATTAGTTTACATAATCATTTTAAATAATTATTAAGAATTTAGCAAAGGGTACTGTACTCTAAGAATCAATAAATCAATGCTTTCTTATTAATAAATAATGTTAAAGTAATTTCTAATACAAACTCAGTAAACAATATTCTATATTGCTGCAATTGCTATCATCCAAGTATTTCAAAATATCTATGTTTTGAGTGAAAAAGCAAGGCTGTCATTTCTGTAATTAATTTTTAAAATAAAATAAACAGTGTATGCAAATGTACTAAAAGTTCAGTATCTTTCTAAAAAATAATAGTCCACATTTACAGGAAGACAGTATACCTCTTCATCTCTACAATACAATACATCTCTACAATTCTAAGAGGGTAGTATCTGATTTTACTGTCTTAAGTTTTCCAGCAGTTTCAGTTGATCAAAGATTTCATAGTAGTCAAATATTAAGATGAGATAGTTGTAAACTCCATCTGGATGTCAACTAGTGTTTGAAAGGTAAAGTTGTATGTTGCAGGATAAAATTGACTTTGTAAGCTAGGGTGGTATTTTTTATTTTACTATATTTACTTTTTTAATTTTTAATATGCCTTAGTTTATCTTTTTTTAATGTTTATTTATATTTGAGAGAAAGAGGGATTGCACAAGATGAGGAGGGGCAGAGACAGTGGGAGACAGAGCATCTGAAGCAGACTCCGTGCTGTCAGTGCAGAGCCTGATGCGAGGCTTGAACTCAAAACTGAGATCACCACCTCAGCCAAAATCGAGAGTCGTTCAACAGACTGAGCTGCCCAGGCAAACTGGGTGGTAGTTTTTAAATTGTATTTTCTAATCACAGTTTTACTTACTTTAGAGTCTTTCTCATTTTTTCCCTTAAAACTTGTAGATATGATAAATACTAAACCCACAAAAAGCAAAATCACAAATGTACACGCAAGTGTTCATAAGAGCTTTATCTGTAATATCTATAATGGAAAACCACTCAAATATCCATCAACAGGTGAATGCATAAGCACACTGTGTAATGCCTATACAATAGAATGCAATAAAAATAAGTGCACTATTGAGACAACAAAGTGGATAAATCTCAAAATCATTGTCCTGAATAAAGGGATTTAGCAAAAAGAATGCACACTGTATGCTTCTATTTATATTGAGTTCTAGAAAATGCAAAGTCATCTACAGAGAATGACACAAAGAAGATCAGTGTTTGTCTGGGGATAGGGGTGGAGGGCGGGTTGGATTACAAAGAATGAGGAAATTTTCAGGGTGATGCAAATGTTGATTATTTTGATAGTTTTGTGGGTAAATACATAGTCAAACTGATCAAACTACATGCCTTGAATATATGCCATGCATTGTTCTTCAATTGTGTCTCAATAAAGTTGAGACCAAATCACTCATAATAAACATAATGGCTAAGTATTCAGTGTTTACTATAGGCTCAGGCTCCTTTCCAAGGGCTTTATATTCATTAACATTTAACTCCCCAACAAGTCAATGGCAGATACTGTTATTATTATCTCTATGTTAAAGATGAGGAAAATGGAACACTTTCCTCCAACCCAAACAGTCCTCCCTAGATGATTTAGACAGCCCTCGTTGACATAAACTGCTAAATCCTAATAGTTGGCTTCCACTTCAACTTTGGTAGTGAGGATATTGGATTAACCAGATCGAATCACCTATTCCTAATATAATCCAGTGTGGCCAAGGAACAGGGTCCCCTGCTGATGGTGGACCCACCTCTGTGAATGATAGCAGCCATTATCTAAGAAGAAAACAATTCTAACTAGGAGTCCTAAAGTACTGACTACATTGGTGAACTCATTTTATACCTCTCAGGAGAGTAGCTGGCATGGAAGTATAGAGCAAGGCAATGTGTTCAGATCAACAAAACATACAATGTTCTTATTTTTCCATTATAACTGATAGTAACTTGGCATTTGAACCCACATTTCTGATGATGATAAAAAACTAACTTCCAAATTCAAGTTAGTTCTGTCTCTTCCAGCTTCAAAGAGAGGCCTTCAGGGTATATACAATTCCCTCTTGCTTTCCCCTTGGGTAGCAAATCTAGTACATGATAATTCTCTGTCATGCTGCTCTTCACTTAGCTAGCACTTTCTGCTCGCCTTTAGGGATCATCTCTTTCTCACTATTTTTTTTCCCAAAGTTAGTAACCCGTCCATTGTCTCTAGCTTGTACTGTCTCTGCAGCATCCACTAATGGCACCTCTGACTGTGACCAAGGGCCTTGCTCCTATTTGCTGATCCTCAGCACTTCTCTCACACTTGGGGGAAGTCTGGGATTCTCTCCAGGTTGTCCTCAGAATACATCATATGATGGAAAAATCCTCAAGTTTTTCCACCTAGTTCTCCATCTGCTATTGATACTTAGATGTCATGTTGGATGCCAAGATTTTTTCTAAGTCTTGAAAACCACTAAGGTGCTTCTAAGAGCATGGGCAAAGGTCTTTTCTGCTCCTGTTCCCCAAATTACCTGGAGATCCGCTTGTCCCAATCTTTCTAGGATTATCTAAGACAATAATGCACCAAATTCCTTTTTAATGAACATTCAGCATCTAAACCATAGTCAGACATCCCCTTCAAACTTCCTTCCTACTCACTTGTCAAAATTTAATTTGGTGGGGTGATTAGCTCAAGCACTACTTTTAAGCAATTTTGTATTCTTACCTAATATGTGATTTATGGCTTAAATGTGATCTTCATTCTTGGGTACTTATCATAAAAAGGACTTGCTTTCAAAACTACTAATTCTTCTCTGAATTTAAAATAAAGTGAAATTTGAATCTCAAAGATAAGATACCCTTTGTTCTTGGTTCATTTGCCCTGCACCAGGGGATAGGAAAGAAAGCTATCTCTGATACCTTCTTGACTGGAAGGACAGTGGTAAAGGAATTTTCCAAATTCTTTCTACTTTTGCTCACAATGGAGTAAATGGTACTGGACCTGCATTTCTTCATATATAGTTATAAAATCAGACACAATAAATAAGGAAGCTATTTTTCAACATTGGACAACAAGCAGAACAGTACTATAATTCCTGAGAGTAGGCAAACACAAAAATACGCTCTACATTTGCTCCACCTCTTGTCTTAGCAGCACTTTCCCTACAAAGTCACAAGTAGATAGAACCCACATAGAGTTGTAGATTTGTTCAGCTGAAGAGGGAGAGACTGTAGTTTGGGCTATTGACGTGGCTAGAATTTTCAGGGCAGGATTCTGGAGAGGAGAGAGTGGGACAAAGTAGGGAAGGGGCAGAGTTCACCACAAGTAGTCTTTGCTGTGTGTGCAAAAGATAAGACACTAAATATCTTGCAAGAAGTAGCTTCTGTGGAGCTAAGCAATGCAGCATTGGTTAATACAATGGTTAATACAGCATTAGAAGACACTCTGCCCCAACTAGAGTGGACATATCTCATGACCACTTTGGATATTTAGTTGAGATCTAGGAAAAGACATACCTTGGCCATAATAGCCAGATCTTTTAGCATGAGCTACATCATAAAATTAGGAAAAAACCCTGAAATCGACCCACCCTAACAAAACATAGAACCAAGCCTGATAGGATACAAAATATGTGCCTGTAATTTAACTGTTTGATAGGATAAAATTCAACACTCTGTAAAAGAACGCAGCATAGTCTAGGTTCTCTACAATGTATCATCTCAAATGTCAAGGATAGAATAAAAAATTATTATACACATAAAGAATTTAAAAAGTGTAACCTATAACCAAGAAAGCAAATAGTCAATAGAAGATATAGATGTGGGAGTTGGCAGATAATGACTTTAAACTAGCAATAATAGATACAATCAAGAAATTGAAAGAAAAGATTGTGATAATGGGAGTTAGGTTTTATCAGCAAAGAAATAGGAACTATTAGAAATAACCAAATGTAATGTAAACTCTAGTATCATCTAAAATGAAGGAATATCTAAAATTACAAATATATGATTTGGGGCACCTGAGTGGCTCAGGTAGTTGAGCATCCCACTCTTGATTTCAGCTCCAGGTCATGGTCTCATAAGTCATGAGTTCAAGCCCACATCAGGCTCTGCCCTGGCAGCATGGAGCCTCCTTGGAATTCTTGGTCTCTCTCTCTCTCTGTGCCTCCCCTGCTTGTGCTCTCTCCTTCTCTCTTCTTCAAAATAAACTTTAAAAAAAATTAAAAGAAAATACATGGGATTGCCTTAATGGTAGATTGAGGACTATAGAAAAAGTGTTATTGACCCTGAAAGCAAATCTACAGAAATTATTCAATCTGAGGAATAGGAAGAAAAAGCTGGGAAAACATGAGCAAAGCTTCTGTGATCTGTGTGAAAATATTAAGTAATCTAACATATGTATATGTGGAATATTAGACGGAGAAAAGGAGGCAGAAACAATATGTGAAGAAATAATGTTCCCAAATATCCTGAGACCCAAGTATCCTGAATTTTGTGAAAAATATCAATGTGCAGAACTTAGAATCTCAGAAAAACCTAATAAAAAATACTAAGAAAATTACACCTAAACACATTAGAGTCAAGCTGCTGAAACCCAAACAAAAAGAAAAGAAAACTAAAGTGACTAGAGAGGGGAAAAAGGCATGTTATAAATAGGGGGGAAATGATAGGAATAATGTCAAAATAAAAAGGAAGGAGGAAAGGAGAGAAGGAGGGAAGGAAGGAATGAAGGAAGGAACAAAGGAAAGAGAAAGAAAGGAAGAAAGAAAAGAAACTGGCAATCAAGAATTTCATATCTAGGATAAATATCCTTCACAAATGGAAGTGAACTAAAAAGATTTTTAGATAAGCAAAGATGAGTTGTCACCAGCAGACCTGAACTTCAAGAAATGATATTTTTTAAAATATTTCCTTAAGCTAAAGGAGAATGAAATCAAATGAAAACTCAGGTCTGCTGAAAGGAATTGAAGAAATGGCAACATTAGAAATTATCTTTTTTTTCCTTCTCCTAATTTCTTTAAAAGACAATTGACTTTAAAAAGAAAAACACAAACATACACATTCATAAAAACACTGCCTGTCAGATTATAACACTTGCAGATGTACAATATATGAAAATAATAGTATAGAGCACCTGGGTGGCTCAGTCAGTTAAGCATCCAATGCTTCATTTCAGCTCAGGTCATAATCTCATGGTTTATGAGTTTGAGCCCTGTGTCAGGCTCCACACTGTCAGGTTGGGATTCTCTCCCTCTCCCTCTACCCCTCCCCTGCCCTCTCTCTCTCTCTCTCTCTCTCTCTGTCTCTCTCTCTCTCTCTCTGTCTCTCTCTGTTTCTCTCTCTGTGTAAATAAATAAATAAATAAACTTAAAAAGAAAGAGAAAATAATAGTATAAAGGAGTAAGTGGAACTACACAGTTATAAAGTTATTATATTTAACATGAAGTAGAACAATATTTACACTGTCAACTGCATTAAGTTAAGGATTCATACTATAATCCCGAGGAACCAAAAATCTTCAAGATAAACCCACTAGTAAGTGTCATTGACATGTTTAAATCTTTTCTCAATGCCAGCCAACATCTAAGTCAGTAAAAGGAACTCTATAAGGTATAAAAATAATTTGGTAAAGGTAAATAGCTCTTTTTAATGATCTGGCATGAAACAAGGATAAAACTTAATGGATTTTATATCCCTGAGTGTTATTTCCTGAACCTAAACTTTTGATGAGATCTAACATCTAATAAATCCTTGAATTGGTATGCCTGTGGTGTTAGCTGTAACCTTTCCTTGGAAAAGCCTGTGTTATAAATATGGAATTTTCTTCTTGTTTTATTTACCTTTGACTCTGATATTTTGGACCAATGTTTATTTTCTCCATGTGTATTTTTGTATCATGACCAAAAAATACCCAAAGATAATGTTAAAAATGCAAAATATTTAATAGCCATTAGAATGGCTATTGAAAACGTTTTAAGTAACAACTAAATAATATAGAGATTCCATTCTTTAGCAAAAAAAATATATTTTTTCAAAGAGTAGTACTTCTTATTCCATTTTCATTTGGATCCAACCCACTAATCCTTTGAAAAAACTTCTTCTCTACAAATTATACACCTCAAATCCAATAATCTGAGTTGGTGACTTGTGTCCACATTGATTAATACCATAGTGTTCCATTACACATATAATTTTATTGTTTAGAAAAAAACCAGCAAATGACAATGTAATGGTTTTGAAGATAATAAAAAAGACTAATATGATAGCACATAATTTTTTCTTTGTTAAAGAAGATTCTAGCTTCATGCCTTCAATTTTATTTTCTTTTTAACAGAAACAAGAGCATGAAACATAAGATGATCTTACAGATTTTTCTCTTGGCAAAGATTTCCTTCTTCTGGATAGCTTGTCCTTAAAGTTTCAACCCCTAATCAGATTTGACTAGGAACTAGAAATACTTGATCCATGAGTCAAAATAAAAGGAATAGAATTATAAAAAGAGTACATTCAAACTATCTCTATTTAGAAAAGAAAACTAAAACAGAATTTAATAAGAAAACCTGAGCCTTGAGATCACATCCATGGGTTTGAATTGTTTAGCTCTTATTTTAAGTGGGCACAAAGAACATAATTTGGGCAGGGGTTTCTTTTTTTAAATATGTTTACTCTCTTTGAATTACAGTCAAAGCAGCCTGATTTCTGAGGTTGGCTTGTCACTTTGTACCTTCATTTCGGATCATCTATTGCTTCCTTGTTATGCCTGAGATTCATCAGACTTGATTTCTCGTTATTTCCAACTATCAACTGTAATTTATCTCATTCATCCCAAGGCTCTGTCCAGCTCAAGAGGCTATTTTGTGGCCCAAATACATCTCTAGGTGAATGTATAAAGGATTTAAAGGTTGGTAAGAGTATGCACTACCTTTAATGCAATGTCTCACAAGGGCACTAGTGACAGACATTTAATGCAGGTGAAAGGACTTGATGCCTATTCTTATCATATGTACTGATGAAATAGATGAAGAACATTGAATGTGATACTTACTAACATCCACAGGTCTCATAATGATTGCTAACAAAGAGAAGAATAGAATTCAAAATGAGTTGCTTAATTTTTTTAAAAAATGGTGCTCTTCAAAGTAAATCAAAATTCCATACAGACAATTCAAGTAATGTCACACACTCTCAAAAACAAAAAACGAATTCAAAGGGCAAAGGCAAAATCAGAAGGCAGTGAGAGGGTAAGCAGAGAACATGGATAAAACCAAATAACAAATATTCCAAGTGTTAGGACAGGTTGAAAATAATATCTGCCAAAAATGGATATTTCCAAATTAGAAATGGATTTTGGGACACATGGGTGGCTCAGTCAGTTGAGCATCTGACTCTTGATTTTGGCTCAAGTCATGATCTACAGTTTGTATTTTTGAGCCCCGTGTGGGGCTCCATGCTGACAGCATAGAGTCTGCTTGGGCTTCTCTCTCTCTCTCTCTCTCTCTCTCTCTCTCAATCTCTCTCTCTCTCCTTCTCTCCTCCTTGTGCATCTATCTCTCAAAATGGATTTTGTCTTAAAAATTTCCTCCTCATAACAACCCTTCCAAAGGGATTTTAAAGATTGCCATTTACTTAACACTGATTCTCAAATGATTGCGTCATAGTAACCACAAGAGTAAAACAAGTAGAGAATATGTAGATATCAAGAATAACCAAAGAATAAACCATAAGCAAGAGTAACCTGTAATTGCAAAAGAAATGTGCAATTTCTCAACAGGAGTTTGAGCTATGGATTGCTCTCGGGGCATATAACTGGAAAAGAGTTTAGATGAAATTGAGTAAAATATATAAAAATGATTACAGGATCTCAACCTGAAAGCATCACAGGCCACAGGCTTACAAATAAAAATAGTTTCCTTGTCTCAGAAACTACACAGAAGAAGAGGATACATGACTTATAACCTTATAAACATCCAAATCCAATTTGAATCTTTAAAAAAAATGTTTTTGTTGAGGAATAACATTAATAACCATATGGTCTAATATTAAAATACAACTTAAAATCCACTAAGAGGAATAAAACGTTCAACTGTGCTCCTGGCTCATTCATTTCTTCCTGGTTACTTAACTGTCTCTTCTCCACTAGATGTTTGTGCCTTACCTTTTCTTATCTCCCATGTTGTGTCTGTTCACTGTTCTAAGATTGCCATGACTGCTGTTTAGCAAATTTCTTCCTGGCCCCACTAATACATAATATTTTAGAAAACCTGCTTTTCCAAAAGACAATGCCTAAACTATTAAGGAAATCAGATTAGGTCATCAAATGTATACGGGATATAAAATGCTATTACAGAACATACCCATTTGAGAGCTTCTTTCTTAATCCTTCCCCTAATCTAACACTTTCCCAAACACTTTAATAAGTCCCCTTTAGCTTTCTTTCACTGAGAAGCCCACTTTTCCAATGGTTCAGCCTCCCCTTCATTGCCACAGGTCAATAAATACAATTTCGTTGGACTAAAACAAAATGTCATAACTACAGAAAAGAGACAACTTAAAGGAATTTTGTAATCAGGTGTATCCTAGGACTTTGGGACAAAGGAAAACACCATCAGTTTTATATGCTGGTTTTATCTGTCTAGTCATTATTTCTTTAAGTTTATTTATTTTTAGAGAGCTCAAGCTTGAGCTCAAGTGAGCATGTGAGCCAGGGAGGGTAAGAGAAAGAGAGAGAGAGAGAGAGAGAATTTCAAGTAGGCTCTGCATGGTCAGCATAGAGCCCGATGTGGGGCTTGAACCCATGAACTGTGAGATCATGACCTAAGCCGATGTCAAGAGTCAGACACTTAACCAACTCAGCCACCCAGGCACCCCTGTCCAGTCATTATTAATGTGTAGATGAACAGGCCACCCGATGAGCAAGATGCAGAAAATGCTGAGATATAGGCTGAGTCCTCAGGGGATTTACAGTATTGTGAGGAACATAAGACAGGTTAATGTGAGACCAGTAAGGAGATAATTACACCAGGAGTTCCAAGTGGGATAGAGAAGAGAGCAATCATTTCCATCAGAGAGGGATCAAGAAGAGAGGGGGTCGAGATGGTATTTCGAGGAAACATTTCTGAAGTTAATTAATAACAGTAGCAGGCAAGTTCAAGGAATAGCAGCATTACAATTAGGTTGGGGTAAAATGTTAGGCACCTGGAGAAATCTTAAGATGTTAAGGCACAGTTTGAACATGATGGTATAGGATCCAACCATTTAAGGTATTCCTTAGCTGTTTAAAGAATTTGACATGTATCTTATTGATAATGAGAGGAAATGAAAGTTTTCAGAGTATGAAAATTGGATTATCAAGGCAGTTTTTAAAGACAAGGAAACTGGAAGCAGAGTATGAGAGATGAAGCTGGTAAAGGAGATGAAGTGGGTACAAGGTGATCAGATAAGAGACAGGTGTCTGGGGACACTGAAGGAAGGAAACCACTCTGGGCCAAAAAATAAAGATTATTTTCCATGATGAAAAAAACCATTTAGGAATATTGGACTATTTATCATCATGTGTAACTAAGGCTTATACGTTTTGTTGTTAACCTTCGGTTGAAAACTGTATTATCTTTCACTAAGAATCTAATGACAAATCCTCTTTTAAATGTTATTCCAAATCCTTTTTGGAATATGTGCAGACTCTCAAAAAAAAAAAAAAGAAAAAAACTGGAAATGTTCTTTGGTTGCCTAAAAAATGTTAGAAAAACTTGCTTTTCAAAATGTCAGATGCAGGATGAACTTCTAGAGAATAAAACTTTATAGAGATTTCCCTTCCTTTTCTTTTTAACCCAAATAGTTTCTCTCTCTTTTTCAGTATGTTTTTTCTACATCTTTTAAAATTAACCCTGAGTGATGAATGGCGAGCGTGGAAGGAAAGGGACTGGAGAAATAGTTTGCAAAGAGTTCAGTATTTTTACCCTATTTTGCAGAGGGTCATTCTAAATAAGTGCTAGTCTGGAGAAGGTTTTTATTGTTTTGAACCACAGGCTTTATATTACCTTAAAACAAAACAAAACAAAAAAAAAAAAACCTCTCAGCCGCAAGTTAGATGCTTCTGGCAGCAATACAAATCTAGCACCACCCAGGGAGGGAGCGTATTTGCTTCTCCGCTCACTTCTGGCAGGGTAGAGGAAGTCTGGACATGGACAGACAAGAAGGAAGGGTGCCCAGAGCATCACCAAACTGCTCCCCTGTCCCGCGCCTTGGGCCTCCTCCTCTGGAAACACACAGGTAAGTTACACTAAGGTGCTGATTCAAGTGGAGCATCCGACCTCATGGCAAGCAAGCCAGGAAAGTCAAGTGCAGTGCACTCAAGGTGCCTAATAGGTCTCAGCCCCTGCAGGGAGCTCTACTTGGCCTAGCTTAGGTTGTAAGTTTCTCACTGGATCCAATAATTGCTAAAAAGGTCTGTTTGTGCATTATTATTGGTTATATCTTTGTATATCATTTTGCAGCATGTGTTTGAAGAGACTATAAAAAAGACATTAAAACAGCACTGAATGTTTTCTTTTGTTTTACAAATCTGTGACTAGTTGTTAATCTGTTATTGTTTCGTATTCAGAAATTATTAGACCTTATAGCCATCTTTACTGCTGGAAAATGAAACATCATGCAAAGTTCGTTCTCGTGGTCAATGTTTTAAAATGCTACAAATGGATAAAATGTAGGACTTAACATTAGCCAGCAAACTGAAAAATTACAGAGATAAAACTTTCCTGTAATATGGCAGTAGTCTCTAAATATAAAGCTCAATGTTATAAATTCGGGTTCTTAATGAATTTTTTATATCACAAATTCTGTTTCCACTTAGATGTCAGAAACTGAGCTGGAAAAGATAAAAGTAAGAACAGCTGAGCATTTTGAAAATGATAAAAATAACATTTCTTGGTTAAAGGAAGGTAAGTCCTCCTGCTGTCGATTTTCTATCAATGTGAAAAATTGTGCTTTTGTTTATTAGCAAGATATAGTGTGGGAGAAGAAGGAAAATGTCCCAGCAGCTCAAATAATATTTGTGCTTCTGGTTTCCTTTCTTTCTCCCTTTCTTTCTTTCTTTCTTTTTTTTTTTTTTTTTGGCCTAAGTGGTAGTTTGAGCATCTTTAGTATTGAAATATTTTTCATATTCCCTATGCTGCAGTAAACGCTGATGATTTTGTTGATAAGAGAGTATACATTTTCAACCCAGATACATATTATGTGTGACGTTCTTATACTGTAGAATGTTCTCCTTTATAGCCAAGAAGACTAAATAATTTGAAGTATTTTTAAAATAATAATCACAGAAGGAAATGCAAGCTTTAGGAAATAATGTCTACAAATAGAATCACCATTCACTGCAATTAGAGAAGCCACCTTCCCAGGGGGAAAGAACGCTGTCAGCCAGGGGCCTAGCCTGGGTTAGATGATTGCTTGAAATACACACACAAATCGATATGTTCTTCTCAGATGAGTACAAATTTGTGCACTTTTAAAAATATGTATAAACTCGTGATTATTTACTAGAAGGTTTGGCTTTGTAATCTTTTCATTTTATGAATATCTTTAATGTCTCTTAAAGGAAACTGACTTAACATTTTATCTAAATAGATATGTGCCTTTCACACCACTGCATGAATCTATTCAATTGCAAAGAAGACTCTTAAGTAGTTGCCATTCCACAAAATTGTTTTATAAGGTCATGTGCCTCCAATGTTTATGTCAGGAAGGTTCTGCAACACCAGCACAATAGTAAGGACATCAACCACATCGACAATGTGTACTGATGATTATGCTGAATCATCCTAACCACCCCATGACGCAGTAACTATTCCTAATTTTGAGATGAAAAGATAGAATTTCAATGAGTTCAAATAAAGTTGCCTCAAGTCACAAAATTAGGAAGTGACAGAGCTGGGCTTTGATCCCAGAGAGTGTGACTCTGGGGTACATGAATTTCACCACCACCTTGCACCGTGTTTCAAAGGGATGATATTTAAGTTACTCGTCAAGGCAGGTGAGTGCGCGGACTTTTTCCTACAGTGTTTAAATCAACACCTCTATCTTCACATCCGCCCCTATATCCACTCTTATGCTTAAATCCATCCTCATTTAAACAGGATTGACTTTTTAAAAGAAGATCATTTCTTCTGCCCAGTGACCCGATAACCAAAATTAACAGGTGGAGTTAGTCTCTACCAGAAACTCGATTTCAGGATAGAAGCTGGTAACAGACATAAAGTATTCTCGAAATTATGTCCTTCAAAAAGCCACAGGGCAAGAAAATTCTCTAACTTCTCTTTATTAAATTGTTTTTCATTATATAAGGTATTATCTTTTTATTTTTTTAAATATAATTTATTGTGAAATTGGCTAACATATAGTGTGTACAGTATGCTCTTGGTTTTGGGAGTAGATTCCCGTGGTTCATCTAGTGCTAGTGCTCATGCCAACAGTGCCCTCCTCAATGCCCATCACCCATTTCCCTCCTCTTTCCCACCTCCCATCAACCCCTGGTTTGTTCTCTGTATTTAAGAGTCTCTTATGGTTTGCCTTCCTCCCTCTCTGTTTGTAACTCTTTTTCCTTCCTTCCCTTCCCCCATGGTTAGATATTTTTAAATAGGATGTTTTAAGCAGTATGGAAGTAAAGACTTGAACTTGGGTCAAAGACCCCCCCTTTGTTTTTCTTATACACCCCAAATCCACGAAGACCCAGGCGTTCATCACTACTACTTACAGTGAAGTTTATATTATTTATTTTTGCTTTAGTTGCTCCAGGCTATAGATGTCTCACAGAGAAGTAATGGTAAAATTGATAGAACAGTCAACTGTCTCCTGAAAGATTTTTTTTAAAAAACTGCGTCCATTAAGTACGATTTAGGCATCGAATTCTTGTAATCTATAAAATCTAATTTCCCAGGTGACCTGTTCTATCTCATTTGGACACTTCATTTAAGCTATACTCAAATTATGTTTACTATATTTCATAAAAGGAAATTGAGCCAGATGCTAGATGACAATATCTTAATTGGGAATTATCAGGATGAGTTAGTTTTCAAACATAAATGTCTCTCTCTTTTTTTTAATGTGAAGAGAAAGTATATGTGTTAGCTTGTTTTTTTTTCTTTTCTTTTTTAAGGCAAATTGGTGCAGTAGGAAGAACAGTGCATTTGAAGTCAGGCAGGTGTGCTTTTTAAATCTCAGCTCAGCTACGTTACTATGTGACTGTGGCAGGTTACTTAACATCTCAGCCTCAGAGTGCTTACTTAGCAAGGGACCATGACACCTACTTTGTGAGAGTATGTGGATAAGATTTCATTATTACGGTGGGGTTTTCCCCCTTTTAAAACATGGTTCAAAATAATGTAACTGTATTTTTGAGATCTTGATTCACGCTTTGAACAATCTGTAATAGTAACAGCACTATCTACTTTTATAGTATTTTATAAATTCCTTCATTTAGTCCCTACAACAATTTGCTGTGTGACAGCATCGTCCCCATTTTACAGATGGAAGGACTGAAGTTCAGACTCTAGATCTTGTTCAAACTTGCAGAGCAATAGTGGCAAACTGAATCTTGAACCCAGTTCCAAATTCCGTTCTTCACCTTAAACAAGTTTGTCACAGTGACGTCTCCAATGGTTATTGATTCATACGTTAAATTTATCAATCCCTCACTTTAAAAGATCATGAAATCAATGCTTTAAAGTTGTTCCAAAGTTCTTTTTTTTCCCACGAACAACAAAAATGGTTGCTTCTCATATCACAGTGTCTCTTGCCTTTCCCTGCGACTGTGACTGAATGCTCCCTGTTGTTGCAACATAGGGAATCACAGCAATGCCTTATTAGGGTTGGAGCTAGCCTGCACTGGGATAATCTACAGAAAGCACTGAATGAGTGTCTGACCTCAGAGTGACAATGTGACCAAACAGGAGTTATCACCATCAATGCCAACCTGAGAACTGATACTCTAACTTCTCAACTTCAAAAATTAATTCAGTTGATTCAATGTGATTCGACATTTTTTAAAATGTTTTATTTATTTTTGAGAGAGAGAGAGAGAAAGAAGAGAGAGAGAGAAACAGAGTGTGAATTGGGGTGGGGCAGAGACAGAGGGAGACAGAGAATCTGAAGCAGGCTCCAGGCTCTGAGCTGTCAGCACAGAACCCGACCCGGGGCTTGAATCCGTGAACCAGGAGATCATGACCTGAGCCGATGTCGGACTCTTAAACAACTGAGCCACCAGGCGCCCCTGATTCAACATTTATTATTCATGGAATTACTGGAGACAAGGTAAAATAGTAGAGAACTACTTTTAAAAAAGCAAACAGCAAAATAAACATAGCCCTGCACTTGCAGGGGTTTATCTAATTGTCTTGCTTTTGCCCGAAAGGTGAAGAGGCTCTTATTTAGCTTCCCCTTTCCCAGGGATGGGAATGATCAGGCCTCAGAAATGGTGCCAAAGACCTGGTTAAAGCCATACCCAGAGCTATTATCAACAATTAGGGTAAAAAAATATTTGGCAAACATACTGGCAGACCTGACAATGCACTCCTGGTAAAATTAATTGAACCTTACTTTATTTTCTATCAAACCAACAAGCAATCTTGTGCCGCTCTTTAAATTCTAGATCTTTCGGATTTTAGATTTATCAGATTCCTGGGCCCCAGCTTAAAGAATTCAGGAGTGTATTGATTAAAACCAGGAATCCATGCTTAAAAGCAAGACAGGTGATTCTGAAATAAGATGTGCACAGACCGTACATGGAGAAACTCTATTATAAGACCATCAGAGGAACAAAATATAATTTTGAAATATGCACGAAACCAAATGAACTGTAATGTACAAGTGTGGACCAAGATAGGTGAGAAAGGAGGTCTTAAAGAAGCTGGTGATCTATTTGTACAAGGGAAGAGGAGGAGATAGCGCGGGGAGCAGGGGCACCAAGGCTGGCAGAAGCCTGCTTTGGTGCAAGGCAAATGGGCATGCTGGCTAATTTTCTGTGAATGGATTAATACAAACTGGGGAACAAAGAGACTGGAGTTCTGACTACAGGTTAAGTAGTTGGACCCAGATTCTGGGTTGTCGGCACAGATCTGAGGGCAGGGACTAATATACTGAAACATGATTTAGGGATATAAATCTGTCACTGAAGTGCAGAGCGGGAAGGGACAGGCAGAGGAAAGGTTAAAGCAGGAGGGTTGGTGATACCTAAGACAGCAATGCATTCATTCAGTAGCCCAGAAGTGAGGAAAACAACCTGGATAAAAGTCATAACAAGGAGAGGAAGAAAATAGGCCCAAATGTGAAAAACTTTATGAAGGAAAAATTGATATAACACAGAAATTGGGGGGGAAATTACAGGTGGAATAAGATGGCGTGTAATACCCCATTAAGCCAGGGAGCATTCTGGGTAAGCATTTTAGTGCTTGTACCTTACACCATTTGATACGGAAGAGAAACATCAAAATGAAGGGATGGAAGCCTTTAAATTGTTGCCATTTGCAGTTTAAAATCACAGCATCGCCAGTGTTTGAACTGCACACATTTTTTTATAGTGTCTCCTGATTTTTCAGGAGAAGATGGAGGTCTGGATTTCTGTGTGAAATGTCCAGATTTCTAAAAATGAAGTAAAAACAACAACAACAATACTAGAGCACGAAGCAGGACAAATGAAGGCAGGTTCTGTAGGACCATTTTAGCCCATAGGCTACCAGTTTATAACTTCTGTCCTAAGTGCTTGTATCTTTAAACAAAATCTATTACAAGTTGCTAACAAGCACTTTTCCATAAATATCACTGCCTTGGCATAAATATATATAAGTAAACACACATATTGATATGCATGAGCAAAGACAAATGTTTGACCTAAGAAATATAAGATTAAGAACATTGAAATGAAACTTTGACCTTCAAAAGACTAGCTATCTGCATTTGTTTTAGTGAAGGCTTCTCTTTATGGGTGTAAGAAGTACAGGGAAGAACAAAATCATCGCAAGGTATAGAAGTATGTCCTCAATGCACCAAGACATAGTTTCATAATCTAACTGGGTGCTTAGTCCATCCAATAATTGTTAAAGTGGGTGAAGCTCCAATGAGAAAATAGTTACTTAGAAGACAGGTGTGATTGAATAAAAGGAGGGAGGAAGACAGTGTACAAGCTATATGCTCATCTTCCATAAATGCCAGAAGAAAAGAGCATGAAAAATGAGAATTCTATAGTTATTTTGAATTAAGTATAGCTCCTTTCCTAGAGGCAGTTACATGGTGACTACACTCTTGGGTGATTTCAAAATAATTATTTAGACACATTTTAAAGTAAACTTCCCTGAACTTATTTAGCATTGAAGTAGAGGGGTTAGGTCCTCAGGGACTTGGAAACTGGAAAACCCTGATTATCATCTAATCAGAAATCATGAATATTAGAGGCTAATATTCCAAGATATTGAAAACAGCCTCAAGGTCCCAAAAGCCATGTTCCCACAATTCCCTTTTCAATATAACGCAAAACCTCAAGTCCGTAATACAAGAATCCCATCTCACTCTTAATGTTTGCTTGCAAATGAGGCAGAAAAAGTAAGGATCTTACACAAGTTCGCTGCCCTTCTCTTAATTCTAAGTGAAGACAGTTTACTTCCTTTGCTCAAAAACATAATTTCAGGGGCACCTGGGTGACTAAGTTGGTTAAATGCCCAGCTCTTGATTTTGGCTCAGGTCAAGATCTCATGATTTGTGTGTTCAAGCCCCATGTCGTGTTCTACACTGACAATGCAGAGGCTGCTTGGGATTCTCTCTCTCCCTCTCTCTCTGCCCTCCCTCTGCTCCCTCTCTCTCAAAATAAATAAATCAAATAAACTTTAAAATAATAATAATTTCAGATCCTGAGCATTAAAACAATTCCAAATTGCATATTTTATTCAATACAATAACCACTTGATGAAGCTTTTCTTGAATTCACAGATAATGGGTTAAGCAAAGAAATAAAGATGCCAAAAAATGAAGCTGCCACCGTTCGTGCCCTTAAGGATCTCATGTATTTAAGTGCTTTCTTGTAATGACTAATATTAATCCATGCTAATTCTCTCCCTCAGATAATTCTCATTAAAGGGGCTTTTTTTGTGTGTGTCTACCTTAAAAATTAAAGCACACTGATATCCATTTTCAATTGTGAACTTCCACAAATACCATATCTGGAAATTCCTTTTACTATGTATACACACAAAATGGAATCGTTAGCTCTTATTTCTGTAGTCTTCATTACCTTGTTAAAATGTATTACCTAATAACCAAAATACAGGTGAGTAAAAAGTAACAGCCAAATAGAATGTTGTTTTGTTTTTAAACATAGTTGAAAGGAGATATTAGATGTGAAAATATACCCTTGCAAGTCATATAAATAAATTCAACAAATACAAGAACGTGATTAATTTTACAAGAGTAATTATTTTGAAGCTTTGAGGCAAGATGATGTGATAGAAATTGGCATAGGGAATTATTCTTCAGAATCGTGGTCAAAGAAGTTCTGAGGGAGAAATATTTGAGTTGAGACCTAAATGAACAGAGGGAGCCAGCTGTGCCAAATCTGGGCCAAATAGTCCAACAGGGGGAAGAGCCTGTGCAAATAGTATGGCTCAGAATGGTGGAAGGAGAGGAAAGGAGAGAGGGAGGGAAGCAAAGGAAGGTGCTTAAGTTGGAAATAATGTAGGCCCTTGCTGACCACAGTCAGGAATTTGGATGGTTTTTGACTGATTGGAATTAAATATCACTGATGATTCCAAGCAGGGGAATATACACAGGCACTTATATTGTAGGAAGGAAAGAATGTTTGCAGAAATAAATTAGAAGATATTGCAGTAGGCCAAGCAAAAGGTGATAACTAGGATGGGATATAACTGTGAGGGTGAAAGTGGGAGAATGGGAATTGAGGTCTATTTTAGAGGTAGGGCCAACTGAACTGGCTGGTGCATTGGTGTGGGGCAATACAAAGAAATGAGTCAAGGCTGACTTCTGGCTTGAGACACTGCAGGATAGTAATGCTGAATGGAGAAGAATGAGAGAAAAAGTGGCTGGAGATGAGAGCATTAGAATATCTGGGTAGGTCAGGTTAAGTGTGAAATTCCTATGAGGCATCCCCATGAAGGCATCCCCTAATGCCTACCAAATGGGCATTAGGATATATGAGATCAATTGTCCACTTTGGCTAATGTTGGTAGGGAAAGTTTGCCAGAGATTTTGCTTAGACCTAAGAATGAGAAGGCATCTGTTGGTGGGGAAAGTGAAGGAAATGAAATACAATTTGGGGTAAAGGACTTAGGCAGGAAAGAAGTGAATGAAAACAAGAGTGTCTGCAATAACTTGACCCAAAGGAAGGTTGGCATTCAATGAGTGTGGAGAGTTTCCTCAAGAACAGAGCTTAGCGGGGCGCCTGGGTGGCTCAGTCGGTTAAGCGTGTCTGACTTCGGCTCAGGTCATGATCTTGCGGTTCGTGGGTTCGAGTCCTGTGTCGGGCTCTGTGCTGACAGCTCAGAGCCTGGAGCCTGTTTCAGATTCTGTGTCTCCCTCTCTCTCTCTCTGCCCCTCCCCCACTCATGCTCTCTCTCTCTCTCTCTCTCTCTCTCTCTCTCTCTGTCTCAAAATAAATAAACTATATATATATATATATATATATATATATATATATATATATATATATAAAGAACAGAGCTTAGGACCTTTTAGAGACCTTGGTCAGCATTTTGGATTTCAATGTAATCATTACTCTGGAAATGCCTGTACAAAATATATTTTATATTGTATTAAAAATATCCCACTACATTTCACTCTCAAAAGAACGTAAAGTAGGAGACTAACAAAGGGTAACACATTACGTTCAAAACTGAATAATTACAAAAAAAAGCTTTAATAGTTTTTATTAGTCAGGGTTCTCCAGAGAAACAAAGCCAATAGGATGAATGGATGGTTGGATGGATGGATAGATGGATGGATAGATGGATGGATAGGTAGACAGATAGATAGGACAGATTTATTATGAGGAGGGACTGGCTCACACAATTATGGAGACTGAGGGGACTCACGATCTGTTGTCTGCAAACTGGAGGTTCAGGAAAGCCAGTATAGTGCCCACCCACGTCCCAATTTCTGAGTCAATGATGGAAATCCTGATCCAAGCAACAAGTTCTGAGAACTGGGAGTGCTAATGTCTAAAGGCAGAAGAAGACGGATGTCCTAATTCAAATGAAGAGAGAAAATTTGCCTTTCTTTGCCTTTTTGTTCTATCCATCTAATAATGGATTGGATGATGCCTACCCACATAGGTGAAAGCTAATTTTTAAAGATTTTTTAAAATTTTTATTTATTTTTGAGGGGGGGAGGGGCAGATAGAGAGAGGGAGACACAGAATCCAAAGCAAGCTCCAGGCTCTGAGTTGTCTGGACAGAGCCCAATGCGGGGCTCCACCACACAAAATCTGAGATCAAGACCTCAGCTGAAGTGAGGTGTTTAACTGACTAAGCCACCCAGGTGCTCTGAAAGCTAATTTTTAAAAATCTGACTACAAATTAAAATGCTAATCTATTCCTAGAACACCCTCATGGACACACCTAGAAATAATACTTTAACAGTTACCTGGATATCCCTTAGACTAGCCAATTGACACATTTTTTTTTTTCTGAGAGAGAAAGAGAGCAGACGAGTGGGGAAGGGGAAGAGGGAGAGGGAGAGAGAATCTTAAGCAGGCTCCACGCACAGGGCAAAGCCCACTCCCATGACCATGAGATCATAACCTGAGCCGATATCAAGAGTTAGACACTTAACCAACTGAGCCATCCAGGTGCCCCAACACATAAAATTAATCACTGAGAAAACAGTAACAGACAGTGATTCTAGCTAAATTAATAAAAACAGGAGTTTATTGGAAGGCTTGGACATAGCTCACAACATAATCAGGTCACCACTCCTAGGACAAATCAGCTTTAAATACTTTTCTGTCACCTTATCCCTTTATACTCAAGAATGAAATCCCAAGGAATAAAGTCCAATAGCTTTGGCCATGAGTCCCCCTTGTGGTTAGGCAGGGCAGGGAACATTGACCTACAATACACGAGGCTACTCCTAAAGGGATAGAGATGCTTCCTCTGAGGGAATTCAGGGAATTCGGCACCAGAATAGAGGGAGAACAGATGCTGCGTGGCCCCCAAATGATGTCAATTCCAGGAGCTGGTACCCATGATCTGATTTTCCATGCCTTTCTCCACAAGGGATATATTTTCCTAAGAACCTGACATGTACTGTTGATGGAGGGCTGAACATTTCAGGAAGGAGAGTACTAATTTTGAATGTATTGGCCTTCTACTGAAGTTCAAATGTCAGAATCATTTTGATTCTCTGATCACCTTATTTTATGTTTAGAAAGTTCAGTAAAAGATGAGATATTCTGTGTTCTCATAGGTCAACAAATTAAATTCCAGTGGCACGTTCTACAGCTGACGGTTGAAATTTCTTTCCAAACGAGCCTATAAAGTAGTAAGCTCATTTCTTATGATATGATGATGTTGATCCCAATGGAATGGAAGGCCTACAAGATGCCATGTCAGCCTTGGGACTATGACCAGATGAATTAATCAGTGCAAAGTCCCTATAAGTTGTTAAATAGCAGATTTAAAGACTCTCTTTCAATGATGATAGGGCAGTACATCAAATCCAGAATGATCTTAGCTCACCATTATTAATTGAAATTTTATGAACTAGGAGTGAAGCAATCCATAGAGACTGGAAACCATCTCTCCTGTCGTAACAGGAAGAAGAAAGCTGTAGATAACGGGAAACTTCGAGAGATTTATTCCTTACAGTTGAGATTTCAATTGATGTGTTCGTATTCTATACGTCACAACAGCTGTTGGTATGGTGCACTTAATCAACATTAGTATAAAGGGCAATCTTACAGTGAGAGAAAAAAGCCCCTTATGTTCTATGCCTCAGGAATAAGGACATTCCATTTCTTGTGAATTCTACAAAGAGATACTTTATTTTTATATGATTATGGCCCATTTCTTTTAGCTTAGGAACAGCATTTAGAGGGAATATACTCTCTAATAAAATGCACCTACACTAGGTGTTCATCAGACCATTAGTAAAAAAAGAAATGTGAAAAGAGCAAATGAAGACATCACTCTACAGGCATAAATCATTTCAACCATTTTAGCCATTATTTAAGCCTGTCTAAAAGTAAATGTGCAGCTAAGATGAAAAGCAAGGGCAATGACAGTAGTTTTGCCAGTGTATAACTTCAAGAAAAAATAGAGAGGACAACTCATAGAGGCGCACTATTAAATAAGACATCAGGAAGGGCTTCTTCTTGAGCTGAATTTCCATACCAAGGTGGATTTGAAAAGAAATAATTACATTGCAGAAGGTAGGGAAGGTGCTTCATGATGTTTGATCTCAAACAACAGAAAATAGAAAAGGAAAATCTGCATTTTAGCTCTTCTTTAACTTACCAATTTTATTTTCTTTCTAATATTTAGAATATTCAGCATTATGGACAAGAAAACAAATTTCTTCTGAAGTTACCAAAACACACATGCTAATACTACAACATCTGGAATATAAATTGCACAACAATATAAAAAGTATGTAAATAAACTCTTCTGAAGAACAAAAACCATCTCAAAAGTTACATTCCGGCCATAATTAATTAAAAAAAAAACTCCACTCTATGCATGTGTCTTAAAACTAATTTCTTGGAACAATATGAGAAAAATAAGATTGATAAACCATTTCTACCATAAAACGAAGTGTGAAATAATGTAAAATTAAGTAAACTAAAACAACAAAAGTTCTGATTTCCTGCAAGGAACAGACTTAAACAAATACTAAACTATGACTCCCATGCCCAAGGACCTTATAATGCAGTTGGGGTAAACAAAATATCAACAGAACATCCTGTTTGCCACATGATTCAGAAAAGAGTGAGCTGGTAAGCTGAATTTAAATCATAGTAGGATGCACACAATCCATTGGATATAATCTTTCAGTATCAAATCACTGACACACCAAACCATGTACCCATATGGGTACGCCCAATTCCTTAGATGGGTGCAGATTCCTCTTAAGATTATAAAAGTGCTTTTTGGTTTGTCTTTAATGGATTTAGCAGATTTGAGTTAAAACAACTATATTAAAGAGTCACTTGAAAACAGCAGAATTCATTTAAAAATATTAACTTAGATTCCTTATATAGGTCTCTTGAAAGAAAAGACCTTTTTGTTAATATTCTTTACTACCAGCCTTTTACTTAAAAAAAAAGCGAGAAAATAACTGATATTCTCATCTTAAAATGAGGAAAAACTGTAACATAAAAAAGATAGAGATATTTAATAGGTAGTGAGTTCATTATTCCAAGGGAAATTCTTAACTGAATAATTTTTTTCCTGAAGAGGGAAAATTGCACTAAGCACTTTTTTAAATTAAAGTAACAACACAACCTGGAGGCAGAGTGTGTTTACAGGTCATAAATATATTGAGTGCCCAAATTCAGTACTCTGTGAAGACTGTAAATTCTTCTAGGCCAACAACTACTAATTAAGAAGGCATGCACTTTCAACCTCAGATTTCCAGGCCAAATTATTGAGTATAAGATCTGTAACATAGCTTGTTCTCCTGTAGAAGAATATTCTCTGCCTTAGCTTTACTTAAAGAAATTCGTCTCATCTTAGACTCCCGTGGAACAAGCAGAAATAACTTTAGAGATTAATAAGCTACTTAGGAACCAAATTTAAATTTTAAAAACACTGAACAGATAAAAGGTACATGGTTAAAAATTATATATACTTAATTATATATTGCATATAATGATATGTAATATATATAATATATATAACTATACATATTATATCTATAGAATTCATATATTACATCTATAACCATGTTGAGCAAAATATTTTATTCCATCCTTCTCTCTGGCTTTCCACCAACACATGTGTTGACTATATTCTATTTGTCAGGTAATACAGTGTGTCTATGAGAGGATCAAACATAAATAACACTCAAGGTACCTACAACCAGTATATGTGTGATTGCAGGGAGAGGTGGTAGTTAAGCTCACCAGTAGCCAATAGACTTAAATAAAGCAGAAACGTTAAGTAGTGAATTGTTAATTGCTCAAGGGCAAGGCTGTATCTGGGTTCTTTATGAGCAACCAGGGAGCCCCTGGAACATATCAGATGCTCCAAAATGATATGAATAAATGAATAAACACATAAATAAATTCCAAAATGTACACCTAGAATTCAAAAAAATGGGAGTTCATTTGGGCTATATAAATCATTTGTAGGGTTTTCATAGGCAATAGCATTACAAACTGCTGAATATGATTATCTAAAATGGAGAGAAAAAAGTCTGGGGCATTTGGAGAACAGCAGTTATGTTTGGCTGGGTAAAGGGTATGTGTGGGGGAGCAGGAAATAAACCCTGGCTGTATTATAAAAGGCTTTTTAATTTAAAAGCCTGTAGAACATGCACCTAATGTCCTAGGACAAAGAGAAGCGATCAGATACATGTGGAGTTGAAGTCAGGAAGTCAGACAGGACCTGAGGGTAACAGAATCAACTCTAGAAAACCTAGAAAACCTTTGAGATTTGAGGATCTTTATGAAGATGGATTAGAAGGGGAGAAATAGAGGCAAAGAGTGAAAACTGAGTGGGTAGTTAGAAGCTTGTTGCATCCACAGATGAGGAAGTATGACTTCGAAAGTGGGACACTGGTTGCCATGGCAATGGAAACAAAGGTACTGGTATCCAAGAGAGTGCTGGCCCAAATGCCATGGATGGGATATTAAAGGGTAGGAGAAAGGAGTTACCAGATATTACAGAAAGTCTCTGGATTGAAACTGGAGTTTCCACTGTCTGTAGTGGCCTTATGTAAATATTCTATGTTTATTTCAGAAAAACTAGAAGATGCAAATGACCAAAATCACTCCAAATCCCAACACCAAGAGATAGCCACTTTATATCTTTTCTTATATATTTTATATTCATGAGTCAATTCATGTGTTTGTAAGTTTGTATGCATGCATATGAAATTAGCAATTAGTGATCAATCATCAGTAATTTTAATAAAATCTGATTACACAATACATTTAATAATGTGTTTTTCTCTTTTTAATGTTTATTTGTTTTGAGAGAGAGAGAGCGTGCATGCACGTGCATGCACATGGAGAGGGGACAGAGATAGAGAGGGAAAGAATGCCTAGCAGGCTCCACACTGTCAGTGCAAAGCCAAACAAGGGGCTCAATCCCGCAAACTGTGAGATCATGACCTGAGCTGAAATCAAGAGTTGGACACTTAACCAACTGAGCCACCCAGGTGCCTCTAATAATGTTTTTCTTACTTGTAAATGAATATTAATTCCTATCCAGATTAATATAGCTTTGCAGCATCATTTCAATGGCTATACACATGGTATTCCACTAGTGAAGTAATAAAATGTATACAATCAATTTCCTATTTTCGGATACTCAGTTTGTTTCAAATGTTTTGCTTTTATTTTTTTTAATTTTTTTAAATTTAATTTTGAGAGAGAGAGACAGAGAATGAGAGAGAATGAGCAGGGGAGTGTCAGGGAGAGAGAGGGAGACACAGAATCCAAAGACAGGTTCCAGGCTCTGAGCTAGCTGTCAGCACAGAGCCCGACACGGGACTTGAACCCACAAACCGCGAGATAATACCAGAGCCGAAGTCAGATGCCTAACCGACTGAGCCACCCAGGTGCCCCAAATGTTTTGCTTTTAAATCTCATACTACAACACCTATTAGATGTTCCATACAAGTGAACAAAGAACAAACAGCATCTTGCAGAGCCCTCATACCTGACCTTTGGCTTACAGGTGACAGGTTACACTGTTCTGCACATCAGTGCTTCCGTTCAGTTTCACAACCGTATAACTGTTTTTTTCTACAGAGGAAGAAGGTTAAGTCAGAGAAGTTTAGATAATTTGTTGTAAGTCTCATGGGTAATAGGCAACAGGGCCAGGTCTCATTCCAGGTATTCTGATTCCAAATCCAGTGCTTTCCCATTATGGACTCTGCTTGGCAATATATTGAAGGTAGATAACCAGTAACCCCTCATGGGCGCTTATTTTTGACAACTACAATCGAAAGAGATGGGAACAGTTTGGAGAAACCATGCAGATGATGCATTTCTTTTATTTATTTATTTACATGCTTGCTTGCTTGCTTGTTACTTAGTTGAGAGAGAAAGCGTACACATGTGAGTGGGGAAGGGACAGGGGGAGAGGGAAAGAATCTTAAGAAGGCTCCATGCTCAGCACAGAGCCCCATATGGGGCTAGATGTCACGACTGTGAGATCATGACCTGGGCTGAAGTCAAGAGGGGGACATTTAATCAACTGAGCCACCCAGGTGCCCCAGATGATGCATTTTTAAACCTATTATTCATTGAGCTGGAATTCTCTAAACAACCATCTTCAGCCTGGTCATGGTGATTTGAAGGGGAAGGAGGGCAGAATTATGACATCAGTCGAAAATTCAGAAGCCAACTGGGGCACTGGGTGGCTCAGTTGGTTAGGTGTCCGACTTCGGCTCAGGTCATGATCTCACAGTTTGTGAGTTCGAGCCCTGCGTCGGGCTCTGTGCTGACAGCATGGAGCCTGGAGCCTGCTTCAGATTCTGTGTCTCCTTCTCTCTCTGGCCCTCTCCCACTTGTGCTCTCTCAAAAATAAAAATAAATGTAAAAAAAATTTAAAACAAAAAGAAAAAGAAAATTCAGAAGCCAACTTATCTACAGATTGCCAGGATTAAATAGTTCAAAATGAATTACAACTGTGTAATATTATTGGCATTCATATTTAAGAGATAACAATTGTAGTTCAGCCCCATGATCTCCAGTCACTTAAGACACAAGCGAGTTACAAGGATTAATCAATTTGATATCTTCCTGTTGATGTTGGTTAACTAAACACAAACCATGGCCAATGGAGGAAGGATCTGGATATCTTATTTTGTTAGGTGATGTTTGTGAAACAAGCACTTGGAAAGAAAACTTATCACATCAAAGCGTAGGGGAAAAAATAACTTTAGTGGCAGAATTAACTATGATGAGATTATGAAACAACAATATAGTTTTGCATGGCCAATAAACAGATCAAAACCTTCAAACTTAAGGGTATTTAGATGACAAATCTAACTTTCATTTTCAGAGATCCCTATCTGGTCATGCCATCTCTCCAGCAAGAAAATTATATTACACATATTACACACAGCCCTGCTTTCTCATATACACCAAGTAGCACCCCACTGTCAACCTTAGACATGACCTTAATTTTCCTTGTTATATTTAGAATTCTAAAAAGTGTGTCCCCTTAAATCTTTAAAGAGTAGGATTTAGCAAAGAATAAAAGACATCGTTCTGTAAAAGCTTTAAGCCAGAAACAAATATACTTCAGATAACCATTACGGGTACAGCATCCATGGTATTTTTCAATCATGAATTAATCTCAGTTATACTTTGGTGATCCGCAGCCTGTGAGGTTACAATAATAATATGTTTTAGTTAAAATTATAAAGCTTGGAGCTCAAAAAAGCTAGGTAACCAAATGATACTTTCCAATTAGCTGAATTTTTAACGTCTACCTCATAGAAGGGAAACAACAGTAGCAAAACGCTTAAGGGAGGATTTTAATGCCTCATTTTACATAAGGAGAAAATCAAGTCAAATACGTGTCCACCCTCCAAGAAGAAATGTAATGCAGCTCAAGGAAACGTGATGACACAACCAGACGTGTGCACTAAAAGCATCTGTATTTCTGTCCAGTTGACATGACAGACATTATATGAATTTGGCATTAGCAGGAGGAGAAACTAAATGAATAACTTAGGGGTTAAGCAAAGGTATAGTCTAATTACAGCCCGTTAGTGGCTCAAATATCTAAACAGTTCCTTTCCACCAAGACACTCAGTCTTTTTGCGGTGGGCAGCAATTACGTTGCAACCTCTATCTCAACTTTCCCTAGCATATTTCAGTAAACAAGTAGGCTCTTTGGTTCTTTCACTTTGTTTTTGTAAGGACTCATTTTACAATAACTTACTATCCAGAGCCAGGCAAAATAGTTTGTGCAATTATTAAAATTGTCCATGCTAAATTCAACAAGAGACGTGTGCTTAAATATAAATCTGGTTTGTTCTCCCTCTTTTTTTTTTAAAGTAAGCAAGGGCTCAGAGAGAAATAGGTTTGCATAATTTCCGAAGAAATGTCTGATAAGACATTGTATATACCCTCATTGGTCAATCAACAAACACTGGTAAAGTCATGATACACTGGGGGACATTGGACCAGAGCCTGGCAACAGGCTAAACCAGAGAAGCAGATCACACAGTACTGATCAGCTGGTGAAAGAAGTTATGCTGAGGGCACTGAGAAAATACTAAAGAGCAGAACGCATAGGGGGGACATTATTAAACTTGCCTTTCAGAAAGATCATTCTGACAGTGGTCAGGATTGGAAAGGAGGAACGGCTGATTGGCGGAACGTGGCAGAAGCGCTTATGATAGCCAAAGTAAGAATTTAAAGAATGGCAATGGGAATAAGAAGAAAAATTGGAGAATTCATTGAAAATTAGAATTGCCAGGACTTCCTGGTAAATTAGTTCTAGGGATGAAGGAGGTAGAGACCTCAAGGACACCACCCAGGTTGCTAGGTGAATGATCAAGCTCTTTGCTCACCTGGAAACATAGGAATTACAGTGTATACTCCACCTAGCGTGAATTAAATAACAACTTATTTTAATTTTTTATATTTACCTTAAATTTTTTAAAATTATCTTATCTGGAAAAGTATGTCAATCAGCGTCAGGGTATAAGAAGTGATAGGTCTAGAAATTGGGGCTGAGTACTGGACTTTGATGAACTAACATGAGGTCCAATCATATTCTCCGGTATGTTCTGGAAGCAGTAGTTACTAGGGAGAAACAATCATGTGTAGTTTGTTTCCGTCTCTTAGGGAGACAATCAGATGACAGTTTAGAGGGGGGAAAAGAAACATGGGGTTTAAGTTACATTTCATGGCATCTCATGTGTTAAGCTATAATTTATTTGGGTCTTACAGGAAAAGGAAATCTAAGGTTTGTATGGGAGGCAAACAACTTCATTTTATTATTATTATTTATTTTTATTATTATTAGAAAGTGAGGAAAATGTCTTGATAACAAGGCTTTCCCCCTTTTCCCATCACTAAAAATGTTGCTGCTCTAAATAAGCTGTCAGATGTAAAAGAGATTTAGAATCCTGTTGGTGTCCTCAACAAGTTGACATCCAGGCTAGACACTCGCTTAAATGTTGCTCAAAGAGGCCATGAGGACCATGAGACTTGGGGCCAGGGGTTCATCTGCTGGGTGCTTCTGGTGAAGATTTTTGGATAGCTGGTTGCTTTATTTTGTTTTGTTTTTGGCTACTAAATTCTCTTTTGGATGCTGTCAAGTTTTCATGTAATGCCTGAAAGTGGGGAAGCCATCTTGTCATCATAAAATTTATTATCAGACTGATAATAAAGCCACACACCTGACCCAGAAGGACACAGAAAAAACTTGGGGAAAAAGTCTGTTGTGAGAGTTGTTGATGGATTTGATCATCCTTGAATCATCCTACTTATGAACTGACACACGAAAAATAAATGACCTTATTTTTTAAAACAGTTTGAGTTGGAATTTTCTGTTCTTTGCAGATGAAAGCTACATCCCTGAATGAGCAATAATGAATGAAAAGGACTGAGAACCCAATAATAACTGCTATTATTATTACTAGTTTACTTTTTTTTTCTCACAGCCACATTTTAGGTCTCTTTCTCCCTCCACCTGACCCTTCTGAAACCATCAGGGAATGTGTGGTTTCTTACTCTTTTCCAGATTTCCCTACACATCTACGCAGTGTCTGGCAACAGTAAGTGCTCATAAATATTGTCAAATCGAATGAAAATGGAATCTAAGTATCCTCACACTGAATTATAAGGTTTCATTAGCAAAAAGAGAAAATGGTTTATAAAGAAGAGTATGCGAAAAATCAATGTATTTTTCATTTTTAAGAATGATATGTTTTTCATTCTAAAGAAAAATATAAATTCCCATAAATGGTGTTTTGAATGCTGAAGCAGTATTATTTTGAACAATTGATATATCTAAAGCACGAGAAAAGGAAACAAAAATGAGAATACTTAAAACATGACAATGTCTTTGTAAAACCAAGCTGCACTGTTAATAAAAATTAATAAATGTTAAACATTCATTCACCTCTTGCCCAAAGTAACATCCTTGATCTTACATTCATATTCCTGAGTGATAGCTTGGGCTTTCTGTTTGTATGCTCACTCTTTCATCAGATAACTTTGCACCTTCTCCGGCTCCAAAAATCTCTTTAGGCCTCAGTGGGGAACACAAAAATAAAGTAATGAACTGAAACATGGTACAGTTAATTTATAATTAGCAAACATAGCCAGCCTCATAAGAAAGTCTTTTTTCTTTCTTTTCAGTAAGGTTCAGATACTCATTCATCATTTTTTTTCCCCTTAAGACTGTCTGGATGAATACTAACATCATAAAAAAAAAAGTCCTGTTAATTCTGGTGAAGTCCCCTGCCAAATGAGAAAATGGAAAGGAAAGGAACAGGACTATTAAAAAGTCTTACCTGGGGACAAAAACCAAGCTAACACCATTTTATATCCCTGGAGCACCCAACTAAAGCAGAAGTGTTTCGTTTTCACTAATCTCTAACTAAAATTTAGAATCCCTTTCCCTTCACTCATATATATAGGCACTATCACAAGAGTGATATTGGCAACAACCATGATTTTGTGAAGAACAGAAATGATGAATATTTTCAGATCACATTATAATTGTCACTGGGATCTCAAAATATTGGTCATTATTTTTTATTTTGATTTCATCTTAATTCCAGTAAACATACAGTGTTAGATTAGTTTCAATACTGTTTATTCTCAACATTTATTTATGTCTGAGAGACAGAGAGAGACAGCATATGAACAGAGGGGGGCCAGAGAGAGAGGGAGACACAGAATCCGAAGGAGGCTCCAGGCTCTGAGCTGTCAGCACAGTGTCCGATGCAGGGCTCGAAGTCACAAACCATGAGATCATGACCTGAGCTAAAGTCAGGTGCTTAACCAACTAAGCCACCCAGGTGCCCCTAAATACTGTTTACTCTTATCTCATCATTAGTTTTTTTAATTTCTAGGTCTTACTGAAGTTATTGATAAATATACACATATATTACTTTATCAAAAAATGTCAAGTATTTTGCTAACTGTATGTATTTGGTTTTCTTCTAATCCTATGTATTTTATTTTATGCATTGAAAACATTATCTAGGCTTCACCAGGCTTCCAGGGTGCAAAAATATGTTAAGGATTTCTAAACTAAAGGAAAGGATATAAACAGAACACTTCCTAAAATCTGGAAAGCAGGGGCGGGACTGAACTTTTGCCCCTCCTATCATACAATATGCCACTGATTTTCTCTCAAACAACAAAAATCAAAGCCCTGAGATTGTGTGACCAACAAAGTCTTCCCTTCTCTAAAAGTCTTAATCACTGCAATTTTTAGTAATCAATTGTACATGTTTCTCTTATTAAATATTTTAAATCATAAATAAACTAAGCTTATTTTGAAAGACTTGATTATGTAGGAAATATATCTATGAGAGTAATTTAACCATTTGAGAAAAAATCTGAACAAAACTGCTATTTTATTTTTTTGACAATTTTTTTTACAATTCCATCATGTCACCACGAAAAGGAAGGAATGATTCCCTTTATCCACAAGTTATAGATGGATAGGTAGGTAGGTAGGTAGGTAGATAGATAGATAACCTATAGCTATTAGATATATATCACCAAATATATAGTTTTAAATATCTGTATATCATTAAAGAGAACATTTCATAGGTGTCATGCTGTAAATTAATTTTATTTTTTGTCAAGTTATTAGGCGGTTTAAAAGTGCTATTTCTCAAAAAAAGAAGCATGCATCCCAATACAAGATACTCCTACATAAGAAGATGTTAAAAGGCACAACAGATACAAAGTGCTCCTACATAAAAATTTTTTTAAAGAAGTTTATAAACTTTCTTTTCTCAATGTCTCTCAAACTAAAGGAGCCAGACACACATAGCCCAAATTCCATCTTTACAATTATTTATAGATTAACTCAGTAGTGATTAACAGTAATTGAGTTCACTATATATCAGGCACAGTGCCTGAAACTATCAAGGTGATCAAGGCAGGCATAATAACAGCACTCAGAGGTCCCAGTCGAGCTAGGCAGATATTACATATTACAAATAATTGGTTAAACACAATGGTTATCAATATCATGAGAGAAAATCACAGGGTGTATATTCTCACTTAATGCTTACAACAACTCTGTGAAATAGGTACTATTACCTTCATTTTGTAAAAAGAAGCATGAATTCAAAGAGATGGAGTAATTTGCCCCATGTCATAAGGTGGCCACAGAGCTGCCAGGATAATGGGAGGTTAATACACACAAAATTAGTCATAAAGTCATAGCTTAATATTATGTTAATGTTTACCTTCTTGAGGAAAGAGATCTCTATTCATCTCTGAGGCCATACGTCTCATATATGATAGGCAGAACTTAACAAATGAATGACTCTTATAGTAAAAATAAAACACTGGACAAATTTAAGTAAGAGATGGAGAATGGGAAAACAGAAAGTATCATACCCTACATTCTGCCAGGAAGTCAACGACAAGATCTGCAGATGCAGACTACAACATCTTGGAACAAAGTTAGGTTCATCCTTAGTTTAAAAAAAAAAAAAAAGAAAAAGCACCATCTGGTTTATAATGGAAGAGGCTATGTATGTGTGGGGGCAAGGGGTTTAGGAAATCTCTGCACCTCCCTCTCAGTTGTTTTATAAACCTAAAACTACTCTAAAAATTGTTTTTAAATGTTTTAAACAATAAATAAGTACATAAACAGACAAAGGAAATTTCTATAACTCACTTGGTGAGCATCTATTACATGGGTAACAAATACATTGCATCTTGAACTGTTTGGTTCTAATCTATCATCACTGAGTCCTAGGATGCTGTATTGTAGAGGCTTCTGAGTGGGTTAAGGGGAACAACACTGTTATGAGTACCAGAGGGAAGAACGAAAGCACATTTGCCAAAGATTTGCCCTTTTTTTCCTCCAATGTTCCTGGCACTGTGCTGAGGGTATCTCAGTGTGTGGTGGAAGATAAGGGAAAAGAAAGAGACAAAGTCCGATATACTGTGACGAGTACAGGAATAGAACCAGCTCAGGATTGTGGCCAGTCCAAAGAAGGGAAATAAGTGTTCTGCAAAGAAAAATTAGTAACTCAACTTATTAAATATAATAACAGTGTACATATGTTGCATGCTTACAATTTGCCCACTATTGTCCTAAGCACTTACATGTTTCAATTCATTGAATTTTCTCAAAAACTACATGAGATGACTGTTATTGTTATCCCCATTTTACAAATGAGACAACTGAGCTCTAGATAATATAGTAATTTGCCAAAAATCAATATATGGTAAGTGGAAAAGTTGGATGCAAACTCCATATGGTCCAGAACCACAGTTGTTAACCATTAAATTATGTAAAAAATACTTTTTCTGCACAAGATATGTTTCCTACAAAGATAAGCAAAATTGCTTCAAGAATATTATTTTCCTGGGTAAGAAACAAGTAATTTGGAACTAGAGTGATTAAAGTTTAACCTGCATTAACACTGTCAGTGAAACTTCAAAAACATGGATCAATTCCATATACCAATTCCATTGACTCATGATGTTTGCCATTCTTCAAAGAATTCCTTCTTGTTTTTGTTTGTTTTTTTTCATTTTCAGAAAGGTTGATACAAATATATAAAGAGTCAAACACAAACGTTGACAGTTGACAAGTTGGAATTGAGTTAACTTCACTAGAAAATTTAGGGCAGAGTTACAGAAAAAAATCATAGGGATGAACAAGTACAAATATCTTGGTCCTCTTACTTTTCCTGCTAGTTAGCATTCATTATGTCTGTCTAATGAGATTAAAAAGAAAAAAACGACAAATGAAACACAATATGACCCCTGCTTTCATGGAACTTTAACTAGAACAAGGTGACGGTTTTAAGCGTTGCACTCATGAAAAACAGTCTAATTGGGCTTTAAAATCAAGTTCTAGTTTTAAAATCTAGGATTTTAAAAAGCCATTAGCCAGTATTTCTGTCACCCAAAGACAGGTAAAGGGCTTCGATATAAAGGTGGGATGGTGGGATGTTGGGATGGTGAGATGGTAGGAAGACTAACATGCAGGGGTCAGAAACAGAGCTAAGATTAATAATCTTGTAAGATTACTAACAGCATATGTATTAACTACTTGATTTTTGACATTTTACACATTCTTTTAAAAATATATTATTTATTCACCACCGAGATTTAACAGATGTTAACATTTGGCCATATTTGCCTCAGATCCTTTTTCTTCCTTTTTTTCCCTCCTTTCTCTCTCTCTCTCTCTCTCTCTCTCTCTCTCTCTCTGTCTTTCAAGAAATAAGCATCACATAATCATTATTCTCTCTTCCTCTGCATGAAATCAGGACTCTAACTGGAACCCCCCTTTAAATTCAGACATCCAAACCCCAACCCTTATCATGATAACAGCTACAAAGAACCCTATCCAAACATCAATCCCTTTAATCTATGCAAGTCCCACAGAGGGAAGGGGGTGGCCCAGTTATTCCCATTGTTCAGATTAGGTAACACAGACAAAGAGAGGCTGAGACTAGCTCAAGCTAGTCAGTAACACACATGTGATTTGAATTCAGCTCTGGATGCCTTCAAAGTCCTTGTTTTTTGCATACGTCTATAGTGCACATGAAGTATTATAATCCTACCTATCAGACTCAGCTTCTGCCAAATCTAGGTCCTGTTCATTCCACTGTTATTCAGTATTTATTATCTACAAGGCTCTGTGGAGCTGGTGTCAGTGCCAAGATAAGTAGATTCTATTATTTGATTATTCATCACCCCAAAAGCCATTGCTGGAAAGAATCCTATTGAGGTTTCCAGGGGCTAGCCCCCAAACCCTTGGCAAATGGGATAGTCAACTCCTTCTTCAATCTTCTGCTCCATTTGCCTTGTTACTAGAGTTAGTCTTGGTGATAGGCATATCTTGGGCACCCAATGTTTATAAGACTTATCTCTTATTTCTCCATTTCCCATTTTGTTATGGTGACAGAATGTTGGCAGATTCATTCATTCTACAAATACTTACTTAACACCTCATTTTCCCAGCCACTGTTTTAAGCTTTGTGGAAGGAATTTTTTTAAAAAAGTCATTTTGTTTGTATTTTAGTGGAGAATGGTAGGCAATAAACAAACAATCAAGTATATGAAATGCCTGGTGTTGAGAAGTGTTAAGGAGTAGAAGCAGGTAGGGTACAAATTGGGTAGCTAAGAAAGGCTTCTTTGATTAGGTCACATCCCAGCAAAGAACCAGAATGAAATGAGGGCAATGTTTATAACCACAGGGAAAGAATTTCTAGCATGAGATACAGCAAGTGCAATGTCCCAGAGTCAGGAGAAAACTTGCCATGTTCAAGGCCAATGAGGCAAGCTGAGTGGTAAGAGTGGAGGCCAGAGAGGATCAGGGGCTGGGTGAGAGAAGATTTTAGATTATAGTTAGGGAGAAATGAGAAATCATTAGTATATGTAGCATGATATAATTTACAAAATGTAGGTGGTAGGAAAAATTCAGGTGGCCATTTGGAAATTCAGTGGGAGAAAACATCACATTCTACGTGATAGACACATCTTCTTGAATAGTGTGTCTGTCCAGTTTCAAGCCAGGCATTGCCATGGGTAGTACACAGAGTGTTAAAACAAGTCAGGGGGCTACCCACACTAGAATCACTCACAGAGCTTCTTAAGCCTGAAGATTTCATGAGACCCACCCAAGATATGATGAACAAAAATTTCTGTGGAACTAAAGAATCTACATCTCAAACAAGGTACCCTGGTGATTTATGAGTGTAAGAATTTTGCACCACTACTGGAATTAGGGAAAGCTTAGCAAAGAAGACAATTAATAAACTGAGTTTCAAAGACAAGAAAGAGTCAACCTGTGGGAAAGAACAAGAAGTAATGATGATGAGAATCCCTCTGGGAAAGGAACCATCATGGATAAATACCTAGAGCTGTAAAATATCATCTAATAATTGGATTCCTGAATTCTATTTGACATGACTGGAGAAACTTTTTTTTTTAACTTTCACCCTACATCAGGCATGTATGTGGTCTCATTTTATCACCCTAATCACCGTGAAGGGGGCTCTAAGGAAAATGAGGGTCAGAGATCCAAAGTGGTCCATCCAAGACTACTCGACAACTAAATGGTAAAGGCATAATTGAAGTAAATGTGGTTTAACTCTAAAGCATGTGATCTTAATCATTACACTGAGGAGAGTCAAATATTGAATTCTGAGAGATAGGAGAACAGATCTGGAAATGCTGAATGCCTTTCTATAAGCCAATATACTAGCTTGCTACTTTACAAATGTCATTTCATTTGTCTTCGTGACAACACTTTAATTTGTGATGTTTTGCTCTGCTTTACAGGACAGGAAACTGAGGCATCAGGTAACATAAGTTACTTTACCAATTCACTCATTTATCAAGTGGTAGAGATAGAGATGTCAACCTAAATCCCTGTGATCCTAAAACTTGTGTTCTCACCACCTTTCTACAGCCCATTATATTCTTCACACATGCTAAGTCTACATAGAAAACATATGCCAAAGACAAGTGTATTTTTCTTGCATTTTCTGTACATGCAGCATATAAAAGCACTTAAAGCTTTTAAAACAACAGTGCAACTGACAATACCAAGAACTGGCAACAGCACAGAGCATTTGAATTCTCATATGCTACCGATGGATGGACATTTTGGAAAACTGCTAAGCAGTATCTACCCAAAGCTAAAAAGTATGCCCATTCTACAATTCAGCAATTCTAAGTCCTAGGTTTATACCCAACGGAAACGAGTGTCCCTTGTACAAAAACCTATGCAAGAGTTTTCGAAGCAGTTTTATTTAAAATGGTCAATTGCTGGGAACACTCTCAATGTCCCCCAACAATAAAATGGGTAAAGAAATTGTGGATAGTCCTGCAATAAAAATACTCCATAGCAATAAAAAGAATGAACTACTGGTCCATGTAAAAACATGGGTGAATCTTAAAAATATGATATTAGGCAAATGAAGTTAAACATAAAAGAATATACATTATGGTCCCATTCATATGAAGAAAAGGCAAAAGTAATCTATAATAATAGAAGTCAGAATAGTACTGTGGTTACTCTTGGGGCAAAGGTGTTGACTGGCAGTGGGATGACAGGAGCTGTCTCAGGTGCTGAACATGTTCTGTACTTTGATGGGTAGTGGTTACATAGACATACATGAAAAAAATTTAATCAACCTGTATGCTTAATATTTGTAAAATTTATTACACATAAGTAATATCTCAATAAAATTTTAATTTAAAGCATGGAGGACCCAATAAAATCTGGCCTTCTTATTAAAAATGAGTTCCATCTTAATCAGATCTGTCTTATCCTTTCATCCCCTATACTTGACACATAGTGGAATTCAACAGGAATTTACATAACAAATGAGCACATGCCAGTGGCAGTACCCAAGCTCCCACCTATCTTCAAGTGCATCCATCCTGGTTCCTCAGATGAACCACAGACCTCGGTGGCAGCAGTCCCTGAAGCACAGGAGGTGACAGAACCAACCCCATACCTGGCCATACTTTCATCAGAAGAAATAAACTATAAAACCAAGCAGCAGTTTTGCAGTATGACACAGCAGTATTGCTTGCATTAGGCCAATTTTCCACTTATGACAGCAGTAATAGCACTAAAAGCCAATAAAAGCAGTCTGTTCGTTCAGAGATTGGCTTTTATGGTTTATTCTAAATATTATCAAGTGAATCAAGAGCCGTCATTACAGTGTCTAAAAAGCCTTCATACCTTGTAAGCAAACAGTGTGATTTTGACAAATAATCATTAGTGCGCCTGTGTGAGACCGGTGCAGGGGGATAAAAATCAAGTAACTGATATTTCTGTTTACATAAGTCATTAAGGTAATGTTGGTTAGTTTCAGAATAAACAAAATAAATTTCACATGTAAAATGATGTACTATTGCTTTCAACATTCTCAGCATTTTTTAAAGTCTTATTTCTAGGCAGCTAAGGCTATGGGTGACTTCAGTTATTCAAGGCTTCTCGGTCCTTATGAGCATATAAGGAAAGTTCAGTAAAACTGCTGTGGGCTCAGTCAATCACACAAGCTCAACCGATATTTCTCATTTGAAGTAAATCTCAATAATTCTGATCCCACCAATTTCAGATTTTGTGATTATTCATGCATGCCATGCTAAAAATGGCTTGTATTGTATGGAGTTCCTTAAGAAAAAATAAATAAGTCCAGTGAAAACCAAGACATGTTTGCCTTGATAATGTGAGGACTTTTCCTGGGTTACAATTGAGAACATAAACTTTTTGGAGGGTAATTTGCCAAAATTAAAATTGACTAGATCAGTGGTTGGCAAACTTTCTTCTGAAATGGGCCAGATAGTAAATATTTTCAGCTGTGTAGGCCAGATAGTCTCTGTCTCAACTATTCAATTCCGCCATTGTAATGGGAGAGCACAGACAGTACATGAACTTGTAAGTGTGACTGTGTTCCAATAAAACTTCACTTATTAAAAAAAAATTGGGGCGGCTGGGTGGCTCAGTCGGTTGAGCGTCTGACTTTGGCTCAGGTCATGATCTCACGGTTCATGGGTTCGATACCCGCGTTGGCCTCTGTGCTGACCGCTAGCTCAGAGCCTGGAGCCTGCCTCGGATTCTGTGTCTCCCTGTCTCTGTCCCTCCCCTGCTCATGCTCTGTCTCTCTCTGTCTCTCAAAAATAAATAAAAATGTAAAAAATTTTAAAAACAAATTTAGGCTATGTTTGACCCATGGTCTATAGTTTACAAACTCAGCACTAGACTCTAAGCTCCATGCAATGGGACTATACCTACTTGATTCACCATGGTATCCCCAAGTAGGTGTGTAGTACAGGGAACAGGTTAGATATTTGGTAAATATTTACTATATAAATGTTGAATACAGCAAGCCTTAAAATTCCATATAATTCATTGGTCAGCCACCTCTAGGTCTTACCCTAAGAAAATAATCAGGTGAATACAAATTTTGCTATGAGTACTTGTCACAGTATTTGTTTAAAATATCAAGACAGTAGAAGTAACAATAATGTCCAACAATGGGAGAGAAGATGAAGAAATATTTATATTAACCAGATGATATATTAACCACTTATTAAAATTTATATGTAATATTGGAAGAATAATATTCAATACCACTAAAATATCTTCAAATACATGAAGTAAAAATTTTATTACAAGAAAAACTTTATTCCATTAAACAAATATTTATTGAACACCTACTCTATACCAAACACTATTCTAAACAGTGAAATGCAGCAGTAATAAAACTGGCAAAAATCCTGCCCACATACAGCCTGTATCATACTACCTTAAATAAGTATGATTACTACATTTTCCTTAGAAAGAGCAAGTGCAAGTACATATATATGTTTTCATAAAGTTTGAAATGTTCTTCATCAGAATATTTCTAAAAATTAATTGTGGGGGAATAAAATCATGAGTAATTTTATCTCCATACTTTGACTAAAAATATTAATTAAAACTGATGAGTTAACATAAATTGCATCAATTATAAATAAACTGATTTTAGGTACTTATTGCCTAATTAAGCACAAATAGGATATGATATGGATTTTAGAATCTTTTAGCAGAAAAGTCCTCATTTCATATGTAATTTATGTCTATTTTCCAGGTCCTCATATAGGACTTATTACACACATACATGTGTGTGTGTGTGTGTGTGTGTGCTCTCGCATACACATACATTAGACACTGCTCTAAGTACTTCACAAATATAAAACTCCCTTAACCCTTGCATTAACCCTATGAGGTAAGTATTATTATCCCTGATTTACAGATTGGGAGACTCAGGCATGAGGGGCTGGGTAAGTAATTTGCCTTAGATCACAAAACTAATGACTGGGAAGGCCAGGGTTCAAACCCAGTCTATGTGGTTCCAGGGCAATCCTCATGAACTATTTGGACACACATTATACAAAACAGATAACAATTTGTTAATACCAACTTCTTTGTAAGTTAAAATTTCTAACATTTTTATAATTATAAGATCAGCAAGAAACATGAGGTGATGTTTCTAACAACCAGGGGAATTTTTGTTTGGAAGTGACAAATGACAGCTGCAGACTTCTTTCACCCAGAAAAGGCAGCTTATTTCCACAGTGTGCTTTAGAAGACAAAACACTGAGAATCTTTGTTCTCACAGAAAAGTAGTTTCACATGGTAATAGATTTTCTTCTCCCTTTTTATATAACTCATTTTGCAAAACTAGTAAAAATCTTTAATGGAACTAACCCAGAGCTTAGAGAAGGAGCAGTAAGATTTTGGATTTTAAAGTTAAATCACTAGCAATATCTAATACTTTTTACAACATTCCTTGTGCATCCTCAATGTACAGGCTCCTAAGTTTGTCAGTCAGTTTAACATTATCTGCAGAAAATACTTTTCAAATGTATCTTATAACTCCAAGCTGATCAACAATGTCCTGAAAAAATTATATATAAGTGCTCATTTCTGTCAGATATTTACTCTATATTTCAAAAGAGTTGTTTATTTTGTTGAATATGATGACTCTAAACCTTGTTTTATTTGATCAATCATAATTTATGTGCAGCCGAAAACACCAATGTTATAATCTGAATTGCTTAATCGAACTCTCTGAGACTAAAAAAAATCCTCTCTCTCCAAACATATGCACGCACACGCGCGCGCGCACACACACACACACACACACACACAGAGGCAGCTATTTCTTCATTGTATTTATAATATCTATGAAATCTCTTTTTTTCTGAAAGGTTAATAAATTTTGATATCAAAAGCAAATTCTGGACCTCACTGTACTTTTCACTACTGAACAACTCTGAAAGAAACACTGTCCTTTAAAAACCATGATCAATTAGTAATGCCTGCCATTGGCACACTCCATCGAGAATGGCAGTGTATATGTGCCACGTAGGTCTATCTATGCCTTGCCTGTTCCCCCCTCTGACAACTATCAAAATGCTCTTATAAACCACAAACAAGACCCTGCACTTCTCTTTTGTTTAAAGTATCTTTATAACTCAGGCTTTACACAAGTATTGACTTTTTCCCAATTAGATGACATTATTGTATTATCTGGAGTTTACTGTTTTAGGGAGGATTCTTCTGGAGCATCTCCTGGGTGATGGCAATCATCCTAAAATACTCCTGGAGAGAAACAATTCTGTGATCTCATCCTGAAGCTTTTAAGACTTCCCTTTGGATTAAAGGTCTTAGCATCTCATTTTTAAGAAGAAAAAAGAGGTGATAAGTACTATATAAACACATATTTTCTTTAGAGTAATCTTCAGAGAAATTGTTGAGTCAAGAAAGTTTTAATGAACTAGCTGGGCTTAGCACACTTGTTATTCTACCTCTGGGACCAGCATTCACATCTGCATGAAATCTCATGCATACCTTTCATGTCTCACTGATCACTGGGGTAAATCTCAGATTTGGCAGTTCTCAGGATCTTATTCATCTGAAGACAGGATTTCTCAGACAAAACTCAGGCCTCTGGCTGGACTCGCTTTGGCAACAGGTAGACAGGAGTGTGAGAGGCTTATATGGAGGTAAGACAAGGAGTGGGGATACTATTTGACCAGGACCTTAATGACACCAGTCCAACAGGCACATGCCTGTGAAGGGTTCTTCAGAGAGACTGCAGAGATGTTGCTTGCTAGCTGTCTCCGTATTGGAGTGATCTCTGATTTCTTTTCCATTTCTGTTCCTCCCCAAAATCTTACCGAAAGAAAATTCTAACTCAGTGACTCAGGAAATACTCATTTATGCTTGTCGATGAGCATTTTGAGGAAAGCATGGAAGAATTTGGAGGAAGGATAAGAGGGTTTCTGCATTTCAGCAACGCTATAGGTTCTGTCTAATCTCACAGTTTGAAATGTGCTGAGCACTTTTTTTTATGAATTTAAACATGCTCTTACCATACGACCCAGTAAGTTCACTCCTAGACATCTACCCAAGGGAAATGAAGATGTATGTCCTCAGAAAGACCTGCACATGAATGCTCATAGCCGCTTTCTTCATATGAACCCCAAACAGGAAACACCTAAATTTTCATCACAGGAGATTAGATAAACAAACTGTGGTTTATTCATATAATGGACTATGCCTCAGCATTACAAACACAGGAGTTCAGTAATATGGACGAATCTCAGAAACATTATGCTGCGTGAAATAAAACAGATACAACAGGGTACATACTGTATGACTCTACTTCTGTGAAATTTGAGAAAAGGCAAATTTAATCTATAGTGACAGAAAGCAGATTACTGGTTTCCTGGGGCTGGGGGGGGGGGTGTGGTGACTGCAAAGAGGCAGGAAGAAGCTTTCTGGGGAGATGGAAATATTCTGTACCTTGATCATGTTGGTGTTTTCATTTGCCAAAACTCCACCATATATTTAGAATAGGTACAGTGCTTTGTATGTAAATTATACTTCAGTCAAATTGACCAAAATAAATCATAACTCTTGGCTTGTGATGGGAATTATCATATAATTTTTTTGTAAAGTGTTGGACTCATCATAGTTTTAACCACTATGATTCAGGACTAGCACATTACTGTGCTGTGCCTTCTCATAGGTTTTTGGTGTAAACAGTCTTGGCACCTGTGATTCAGGGCACATCCCTGCCCCTAACATTTTGCGAGATTTCCTCAGATGGGTCAGTTAACATACCAGGGTCTCAGTTTTCTCGGATGTAAGAGGAAGGGAATGGACCAGGCCAAAATTTGCAAACTGGTGGCTTGTGGGTCACATGGGGTTAACAGCTGCAAGTCTAGTGTGATGTAATTCTTGCAGTGTAATTCTTGTTAAATATTTGAATTAATTACGAATACTTAAAAGTCAGAAAAATTTCATAGAAATTCCAGACTTCTGGCTTCTCTGGAAAAGCAAATATGTGGTGATACTTAATCTGGATCCCAAACGGCACCAATTAGCTGGAACTGATTAGCCACAACTCTGTTTACCCATGTGTAATATACTCCAGTTTGCCTTGTTTCCTACCTGGCCCTTTTCATTATTTACATACATGCCTAGCCCCTGGTCATGTCGACTTTGGAAACCCTACACTAGAAAAAGGATAAATAACTGGATCCTTAAGATATAAACAGCTCCCAAGCTTTGATAAATGACCTATGATCTAATTTTAGGGATGAACTTTTAACATATTAAAAATCAGTTCTGTAAAGTCACTCACTCATGTATATACACAGAGAAAGCCCTCCAAGCTGTAAAATTCCAGTCAGCCTTTTGCAAACACTTGAGTAGGACTAAGGAGCAGCCACAGATGTATTAGAGAACATTTCAGTAATTAAAAAAGGACTTAGACTATGATGGGCAGCCTCTGATCAACAAGTGAATGAAACACAAAACTCAGCCCTGAAACAGATCCTGTATTTATATGTGATTGTGCTGTATTTTGTTTTGTTTTGTTTTTCATTTTGGGTTCAGGATTAAATATTCTTTATAAAGTTATTTTCAAAGGTGGTCTTATTTATTTGCTCTGCTTTGAAATATTTTTATAAAGTGCTGCAATTAGATGTACCTTGGAAATGTGAAAGGACTCATCTGTGAAATCAGCTGGTAATTGAGACTTTAACTGCTTTTCTTAAAGTTTTTAGTCTATCCTGCTTGTCTAAGTACTCCCAGTTTTAAAATAGTCTAGAATTTCTAATTTATTTATAAAACTCTGGGGTTTATATTATTATATTTCTCAGAACTTTATCTGTATTCTCAGTGTCTTTTCTTCCCTAAAGGAAAAATAAACTCTTGGATTCATTTATCTTTTTATTCCTGTTCAATCCTTAGTGATGGTTAGATCTGTCTTCCTCCTTTCTCTTTTCCTTAGGATCATTTTCTTTTTCAATTTTCTTGACCTGAATAGTTACCACTTGAGAATAGTAATTTTCCTAAATTTATACTTAACTTATGCTTTCAGGTTGGATATTTACTGTGACTGTGTTTGTCCTCTAAATAGAGTATACTTTTGTTTTGATTTCTTCTTTGTCCTAATAATAATTTGGAGGATAGTACTTAAACTGTCAATTGGCTGGGCATTTCTTTTTTAAATTGTTGCCACTGATTTTTAATTTTATGCCACTGTGCTAAAATACAGCCTGTATGTTTTCTGCTTTTTGGCATTTATTAGTATTTTCTTATGACCTAGCATGTGATAGGTAGTTAACTTTTAAATTTTGTAAATAGTGAATGTGGTATTCCAAGTAAATAATTTCTCCTTCTGAGCTTTATCCTCCCAATCCTTATCTTATTTGTGTATAAACATTTGTTTTTTAACTTTTGACAGATTGATAAAGGGATATTGAGATCTCCTACGATAAAAGTAGTTGCCTAATTTCTCTTTATATTTGACCTTGGTAATATACAGGGAACTGAAACTTTTTTTCTGGTTCAGTGGAGGGTCCTATGTTTTAATTGTTTCTATTGTTAATTACTGATAGTGGGCCTTTTTTGTGTGTGCTTTTGAAAAACTAATTCTTATATATTGAGAATTTATAAATCCATTGATACTAAATATTTTATAATGATAGTTTAAGTATTTTGGAAATGAAAGGAAAATATTTCTTAAATAAATAATTATAGATAAAGTGGACACTTTATTAAGGTACTTCTCTAAAGAATTGCCAGAATCAACAGCTTTTTTTTTTTTTTAATCAGCGTTAAAATAAAACAAAAAGGCAGGGGAGGGGGATACTAAGAACTTAATGGCTTGAAAAAGAATGCTCAGAAATTAGAACCAATGGTCAAATTCCCAAGTCCACTTTTCAGAAGGTGAACTAATCCCTTGAATGGATTAGTACTCATATCAGATTCCCATTTTTACTTAACAGAATTTGTTTCCTAAAAAACAACTTAGCTTTATCTTAAATTGTGTGCCATGCAGTTGCCATGAAAATACTATTTTTTTAAAAATGTCTGTATTAGAGATTAAAGACCATAATCCTAAAAAATGAGACCATATTATTTTAGAACATGATAGAAATAGAAATACCTCCATAAGATTAAGATGCATCCATCAGTTCTGTTTTCATTTTGCTTTGATAAAAATGAAGCTTCCTACACTTTCTGAGAAATATGGGCTAATTAAGTATAAAATCATTACATAATTGATCAGAGAAAATTTATAAATTGGTTTATAATTGACACTCCTTTCTCTATCACCCCCTTCCCCAATAAGTCAGCAATTTTGGTGAGTGACCCAAATTAATTTATTGACACAACATTGCTCAGAAGGAAGCTAGAATGGGTCATTCATGAGAGCTTGGATAAGAAAAGCTATGAGAGGCAAATGTTGACAGTGTTCATCCAAGCATGGCCATATGTGAAGGCTCCTTCGCCAAAAAAATCTCTGATATATTATCCCACTGCCAGATCATGCCTCTTACGAGGATGGATGCTTAAGATAAATGTTCCCAAACTTCTACCTTAAAGATTGTTTTGATGTATTCATGTAACATCTGGACTGATATTTACTAATTTGCTTTAAATGGATTCATGTTTCAAAAATTAAATAAATATATTTTAAAAGAAACTATATATCTCCATGATAAGTAAAATAGCAAAGCAGTTACAATTGTCATAAAATGTTTACATAAAAAACAACTACCATTTAAACAAAATATCATTTAACTATACATTAAAAATTTGACATTATATATAAACAATTAAATATATTAAAAGATGTAATAGACTTACAAAAATGCACAGCTAAAAATAAGTTCCTCAATGAAAAGAACAGAAAAGTTTATACATACTTGGTAAAGGGACATTCTGTTTAATGCTACTCAACTGAAATCAAAGATACCAAAACCAAATAAATGTAAGAGTCTTTTTTGTTCAATAAACTTTTGGTTCAAAAGACAAACAAATCTCACATTCTCTTTTTCTTCTAAAAATGCCTACTCATTTTGAAAGGTCCAAAGGATACTATGGAAAATGTCCCTTATCCATTTTACGCTGTTATTCCATTTGAGAAAAATACTAACGAAGCACCTTGATCGTGGCTTTCCAGTGTCTCCACATAATGTGCCAATACCTTTATGGAGCTCTTTAGATGAGTTTAAAGTAAGGCTGTGCAGAGGAAGGAAAGAGCTTTTGTTATTTGTGTACTGGTTAATGAACGAGTAAGTTTAATGCATTTTTCTCAGGTCTCTGGGGGTATTGTCTCTGATGCAGAATAAAATAATAATGCTATCATTTACTAGACACTCATTAGAAATAAGGCATTGTGTTTAAACATACCTCTTTTAAATCTCACAATAACTACAAGAGGTAGGTACTAATTATCCCCACTATATACCCAAGGATACTTTCCAAAATTGACCTAAGGCCATGAACACACAGTGATTACTTCAACTCCAGAGCTATGCTCTTAACTACTGCCCTTGGCTGAATCATATTTGAAGGCTACAATTCTTCCTGATTCTTCCCCAGTCCTCTGAACAAATGGATATAGTTAGGGGCCCTTCTAGGTATACGGATCCAGGGGCTACTGTTTCTCACTACCTCCCCTCTTGATGGTTCAACCTCACTCTAAAAGTCATAAGACGGGTGGGAAGTTTCATTTATGAACTATGTATTAATGTGTGCATGCAGAGTGTTGAGGCAAGATGGCATGAAACAGGGCTGAGGGGAGGTGGGGTGGTGTTCATCAAAGTTCCAAAGTCAAAAGAGATGGCTGATGTCTCTGTCAGCTCTTTCTTCCTTCACATCTACTATAAAACCTATACCCTACCCTGGTATTGCCTAGTATCAGTGAGAAGAACGTCACACTTTGGGAATACTTAACTAGATCAGTTTTCCTACCTTCTTCAGCCAGATAATTCTTACTAACCCTTTATATCTCAACTTAAATATGATGTTCCCAGAGACCTTTACCTGAATCTGACTAGCTTACTTTAGTTTCTTCCTTGATACCCAGCCCCAAGAGAGCTCCCACGCCTCCTTATACATTCCTTATCATAAGATTTATATACTGCTTTTACTCCTTGTCTAACATTTGCCCAAGAATTCTGACAGCATGAGGTGGCATTTGCTTTTTCACTGCTTTTAACAAAGTAAATGGCATATTGTAAGTGGTCAGTAAATATTGTAATGAGTGACACAATGTATGGCTAGCTACTATTTGCTTCACCTAATTCACTTTGCTTGAATTCCATGCTCATAAATGAGTCTTCAGATTGTGTCTCTTGCAGGGAGAGAATGCACAGGTCATGTGGACTCAGGCACTTTGATCCTTATGGTTGGTCTGTAAATTAACAAACTGAAATTCAGTTCTTAGACATTCGCCTGATGTGCCTACTGCTGTGAGTAGGTCCCAGGAAAATAAATCCACTCTTAGGATATTAAACGAAAGCACATTTCTAAGAACGTAAAGATGATGAAGCCCTGCCCTATGAAAAATTACAAAATAAACTTAACTAAGGAGACAATTCGCATCCCCCTGATAATAACAAAGCCTTTTACAGGTCAAGAGATGTCAAGAAAGCCTCAAGTCCTTGCCATTTTTTTACTAAGGCAATCTAGACTTTTTTAAAATGAAGAAATACCAAGACCTTGTGAAAAAATCTATGCTATATTTTAAATATTTCTATTTTTAATCACTTTCAAAGTAATGCTTTATGTAAAGAGGTAAAATGCAAAATGATTGTGCTAGCCACAAGATAATTACAGAATTTTAAAAGTAATAATAATTCATGGTAAATTCACTGCTTCCAGACATGAGGGCATAGGAGGATCTGAATCATCCTTCCACCTAATATTCACAACTAAAAAACTAGGCAAAATATAAGAAATAATTATTTTAGATATTGGATGATAGGAATTTCATGACTTGGATCCCTGGGAGAAAGGAAACAAAGGAATCCTGCCATTATCCAGACCTTCTGCTTGGGGATAATTTCTGGACTGCAGTATAGAAAGGGGAACCCAAATTGAGCCAGGCAATGTCAGTGAATTGAGGAACTACAGACTGAAGATTAGGAGGCCAAAAAGGATAGAATTTATAGGTCAGAGAGCCCAAAATGAGGGAGCTACGCAGAGAAATATTTGAGAAATTTGCATAGGAGTCCATTGAAGCATGCCATCTATATGTGTAGGGGGGAACACCATGAGGCTAGGCATGACAAACTGTCTGGGAGAGAACAATTGCTAGAGATCTGAAAGCCAAACATTTTCCAGAAATTACATCCAGGCTGAGACTTACTTGAATTTCCACCAGGCAAAGTGGAAAAACCTCTATGAACACATGGACATTCAGGAAAGACTCCAGGAGGGTCACGTCTCAAAAGAAGGGCCAATTTAACCCTAGAGTAAATATTACCATAGGCCTACCATAAAGGAACTTAAAAATAAGACTTAGAAGAATTACACTGATCACAATTAATTTAATTGCCACTAGAACAAATCTAACACACTTAGAGGGGTATAAAAATATCCAGACCTTGATAACACAAAGTTTACAATGTCCAGCATAAAATAAAAATTACTAAGCGTATGAGGAGGCAGGTGATCCATAACCAGAAGGAAAACTCAGTTGATTAAAAACAACCATAAATGACAAATATAATGGATTTTACAGTCAAGGAGTTGAAACAATTAAAATAAAACTCCTTTGTATACTCAAAGATGTAAAGGAAAACATAAGTGTAAGAAATAGGAAAGAAATAAATTGCAGAGAAATAAAACCAAATGAAATATCTAGAGGTGGAGAATACAAAACCTACGATAAAACGTTCATTGATGTAATTAACAGTAGATTAGGCACTGGAGATAAAAAGAGTAATGAACTTGAAAATATAGCAACAGAAACTATCAAAAGCAAAGCACAGAGAAAAAATACTGAAAACCAAAACAGAGCCTTATTGACTAACAGGACAAATCAAAGCAGTCTAACATAAGTGTAACTGGAGTGACAAAGGAGAGGAGAGAGATGAGAAACAGAAAAAATTTTTGAAGAAATAATAATTAAAGATTTTCCAACTTGATAAAAACTATCCAGCCACAAATCTGAGAATCTCAAATAACCCTGAGCAGGATAAACATAATGCATGCACAACTCATAAAGTCCAGTTATGGGACATAGCATAAAACTGCAGAGTGAGTGAATGCTTACTTGTTTGAACCTAGTAGTACATCTCTATTTATGTGTCACATATAATCTTATTTAGAAATAACTTTTAAGTAATTTTATTTAACAGTAAATAAGGCCCACATAAAATGACCTTCCAGATTCCCCTAAGCCATCCGCCATGATAAACTCCTCTGCATTTCCTAAAAATCCTCTGATTTCATTTTACAGAGAGACTTACTAAGAATGTTTCTACATCTTTTAAAAAGCTTTTATTGAAGTCACTGTCCATTATGCTTTTCAACAACTTAAATATAAGTAGATACTTAAATTCCCCTCAGATTTTTTCCTCATCACAGCTTATTTTATCAGATGATGAGTCTTAACAATGTATCATTTTCCACTTTGCATTGACCCCTAGGAATCTTGGAGTTACATTTTATTCTGAGTCCTAGAATCTATTTTCAGTCTAAAGGTCATGGTATAACTACTTATCCATTCCCACTCTTTCCTCATCTGGTCCTTTGATCTTTATTTGTTGGTTATATTCAAACTAGAAATTGCCAAAAGTGAAGAAAGCTCATTCAATATGATTTTATATAAATAGCTTCCATTCATTGAATTTCTCTATGCACCAAGCACTGTGCTGAGGACTTGACATGCACTATTTCATTAATCCTCATAGCAACACTATCCATGGTATTATTTCTCTGTAATCCAGATGAAGAAAGATAGCCCTTTGAGAGGTTAAGTACTTCCCAAGATCGCAGGGCTCAAACTTATTTTGAATGACTGACTCCAATGGTCATGCTTTCAAACATTATCTTATCCAGTCTCTGCATTCTGAGTGCTTGAGTGTAACAATCACAAAACATTAGGGATGACGGTAGCATCACTACCAAGAGAAGGAGATTCAAAACCACATTAACAGTCAGAAGGTAGAGAATGAAGCAAGAAAAATACAGTCACGGCCATCAAGGGAAGCTGCATCTGAAATATGGAAAGGTCACAGCTAATGGAGAGAGTGAAGTGACTGAGGTTTCAGATCCAGAATATGTGTATTCACTTACACTTTTTTGAAGGAGAGGTGTTAGAATATGATGAAGGGACAAACCAACAGAACAGTCAGGAAAAGCTACACTGTACTGACACTCTTAAAAACAATAGTCATGCTTTTGATTTTAAGAATCTAGGACTGACTCATGTGAATGATCTAAAGCTTTGAGCATACAAGATTTTTTAATAAATTTCAAACTGTACAAAGAGGACTAAACTGAAATATAATATTTTCTGCTCATGGACAACCGAAATTTGTGATTTTATCCAAAATGAATGGAACTAAACTTTAAATATAATTCTGAAGTGCTTATATTCTTACTGTTTGAGTAAGATCCTTCTGTAAGTTATGTTTGGTGCCAAAGGGAATTTTTCAAGAGACTTAGAGTCCACAAGTTCTATATATTTTATGACCTTGACAATTGTGTCCTACCAAAGAGATGTGGAGATATTAGTCCTCAATGCTTCAGAATGTAATATTATTTGGAGATAGAAACAGGCAGGTGTAATCAATTAAGAAGAGGGCATGCTGGAATACAGTGGGCCCCTAATTCCAGTATGGTGTCTTGGTAAGAAGAAAGCCACGTGAAGATGCAGAGACACAGAAGGAGAATGCCACGTGATGACAAAGACGGAGATTGGAGCTACACAGCTGCCATCCAAGGAACATCAAAGATTAAAAACCACTAGAATCCAGAGGAGGCAAGTTTCAGAGAAAGCAGGGCTCTGCTGATACCATTATTTTGGGCTTCCAGCCACCAAAACTGTGATATAGTCAGTATCTTTTGTTTTATGTCACCTAGTTTGAGATACTTTTTTAAGGGCAACCACAGGAAACTAATATGGGAACCACTGATACAGACCATACACACAGGGCTTTCAGGGTTCAAAGATGATTGAAAAAGAGTAGAAAGGGAATCTACAGGAAAAAATTTTTTTAAAAATTCCAGCAGAGGGGGTAACCTAGAAAGCCCTGCTTAGCTTTAATTTCTGAGACAGATGTGAATAAAGCAGACAGGTCCTGCCATTCAGGAGCTTCTGTACTACTTCTCTCTCCCTTTTTTTAAAAAATGTTTATTTGTTTGTTTTGAGAGAGAGAGAGAGAGAGAGGAGAGAAAGATTGGGAGGAAGGGGCAGAAAAAAGGGGAGAGAGAGAATACCAAGCAGGCTCCACACTCTCAGTGCAGAGCCCAACATGGGGCTTGATCTCACGAACCGTGAGATCATGACCTGAGCCAAAATCAAGAGTCAGATGTTTAACTGACTGAGCCACAGAGGCACCACTTTACTACTTCTAACAACCTGGACCTGAGTACAAGACTTAACTCATTAATTTCAAAAGGTACATGCCAGTTTTCTTGAAAGATAATGCAAAATTCCAGCCCTTACGATTTCTTTAAGATTGCCAGCCTTGACTACAAATAGAATATATTTTGGCAAATGGCTTGAGTTGGGGCTGTAGACCTGGATAAAGAGCCACATGATAAAAGGCCTTGTCTTCTATCCTAAGACACTTGGGATATAAAATGAGAGCTCCTGGGAGACACAGGATAACTTTAAGTAGGGAATGACCTAATACCTACATGATTTTGATCTTGTTTGTTGGCAATAACTTTAGGATCTTTTGCTATTATATCTCTTGCAATTTTCTTTATATTTTGAGTTGTTTCCCAGCTTTAAATTTCAAATTTAATTACAAAAGTGACAAGCTCACTGTTAGAATATGTCCAAAAATTTTTTTAAGAAAAAGAAATCACCCAGAGTGACCCACTGGCAGCATTTTTGTGTGCTTCCTTGTAATTTTCTATTTTATTGGATTAATAACATTGTGTTTCTATTTTTTCTATTTTTCTGTTTTTCTATTGATGGCTATTTATATAATTTTAAAGTGTTCATTATTTAAAACAGGCTTCAATGCACACTCATACATAAATATTTAACTGCATAATTTCTTCTTACTTTCTATAAATTTCCAGTAGTTCAGAGTTGGGTTAGAGCATACAAGTATTTTAAAAGACTGTGCCAATCAGTACTTTCCATCTGCACACAACAGAGATTCAGAATTACTAATTTTAAAATGAGACTCTCCTGGCTCTTATAACTGGATACTCTAGGGATTGGTCTAGAGTTATGGTTGCATCCAGAGTTTATGAGTGTGTGTGTGTGTGTGTGTGTCTATGTTTAAATGTGTTGTGTGTGTTCTCAAAGAACTTTCTTTGAAAGTACTTAAGAACTTTCTTTGAGAATATACAAGTTCTGTAAATATATTTTTATATTTAATTTTTTTCCATATATGACTTGCTTTTTTATTTTCTTAATGGTATCTTCCAAAGAGAAGGTAGTTTTAATTTTGATAAGTCTGATTTATTAATTTTTTTTATAGTTCATGCTTTTGGTGTCCTAAGAAATCTTTGCATATCCTAATGTTCAATCTGCAAAAGTCTTACACCTATGATTTATTCTAGACAGTGACAGTTTTTGCATTTATATTTTTATCTATGACAAATTTGAGGTTAATTTTTCCCTGTATGGTTTGAGATGAAAAGTGGGGATTTATTTAATCTGTCCATATGAATATCCAGATATTCTAGCACTGATTGTTGAAAAAACTAACCATTTCATTTATTGAATTACCCTGGCATAACCTTTTAGTAGGCTTTAGTATAAAGGTCTTACACATACATCCTTAAATTTATTTCTCATTATTTAATGCTTTTTGATGCTATTATAAGTGACATTTTCTTCAAATTTATTTTCCAATTTCCCTCCTCCCCTCTCCTTTTATCCCTCCTTTCTTCCTTCTATCTTACAGCTCTGCTTGTCTATGATTTCTTTTTTAATTATTGACTTCTACCACAAATAGGTTGTCTTCAAGAGGAAATATGGCCACTAACAGTCCTAAACCTATTCCCTCAAAGCTCATAATCCAAAAAGAAAGGTTCTTCCCTGTTAGCTCTATGAATAAATTCCCAAAGAAGTCTCCTCGAAGTGCCCTGAGTGACCAGAGGTAAAAACTATTAACAATTTGAGAAGAATTTGCCAAAGAAACTTCTTCCCAATATTGATGGAGGGTTCTGGGAAGACAAAAATCATAGTTAACAAGGTTCTCCACAATAATCATGACATATATTATCATATTACTTTCTAGAAAAGTTGTGCTAGTTCACCCTTTCATAAACACTGTACAAATATTCTCTTTCTTCTTCCATAATCTATGCGCTATGATGTTTATTTTCACCATGAAATCTCTAAATTTTAGAATACTTACCAGCTATTTCCCCCTCCACCAATGTTGTCTTCTTATTTACTTAACCCACAATTTCCTTGGGTTTCACAGTGGGGACAAGTTTTAATCCATTTCCCAAGGAACTGAAAGCATCGGCTAAAATCCCAGTATCCATCTAAAGAAGTTTATTTAAGCTTCTAGTTGTTAACAAAGGGGAAATAGCCTATCGATTTTGAATTGCAATAGTATATTAGGATATTAAACATGTTAGCAGTGCTTAACTTGAACATAAATGATTAATAGGGAAATGTCTCACAGTCAGAACAAACTAGAAGACCAATATGTCACTGGACCCTTTCCATTGTTTCTTCATACTTCTAAAAAAGAAGGGACATATGCCACAAATTTAGGCTTTCCTGTATAACGCATTATTTAATTTATTGGTGGAACAGGAAGTGACGTAGGTTTTCCAATAACGTATTAATTTCTTTAAAGTTACTTGAGTTTGAATATACAACCCTTAGAAGAACTAACTGAACAATTGGGTCCCAAGATCCAAGAGTTAATATACTTCCCTAAATTATAATTGGAATCATAAGCTTTGAATAGTTGCAACTTACAGTCCACATTCCATCTTAAAGAAACCTTAGAAATTAGTTTATACAAATGATCATGATAGGAAGGGTTGATAAAGAGGCCAAACCATGTCTTTCAAATAACCAGTATACTTCTGTATCTCACAGAAAACTTGTAACATTGATACACATTATCCTGATTTGTATACGGTGGTTTTATTTTTACTAGCAACAATTTATAATATAATTAAGGTTTTAAGGTTTCCATCTGAATTACTAAGACCCATCTTAAAGAGTTTCCTTATCATGGAGAAATTAACAGATAAAATTCTTTGACCTTGCTTCTTCCTGCCCCATTATTTAGATCCCTGAATTCTCAATACATTATTACTATTTGTACTAAAAATAAATTGGGGGTGGCATTATTACGTCTGTAAATTAGTTCCATTCTCATGGGGACAGAAGAAGGGGTAGATCCTGATTCTAAATTATACATTTTAAAAATTTCACTAATTCTCCATGCAATAAAGGTTTGGGGTTTTTTTTCCCATAAAATGTCAGGATCTAGAATTTCCATATAACCAAGGTGCTCAAGCAGTTTCCACAGTGACAAAGGCTTCCATCAATGGAAGTGCATTGTTCATAAGTCCCAATGTTCAGAAGGTACAAAAAACAGAGTTGAGGAATAGGACACTTGTATGCTAACGAATCACAGAACCAACCTGCTCCTTCCATATCTGCTTATTATAACCCAATGTCAAGAACAGCCCACACTCATCTTTGGTACTTTTATTTGTGTATTTGTGATGCCTATAAAATTACAAAATATTTCTCATAGTTTTATTTTAGAAAGAAAAATGACCAATCATTAATATATTTTTTAACACTTATTTACCTTTGAGATACAGAGAGAGACAGAGTGTGAATGGAGGAGGGGCAGAGAGAGAGGGAGACAGAATCTGAAGCAGGTTCCAGGCTCTGAGCTGTCAGCACAGAGCCTAATGCAGGGCTCAGCCCCATGAACCATGAGATCATGACCTGAGCTGAAGTCAGATTCTTAACTGACTGAGCCACCCGGGCACCCCAATATAATCTACTTTTTATCTTACAGTTTACTAATACTTTAAATTCCTTTTACTCTTCTTTGTAATGACCTCTCTCAAAATAACTTCCATGCCACCAAAGGACCAGAATAATTGAAGGTCTTCCATACTCCCTATTTTCATTAATTGAACTGTGTACCTTTAATTAGTCCCTCACTTTCCCATGCATGTCTCTCTTCTTCAAGCTAGTTCCCCACTCATTCCAAAAATTATTACTAGGAGACCTGGGTGGCTCAGTTGGTTAAGCTTCTGACTTCGGCTCAGGTCATGATCTCATAGTTTGTGGGTTCAAGCTCTGCATTGAGCTCTGTGCTGACAGCTCAGAGCCTGCAGCCTGCTTCAGATTCTGTGTCTCCTTCTCTCTCTGCCCCTCCCCTGCTTATGTTCTGTCCCTCTCCATCTCTCGAAAATGAATAAACATTTAAAAAATTTTTTAATTATTACTATAACACTACAGGAAACAATCTAAATGTTTTAAGTCTATTACTGGCCAAATGCACAGGAATATTATGAAAACATTAAAGAGAAATGTTAAAGTGGGAAAACATAGAGACCAGTGCCTATATTAACCTCTCATTTTTTAAATAAAAATGGAGAATGTTACATATGCATAAATCATGCATAGAAAAATATGGGAAACCAAACACAGTTTAATTACTACTAATCACTGGACATCTCCATTAAAGCAGAGTGGATGTTAGATGACAGGACTTCCAAAGCAGGCTCCAAGCTCTGAGCTGTCAGCACAGGGCCCGATGCGCGGCTTAAACCCACAAACCATGAGACCATGACTTAAGCTTAAATCAGATTCTTAACCAACTGAGCCACCCACGTGCCCCTAGAATCTCAAGATTCTTGATCACTGATTTAAAAGAAGAAAATTGCTTTTCACTTTCTGGTTTTTAAGTGCACTACCTCTGCCCCCTCACCATTAGGGAAAATGGACTTCTATTTATTGTTCCAAAGCCTTCTAAGTGAAAACTAATTTTCCCCAATCTTTGGTGGAAGGAAAGCCCAAAAATGGCTATTTGTCCTTTTATATCCTTTGTATCTAAGATGGATTACGTTATTTCCACTCATACTCACATCTGTTTATAATAACGTAAAACTTACATAAACCAAAATAATAATTGAGAATAATTGCACAGATTACATAAAAATAAGCAATTTTAGAATGTCTGGGGTTGGGCTTTTTTTTTAAAGATTCTTTTAAGTAGTCATAAAATATGACTTTAATATATCCATTAAATTCAAAAGAATTCAAATAAAGAATTTATAGCAGTTAAAATCATGCAACTGACACTAATGTTTTATCATTACTATTTAGCATATAATTTTTTAACCAAAACTAGGTTTTGTTATGTACAATTGCCATGAAAATTTAATATTCTGAAAAGAATATTAAAAATATAAATATGCCTACTAAACACCTGTTATTTGCATCAGACTCTGCAGATTAATCTTATCTTTGCATTGTTAACCTCTTTTTGCATTGTTAACCTCTTTTTTATTCTACCAAACTACTTCTATTATACCAATGACCAGAATAGAAATTCTTCTGGATTTTGTTTTGTCTTTGGACATGATTTTGCATTTTTAATATATTTAAATATTGTTATCTCTTGGAGCAGAATTTTTTTCCTTTAGGTTTTTTTTTTTTTTTTTTTTTTGCAAGAGTTTTAACCGTCTCTAAATGGATTATGGCATAGGCTTGTTAGAGGTTTTATGTTATCTTGCTCTTCATCGTTTTTTTTTCTTTTCTCAGAACAATGTGAAATACTCTTTATTTTACATATTTAGTTTTTTTATGGTCCGTTTCATGAACTGGAATGTTAATTTCATGAAACGTTTTGTTTGTCTTATTTATTATTTTATCCACAGAATCTGTAACAGTTCCTGGCGCATATAGGCGCATATTCAAAAAAATTTTTTGAATAAACAAAAGGCAAAACAGGGCTTGTTTGACAAAACCAGTTGGAGCCAAATACCTACCTCTTATAAATGGGGCACAAGTTCTCTAGTTTGCCATGGATGTCACACTCCTATTCCCTGGCCCACTTTATTGAGTTATGTTCTTTTCCTGGCTTTGCTTAATTTTTGAGATTGTAACTCTTGAATCATACTTCTAACCTATTACTCTCCAACCTATCATAAGTGAACTACTTAATAATCCATTTGAAAGATATTATTATAATAGCTTATATTATTAGCTGAGACTTAACCCCCACTCCCATCACCCATTAAGAAAAGGTCATGTATCCATTCATGAAAGATTTGTGGAACATTGGTATGCCCCACCATACCCCAGCGGTAAATAACAGGAGGTGATATATATACATATATGTTAAGCCTAAGTGATATATTGGGTAAGAGTTCCACCCAGACTATGTGTATCTCCACTTCATAAATTATTTCAAGTTTGCAAAAACATTCTAGTTTGTTCTATTTGACCAAGTAACAGGTTTGGGTGCTGATCAATTACACATGACTCATAACTTTATTGAAGTTTCTCAAACCTATATATGCTCAAGTCAAACTGTATCTTCAAAGCTAGCATAGAGCCAAAAGACTTCATCAAGAACAATGGAGGTGTCTTCCTTTAGATCAGCTCCTTCTCACCTATGCAGAATGTTGTGGGTTTTTTATTTTTTTTATGTTTATTTATTATTGAGACCGAGAGCAACAGAGCATGAATGGGGGAGGGGTGCAGAGAGAGGGAGACACAGAATCCGAAGCAGGCTCCAGGCTCTGAGCTGTCAGCACAGAGCCTGACGTGGGGCTCGAACCCACGAACCGTGAGATCATGACCTGAGCCGAAGTCGGACGCTCAACCGACTGAGCCACCCAGGCGCCCCCAGAATGTTGTTTTAAAAACACTGATTATGGAACCAGAACTAGCCACACTATATCAGCCAGATATTGTCATAATAATTTTGCATAACAAATCACCCAAAATTTCAAGGGCAAATGACAGAGAATTTGTTTCTTGTGTAAACAAGATACACAGTCTCTTTTTTTAAAAAAAATTTTAATGCTTATTTATTTTTGACAGAAAGAATTCGAGCAGGGGTGGGGCAGAGAGAAAGAGGGAGACAGAGAATCCTAAGCAGGCTTTTCACTATCAGTGCAAAACCCAACATGGGACTCAAACTCACTAACCGAGTGATCATGACCTGGGCTGACCTGAAGCGGATGCTCAACTAATTGAATCACCCAGGTGCCCCAAGATATGCAATATCTTTGAGTCACCTGTAGTTTGGTTAATCTAGTCTGGGTACAGCAGGGCTCTGGTCAAAGCTACAGAATGGGTCCAGGTCTGCTCCACATGTCTCTCATCTTTCTTGGACCAACAACTATGGAGGCATGACATTCTCAATGCAAAAGGTAGGAGCTCCGATTTGCAAGTACACTGCTCTTAGCATAGTCTTCATCTTGGCCAAGTGGTGAGACAACACTAAACTCTCCAAACAGAAGCAGGGGTGTATACTCCACCCAACAAAAGCCAGAGCAAGGGCCTGCAGATAAAATGCTATTTGAGGGAGTGCAAATTTTAGAGCAATGAACCAATTTAATAAACCAACTATTATATAAAAGTAGACAGAGACCTGATGTATCTATATTCTTAGACCTCAGGATGCAGAGTCAGATAAAATTCAATTCTGGTGGTGCCCTTAGTCAGACAAATAAGACTGCTTGTCTTATTTACTACTGTATCCACAGAATCGGTAACAGTTCCTGGCACACAGCAGGTGTATCAACATGGCTGTGAAGACTGAAGACTGTGGTAAATCACTTCACCTCTGGACTTTAAGTTCTAAGGACTCAGATGGTAGAATGGGAACTCTCTAAAGCACAGGCATCTCAAAATCCTGAGACAGCAGTAACCACAGAGCCCAAGGAGTCATTTGGCCTCCAAAGATGTGGGCAGAAACCACCTTTTTGCAATTTCTCTAATGGAATTACAAGTAACCACAAGCTTGTTGTGGAATAAGGCTCCACTGGGCATTACGAGTTTGGCTTAATGAATACAATTCAATAGTGTACAGCATATTCTCTGTCTGTCTGGCAAGGTGTTTAAATGGCGATTTCAGAAAATATTACTTTTAATCAAATCACATCGGGACAGGTCATTATTCTATAGTTTTCCTTTCTCTAAATAGATTAAAATTTACTGAAGATCCCTTTTTCAGCCAAACGTGCTATATAGTTTTGATACAGCCTTATTCTTATTTGACAGTCTGCCCATTAAACCTAGCTTCCTCTGCAAAGAACTGCATGCTGAAGAAGAAAGGCATATGTTTATGTCGATAAATCCAAAGGGAACACAGTACTTTCTTGGTCCCAAATTGCAAGATGCTTCCAGGACAAACAAAGAATTGCCAGTGGAAACTCTGGATATTGGTATTTGGAGTGTAGTGGGGAAGCTGGAAATTTTTGTAAAATAAAAACATACAGTAATTTAAAATTGCACACGTTCACAGAACAAACCTTTGCCAAACTGGCTGCTCAGAGACTATTTTTCCACCCAAATAGTTTAATGGCTTTTAAGTATTAGTTGAAAAATATTTACCACCAAGTTAAAGGAATGTCCCAGAATTGACTGAATTTGGTTGGAAAACATTCTGAGTTTGTTTTTTTTTTAAGATCCATTATGAAGAAAAAACAATGTTTTCTTGTCAATAACAATAAAATCTGAAATAGGCTGTGGCTTCTTTCCAATTACCTAAAAAATCTCACTGACCTCAGTAAAATTACAAGTAATTTACACATTATGGACTAAGCAGAATTAAAAAATGAAAGAGATTGAGGGCTTTAGCTACACCAGATGAGAAGAATTTAGAGACCCAACTCAAGAAGTTGCAAGAAAGTGCTAAAACTTCAAATCGTTCAAAATATGTATTGAACAGAGGAAATTAGTCAGCAACAAATTGGGGAAAAAATCCCTTGGATTAAAAAACTAAATAGAAGAGGGGACATAAAATTTGCAGAACATGACCATTCCCTTTGTTTAAAAATAATCATTTATGAATAAAAGAAAAAAAAACTCAAAGCCAGAAGTTCTCTCTTGATTTTCAAATGAAAGAGTTTAACATTAGCTGGACTAGTAGATCTAATTATGTGCTATAACATGGGACACTTGGTGTACTGTTCTTTTTTTTTCCCCAAAAAATACTCCCCAGCCCCCTCAGGAATGTTTTTCATTAGAGTTAGCAAATAAAGGAATTTTAGTTCTTTATTTTATGACCACTGGCATCAGTGGTTACAATTTAAATAACTACCGTATCTTAGCAACTCTAATCTTAACAAAATAAATACAGCAAGGAGCAAACAGGCTCCATGCCACACTAGCGTCTCATCAACATCCAAAAAAGGGAAAGGGGGAAATAAATGGAGGTTGGCTCTCATCGTGCTGGTACTCTGGGCTTGGCAGCTTTCCCATGGCCAAAAACATTACATTTCTTTCCATTTTCACAGCAGGGGCACCTGCAGTGATATATATTTTTTAAAAATTTACTTAGACCTACAGGGGCAGGCATGGAAGAGAGAGAGAAAAGGGTGATTAATCAAAAATGAAAGATGTGAAGGGGAAAACTGAAATTTAATTATTTTCTTCTCCCTTTTCTTCTGGGACATGGTTGTCACAACAATGGTAGCATCTGGTAGTTGTCTCCTACAATGCATCTAAACCAAGGCTCATACTTGGACAATATGGTAAGTTCCTTCCTTTAAAGCCTGAAGTAGCAACAAATTATGACCAAAATAAGAAAGAAGGCATTCAATAAATCTTGAGTGAGTGAATGAATGAAACCTGTTTTGTTCTTTCAAACTAGTTAGGAAATCTCAAAGACACAGAGCTTTTGAAACCACGTCCTACTTCAAGCGTGGCTGATGTAAATTAAATCCTTGTTAATTTGGTCTAAACACATGCATCAGTCTGAAGTCAACCTGATCCTAGGCATTTTAAAAGGAAGAACAGGAACTCTTTGGTTTGATGGGCTTGAAGAGAGACCTCGATACCATGATTTTCTAGCTCTGTGAACTTATAACAGTACATTTAACATTTCTGGCATTCAGTTTCTTCTTTAGCCAAATGGGATAACACTCCGCAAGAAAAAGAGATGGCTGTAAAGTTGTCCATTGGAATATATGTAAAACTATCAAGTCCATTTCCTTATAAGTTGATTTATCATCCAAAAAGTTAATTCACTTTCCTTCTCTTGATTTTCTTTCATATCTGAGTCATAGAGGTTACCATCAGCAAACACCTCACATTTGGCACGCAACTCAGTACAATCCTGTTTTGTATTAGCCAGGTTTATCACCTCTCCCCAGAATGTCCAGCTATTGAATGCTTTGATTCATCAACTTTTGAATTTGTTACATCCTATCCATCTCTAATTACAAATTGACACTTCGTTTAAGCTTTCATTCCCTCTTGCCTGGACTATTGATTGTAAGAGTCTAAACATTGCTCTTCTAACCTACTCTTGTCCCTTCCAATCTGCTGCCAGGATTCCCTTTCTAAATTTGACCATTTTCCTGCTTTAAATTCTCCTTTTGATGATGCTCAAGGCCTCCAACTTCTGAGTTATGCTGCTTTCTCAAGTCCTGTTTCCTGGAATTCTTACTACCCTGAACCTTACTCTCCAGTCAAACCAGTTGTCTCTTTCTGATGCTGCTTCATAACTCAACACTCTGGTAATCATTGTACCCTTTACACAAAATGGTTTTTGTAACTTTTTTTGGCCAGTTGATAAATTCTTTCTGAACCAAATTCAAACATTATCTCCCCAGTGAAGACACACTTGCAATTGCATTATAAAGTTGGTAACATTCTATGCGAGACCATGTCTGTATAAGATTCTATGTCTTTATCACACTTCATTGCAATGTGCTGCAATCATTTGCTTCCTTGTATATCTCTCCCATTAGACCAAGAGTCAAAGAGTCCTGAGGTTGTGAGGCACCTGGCTGGCTTGGTTGCTAGAGCATGTGACTCTTGATCTTGGAGTTGTGAGTTTGAGCCCCACATTGGGTGTAGAGATTACTTACAAAATAAGTAAAAATTAAACATTGATAAAACAACAAAAAGTCCTTAGCTCAGAGATATGGATTAGTATTCCCATTACCTGGGGAAAAAGTGCCTGAATATAGAAGACGCTTGATAAATGTTAGTCCACCTTTTCTATCAGTCTTCTCTCTACCCTTTAATGGATTAAATTGGCTTCTTTGGACTTTTAATTTGATCATCTTAACTTTATTAATGTAATTGATAATCTAATCTCAAAAAATGAGTAAGCTTCCCTGCACCACACACACACCCACATACACACACACACAACACACACAAAACACACACACAAGACAGAAACTTACACTTAAAAAAACCCCACAAATTTGATGTTATTTTTGTGCTTGATGAATACTTCTGGTTTCTGCTTTCATGATAACCATAATCCTATTCTGTGTGTTTGTAACCTTGAATCTTCTTTAAGGATCTATCTCACTCTGCTTCTTGTTACCCTCACTCCATACCTCTCTCATGTTATACTGTATTTCTTTAGGAAATATCCATAGCATATAAACCATAAAAACAAAATCAATAATAATGATGATAGGGATGAAAAGACTTAACTGTTTGTGATTAAAGCATCATAAAATTTCAAATTTCATAAGGGATGTAATGTTATTTTATGTAATATAATTTTAATACAACAGAGTTGCAGCTTGGGTCTATGCTTCCAAAGTTGGTTCAGTACCTAAGATTAAAATTCTATGTATTTAAAGTCCTCTAAGAAAATTCTTAACTCCTTTATATAATAGATAATATACATTCCATAATAAAGAATACATATGAAGTGCTCAAGAGTGCAGCTAAATATCTTAAGTTTAATGTTTCTATAATATACCTTTCTTGGTAGGGTTAAAAAAAATACCTCACTAATTCTCTCCATCTCCAGGAGAATGACCCTTAACCATCCAGACCTAATCTAGTCCCATCCTTGTAAGAAATATTGCCAGAGAACTACTGCCTATACCTCACTGCTAGAACAGTATGGCATTTCACCCTGTACATGTTGAAGAATATCTCAAAATAGAAATTAAAATACAGAGAGAAAAACTATCATTATGTCTGAAAAGGAAGAAAAGGAGAGAAGGTTTGAAGAAAGGAGAGAAAATAAATTCAATGGTCAGAGAATAAATTCACTGAAGCAATACGGATTGAGCTCCTACCATCTGCTTGGTATCATAACTTGTTCTCGGGAAAATCAATTTTTTTAATTTTTTTTAACATTTTTTCATTTTTGAGAGAGACATAGAGTGCGAGTAGGAGAAGGACAGAGAGGGAGACAGAGAATCTGAAGCAGGCTCCAAGCTCTGAGCTGTCAGCACAGAGCCTGACGCGGGGCTCGAACCCACGAGCAGCAAGATCATGACCAGAGCCAAAGTCGGACGCTTAACCGACTGAGCCACCCCACCGCCCCTCAGGAAAATCAATTTTTAAAAATTCTTGATCCTTTATGGGGCAGTCAGGGAGACAGATAGCCATGTACCAATTATTATGATATAACCTGAGCCTTATATTGTTCCAAAATATTCTGTCCAGGACCCGTACTCACAATTTTTAGCAAAGTCACATCTAAATCTAATATTATGAATTACTATTCTGTAAGGAAGAGAAGAGTTTTATAAAATTTTAAGTTGGTGAGTTTGTTTTAAGAATAACAAAAAGATAAAATGCTATTTTTTCTCTAAAAACTTTCTTTACCCCAATTATAAAATACTTTCTGAACAGTACACAAAGCTTTGTTTTTATCGTTAGGCTTGCCAGATTAAATGGAGAATGCCTCGTTAAATTTACATTTCCCATAAATAACACAAATTTTTAAGATATTAAGTACGTACTACATATTGCATGGGACATACTTCTACAAAAACGTATGCCTTGTTTATCTGAAATTCAAATTTAACTGAGCATCCTGTATTTTTATTTGCTAAATCTGTTAACCCTATTTTTAGGGGTGCCCATCCAGTCATCAGACCCTTCCCTCTGAGTTTACTGTGTGTGGTTTTAACAGATACAATGGGTCCCACAGCGATACAAAGCAGCCTACTTGATCCCGTGTTTGTTTACAACAGCACTGTTTTTCTAGTATGCAGATTAAGATAACTGTGTACCCCCCTTACTTTCCCAAACTGCTTCTGGTTTGTCACGCAGGTAACAAAGTGTGACCTTTATCCTTTTCTTCTTCCTGAAGAAAACAGAAATTTTCTAAAGGGGTAAAAACTTCAAAAATTAAAAATGACTCTGAACTATTCCAGAATCCTAAGGTTGTCAATGCTTTATGCTTTTAAATAGTTGCCATGGTTTACCCCAGAAGCATCTGCATATTTCTGTGGGTTTTTTCATGGTGTGTAGTGAACTTTGATATCTTTGGGGAATAAAAGAACTCTCTATCTACACATATATATTTAACAATGCAAGTTATTGTTATATAAATGTAGGCTGTTGTCAATTTCAGCTCCCTGCCATATCAAAAGAACAAAGCAGGCAGGAAGAGCAAGGAGATGATCTAATATGCCTACGCTAATAACAAAGCCAGTGTCCTAAATTGGCAATGGCAGCCCTCTTCTGCGGAGATTGTTTTTAACACCAGCAGTAGACATTTAAAAAAATTGGATGGTGACAGGAAGAGTACATTTTAAATTGTCAACCTTCATGATGTCCTTTTGAAGAATAGCAATTACATAACTCAGGGAGCTTTATTTTGCATTTGAAAAAAATATATATAAAGCAGTTTGCAGTGTTATGCAAGACTCCATATTCAGAATTCTTTGTAGAAATCAAAGTTACTTATTCTTTGCTATCATCTTTTGTCCTTTTATGACTCAATTGTTAGTTAAGGTTGAAATCAATATTAAGTATTAGTACAGAATGAAAACCGTTTTCTATTTAATTTATTAACAAATTCACTTAAAGAGGCTGTGAGCCATATGGCATTTCTTAATCAGATTTGAGGTCCAGTTTGTAATTTTCCAAGGGTCACCTACCTTTCTTCATCTATATGGTATAAAACAAGTTTGCTAATAATATTGTAATATGTTGTTAAAGTTTTAAGTTGCATCCTCTTAAGCAGTGAGAGAATAATGTTATGCAAAAGTAATTTTATATCACTAAAATGTCACCTGGTCTTTTTTTTCCTAATTCTCTCCTTTTGAAATAATTTTAGAAAAAAAACTCTTAGAAAAATACAGACTTAATGCCAAAAGAAATGCATTGCAAGTACCCTAAATAGTTAATGTATTTTCTAAATGAATGATTTAAAATAGCTATTAAAGGAGAGGAAATGAGCTTAGGTTTCTAGTAATGACTTCTCCTCTTCAAAATGAAATCTGTAAATCCCTGATTGCAATTCCAAATCCCCAAAGGACCAGCAGTTCTGGGACCAGGGCTCACTGGCTTTATGTCTAATAGCACTAGATAAGTAGCATGATTTTTATATATGTAATTTGGGAGAATATTCAGAATTTATAGACCCGGAGACAACTTATGAATGAATTTCCTTTTTAAAGTACATTATCCTAAAAATCAACTTTTCCACCCAAATGGTAAGCAGAGCACATAGGAATGTGAGAGGCATGGATATATACGTACAGAGACATATGTATATGTATTTATATATGCATGCACACACATGCACAAAATATAAGTAGCATCTTATTCATAAGAGCATAATGATTCAGGCTGTGATTGTTAATAAAAATGCATTTCCAACCATCAACTTTGAGTCTATTATTCTAAGTTAATTGCATTTGCCCTGAAGAGACTTACAGCTGGCTGCCAGCCTGTTTGTGTCAGTTCCATTTTATCCATCAGTCAATTTTGTCTTTTTATATCCCATATATTGATCAAATAGATTTGTTAGCATACCTCCACAGCTTTCACATCATTTAAAAAAATAAAGAATAATCTCGATATGATTATCAGATGAGTGTGATTGCTTCATTCCTTTGCATGTTATCTTAATTGCAATTTCAGTAGCAAATAGATGCCCTTCTGAGAGGCCCAGAGGACTACCATTAAAATACAACAGAGGCAACACTCAAGGAGGCACTGAGAAAAAGTGAAACGAGAGTTAAATATGTAAGTCTTCACTGCAGTGGTGAGTGGCATCCAGCTTTTTAGGGGGAACAGAAGTTACTCATCACGGTAAACATCAATTCTCTACCGGAGTGCATCACAGAGTAGAAAGCATCTTGTTAAAATTTGTTCTCAGAAGAGGTGTATTATTAGGTGGTGAAGTGGATTAAAGAAATAAATGGGCACCATGTTCCCATTTGAGCCAAAGAAAACCAGGGAGGGGAACGGAAGAGCAGGGAGGTTAGGGTAGAAAAGTAGTTAAGGTAGAAATCTGAGAAGAATTAGAATCTTCCTTATGTGAGTCAAGTTGCGTAGAGGGGAGATAAAAGGCATCACAGGGTGAGGAGATAATTAGCAGATCAGAAGCAAAGCAGTTAAAAGGTGACCCTTACCTCCTCTCTTACTCAGTCTAAGAAACTATAGACAATTATTACAGTATTTTCTCCAGGGATGTGTGATACAGTTCCTCCAAATATCCTCCAAGATACAAAGCTCTCTCGGCATTGTCATTGCGTTGCTTGAGTTCAGTGCTTTTTATGGAAAATCCTTTACATCACGCCAGCCTTGTCTTTCAACCTTGCTTTAGATCAGTGATTCTCAAATGGGGTGATTTCACACACACCCCCCCCCCAGGGGACATTAGGAACACCTGGAGACGTTGGGGGAAGGTGCCACCGGCATCTGGTGGGTGGAGGCAAGGGATGCTGCTACACAGCCCACGGTGCACAGGGCAGTCCCCCACAACAGAGAATTATCCTGCCCCAAATGACAATAGCGCTGAAGTTAAGAAACCCTGTGTTCGATGGATGACTGAAATGTACTTAAAGCTAAAAAACAAAACTACATCACAGTTCAGCAGCAGTGCAGTGAGTAGGATTTAAGCAACTCTGAGAGGCACAGAGCAGAAGAGCCGCTGCACAAAGAATTTCACACTTGCCTATTAAATAATACAATTCATTACCTAGACCCCAGGAACAGTTGAGCAAAATACAGCCCCAATTTTGAGCAGAACAAAGAAAAATGAAAATCATTGCTTGATAGAAGACATTTCAAAGACCTCCAAGACAAACCAACTGAAAAATCCCCCATAAAAAGACTCAGCAAGAAAATTGTGTCACAGTCCCTAATCCTCAACAGACCTTAACAAGATGCTCATGAGCCAAAGACTCATGTCTGCAGAAGACAAAAGACATAGGAAGCAATGCGGTCTAGGGAAGGATTATCATTAAGAGGCAGGAGAAAGATAAAACAGATTCTTCAACCTTACAATTAGAATTCCTAAAAATAATAATCAGAAACGTGCTAAAAACCATGTCGCAACAACCGTTATATCTTTCTGCTCCTGGGGAAATTAATATTTAGGTGAGGCCTGGGACAATATTTTTAAAACCTTTATTTCTCAGGGATGCTTTTTACCCCACCTGACTAGACACCCCTGTCACCAAACCACTCCCTGGCACAGATGGCCAAGACATTTGCTTTTTCAAATACTCCATATTTCCACAGCCACCCACCAGACAAAAATTAGATTACCAATGCTTGTGTAAACTTTCCAAGCTCTGACACAATAAGATTCCAGGAAATGTACATGCACAGCTAAAAGCAGCATTATACATAATGCACTGTAATTCCAACAGACAAGTTGCTATCTTCGATAGATATACACATTTTCCATGCCAAACACATGAACGTCAATACATTTTTCTCAAGTTAAAATGGAAACCATTTAACAGATATAATGGGCACAATGAATTTCATTTTGCATTACTAATGCAGCAGCAGCGAAGGAGGAAAGCTTTGGCAAGGATTGCAATGAGACCAAGAAAAACAGGAAACAACTTAGAAGCTGTCATTGCTGTCCAAGTTATTGCCCCAAAGCATGGTCATGGAACCCAGGGGATACTGAAATTTCATATCCTCAAAAAAAAAAAAAAATTTCTGTTTATGGGGGAAAAAGTTTTAAAGAAATGGACAAAATAGTAGATGCATTTATGCAAAAAGATCCAGAGAGTGTCACCTGATATTCTTCCCACCATTCCTGAAGAGTTGTTACACTCTATTCAGGAGTATAAACGAGATGCATATCCTGCAAGACTCTTTTTCATCACTGTTATAAAAATGTCAAAAACAGCAATACACATCATCGGCTCTTACCCTTATCTCAAGTCTTATGGGAGTGTGTGTGCTATCTACTAGATTTAGGGAATAAACTCTAAAGTTTTAAACAAATGTTATTATGCAGTTTGAAAAGAAGGTTTTGAGCACAGGGTTATTGGAATAAGGCAAACCTTAATTCTAAGCCCATCACCACGGCTTATGAACTGAGTGTGCTTGGGCAAATGACTCGGACAAACTTTCAGTTTTCCCATCTGTAAAATGGGTACATATTTCCTGCATTAATCATTTTCAGGAAGAATGAAACAGGTTATGTGTGTAAAGCATTAGGTTTCTTAACGTCTAGCAGCAGCAGGGACATGATTAAATACTCTGGCCCTTTCTGGGTTCAAACCCCTGCTACCACAGCTGCCTGGCTCTGTGAGCTTTGGTTAGTTAACCTCACTAAATCTTCGTTTCCTCATCTCTGAAATCAGGATACGAATAATAACGATTACTCCTACGATTGTTATGAGGACAGAAATAATAAAAATAAAGGGCTTTGTAATTCCTTATATAAAGCTCTTTACATTTTAATCATAATCATTCTTCCCCTCATATTTACAAAGGGGATATAAACATCTCTCATATTAGGCTCTTAAATAATTGGGGAAAGCATCTCAAAATGTAAACTAACATATAGAGAAAGACTTGAAAAGAAACCAATTGGATGAAAAGCCTGAGACTTTCTTCATTATATTTGTCATGAGTTCCGGCAGTGATTTGCTTTTCCTGGATTTTATTTTTGCCCTTAGAAAACAGTAACACATCTCTCCACCATAGAAGTGGAATATGACCATATTCAGGAATACCAGACCGAGCACTATTTCCAAACTATCCCCACTCCCAGCAACTGATGACTTTTTCCACAAATGCACCATGTGGTAACTCATCTAATTACAGAAGACAATACCTTCACAGTCTCATGGCTAAAAACGTTGTGACAGCAAATTGGTTTTGAAGCATAAAAAATGGTGGACACAAAAAATGAAGAACGTCTTTGGCTGTGAAAGGTCAAGATGAGTTAGTAAGCTATTAACTTGGCTCATTTTTTCAAACTTTTATGAGAAATATTCAGTGTTTCCAAACTGCTTATCAAGATCCTAATTCTGTCATCTTTCAAGCCTATATTACTGAAATTTTTAGAACACCACTTAATTTCTTAATTGTTAAATTACAGGGAGGTGCCCTGGAGGATGAAAATAACTCCACCTTTTAGCTTGTTTCTATCTTCTCAGGCAGAATCAACTTTTCAAAATGAGGGGCTTCTAAGGTGCACCATGTTTAGCCAGATGAAAGGCAAACCAGATTGGTATGACAGTCACCAATGGAAAGACAAACAAATTAAGTACTTATAATTAAAGCTTGAGGAATAAAAGAATTCACACTTTCTTAGAGCTATTATTTCAGACAGTCTGGTGTCAGAATTAAAAGCCAACCAGTGCATCTGTTTATATTGCCAAGGATTTTCACAGTAAGAAGGGCTAGGAAACACATATTTTTTAATTAGGGTCCAAATTCCAAAGAACACCAAAAAAATAGTATGTCAAAAATATATGTTCTTGTGATTTGTATTGTTCAATGTCTAAACAAAGACAAAAAAATTATGTTTCTTCCTTCTCCTTCACGAACACAAGTGAAGGTATAAAAAAAAAGTAATTCTGCTGCTTTGGCCACAGACTCCTTTTTCCGTTATCCTTCTTGCTTCTGGCTTAACTACCACTTTTCTTTCCCAGGATGAAATAATATAGGAAAAGCCGATTAAGGAAGACTTCATTCACACAGAAGTTTCACCAGGATGGCTCAGTTACCAAGCCTTAAAAGCTGAAATACAATGGCCACCTAGAATGACCATTTTACACTTTAAAGCACATCTTTTATTTTAAAAATTTGAGTTAGCTCTTTGCTTATATTGAGCTTTGAATGAAAAGAGAACCCTCTTTAAAATCTATGTTGATGTATAGAGCACTGTAATACTCCAATCTATCACTAACCTATTTTTACCTCTCACCCATAAAATTGGAAGTATTTCAAATCCTCTTGGTCAATCAGGGGGAAAAGAATCAAAATAAAACATAGTATTCTGTACACAAAAGTGAATAGACTTCATTCCCTCCTCTGTTTATTCAACTAATATTTATTGATCATCTACTATTTGCCATATACTGGGCCCACTGTTGAGAAGTACTGAGTTGAACAAGAAATCACTATATCTAGCATATCATCATAACACAGGGTGGCCCAATCTCTAACAGAAGATGTACAGCCTTCTAGAGAAACATTTACCAGTAGAAGGGTGCTGACATAGACTTGAGAGATGAATAGCCCTTATCCGTTACTTGATGGAGGAGGAAACTAAGATAGAGAAAGCTTGAGCCACATAATCGCAGCACTCTTTAGTGGAAAAATCACAGGACTAGAATTCACATGTCGAAATTCAAACCTCATACTCTTTCTATATCAATGTACTTCACCCCCAAAATGACTGTTATTTCCCAAAACAGTTATACAAAGCCATAAATGTCAAGACAGTGGACTAAAAGTTGGAAATATGCTTTGAGAACAGAGAAGTCAACATTCATCCTAATTTTATGGCATTACAGATGGTGGAGAAGGATGGTTTACAAGTCAGACCCAACTGGATTCTAATCTTACATCTATTAAACCTAACCAGCTAGGTCACACTGGTCAAGACTGGAATTCTGAGAATCATTTGGATTTTAAAAAATTTTTCAAATCAGGATAACAATGTTTATATGAAAGGGATAAATTTCATGAAATAGTGGAATTGAGTAGGTAGTCAATATATATAAGTTCCTGTCCCCCTCTTCTCATTGACATAAATTGAATAAAACTGATAAAAGACCAGGTCAGCAGAAACCACATTTCAGTTTTTTGATTTCTAACCAGTCATTTTAGCATAAGATCCAGCCTCCAATTTTAAGCCATTTTTGTAGATCATTTTTGGCACACCTTCACAAAATTAAACATTTCCATTCTGTGAACATTTTGGGAGTTAGAAAGCAGAGACTAAACAATTAAATTTAGAGAATTTCATCACCATACATCCTCTAAAAAGAGATGGGAAGAAAATAGAGTTAGAAGAAATATTTAAAATTAATTAAACCTTCTATGTAGTTTTCTGAGTCTCTCTCCATTATAAGGCACTCAAATTCAACCAGCTTAGGTAAAGAGAATTTGAACACTCACTTGTCTAGGATGTCTAGGAGTAGACAAGCTTCAGGAAAATGTAAATCAAGGGACAAATGATGAATTAAGTGTCTTGTCTTTACCTTCTTTTCTCAGTCATTTGACCCTCGTTTTGGTTTTACTCTCAGATTTGCTACCCATGGCAGGAGTGAGCTTCCATCAATCATGAGGCTACATTATCTTCCCACCTCACAAGAGAGGAGTGAACCCTCACTCCTGGCAGGCTTACCTCAAGTTGGAGGGATCATCCTCATTGGTACAAGCTGAGTCTCATAACCATCCCACAACAAACTGCTGTGTCTAGCCAATGGAGAACTAGGGTTACCATGTTTCTGTGTATGGAGCAGGGGAGGGCAAGGCCATTCCACTCAAGCCACATGCAGGTTCTCCATTGAAAGACAGGGTTCTCTTTCCTGAAAAAAAAAAAAGGGAAAGGATCTTGGAAATGCAAAAACAAAGCAAAACAACAACGACAAACAACAATGGGTATCGATGTGAATAATTCTCTTTAATTTCTTTTCTTTTAGGGTTATCCAGTTCACTTCAAAATCCTCTTGGAGATCCTGGTAGGTTCATTCCTATTTCTCTGTAATAGATTCCTAGACTGACTGCTGGGCACTTTTGATACAACATGATAAGGAAAGAACTCCATCTGTGTTCATGTCCACGATACAGTTAACAGAGCATGCAAATTATCAAATATCTACATTAGTCAAGGTGCACTGAGACATGTTTTTACCTTGAAGGTGCTTATAGCCTATCTGCGCATACATGTTAGATAACAAAAGTTACAAATCATGTATTTGTTTATGCAAGACATAGATTCAAAATATACCATACATAGATAGAACCCTATGTTTAGCTTTGTGGGAGTATAAAAACCTCAGTCTCTATCCTCAACATTGGGGAATCTCTTAAAATATCACTTTAATCTCAAGTTAGTGTCGAGGACTCCATGTGTAAGTCAACATTTGACTGGGTTTGGAGGATAAGTAGAAGTTTCACTGTAAGAAAGAGGAAAAGAGGCATGCACAAAGAGACCAAGAGAGAAAAGTTTGAAACATGTTTTCTCATTTAGTTAAAAGATTATGCATCTGAGAGGGATGAACAATAAACATCAAGGTAGCTTTTAAGAATTCACCAATAAAATCTGGGTAAACATGTTATGGGGCTTTGGTATACAGCAATACTACGCAGGAGACTTCTAGGAAGAGGCTGACCTAAGGGAGCACTCCCTCCAAGATGTATTAATAAGGGGAACATTCCAGGTCCACGTTAATAAATACAGTAATGTACATTTATGTAAAGTAAAAATCAAATGTGCATTTGTTCATTAATGTAAGTAAAAGGTCTATAAAAGAGTTTTCCTAAACCAACAATAGGAATCAGCTGTGTAAAGAATCGTAAGAATGGGCAAGCATCAGTGGTGAAGTAGGGATTTTGCTTTTAACTTTATACTTCTGCGTCACTTAAGTTTTTTTTTTTACAATAAAAATTTATCTGCATGTTGCTTGCATAATAAATATATACTGTTTACATAAAAGAAAGTTTGCTATTCAAATAAGGGTCAAGTTACTAGCAGTTAAGGTATCTGGTCTTTTAAAAATTAACATTATTATTTTTGGTTTCAATGGAGTAGCTAACAACTTCAGGTACTAATTAGGAAGAATAATATTTTGTCGGTGGCATTATTTCAAAGCCCATAAACAAATAAGCATGTAGAACTCTTTGGAGGTTATTGAAATACATAGTACATATATTCTGTGTGTGTATATGTATGTTTAAATTAAGTGTCCAGGTTAGACATATATTTTTATATAGGAGGCCATTTTATTTTATTTTATTTTATTTTAATTTTTTTTAATGTTTATTTTTGAGATAGAGACAGAGTGGCGAGAGGGGGAGGGGCAGAGAGATAGGGAGACACAGAATCTGAAACAGGCTCCAGGCTCTGAGCAGTGCGCACAGAAACTGATGCGGAGCTCCAACCCACAAACCGCGAGATCATGACCTGAGCAGAAGTTGGACGCTTAACTGACTGAGCCACCCAGGCACCTCTATAGAGGCTATTTTAAATGTACACATATAATAAATAAATATATAATAGTAAATATATAATGTATATGTATAAGAATGAATAATGAGAAGGAAAGAAGACTAATTATTTTTTAAACACAGGGATTTAAAGTATCAAAGAGATATCTTAAGCATATTCTTTTGGGAGTTATATTAAAGACAGAAAATTTGGATCTGGGGTCACAAAGAGCTGAGTCTGATATCAGTTTAGGTTTGGTGGTGATCTACCTGAAGAAGATGGTTGAAAAAAATGTATGAAGTCAAAATATCCTCAGGGATTAAAGGAGGTCAGCAAAGGAAAGGGTGAAGAGAACTGAAGCCAAGGCTTTGGGAAAGATGAGCCTTTAAGAGAAGGGGAACAATTCATTTGCTCACTCATTCACAACTAGTATTTTTCAAGGACCCCAAGCTCAACACTGCTGGTTTTGAGGACAGACAGAATAGGAGAAAAAAAAACAGCATGGCGACTCCCCATAGGGACTTTATAGCCACTGGAATGAATGTAAATACTAACATTAATGGAGGCTTTAATGCCTTTGCAAGGGTGTGGAGCATCACATCAACCTTTAGAACAACACTATTAGCACCTCCTTTCAAAGTATGAAGAAATGGGCACTGTGTCCTAAATCATACAGCTATGGAGTATCAGAGACTTGATCTGAACCCTAAGTTTGTCCTCCCCCACAACCCATAGACACATAGAACACTGCTTCCAAAAAAGTGGCCAGTCAAGTGTCCTAGAAGAAGCATCACGGTAAGAGGAAAACCAGAATTCTATGTTAAAGACAATGGGCACAGAGTCATGGGCCTGACTAACCATGCATGTATCAAGGAGGGGGAAAACTGATTAAGGATCATTGATTTGGTGATGAGAAAATAGTGTGTTCATTTGTTTATTCATTCAACCAATATTTATCAAGCACATAGCATGCAGTACCACATAAATTCTGAAAGATGAGTTTCGTTTAAGTGGGGATGAAAATCAATTGTGAAGGACAAAGGAATGAATGGATAATAAAGTAGTATGTGTTAAGGACTTCTCTGAGGAAATGGATGGAAAAATTAATGCAGGTAGGATCTGGGACTATGGTACATCTAGGCACTCTTGCAAAGGGAGGAAGGCAGCAGTAGAGTGAAACTCAAAATACAGGGAAGGGGGATAATGTGGATAAAGACATGTTTTGTGGATGGTGAAGAGATAGGGATGCATCTCGCAGATGCATACATTCACCTTTAAAAGGAGGAAGGCCTCGTCTCTGACAGGGTATAGAAAATGTAAAGGAACAGACAGATATTTAAGTTAAATACAATCACAGCAAACTATAACAATAAGATTTTATATGCATAATTTCAGGGGGTGTTTTCTAATTTTTAAATATTTTTTTTAATTTTTAGTATTTAAGAAGTGACATACAACACTATTAGTTTCAGGAGATAACATAGTGATTCTATATTTATATAAACTACAAATGTGTTATAATATTTTTTACTGTATTTCCTATGCTGTACATTTCATTCGCATGTCTTGATAACTGGAAGATCATACTTCTTAATTCATTTCTCCTATTTTATCCATCCTGATACTCTCATCCCCTCAGGCATCAGTTTGTTCCCTGTATCTATGAGCCTGCTTCTGTTTTGTTTTATTTGTTAGATCGTTTAGTTTTTTAAATTCCACATCGAAGTGAAAGCATAGGGTGTTTGTCTTTCCCTGTCTGATTTATTTCACATAGTATAATACCCTCTAGGCCCATCCATGTTGTTGCAAATGGCAAGATTTCATTCTTTTGTATGACCAAATAATATTCCATTGTGTGTTTCTCCATGCGTGTATATACATCACATCTTCTTTATCCATTCATCTACCAGTGGATATTTAGGCTGCTTCCACATCCTGGCTATTGCAAATAACATTGTGATAAACATAGAGGTGCATAAATCTTTTCAATATAGTGTTTTCAGGGTTGTTTTTTTATAAATACATACAAGAAGCTGGATTGTATAGTTGTTCTATTTTAATTATTGAGGAATTTCAATACTGTTTTCCTTTGTGACTGCATCAGTTTACATTCTTAGTGGCAATACATAAGGGCTGTCTTTCCTCCACGTCCTTGCCAACATTTGTTATTTCTTGTCTTTTTTTTAATAGCCATTCTAACATTTGTGATAAAAACTCTCAGCAAAGTGGGTATGGGAAGAATGTTCGTCAACATAATAAAGGCCATGTAAGTAAGACAAAACCACAGCTAACATCACATTCGATGGTGAAAAGCTGAAAGCTTTTCCTACGTGGTATCTCATTGCAGTTTGATTTGCATTTCCCTGAGGGTTAGTAACGCTAAGCATCTTTTCACAGGCCTGCTGGCAATCTGTAAGTCTTTGTAAAAATGTCTAGTCAGGTCCTCTGTCCATTTTTAAATTGGATTGTTTGTTCTTTTGATATTGAGTTATATGAGTTGTTTATATATTTTGGATGTTAACCCTTCACTGGATATATCATTTGCAAGTGCCCTCTTTCATTCAGTAGGTTGCCTTTGATTTTGTTAATGGTTTTCTCTGCTGTGCAAAAGTGGTTTTTTTTGTCTGTTTTGTTCTTTTTTAGTTTTATGTAGACCCATTGCTTTACTTTTGCTTTTGTTGTCCATGCTTGGGGAAACAGATCCACAAAATTGTCACTCAGATTGATGTGAAAGAGCTTACTGCCTATGTCTTCTTCTAGGAACTTCATCATTTCAGGTATTACATTTAAATATTGAATCAATTTTGAATTTATTTTTGTATATGGTGTAAAAAAGTGGCTCAGTTTCATTCTTTTGCATGTTGTTGTCCAGTTTTCCTAATACCATGTACTGAGGAAATTGTCTTTCCCCATAGTATATTTTCACCTCCTTTGTTGTAAATTAATTAATCATGTAAGTGTTGGTTTATTTCTGGGCTCTCTTCTGTTCCATTGATCTAGGTGTTTATTTTCATGCCTGTATTATACCGTTTTGGTTATAATTGCTTTGCAGTATAGTTTGAAATAAGGGAGCATGATACCTCCAAATTTGTTCTTCTTTCTCAGGATTGCTTTGGTCATTTGGGGTCTCCCATTATTTCGTACAAATGTTAGGATTATTGGTTCTAGTTCTCTGAAAAAGAGATTGATATTTTGATAAGGATTGCATTGATTGTGTAGACTGCTTGAGATAGTATGGACATTTTACATATTAATTCTTCTAATCCATGAGCATGGTATATCATTCCATTTATTTGTGTCATCTTCAATTTCTTTTATCAATGTCTTATAACTTTCAGACTACAGGTCTTTTACCTCCTTGGTTGAATTTATTCCTAGCCATTTAATTCTTTTTGATGCAATTGTAAATGGGATTTTCTTAACTTCTGATAATTTATTACTGTATAGAAACACAATAGATTTCTGTATACTGATTTTGTATTCTGCAAATTTACTGAATTTATTGGTTCTGATAGTTTTTGGTGGAGTCTTTTGGGTTTTTATTATATAGTATCATGCCATCTGCAAGTTGTGGCAGTTTTGTTTCTTCTTTTCCAATTTGGATGCTTTTCATTTGTTCCTATTGCCTAATTGCTGTGGTTAGAACTTCTAATACTATGCTGAATAGAAGTAATGAGAGTGGGCATCTTTATCATGTTCCTGAACTCAGGAAAAATTTTCAGCTTTTTACTACTGAGTGTGATGTTAGCTTTGGGTTTGACTTACATGGCCTTTATTAGGCCCAAGGTATAGGCCTTCCCATACCCACTTTGCTGAGAGTTTTTATCATAAATGCGTGTTGAATTTTTTCAAATGCTTTTTCTGCATCTATTGAGATGATCACATGATTTTTACCCTTTATTTTGTTAATGTGGTATATTAGGTTGATTGACTTGCAGCTATTCAACCATCCTTACATCCCTGAAATAAATCCCACCTGATCATGGTATCTGCTCTTTATAATGAACTCTTCAATTTGGTATGCTAATATTTTATTGAGGATTTTTGCATCTATGCTTACAGGAATATTGGTTTTCTTTTTTTTTTATAGCGCCTTGTCTGGTTTTGGTGCCAGGGTAATGTTGGCCTTGTACACTAAGTTTGGAAGCATACCTTCCTCTTCAGTTATTTGGAATAGTTTAAAAAGGATAGGTATTAACTCTTCTTGAAATATTTGATAGAATTCACCTGTAAAATCTTCTGATTCTAAACTTTTGTTTGCTGGGAGTTGTTTTATTTTTTGTTTGTTTGTTTTTAATTATTTGCTAATGTAATTCTAGGTTGTCCAATTTATTAGCATATAATTGTAGTAGTCTCTTATCATTCTTTGTACTTCTGTGGTATCAGTTGTAATTTTTTCTCTTTCATTTCCAATTTTATTTATTTGGGTCCTCTCTATTTCTTCATGAGTCTGGCAAAAGGTTTATCATATTTTTTTTATCTTTTCAAAGAATCAGCTTTTAGTATCATTGACCTTTTCTATTGTTTTTTAGTTTCTATTTCATTTATTTCTGCTCTGATATTTATTATTTCCTTTTCTACTAACTCTGGGTTTTCTCTTTTTCTAGTTGTGTGTAGTAAGGTTAGATTGCTTATTTGAGATTTTTCTCGTTTCTTGAGGTAGCCCTGTATTGCTATATGCATCCCTCTTAAAACTGCTTTTCTGTGTCCCGTGGATTTTAGAACATTGTGTTGTCACTTTTACTTGTCTCAAGATATTTTTTTATTTCATCTTTGATTTCTTTGCTGATCCATTTGTTATTTAGTAATATGCTGCTTAGTCTCTAGGTTTTTTTTCCTAGGTTTTTTCTTATAATTGATTTCTAGTTTTATACTGTTGTATTTGGAAAACATACTCGATATAATTTCAATCCTCTTAAATATATTGAAACTTGTTTTGTGGTCTAACATGTGATCTATCTTGGAGAATGTACCATGTGCACTTGAAAAGAATGTGTGTTTTACTGGTTTTGGATGGAATGTTTTCTATATATCTTTTAAGTCCATCTGATCTAATATGTCTTTTAAGGCCAATATTTCCTTATAATTTTTCTGTTTGATCTACCCATTCATGTAAGTGGAGTATTAAAGTTCCTTACCGTTATTTTATTATTGTCAGTTTCTCTCTTTGTGTCTGTTGATATTTGCTTTATATATTTAGGTGCTGCTATGTTGGATGCATAAATATTTATTATATCCTTTGTTGGAATGATCCCTTTAAGGGTTATCATTTTGTAATGCTCTTGTTTGTCTGTTGTTACAGCCTTTCTTTAAAAGTCTATTTTGTCTGATAAAGTATTGCTATCCTAGCTTTCTTTTTATTTCCATTTGCATGGGATATATTTTCCCATCCCTTCACTTTCAGTCTGTGTGTGCCTTTAGATCTGAAGTGAGTCTCTTCTAGGTGGCATACAGATGGGTCTTGTTGATTGGTTTTTTTTCTTTTTTTTTTTTAAATCCTTCCAGCCACTCTAGATCTTTGTTTTTATTTATTTTTATTTTTTTAATGTTTATTTATTTTTTGAGAGGGAGAGAGACACAGCGTGTGAGTGGGGGAGAGGCAGAAAGAGAAAGAGACACAGAATCCGAAGCAGGCTCCAGGCTCTGAGCTGTCAGCACAGAACCTGACGCAGGGCTCGAACCCACGAACTGCGAGATCATGACCTGAGCCAAAGTCAGACACTTAACCAACTGAGCCACCCAGGAGCCCCGCCACTCTAGACCCTTGACTGGAGCATTTAGTCTATTTATATTTAAGTATTGATAGGTATTCATTGCCATTTTTCTCAATCGTTTTCTGGATGTTCCTGTAATTCACCTGTTTCTTTGTTCTTCTCTTCTTCTCTTTCCTTGAGATTTGATAACTTTATTATGTTTGGATTCCCTTCTCTTTATTTTTTTATGTATCTATTATAGGTGTTTGTGTGTGTGTGTGTGTGTGTGTGTGTGTGTGTGTGTGTATGGTTACCCTGAGATTTATATATAACAGCCTATGTAACAATCTATTTTAAGTTGGTGTTCACTTAAGTTTGAATGCATTCAAAAGCACTACATTTTTACTGCCTCCTCCCACATTTTATGTTTTTGATGTCATGTTAAATCTTTTTATTTTGTGTGTTCCTTAACTAATTATTGTAGATAGAGTTGATTTAAAAACTTTTGTCCTTTTACTATTGTACCAGCTTTAAAGTGGTTGATTCATTACCTTTACTTTACGTTTGCCTTTACCAGTGTGATTTTTTTTCTTTCATAAGTTTTCTTGTTAATCAGTGCTCTTTCTTTTCACTTAAAGAAGTGATCTAATATTTCTTAAAAAGCAGTTTAGTGGTGAAGAACTCCTTTAGCTTGTGCGTGTCTGGGAAACTCTTGATCTCCCCTTCAGTTCTGAATTTTAACCTTACCGGATAGGGCATTCTTGGTTGGAAGTTCTTTCCTTTCAGGACTTTGAATATACGTGCCACTTCCCTGTGGCCTGCAAAGTTCCACTGCAAAATCAGCTCATCATCTTATGGAGATTCCCTTAAATGTAATGAACTGCTTTAAAATTCTCTTTTACTTTTGACATTTTAATTAGTCCATGATTTTCTGTGAATCTCTTTGGGTTCATCTTATTTGAAACTTTCTCTTCCATGTGGACCCGAATGTCTGTTTCCTTCCCCAAGTTAGGGAAATTTTCAGCTATTATTTCTTCAAATAAGTGTTCTTCCCCTGTCTCTCTTCTCCTTCTGAGACCACTATAATGCAAATGTTCATATGGTTGATGTTGTTCCACACGTCCCTTAAACTATCCTATTTTTTTTTTAATTTTTCTATTTTCTGTTCAGTTTGGATGATTTCTACTACCTGTCTCCCAGGTCACCGATGTGTTCCTCTGAATCATCTAGTTTGGTGTTTATTACCTCTAGTGTACTTTTCATTTCTGTTATCATATTCTGTAGCTCTGATTGATACTTGTATTTTCTATCTTTCTGTTCAAGGTCTCACTGTGTTCATCCATTCTTCTCCCAAATTCAGGAAGCATTTTTATGACTCATATTTTGAACTCTTCATTGGGTAGGCTGCTTATCTTCATTTTGTTTAGCTCTTCTTCTGAGGTTTTTTCTTGTTTTTTTTTTTCATTTGAAACATTTTCTTCTGTTCTTTCATTTTACCTAACTCTGTGTTTTTTTTATGTACTAGTTTAGCTATGTCTCCTAGTCCTGAAGGCGTGACTTTATTGAGGAGATGTCCTGCGGGGCCCAGAGTGCAATTCCTGTGCTGTCACAGCCAGGTGCTCCAGAGTGTCCCCTGTATGAACAGCATATGCCCTTCTTTTATGACAATGCTGTGACTGTCACAGGCATACTGGTGGGCAGTGTTGATCTCTGGGCCTACTGTCTGCAAGGCCTGGCCACAACTTCTGGGGACACTGTGGGACAGCATTATCATCCTATCAGCTGTGAGGCCAACTGAGGTTCAGGGTTGTATAGGGCTCTCAAAGGGATATGCTCCCTGGCATTCACATTTTAAAGAGAGGATTCCAAAATGGCACCCACTTGTGCCAGGATCAGCATAGGAGAACAAGATAGCAAAAATGTCTTCCTCCAGCATCTCAGTCCCTGAGGAAAGGCCCAGATACCTCCTGCCTCTTCAGCAGGTGCTACAAGATTAGTAAGTGTGTCTCTTTCATCTATTGTTCATGGGTTTTTCAATCTGATATTTTTGCACTGCTTTCCAAGGTGAGCGAGTCAGTGCACAAACCCATTATGAGGCAGTCTCCTTTTCCTATAGCATTTCTGAATGTATTCCCTGTTGGTTTTCAAAGCCAGATGTTTTGGGGGCTCAACTCACGTTACAGAATCTAACAGTTAGGGTTCCTGATGTGGAGCTCAAATCTCTTGGTCCTTGGGGAAATTTTGAGACCTCTCCCATCTGTAGAACAGTGTTTTGGGTGGGTTTTTTCCCCCCTTGAGACCATGTGTCTGTCCTCAACCCATCTCAGTGCTATCCCTTATTGTATAGGCTCTGTTTGTCCAGTTCCTACATCCTCTTCAGAGGGAACTATTCCATATGAGGTTGTAGATTTGTTGTACCCACAAGAAGAGGTGAGCTCAGGATCTTCCTACACCACCATCTTAAACTCACCCTATATGTCCTCTTTTGGATAGTGGTTTTCAACCCTGGATATACATTACAATAATCTTGGTAGCTATTACAAATTGTGTTGCTCACACAATTTCAGGCCAATTAAATCAGAAAACAACTTGGGGTCTCTTTGGGCTGAGGATGTCCAAGGCAGGTTTTAAAGAGAAGCTGGTATGATTTAACTAGGTGAGAAGAGGAAGGCATTATATGTGATAGCAACTTGAGCAAAAATTTTTAAAACTAGGAATCAATAATGAAATTAATTTGCCTAAAACAAAGGAAGCCAGGAAGAAGAAGGGAAGAATATAGAAATGCTAGAATATGGGCAGATCACAAAAATATCATTATAAATTTCTAAATTATGATGATAAGCTGTACTAAGCACAGAGATCTTACCAATACTAGTCACTTTCTCATTCCCAAACCATCATTAAAGTCCCTGGCATAGAGTAGATATTCAATAACCAGTAGTTGAATAAATATGCCTAATAAGTAAACAAATGTGTAACTCAGACATCAGCCCAGGAATCTCTTCAGGTGTCTAAAATCCTTGAGAAAAGCAAAATTGCCTCATGCCCAATCCCAAGTTGCTCATTGCAAAAACTTTTCCACACCTCACTCACATCTACCTGGGTCTTCAGCTGGCTTCACTGGATGCGATTTCAATCTCTTTGTTCTTAATGCCATCAACAATAAATTGAGTCTAATAGATTTTTGCTAAAGTTTGACAAAAGTGAAATAGCAATGGGAATGAAGGCTTTATGATCAAAGTACTAGCTAGGAAGCAATTTAAAATGATATAAGATAGCCCTATTGTTAACTGTGTCACTTGACCATTCTCATCGGCCACTATTCTATTCTGAGATCTTGCCTTCTGCCATATTACTTCACTCCTATTTTTCTAAGACTTCGCTAGGACCACCCCAACCATGAATTTCAACTTTTTGTTACATAGAGAACTTTAACTAGGACTCACTCCTACACCATAGCTTGGGGAGACTCGCTTTTAATATACAACTTTCTCAGAAATTATTCTGCCAAACCAAAGTTCAGTTATTAACTCCATCTCTCTTAGGGCCCCAAACTTTTATAGCCAACTATAATTTTAAATGGCAATTTTGGGGGGTCACCTGGGTGGCTCAGTTGAGTGAGCATCCAACTTCAGATTAGGTCATGATCTCACAGTTCATGAGTTCAAGCCCCACATTGGGCTCACTGCTGTCAGTACAGATCCTCTGTCCTCCTCTCTCTTTTCCTTCCCTATTAGAACTCTCTCAAAAATAAATAAAACATTTTTAAATAAATGACAATTTTTTCCTTCTCTCTGTACAAAAGAATGAAACACATAGGGAAGACAAGTAGAAAATCTCCAACCTGTAACAAGTAAGGACCCACGAAGGAATAAACATTCATTACCAGTAGTTCACAAAACAATATATGTTCACATTATTGTTGAAAATAATCCTTCCCTTCTTTCTAGGGAGTCACAAAACGAATGTCTTTGTCTTACAATGTCATCACTATTTCCAGTCTCATGAGTGGTGGTGTGAACACAATGGGCACTCAACACATGGGCACTAATCATGAGGATAAAGGGTAAAGATGAGATACTCTCTGAGATTTTATACCTTATAATAATAATGGTAATAATAGCTACTTTGTATGTCCAAAGTCGTTTAAAAGCATTAACATTTCACATGGCGCACATTCTCAGAAAGCAGATCAATATTTATTCTTCCAAGTGTGTCGAGTATACAGTTGGGGCACCTCGAGGTGAAAACGTCACCCTGCCAGTGTCAGTCTCAGAACTTGGAAATCACATCCCCCAGTTCATTATGTCAGAATAATAAAGTGACCCTGGCCAGTTGAACATATTCATTAACGTTCAGGGGGAAGCAGGGTGGAAGGAGCAGACAATATGGCTTTGGGAGCATCCAGCGCTAACTAGCCTTCAAAAACACAGGACTATTATTTGACATAGCATCAGTTTAGGAAGGGAAAAAGCCATGAAGACACACACACACACACACACACACACACACCACAGCAGGGCTGTGTAGTCTTTCCAGATGAGAATTCATTTTTGTGACTCCTCGTCCAAGTAATTTCATTGCCACTAATTGGGAAGGGTACAAGAGAGGAGTAGGGACTACCTTTTGCCCCATCTCCTTGTCTCTCTGCCTGTCTCTCTCACATTAGAGTGTTTAGCTGATTAAGCAAATCAACCTTAATTAGTAACTAACTAGGGAAGAACTCTGCAAGGTTTAGTTAAGCAGCGTCAAAACCCACAGCCTGCTCTCAGAGCCCATTAAGAAGTAATCATCCAGCGCAACTAACAAGTCACTCAGACCATACTTTTGTAATTTGGCTCTTTTGTTCTGTCAGTTTGAAGAGTGCTGTGCATGTGATGCCATTTAGAAGGGAGCTCTTTTAGAGCTTTCACTCAGGAAGGCGTCGGGAGCTCTGGGGGTAGAGCTTAGCTCAGAAAAAGGGAAAGAATTCAAGTTTGCATTGACAGCTTGATCCCAGAGAGAGACGACTGGCTGCTTGTCTAGCAGGTCCTTTGGGTGTGGATGAGGCAGGGGCAGGAGTCTTAGTCTTAAATGAATGTGTGTGCCGCCAATGTTAAAGGCACAATTACCTTCCTGCGCAACCGCTCACTGTTTGCTAGTGCCGTTGCCTTCAATAAAACCTCTTTTCCGTTGCCAAGTGGAGCCCGGCAGGCAATAATATTTTTTGTGCATGATACACATACTAAAATGCCCTTGTGTGTTTCTAATAGATTTACAGTTAATAACAATAGGGCTGTGTTGTCAGGAAAGGTAAAGATGTGTTGGTTACAAATGCAGAGCGGTGGCCAGTGTTGATGTGCCTCGCAGCTGCTAGTCCCCCATAAGGGTCCATCCGGCTCCGGCGAGCAGGGAAAAGTAGCAAAAAGTAATCAAGCTGAAGGTCTTTTTATTCAAAATGAAGTTCATCTTTTTAATAAAGAGTTTTATTTGTTGAGACCCTGTTCTCCCACCTAGGAGGACAATGAGAACATAAGCACGGCGGGGCGGACACGAGCATCCTTGTATTTGAATGCATACGGTGGCCCTTGGATTCATCAGGGAGCACTATCTTTAAAACTCAAGGAGGAGGAGAAAGGGCTGCAGAGATAAATTGTTGCATAGGTTAAGCCACAACTGAGAGGAGGTATCCTTCAAAATGTGAGAGTCCTTCTAATAATTTGCAGCTTGCTACTATCACAGCTCAATTTTGTTTTTGTATTAAACCCCATATTAAACAATAACTAATAAATAAATGCCTTCTATCAGCCAATTCCAAGAGAGATTTCTGGCTAGACTTAAAAAGTGTGTATATATGATTCATCTATTACTTGTCTAATTATAAAATGAGTTGGTAGAGGTGTTATTTTTTAATGTTTATTTATTTTTTAGAGAGTGAGAGCATGAGTGACGGAGAGGCAGAGAGAGAGAGAGAGAGAGAGAGAGAGAGAGAGAGAGAGAGAATCCCAAGCAGATTCTGTGCTGTTAGTGAACAGCCTAACATGGGGCTCGAACTCACAAACCGTGAGATCATGACCTGAGCCAAAATCAAGAGTCAGACGCTTAACTGACTGAGCCACCCAGGCACCCCTGGTAGGCACCCCTGGTAGAGGTTTTGAGAAGAAAATAAATTTCTAGTGGTCAAAAATAAGGGTTTGACAACAGCTTATAACCAGATGCATATTTTTATGAAAGGACATACTGGTGAAAAGAATTTTCTGTTGTTATATTAATGGTGAAATGAATCTTCTACATTATTTTACAGAATAACAGGAACTATGCTGGTTGATATTAAACTATGTTCATCTTATTATAAGAAATAATATGAGATATTAGTTGTTTGACATATATTATCATATCTACCAATGGGAGACAATATACTGTTAAGTGGGCAACTCTCATTTCTAACGGCATGGATTCAAATCCTGGCCGCACTATTGCTAATTCTGTGAACTTAAGTAAATGTCTCCAACTCTTGAGCCCCAATTTCTCAATGACTAGCATGGGGATGGCAGCAATAGTACTTACCGCATAGCATTTATTCTAAGATAAAATTGTATAATATACTCTGTACAAATCCTGGAATTCAATATATATTACATACTTTAAATTATTATTTTTTAATGAATACTGAAAATAGTCATAAATTAATTTATATATGAGTTGCATTACATATCATTAGCCAGATTTATTAATGGTAGCTGCTGTAAAAAACAAAACAAAACACGTCCTGCATTTCAGGGGCCTCATTTAATAGAAGCTCATTCTAGGTTACTCAAAGCTCAAAGCAAGTAGATATTTCTGAGTCACTCTCCAGCATGTGGGGACTCAAGGATCCAACTGGTTTATCTTTTGGCTATGCTATCCCCAAGGACTTCCTCAGTTCTCTACTGTATTCTTTGCTTAAAGCTGTCCATTAAATAAAGAATAAAATGTGGAGAATCGTGTGACTTATTTTAACAGACAAACCTGCAAGTGTGGCACATCATTTTTGCCCACATCCCTTCTGCCAGAACTATTTGCATGACCCCACCTACATTCAAGAAAGCCACTGGAAAACACAGTTTAACTGGGCATCCAGAAGAAGTACATTCAACTGTGTATGCATCCAGACAGGATGTGTCATTCATGTAAATCTTTAGGAGCTAAAGATGGTATATTTGAGGGGCCCATAGGTGGCTCAGTCAGCTAAGCATCTGACTCTTGATTTTGGCTCAGGTCATGATCTCGAGGTCAAGGGATAGAGCCCCATCTCGGGCTCTCCACTGACAGCACGGCACCTGCTTAGGATTCTCTCTCCCTCTCTCTCTGCCCCTCCCTCGCTTGCACGCACATGCCCATGCAGGCACACATGCTCTTTCTCTCTCTCACTCTCTCAAAATAAATAAATAAAAATAAATAAAGATGGTATAATATTTACAATGTGTACCAGGATGCTGATAATAGAAAAGTTTTTTTTACAAAGAGTTTTATACTTTTTACACAATAAAGTGTGCATCTGTCCCATTCTTCTAGATTCCTATTTTGGTTCATCTTTTCTGGAAAGACCTTTTATTATGGAGGCTGTGAGCACCCCTCACTGGTATCCCCGTAGCCTCTGTCCCAGCATTTGGTACCTGGGATTCTCAGTATCTCTTTACTGGACTTGGCTATTGGACCAGAAGCTATCTGAAGACTGACTTAGGTTTCATCTGAGTTTTTCCTCACTAGTACAATGTCTACCCCATAGTAAACACTCTATACCATGTATCAAAAGAATGAAGGAATTTCTAGGTAGAAGCCAGCTGCATATTTTAGTCAGTAAAGAAAACCATAATACAACTAAAACCTGAACACTGTCTATCAAAGAATAAATGATTTGTGAAAAAAACATCAATGGGAGGAATATACATTTTCCTTTATAAGAATATAAAACTCAGTTTCTTGTTCTCAATATTCAACATTTAGCACCACACTGTTAAAAAGTAAAAAACCTTGACTGTTTCATCAGGGTCCAGTAAACTGACTTGGGAAACATTTTTCTTCTCTGTGTGTATTCATGTATTATGACTGGAAGACAAGGACTAACGACTTAGAACAAGGACCCCAGGGATCCTTCTAAGACTTTTGTGCTATATTTAAAAAACAGAGACCATCTCTGAATTTCTATTAGTGAAACATTATTTTTTGGCAGCCTAATATCAGTTATAAGACCAATAGTTCCTTCTGAGGGGTAGGAAAGAATACTTAAGCTGTAGATAGTTTACTTTCCAAATTAAACTTTCATTAGAGATTAAAAACATGTCAAGATTTTTTCTATTTACAGTGAAACATAAAATGACACAAGGTTAATTTTCTTCAGTAATTTTTAGTTATTGTAAATTTTAGATCTTATTGCAGATATTCACCTTTGAAAAATGTCTTAATTCCTACCCAAACTTCTAAAACTTAGGGGTACTAAAAACTACTGTTAGCACCTTACCCAGTTCCAAATATTGAAATATTTAGCAAACATTATTCTAACAACAGTGGTGATCTATTCAAATTGAAATCACTAAAGTTTCTCCTTGGCATATAATTTATATTACTTACTAATTACTACCATACTACTATATTATCAATATTTTTGCCATTATAGTATAGGTGCTATAAATATCACTATTTACCTAATTAAATCTACTTTCTCAGAGCCAGTTCACCATCGTAGTTAAAAGTTCATCTTCTTTTCTGAAACAAGATTTCCTGGTTTAAACCGCAACTCTGCCTCTCACTATCTGTAATTTTAATTCACAAATTATCATTTTGTGCCTCAGCCTCCTTCTATGTAAAATGTGGAGAGTAATAATGTTTAGCCCACACAGTTGAGGTAAGGACTTAGGTAAGCTTACATGTCAATAGCCTTATTGGCACATCAAAAGCCTCTAGAAATATTTAGCTATTATTACATGTGTTCAACTTTCCACATTCTTATTTCTCTTTTCCCCCACCAGCCTAAACTAATCTGTCTTCTATCCTTACCCATCCATTGAAACTGTTCTAACAAACATCACCAAATTGCCGAACCCAGTGGTTTATTTTCCATCCAGAAGTATTACTGCCTTCTTTGTAATGTGTGGTCCTTTTAATCACACTCTTTTGCTTAAAATGATGGACAGGGAGAAGAAGTATGGAAAAACTCATCTCTTGGACAGGAGGAAGAGGTATGGAAAAACTCAGAGAGACTGTTTCATAGTCGCTCAGAGAAAACCAGTATAAGCAGAAGGCGGAAATTGGTTTACAGGTTAATTTGAAGGAGAGTAGTCAAATAAGACTAACTAGAATTCCTGGACTCCAGTCTACTTTCCATATAATCCATTCTTTATATTAGCATTTCTGAGACAAAGATATGGTCTTGTTTTATTCCTACTTAAAACCTTTATGTCAGACTCTTCAAGAGGAGTGAAGGGAACTTGAATATAGTTTGTATGTTTAGGGGTAAGCATAGATAATCTGTATCATATGTCTGAAATAGTGCATTATTCCAAGAGGGGATCCATATATATTTCCTTGGGGTCCATCTGTCCTTAGATCAAGAACCCCTATTATAGTGGGTAAAGTTTAAAATCCGTAAGTAAACATAAAATATCTTCACCTTGACTCTCACCTTAACTCTCAAGTACCTCACTCCTCCTCTTCTCCCTACCATGATCTTACCACACTTTGCTAAATAATGGTTTTCACACTTCCAAGTTTTACAAACTTTTTCTACTTCATGGAATACCCTTGCTTTCAACTGCCAACTGGCAAGTGAATACTAATTTATTAAGATCCGATGAAAAGTTCATCTCCTCTTACACATTTTTCTGCATGACATCAAATATAATTGCAAATTCCTGAATTATGCACCCACAGAACTGTGTATAAACCTCTACTATCCACTTATCATATGCCTGTCGCCCCACTCAACAGTGAGCTCTGAAGGCAGGGGCCACGTCTTATTCATCTCTGTGTATCTACCAGCACTTAGCCTACTGCCAGGTACTCTATGAAGAGCCTTACAGATGTTTCCTAAATGAGTGAGTGAATTACTGATTGCTGTCTTGCTTCTAATTCATCTGTTAAGTGAGGGATTGTATGGTGTTTTCTGAGGGATCTTTATTTAAAGAAATGTTGGTTAATTCACATGACTCCCATACCCTTCCATATAGAGATAAACTCGGGGAAAAAGTGCTGTGTTTCACAACACTTCTAAATCGTTTTAAATCCTGTCAACAGCACATCAATAACCAACTTGGTAGTTGGTGAAGGAACAATGATTTGATGCCATGCTTTCTAAGCCCTAGGAGACCAGCACACACTCTTTCTGGTAGTATCATTTGTTAAAACAGGGCTCATGGTGATGTTATTTCAATAACAGCTCCACTATATATCCTGAAGTGTCCAATGTGAGTCCCATACATAGCTCAAGAGGGAAAAACTGAGGCAGAAGCAAGTGATATTATTTTAAAAGATAGACACCTAATATAACTTTGTTCTTAACACAAAACTATATTTTCACTCTTGTCTCATCTTTGTGCTTTAAAAACATCAAACCTCTTCTGATGCAGAGGAGACATCAAATTTTTTTAGGAAGGTGTATAAAGAAGTTAGAATTAGGGATGCTTCTGACACCTTCACTCTGTACAGAGGAAAAGATTTTGAAGCAGGGAGAACGTAAACAGTATACACTAACTCTTGACACACCACTGCTTTCTTAAACGAGAATAATAAAAATTTGCAAATGAACAAAAGAGTGGGAGGTAGATATCTGATTTACAATGTTTTTGAGATAAAGAACACTATAAAAAAAGATCAATGTGAATAATAAAGCATTGTTAACTGAGTCATGACATTTCTATTCTAGTGACAATTGAACGGCAGAACTGCAAATGAGCACCTTGTGCCACTTTCAAAGTGGGAAGAAGACATATAATTATAATCCTTACACTGATGAGAATTCAAGAAAATCTGGGGAAAAGTTTACTGAAAAACATATTGACATATCAGTATTATAAATTACTTTCTCTTATGAAACCCCCAAAAATTCTTTTGTGGGCTAGCTCACCATGGCACCGAATGTGTTTCATGAAAAGACATACCTGCCTTAAAAATTCTTTTTTTTTACATTGAAAAAATATCTACCATATATTTTTTCCATAACTTGCTCAACATGCAAGATATATCAGAGAAATATATTTTCAAACGCTTTTAACCTCCATTGTCTTGAGCGCATGTATCAACATTGTCATGTCACTTACCAAAAATCCTCATGGAAACCTTGTATTTAGTCAAAACTAATGAATCTGTTTTAACACCCTTTGCGAAAGTAAAAGAAGATATAATACTATGTTTTCACTTAACATACATTTTCATCCATCTCCTTGCTTTGTCGGATGGTTCAGGGGGAAGAAAACTGCAAAAATTACAGGGATGTTATCAACGGTAGTGTTTTCAGAGAGAACAGAATTGGGAATGGCGTTTTGCTGAGGGAACTTCGAAATGAATTAAAAAAAAAAACCCCACAAGGATGAATTTTCTCCTGATGTTTAACTCCACTGAAGTCTCAGACGGGAGACTCCCAAGCATTGAAGGAAGCTCTCTAAGTGACCCCATTACTGCCTCTGGCACGCGGGAAGGCAAAGGGGCAGTTGTAAAGTCAGACACGGAGTGAGCATTGCAGAAATTATAGCATTGCGTTAAATGTATCCTCCGCAGGGTGCTTTCCTATCTTCAGAGAACACACTCATTAAGGGCTGCCAACAAGAAAACTAAGCATTTTTCTCTATAAAAAGGGCCACCTTTTATGGAACATCTGGAGCTCATCCAAAGAGCTTCCAGAATAGGTGGGAGAACATAATGAAGCAAAACGGCTTGGCCACTGAGGTTTTAACACCAGCTGCCACATGGAGTGATCACTATACGTGAACTGGGGTTATTCATCCGTCATTATAATGTTCTGGGAGGACCCAGGAAGAATGCAACATGTCTGGTCCATGTCAAGTCTTTAGCTGGGATTTGGAATCAGTATGCGAAGGATCTACTTGCAAACTTCGAGGAAAATATATTTTGGCTATTTATTATAGTTGACTAATCCAGATCTATCCACACTCAATTATCTTCCCTCTGCCTATTAGTGATAAAGATACACCCAGGGATTTGGTTTTTACATTACCTTGGTGTTTCCTACAATGTCTGTTGTGACAAAGAATAAAGATTAAGATACGTGGGGAAATATGTAAAGACTATAGATTCTGTATTCTAGTATATATCCCATGTAGATAGCATATCAGGTTATACTCAAGAAAGAAAGTAAGTGGGGTACCTGGGTGGTTCGTTCAGTCAGTTAAGTGTCCGACTTTGGCTCAGGTCATGATCTCACGGTTCATGGGTTCGAGCCCCGCTTCGGGCTCTGTGCTGACAACTAGCTCAGAGCCTGGAGCCCATCTTCAGATTCTGTGCCTCTCTCTCTCTCTCTCTGACCCTCCCCTGCTTGCTCTCTCTTTCTCTCTCTCAAAAATAAATTAAAAACATTACAAATAATTTTAAAAAATAAGTAAGTAACCCACAAGGGTAGGGGGGGAAAGTGGAGGGCGCAAAAGTCAGAGTGACTAAGTGGTATCAGAGAAAGAACACAATAAAAGAGGAACAAAGATTAGGTCTAAAAGAGTGATAAGAACAAATTCCCCCATGGGGAAAAACAATACTCTAAAAGAACCCCAAAGAAACCTAGTATGTGAATTAAAGTGATTGCATGCAACCTGTGGTTGACCTGGTTCTGTTCTATGAGACCCTTAAAATTGGCTAGTACCTTGGGAAAACAAATTTCTTAGACTTCAGTTTTGGAGATGAAGCTGTCACAAGCGCCCCAGACTTTAGGATGCATTATGACAGTCTAGAGTGGGCATGAACTTGTGAATAGATTCCTCATTCCTCTAGGAAAAGAGCCCTTCCATCTTTCTAAATTGAGGCACTACAACTAGTTTCCTTGAAACCTAGACGAATAACTTTTGCTTAGATAAGGAAAGGGAATCATTTCTAACTCAACCTCTAATACCCTCTAAAGCATATGTGGGCTCAAAGTTCTGGACACAAGTGTTTATATCCATGCTTTGCATTCATCTCAGTGAATTTCAAGGAACCTGTGCAGACAGAGATGGTAGCAAGAGTTAAAACTTTGGAGTTTGAGCTAACTGGGTTTGAGGTCTAGCTGTGTGACCTTGGGCAAGCTGCTTCATCTCTCTGAGTTTCAGTTGCTTTGTGGCTCATCACAGGTGCACAATAAATGAAAATTTTAGCCCAAAGTCTTGGTTTCACATATTAACATCCTGCTGCAAATAGACTAAGAGAATAGTACAGAATAATGAGAATCACCTGAAACAGGTAACAGACGTTTGGCCATAAGACATGCCGAGTTTTCTATCACTCTCTGTTTAATGAAATTTACTTGAAATTAAATCAGCCCCTAATACAGACTTAAAGAATCAGAAATTCTGAGAGTAAATCACAGCGATCAGTGTTTTAACAAGCACTCCAGGTGATTCTGATGAACGCTCAAGTTTAAGAATCACTGCCCTAGCTATCATAAAACAAGATCTAGGTGGGCTCACCTCAACATACTGTATAAACTATGCACATATGCCACTTGGACTCAACAAGCCGATCACCTGTAAAGGTATTCCTCTCAAAGCAACCTTGACAAGAGCAAATGTACTTCCTTTAAAACATCAGCAGGACCTTCTGACTTACAGATCTCTTTTAAGGAGAAAACACTCTTTCAGTCTGCCACAATTTCTGAATTAGAATCACCTGGTGTACTTATACTTGTTTGTATCACCAAGGGATAACTTCAAACAAAGTATGGCTGGCTCATTTCAGGTTTCAATAATCCATTAGCTAAGCACTGAGCAAGTTCTTATAACCCAGGAGGCCCTATGGTTCCATTTTAAGTATTATTCCTTTAGAGTCTCTGTTACTGTTTTCAACCTTTTGAGCTTCTGCAAATGTAGTTGGCATTCAATTAAAGTGAAATTAATCCAAAGCAGATGCAGCAGTAGTAGAGAACCGCTTGGTTGAAAGCCCAGCCCTCCGAAGTACTAAATTATAAGCACACAGACACAAACAAATCCATAAATATCAATTATTTAAAATGCGTAGTTTTGTGTAACTCATTTGACAAAAATACAAATGCCAATGAGCTCTTAAGGACGAGCTATAATGACAAGTTGTACCTTTATGACAACATAAAAGTATTTCAGAAGCTGGAGACCTAGAATTTCGAAGCGTCCTTATTTCCAGTTGCCAAGAATTCCAATTTGACCCAAAGCTTCAAGACTCCATTGCTGTGACTGTACTCCTACCATAGATCTTAGATTTCCAGAGAAAGAAACCAGCATAATTCCTTTGTCCTGTCAGCCTGAGAAGGAGCATATGGAAGATAAAAGCACTTAGATAACCCTAAAGCATAAAGGGTGGGTGTGGTTAATATTGTTATTTACTAAGTTGGATATAGCCAGAGCACTTACCTTCTAGACACACAGGATGTCAGCCAGGCTCAAGGGTGTTTTGTTGTTGTTGTTGTTGTTGTTGTTGTTTTTTGTCTTTTTATTTTTTTCCTATGCCAACCTAATTGATAGAACCTCTTAAAGGGGAATCAGGTGATTAATCTACCCAGCTGATAGAATGAAGACCAACACTCCTCATCTAATTTCGCGATGCCCTGTCAATATGGAAGATGGCCTTAACAGTGATAGCCTGACATAATCATATGCATCAGAGACCCCGAAAGTGGGACAATAGCCAAACTGCCTTATTTCCCATCATACTCAATCTCACTGACTTTTCTCCCCCTTCACTTGAACCTTGGCCTCAATCGGGAATTCTGACCGCCATTAGTCATTAAGCAGAATTACTCGGGTACAAAAATCAGGTACAGAAGGCATACTATGCCTGTGGGCAATCCCTCTGTTGACATGTTTGGCTCCTTTAAGTACATCATAAAGTCCCCAAAGGCACAGTCATGTCTCACTCATCTTTGTATCCCCCACACATACCTCAGTGGTTAAGAGGAAAAACTGTAGCTGCCAAATACCTAAATTCAAATTCTCACTCCATTCTTTACTAGCTTGGGAACACGACAATGAATAAGGCACAGTCCCCTTCCTCACCTGGAAAACTGAACTTATAATAACTTCCTCATTGGGCTATTGTGAGAATTCATTCAAAGCTTCTCATTGTATGAATCAAATGTTAACTATCATTGTTTTTATTATTATAGCAGGTGCTGAATGAATGAATGGATGGGTGAATTGTGTGCGGGAAATGAAACTGACTGACATCTACAGTTCATTCCACGTCTAAAATTCTATAATTCTATTGAGTTTCCAATAACTCCATCTCTGAAAGCTTCTTTTAAGTTTTAATGTTTGTTTATTTATTTTTGAGAGAGACAGAGAGAGAGAGAGAGACAGAGAGAGAGGCAGAGAATCCCAAGCGGGCTCTGCACTGACAGCAGAGAGCCCAACTTGGGGCTAGAACTCAGGAACCATGAGACCATGATCTGAACCAAAGTCAGAACCTTAACAGACTGAGCCATCCAAGCACGCTCCCACCCCCGCCCCATCTCTGAAAACTTATTTGAAAATACTTTACCAGCACTGGCTCTTATCATGCCTGATTTGGATTTAATATAATATATGAAAATGCACAGGACTACAGGCCAGAGAACCATACCTAAACATTCTCTTACCCACCATTTAGTAAGCCGATCTATACCTACATTCATTCTTCTCTGTCAAGCACTGTGCTAAGCTAAGGGGTACCAGAGCATGAGCTCCTTCCCTCCATAGTGGGAAAGACACACTTATCACACAGTGGAATGGAAGCACAGAAATGACCTTCTTTTTCACAGGTTTGGGAAGACTGAAATGTCCATAAGGGTAGAACACGGGTTTCATTCATCCTTGCATTCCCCACTTCCGGCCAGGCTGCCAAGTACAGTAGCAGGTGACAAGTAGTTGTTGAATAACGTATCACTTTCCCTGAGCCTAGAGTGATTACCAGGAGCTCAGTAAGGGGTGACAAGAAGAAGGGAAGTCTAAGTACAAAACCGACCTTGTAAAGGGCATTCACAAAATTGGGAGATGCAAATGTATGTGTGTGGTAAGGATGCTGTTGGGAGGGAAGGAATCGCGGATAAATGAGACAGTGTCTATAAAAGCAATGAATTGAAAGTGTTGTACAGCGGTTTCATTGTTGTGTTGATCTCTGCCCTCGTTCTGACCTCTTTGGCATCCATATATAGTTCTGAGATGGATATGTCCCTCATTCACACGTTCACAGGACAGTGTACTGTCCAAACTGACTTAATTCTCTCTTTCTCCTTTCTATATGAAAATAAGTTAGAAAATCGCTTTACAAAAAAAATATACAATGGGTTGCATGGATGGCTCAGTCAGTTAAGTGTGTGACTCTTAGTTTCGGTTCAGGTCATGATCTCAGGGTTCATGAGTTCGAGCCCCACATGGTATGCTGCGTTGATAGTGCAGAGCCTGCTTGGGATTCTCTCTCTCTCTCTCTCTCTGTCCCTCCGCCACTTGTGCACACACACACACACTCTCTCTCTCTCTCTCTCTCTCTCTCTCTCTCTCTCTCTCTCTCTCTCTCTCTCTCTCTCTCTTTCTCTCTCTCTCTCTCTCTCTCTCTCTCTCTCAAAATAAATAAACTTAAAAAATAAAAAATGAAATACTTCTAACACTTTCCAGAGAGTAAAATTACTGAAGACTGCACACTCACCACGCCAGCCACTAAGGTTTCTATTTGACCAACTTCATTCTTAACCCACATCATTGCATTAGCAAGTTTTAGCACTCATTTTAAAGATCCTTATTTTTAATTTGTCATCTTGAAAAGGAGTATTTCTTCAATGAAGAAATACAGTTTCTGAGCTTTTATGACAGGCTTTTGCACTGAAATCCTCATTTAAGAAAACTTGAAAGGTTCAGAAAATTGGAAAATTCATGCTCATTTGGAAAACTCAGAAAGCACTTCTGTGAGTGGAGGTTTTATCAGGGAATCTTTCCTACATGTAATTTGCAAGTTACTGCTACAATGAAGAATAAAAATTAATAATGCAAAGCTTCCCTTACTCTCCACCCAGATACCATCCTAAAAGGAGCCCAAACACTTCCACACACTTCCTGGTTTCTGGCTGTGTAGCCTCCAATCAGAGTTGGTTTTGAAGGCTGAAATCCACCTCAATATTTTCACTGTAATTTCTATTCTGTACTAATTGATGATTCTTCAGGACAATTTGTTGTTCTTTCCTTGCCTCAGCTTCTCAAAACTTGAGTGCCAGACTTTCTTTTAGCTCTTTCACAAAGAGAAATATGACTTTAAATAATTGTTTTAAGAAAGTGTTCATTGTGATTCTTTGGAGTAGGATATTTTCTTCTGATAATGCATGATGACAATGCCTTACTGTACTTCCACCCAGAAAAGTCAAATTGGATGAAATTATCAAGGCATCATTTTATTCCCTTAAAATTTAAAAAATATCATACTGCTGTTTTCTGGCACTTAGTTTTATGCAAGAAGGATTAGGGGACCAGCTCAGGACAGTTCTTTTTACAGTTTTGCTTGTCTGAGTGTTTGAAAAGGATCTTCATTTTTGTAATTCAACATAGTTGCTAGGATTGTAGGTCTCCTTTTCCTAAATTTTAGTCAGTGAGGTACACACTCAAAAACTGCTTCTACTCAGAACGTATACTTCAGGAGTATCCTTGAGCGAAGCTCATGTTTAAATTGCTTTGGTTTCCTCTTTAGAAAACTCATTTATTAGTGTGCTCTGACCTGTGTATCCATGATCACTTTTATTTATTATCATAGCTTGAATCCTGTGTTTTTTACTTTCGAACAATGGGAAAGTTTTTCATACTTGCTCTCCACGTTACTACTAATGCTTTCTGCAGTGTCAAGTCTGTGTTTTGCTGCCCCTGAGGCAGATTTTAATTCTGTAAGTACAGTTTTGACTTTTTCAGAATTTTTATTTCACCACATCCCTTTGGATCTATCTTGAAGGCTTTTCATCTCAATTTGCTTCTTAAGATTATCGTCTCTTTTCTTCACAGAGTTCTTCATGCTATGTAATGAGAACTCAAACAATTTCTGAAAGCTTTCCTCTTGTGTATTGTAACAAACCCTACCTGGATTGGTTAGAGTGACAAAGAACTACCACTCCCTGGGCAGATCGCAAAGCACACCTCTTCAAAAGTCATGGCAACCCAGCTTTCTGGGTGACAAAATATTGATTTCTGAGCCAGGAACCAGGGAAAAAAGGCTGTTTGTGTCCCTCTCCACAGAACTAGCATAAGTGCCAGACTCTCTGAATTCTTCAGTTCAATACTAATGGTTGATATGTAGTGTAAATATTTCCCAGGTCACCATAATACGTATGTTGTGAATGTGAGCATTTACCTTTTTCTATACTGTCACAAGCATTTTAGAGCAGAGCTAGCAGAAGGTGTACCAAGGATTGCTAACAAGGTATTTTAAACAGGAAGCCTTGATGATTACAAAGACTCTTTGGCCTCTGGAAATGAGTTTTAAACCTACCATTATTAATAAATGGAATAATGAGACACTTTGATTAAAGGAGACTTTTTTTTCCTTGAAATGGCCCAAACACTTCATAGAACTGTCCTGTTATTTTTTTAAGACCTGAAATTTTAACCAAACTTTGTGTTCGCTTGTTTTACCACTCTAAAATATATTCAGAATCGTCTACCTTAACACGCTTGAAGGCTGAATATTTTATGCTTGGACAAAGAGCAAACTGTAGGTCTTTCGCCAAGCACAGTCAATGCACTTGAGTATGGGTTACCAAAATGCTGGAGATTTTTTTTTCTATTTATTGTTATAGCTCAAATCCTTGTGTCTCTGGTAGGCTTTAAGACATAAATATGCATTTCCATCTGCACATCCTTGTCAGGAATAGTTCTGCTGGGAGGTGTTATGCCACCCAAGTACTTCCAGAATAGAGTCTGTTAATCCTGTTACCACTATAGAAACTCAGAGGAAAAGTCTACCCAGGCCACTACTGCAGCTGCTGTGGCTGTAAATGTTCCAGCAACCACACCCTGGCTACCAAAAGGAAGCATAAGAAAAGTGACTTTCCTTCAGGTGGAGAGGGATGGAGGGAAATCTGGCCTTAGTCTATTACTTAGACCAGTAGTTGTCAAAGTTTTTATTGTAAACTTTTAATAGTTAAAAAAAAAAGGGGGAGTGGGGAACACAGCAGGCCCACCTTATATACAGAGACACATGCACATGCATGTCACATATGCTGCCATGTTAACTGCTATCTATGTTATGAAATATGCAACAATAGCTATTATATTAGAAGTTTTTTAAAGTCCATGTAAATAGATACTCCAACCCCAGTGGAATAGTTTTACAACTCCCCTAGGTATATATACGCCACTTTGGAGACTACAGGATTAACTTTTGTCATGTGGTTCCCCCAGGAAAACAAAATTTAACCCCCCACTTAGATTCATAGGTTCCACAAGACACTGGGCACACAACATGGGCAAAAGGAGTTGTGAGTAAGAAGCTGGTTTGCTTCTCCTGGTTATTTCTTGCCCTGCCTTCCAGTGTGGCTTCACTTCTGGCCTCTCCAGAGTCTCTGTATAGATTGTACCTTATTCTATCCAGGTGTATCATGGAAGCAAACAGGGAGCCTCCAAAGTCTGTCAACTGATATGTCACCTCAGAGCACAGAGGTGAGAGAACCAGCTACAAAAACCAAATCCAATTGTCAATCATCCAATAAACATTTTCGACAAAAGTTTATTGATCTACAAACACAGAATGTGTGTCTTTACCTATCTAATCCCATACAGTGCAGGAGAGCTCCAAATTACCCATGAATCGAGCTATGGAACCAAAATTCCACAGAAAAGCAGTGAAAATGAAAAAAAAAAGATCTTGTATCTCTCTTGAGAGTGAAAGGCTGTCGTTTCGGAGGTAGAAAATTTGGAAACTTGACTCAAAGTTCTTTTCGAACTGAGAAAAATAACTGATTTTGTTGGTAAAACCTGAATTGGCTTGGGAACAGCAAACTTCTTCTGATCACTGTTGGTGTAAGTATAAATTGATATGATCTTTCTGGAAGTCAATAATTAGTACATTATATTCAGAGCTTTAGAAATCAGGCCATCAATGCAATAGTTCCTTCCCTATGAATTCAACCTATATAAACAAATACATATATGAAAAGATTCATGAAACTAATGTTTAAGAGTATATAAAGTAAAAAAAAGGAAACAATCCACATTTTTCTTGAATGGGGAAATTGTTAAACAATTTATGATATACCATGCTATGCATTCTTTGACTCCTTACTTATTACATACCTACTATGTCTCGGGTACTCTTCTAGGATAGAGCAATTCATTGATATAGACAAAACTCTCATAAAGGTGATATTTTAGCCAAGGAGAGAAGAGACTCGAACTCCATAGGCAAATCAACAAACCCATAAACTAAACATTTTCAGAATACTGGAAAGTACTATGAAGATAATGAGACAGAGATGTCATAGAAGTGGCTGTTGGCGAGAGCCTGGGACTATTTTGTACGTGGATTTCTCAACCTCGGCACTATTGACAGATAAAACCATAGTCTTTATATATCATTTGGGGTGGGGGAGAAGGAGTTCTTGTGCACCAAAGGATGTTTAGCAGCATCCCTTGGGCCACTCACCCTCCTAACTGCACTCACCCCAGTCATAACAGTAATGCAGGTCTCCAGCCATTGCCCAAATCTGCCCCAACTGAGAAACACAGCTTCAGGTTTAGCGTTAAGAGAAGGCCTCTCCGAAGACGTGATGGTTAAGCTGAGACCCGAGGGTGTTTTTACATAATCTTAAGGATATAGAGAAATGCTCATGATATAATGGTGACCTATATAATACATTCAATAAAATCCTGATATGGTTCTTCTTTTCACATCTCCATCTAGAAGACAATATAGCATCATGGTTAGAAGTGTGAACTTGGAGCCAGATGGCTAAGTTCAAGATGCAGCTTCCTCCATTGCTTGTTGTGTGACTTTGAGTAAGTTACATCACATCCGTGTACTTAAGTGCCCCCATCCAAAAACTGGGGATGACTCCAGGAGTACCTACCATAGAATTGCTGAGAGTATTAAATGAGTTAATATATGCAAAGGTCCTAAAAGAGTGAGTGACACATCTTGGAAGCACTATATATATAACATATATAGTAAAGTGAGTGACACACATTAGAAGTAGTATACATAAAATATATATATATATAATATTAGAATATATGTAAAAATACACTTTTTATATTCTAATTTTAATATATATATGCATATTCCAGATCTGACATATAGAGAGATATTTATACAGCAAATATTTCCATTGTCTTTTGGTGAAGCAAACCCGGTAACATGTTAATAATGGTAGAATCATAGGGGATTTCATTTTCTTTGTGTCTTTTTATATTCTCCCCAGTTTTACAGATATAAATGCAAATGTTGCCTTCAAATCAAAATAAAAATTAATATGTATTTTAACACAAAAGAGAATTTTTAGACTTTCATCAGGATTCACTGGCATATCGAGAGTGGGGGAGGAAGACGAATGGAAGATGTACTCAGAAAACCTGTCCCAGGGAAAATGAGTCAATTGTCAACTGAAAGCTGAGACACCCCACACTCAATCTGTCAGTCAGCCCATCAGTCATTTGAAATTTATTTAACATTTGCTTTCTGCTAGACACTGTGCTAGGTGCTGGGAAATTGACAATGAATGGAGCATGCATTTCCTCAAGGAGCTCACAATAGAAAGGAGAAGAGATATACATCCACGATTAGTCACAGCACACACACAAAAAATCAGATATCAACCCAGGCCTCCAAGGACTCCCAATGGGAACCATGCATTTCACTTGGAGTCGGGGGTGGGCATTGTAGGAAACTTCACACAGAAGATGGCACTTGCACTGGGCTTTGAGGGGGTATGGAGACTGCAGCCTTTTGTAGGAGCTCTGGTTTTGAGCACACATACAGTACCTGCCTCGTCAACTACTAGCAAGGTCAAGTAACCTGGAGAGAGAACCATCAGGAGTTATACTTCAGAAAAGTATCTGGATATCATATCAGAGTGCCTGGTTTCATAAAGCAATTTCTGAATGTAAAGTTTGTCACAGGAATGAGAAGACATAAGTGAGGGGCGCCTGGGCGACTCAGTCGGTTAAACGTCCAACTTTGGCTCAGGTCATGATCTCGCAGTCTGTGAGTTCGAGCCCTGCATCAGGCTCTGTGCTGACAACTTGGAGCCTGGAGCCTGCTTCAGATTCTGCATATCCCTCTCTCTCTGCCCCTCCTCCACTCATGCTCTATCTCTCTCTCTCTCTCAAAAATAAATGAACATTAAAAAAAAAAAGAAGAAGACGACGACGACATCAGTGCAATCTGCCCCTAACCAGCAGGGTAATCTTGAGCAAACCACAAAAATCTCTGACCTTCCATCCATTTCCTCATTCATATAATAGTGATAATAATACTTGAGAACACTGTTGTGAGCCTCAAATGAGATAATGCAAGGAAGAGACTTTAAGTGACATTCACTTAGTTGGGGTGAATAAATTGTGATGGTTTGAACATAATAGAGAATATTTTGAATAATTATAGCTTAATTTTTAACATTTATATTTAAATACTGACAATAAAAAAGCCACTGTATATATAATACCAATTATGCACGAGTTTATAGTCTGATTGGCCTCACTGATATTTTTAAAGCCCTAAAACTATTACTAATCCAAGTGCATCAAGCTATAAAAACTGCTAACCAATTTTTTCCCAGAGATAACATAATCTTTATTTCTTGAGACACGTTATACAAACATTAAACTGAAGGTAAATGCATACAAATGAATTGGAGACTCATAATTGCAAACTGTTTTCATGTCTAAAGAAGATTCAGTCACCTCCTAGGACTGAATTGTTCTTTGTTACAAGCTTAGGATCTAGCTATAAAAGTATATCACTTAGCCTATGTCTGTGTGCAGGTGCGAAGTGTAGCAGGGAGCAGAAAACATCATGATCTAAGAACGTTGCACCAAAAAACTCACTCCCGCCAAAAAGATTGAAGATGCTTTCCAGGTGTGGAAGAAGTTTTGCCAGGGGGCTGTGTCAACTTCTTCTCTCAGTTCTCTTTTCCTCTTTAATCCTTTTCACCTTGAACACTCACTGCTATTGTATCTGGAGAAATAATATTCTTTTGCGTCTTCTCGCTTTAAAAAAAAAAGATTTACTAATGCTGATTGAAAAGGCTTAAAATGTCCCCTTGTCATGGCCTTTGATAAGCATTTCATCTAACGTTTTCTGGGACAGTTTTAGTTGAAGCACCACAGAAGAAAAAACAAGGATATAGAAAACTACTGTTTTCACCTGAAAGTCTTTAAAGGACATCTTCTCACCAGAGCCGGCATTTGAAAATTACAGAAAAAAAAAGTCCAATAAATTTACCTCATTTATTCCTCTCCCCTCCAAAAAAGAGATTTAATGAACCCAAGACTTTATTTTGTCCTGTCTACAAGGATATAGCAATGGATCATGCCATCCCTAACTTATTTCCATTCATTTCAAAAAGGTGAGAACATTTTCATCCCTCAGTTTGAGAAAATTATCCCCCACTCAGCTTCCAAAATTGACAATGTGTCTGTGTGTTTTTCAATATAGCCTCTTTAAGTACCAGTTACCTTTTATTATGCTTTTGTCAGTACTGGGAAATCCTCATCTTCTTAATTTTGTTCTGTCTTCTCCAACCATAGTATCAGTTCCCAGATTGTACACAGTATAAGAATAATAGCTCTCTATACCTTTAGAAAATGTGATTCTAGCTCCTTCTAATAGTTTTCAGCATGCTCTATCATGTCGAATGCTTTTGTATATTGTGTTCTTACCTACCAAGTTGTGGCAAATGCAACCCATATCTTCTAGTAAGAACAACAAAAATCATTTCTGACAGTTGTGTGAACTTTACAAACTTTACACACAAAGAAAAAAAAAACCTTTTTTCACCTCTCTGGTGTTGCTTCAATTAACCATATTTACTAACCCTAATTATTTGGTGATAGTTTGGTAACTGATACCTTGAAATGTCACCTGTTTGCTTCGATCTGATTTTAACCACAGATAATTACAGTATTAAATTATCTAGAGTATACTAGAGTACAGTTTAAATCCAAGGGAAAATATAATTTATCGTGATAGCTTTAGAAATGACCCATATATTTGAAATACACACTCACTGTAAACATTTTGGTTCAGAATTAAAATTAAAATCACCCTGCTTTAATGACTTATCTGACAACATTCACATAGGCTTCTGGAGTTTACCACTTACAAGGAAAACTTAACAATAAGCTACCTTTTTCAAAAGACAATTTGGCAATAGAATGCATAGATTAATTCAGAACAGGAGAATGGGAAAATACTGTGGTAATAATGAGCTATTCACATTTGTGTGTGCATGATGTGTGTGTACTTTATTTTGATTTTTTGTAATGGGTAATAGGATGAGAAGAATATTACTCAAAACATCATTTCGATTTCAGTGTATAAGATGTCTTGGGAAGTGTTGTCACTATAGTTGCAACCAACGGTGACAGACATAGTCAAGATAAAAGAATAGAGAGGACAAATCTTGAGAGGTAGTGATGGGAATGAAAAATCAGAGATGCACTTGTGATATATTTAAAAGGAAAAATAAGGGGCACCTGAGTGGCTCAGTAGGTTAAGTATCTGACTTTTGATTTCAGCTCAGGTCATGATCTCATGGTTCATGAGTTTGAGCCCCATGTCTGGCTCTTCACTAACAGTGCAGAACCTGCTTGGGATTCTCTCTCTCTGCCCCTCCCCCACTCTCACTCGCATGTTCTATCTCAAAATCAATAAATAAACTTAAAAAAATTAAAAATAAAAGGAAAAATAAATAAGAGCTGGTAAATAATTGGATGTAAGGATGGGGAAATTTCCTGGGAGTTTTTTTAAAAATGTCCATACAGGGGTGCCTGGGTGGCTCAGTGAGTTAAATGTCCAGCTCTTGATTTGGGCTCAAGTCATGATCTTGTGTTTCCTGGGACCGAGTCCTGTGTTGGCCTTTGGGCTGAGCATGGGAGCCTGCTTGGGATTCTCTCTCTCCCTCTCTCTTTGCCCCTCCCCCTTGCACATGTGTTCTCTCTGTCTCTCTCTCTCTCTCTGTCTCTCTCTGTCTCTCTCTCTCTCTCTAAGCAAATAAATAAACATTTAAAAATGACAATACAATGAAAAGAAATTGAATTATGAGTTCTCCAGGGATAGCCAGAGTAACCCAGCTGGGGGAGAAAAATAGGGGCTTAGTAGATAGAGATATACTAATTGTGAAAGATTAGCTGGTAACTCAAATAAAATATCCAACAGCCAGCACAGTATGTCACTACAATTTGTGATGACTGTAGGCCTCTTGAGGACCAAGACTATTTGCTCTTCTTCTTTGAATCTCCCAGCACCCAGTATGGGGCGGACACATAGCTTCTGTTCAGTAAATGTGGCCTAGCTGGCTGACGAACTACACAGAGTTTGGGGGGCAGCCTCACAAATAAAATAATTAAACAGTGAGTATGGAGAAATATGAACTTCAGGGGTAGAGTACGAAGAAAGGAACTAAGAGGACAAAGATAGGAATAAAGGAATGAATACACTGAAGGACCAGAGAGAGAGGGGAAAAAAAAGAAACCAATAACAGAGAAAGGGCAGGTCTGGGAATTAAACTGAGAGAGAAGAAGGGAAGGAAAGGAAGGGGGAGGGAGAGAGGAAAACAAGAATAGAATCAGAGCAGTTAGGGAAGAAGAGATGCTATTTATTTATAATTGGAATGCATATATATCTCTATATACCCCCAAATAGAGAATGGATAGATGCAAAAATTATAAAGTCACATTAAGCAACAAAAAATGAAAATCACTAAAATGTTTCCTTAATAACTTAAAGTAAATAAATTAATAGCTCCTGACATATTGATTCATCTATTGCATGTGGGCACTCAATAAATGTTAATTGAATTAAATTAATAACATTTGCTCAATGGTAATAAAAAATTAATTAACTGTCTGTCTTTTCTGTTACTTAAGTTTATGCCCATTGGTTCTGCAATTACTTCTAGCCCAAACATGAATTTTCTATCTCACTGACTTTTGAGACACACTTTAATTTTTTTTCCCTAAGAAATACAGTCGAGCTTCTAATTTTTGTCCTAATTTTGGTGGGTTTTTTTCTGTTAAACAAATTATTTTCTCTAGTTAATGTCAAGAACTATGTATAACATCCCAAATATAGTGTCACGAGTTCCTTATTTAATTCCAAAATCGTTTTCTCTGCAGGAGTTGTGATACCACTTTTTACGTTCTCCTTTTAGCCTCTGCTACTTTATAATACTTTGGATACAATGTCAAATAACACCGCAAAGACAAATCTGGGGAAATTTATTGTTAGCTTTCCATCTATAAAAGATGGAAGATGTCAGTCACAGTCACCCAAAAATTGTGACTCACTTCAGATGTCAGAATTCTGGGTTGAACAGACTGGGTTCTGAAATGTGTGTATGTCAGATGATTTTCTAATGAGCAACAGATAGTTCCCACTGGGGAATGAAAAAAAAAATAAAAATATAAACAGAGATATAGAATTAAAATAACTTTATGAATGGCAGTTTAACTTCTCCATAAAATTCTCTCAGTACAAACCCAGTGGCTCCAAATGGTTGCTTAATGTAACACACCACTTAGATTCAAAATGCTATACTTAAAATTGTCGCAAAATTAAAAAGAGAATCATATACCACTTGGCTGTATACAGTATTCTCCGCATGTTCTTACATTCCAGTAACCTCTATCCAACATTTTTTTTGTTCCTGAATTACTTTGTGCAAAAGCAATTTAAATTACATGCAGCCTGACTACGTGTGATAATTTGAACTGATTGTTAATTAATTCCGTAAGTAAATAGCCGCTGCAATCTCTATACTCATCAAGGTTTCGTTATCTATCAGCTCTTTCTGAGCTGCTCTTTAACGTACAGTATAAAGCAGCTGTAACTGAAGACGCAGGATTCCCTGAGTGTGCAAAAAGGTAGTCTTGCTTTGCAGAGACTTCTCAGGGAGAGAGGCATCTGTAAAGCAAGGTAATTTCCCAGGCTAGATCTTGAGCAGGTGACACATCACGGGATTTCAGGTTAAGGGGGGTTTGCTGGTGGACAGTTTCAGCAGCTAGGAAGCAGAGATCAAAGCTTAGAACAAATCTGAGATATTGTTGTAGACTATACACACAAGGATAAGAACAGAGTTTTTGGAACACACCGGGCCTGGGTTCAAATCCTAGTTCTATTATTTGCTAATGAGGCATACTTGGGCAACTTGCCTCAGTAAACGATCTAAGCTTGGGTTACACTCATTCATCTGTTAACTGGGGACACCAATGCACACAGTTCCCATCTGTTCAGGGAGGCTGACAGTAACTATCTCCTGGAGCCTTTGTGATGCTTAAGCTAAATAAAGTATATAAGTGGTAACATGGAACTTGACATAAAATGCATGCAACTGTGTATGTGGGGGTGTGTAGGAAGCAGTGGTCTGATTTTCAATCTAGGTGACTTTGCCTCACAGGCTAAATCTGGCAATATCTGCAGACATTTTTGCTCATCCCAGCCTAGGACAATGGGTGCTATTGGCATCTAGTAGGGAGAGGACAGGGATGCTGTTAAACATCCTCCATCTCCCCAAAGAACTATCTGCAAATATTAATACTGCTCTAAGTATGCTAAGGCATAACTTGAATGCTGTTTGTAATATTAGCTAATTACAGGACACTTTGGTACCCAAGAAAAATAAACTGTTATTTTTATATCATCGTTATTACAACATTAATTTGGGGAATCTCTCTGGAGTCAGAGGAAGCCTAGAGTTTCCCCATTGGTTGAGTTAATTGTATCTATTCACAATTACATTAACTGCTATTCATGAGACATGTTTTCATGAACCCTAAGTTCTACGAGTCCAATATAGAGTGAATCAAAGCATAACCAAGAGATTTAAAGCCAGCAACCTAAGGGGGAAGGAATAAAAAGCAAACCTGGTTGAAAGCCAAGGTTGTTTGGAGGCTGAGGAAAAAAAAAAACAAAAAACATGGCCTAAGACAAGTGTGTGAACTGTACTGAAAGTTCCCACACCAGTCACAAGCCTCTGGAACTTCCCATAGAGAGCTTCAAAAATCTCCCTGGGGTTGTGATCTAATCTGTTGAATGATGGGAAGGGTTGCCTGAGCTTTAAAAAATTTCTAAAGTTTTAAAAGATTTCCCAGGTTATTCTACTGTTTACTCAGTCTGGGAACCACTGCCCCAGGAGGGAGAACCCTGTAGAGTTTTCCATCTGCCCGAAAGGAAGAAGCAACTTTTGAAAAGATGATGAAAATGAATGATAGCAAGAAGAGAGCTCTTGCACCGAGCTGTGTGAGCATGGGAAAAACCAGGTTGGTAGTTGCACTGGCTATTCCAGTCACTCAGCATTGTTGGATCAACCAGGCATAGTGCTAGCAACAAGAATGCAAGTCTCCAGAATGAACCTTCACCATCTCCCAGGAGTGCTGCCAAATGACCAGGACTGCCACTTGTTTAGGTCTTAAATTGTCCCTAGGAACCAGCTGGTCCACGGGTTCGAGAATACCTTTTGTTAACTCTTTCCTCAATTTTAGGATTCTGTTTAATGGGCATAGGTAAGTAACAACCCAGTCTGGTTCTCTCTCTAACATAATTTCTTGTTGTGTTTCTCTGTCATACACTCCTCAGTATTGTGACTTAGTTATTTCTCTGCTTAGTTATTTCAAGCATCATGTTTGATGCTTGTGAAAGGTGAGGACCATGCCTGTCTTAGGTACCACTGTACCCCCCAGTGCCCAGCACAGTGCTTCCTATATGAGACCCTCAATTATTAGGTGGGAATGAATGAATGAATGAATTAATTAATTAATTAATATGGGAGCTCTAAAATTCATGAGGCACCGAGGGCTTCTGAGCCTTCTCTATGACTCTTTAAACCAGAGTCTCAGCCCAGGACTTTGCTGGAGGTTCCTTTCTAGGTGGTTATATGGAAATAAAACACGTTCCAAAAAGCACGCTCCCAAAGCCCATATAAACGATCACCTGACTAGGAGCTTAAAAATGCCAAGGCAGGGAAAAGAATGGCACTGAGAGTCTCTGAGAGCAGCAACAGGAATAAGCTTCTAGTCTGTTGATTTATAACCACTCCTCTTATACAGAGGAGGAAACTGAGGTTTGTAGGAACAAACAGAACAATCTGATGGAGATGACATACACTGTGGAGCAGTACTCAGCATTTAAGACCCTTCTGCTGCTCCTGGGATCCAGAAAACACTTTAAAAATAAACTGACCACCAACTATGAGAGTTCATTGATCCAAGTGAATGAATTCTTTGATTCTCTCCACCCGCCACTAAGATAAATAAATAAATAAGTGATTTTAAAAACACACACACAGTAGACATGAGTGTTATAAATTACTGTGATTGGGACACTTGTAATGTGTGTAAAGTTTTATAATGATTGCCTCTTCTGTTCTTACCTATATTTATTCAAAATGATCCCGTCCAATGATGCTTCATTCTCTTAAATAAGATCTTATTCTTACAAAAGTCTAGAGTGTGAAGTTTTCTGCCAATGTCCGTTCTGAGATCCCCAGGTCATGTCAACTATAGTGGGTTTGTGTATGTGTGTTTTCTTTTTTCATCTAGATATGCAACTCACAAATGAAAAGCATGCAGACGAGAAACCCATTAATGCTATCATTATAAATTCAGTATCCGAATTCAATATCACAGATGGACCAGCCAAGGAAACCCCCGGTGAGAAAAAACTGTCAGAATTCAGCACATCACTGTCCTCCCTTGAAGAATGCCAAACGAAATTTTCCTACCTCCAAACTGATACTTCAGTTCATCAGAGAGACACTGATGGTATGTTTCTCAGAATCAACCCATCTCTAAATAAAGCTCCCCAACCCCCGCCCCTGTAAAATCATCACATATGCTGTTAGAAAAAAAGAGCCTTTATGAATATTAAACAGGAAGGCTTCGATTTGAAAACCCTGGTGAATGACACATGTCAAGGTCACTCTGCAATTATGAGGTGCTTGGCAGATTGTTTGCTCTCAAAGCTGGAAATCGGAGGCAAAGTGTTTTAAATAGCTGGAGTGAGGTATAATCATGCTTGCTATGGAGTGATGATGTGGATAAAGAAAAACGGCAAACTTTTGTCAAATCTGGGACTGTTCAGCCCCTGTCTCTAGGCTGAGAGGAGAAGGCAGAGTGGAATGGTATTAAAATGCTGGAAATGTATAAATGTAGACTGTAAAGAAATATGAAGATGCTTCCATCAGGAAGCAATAAAGAAGGGTTGGTTGCTCTAGCTGATATCACCTCCTGGGCAATCGGATCAGTGCAAACCTCTACCAAACCACCCCTGTATATGACATAAAAGGCACATTCCCTTTCGCAAAGCCAACCTCAAATTGATTTGGTGCTAAGTGATCATCACAGTCAAGTTCAAAGTCATGGACTCCACACCAAGACATATGTAATTTTACTCAGGTTGACTTTGCAGTGACCTTTACAGAAGACATAAACCATTCAAGAATTTTGTAGTGTTCCGTATCTACATTTGCATTTTAAAGAGAGCTTGCAGTCTCTCCGAGGAAAATATAATAGGTCATAATTTCTGGTCTAGATTTAAATTAACATTTTCTTTTTGAAAATAAGAAAAAAATAAATGAATAGACTTTGTATTAGCAGGAACTTTGGAATCACATCCGTTTCATTCCTGGCTCTGAAATTTATTAACTGCATAAACCTGGATAAGTTTTTTAGCATCTCTGAATCTCAGTCTCTCAGTTATATATAATGGAGCTAGTAACACATCATAGGGTGTTTTGAAGATCAAATGAAATAACATATATAAAGGATCCAATACAGAACCTGGCACATAATAGATATGTGATTTTTGCTTTCATTCTGGTTCTGGTTTTAGAAAGTAAGGGGAGAGATTTCTAACACATGTTATTTACAATCTTATGTACACATTGTCATAGACACTTCAGACCAGAAGCTACAGACACAATTGCTTGCAGCTGCCAGGAGATAATGAAAATGATGAAGTAGACGGGCAGTGAACAATAGGGGTGGGCGAGGACCGTGGCAAGGTGAAGAGAGCCGCCACTACTCAGCTCCAGCTAAGCGTTGCCAGAAAGAAATGGAGGCTGAGAGTTGCCAGGTCCAGCGTGTTATGTGAAATCTCTGAATTGCTTAGGTGTTGGCAATCCTTCTATTTCATTTATGAATCCCGGGACACGCCCGGCAATACATAGCTTTGGGCCGGCTTTGGCCAGTGGCCTTCCAGGTTACCACCTCAAATTCAAGATGATGCCCAACTTTCTGCCTTTGCCAGAGTTTCACGGCTATCAAGAAAACAGGCAATAGGAAACCGATTACATCAGGGATGCATGGATCTTACATGTAATGGGTCTTAGTTGTAACGACCCCAGAATTAGGAATTACCATTGTACATATCCACAGAGTACAACACAGTGCCGTCCAGAACCACTCTGATTTGTCCTACCAGGGGTCTGGGGAAAATGAGAAGGGCTGGCATAGCGAAGATGATACCTGAACCCTTGTATTCTCAAATAGGGCGAAAATGACTACTCCATGAAAATGGCAACAGATAATCAGGAGCCTCATGCAGGAAAAGAACCAACGTATTCTTTTTTTTTTTTTTTTTTTTTTTTTTCAAAAGAGCAAAGGAGGTTTGTGAGGACAGTTGAATTAGACTGTTTTTCTTAAGCCCTGAATGAAAGGCTGGTACAACCTAGAAAATTACAATTGTAGGATGAAAACACAGGTAGCAGCCCACTAATCCATTCCTGTGTTGTGAACTCCCCCCACCAGAGACCTAAGAGTTTTTGGTATCTGGATAAAAGAGAGTGAAACACTCAAACTAGAGTACACAAATGTAGATAGGAAGCTCTCCTTATCTTAAACAGCAAACATCAAGGATATCAAGAGTTAAGTCGGAGAATTTTTATAGTAATTAATTTAAGGATGCAGAAATTGAGAGCTGGGGTCATTGTTCGTACTGAGATAAATACAGAAATATCTTTCAGGAACAGCAGGGGAAACAGAAGGGAAAAGAGAAGATTGCATCCACTTTCATGTAGTTTGTGGTTAATCTATTTTCAAATGTATAAATGAGTGCATAGGAATGGATGCTTAATTGCTAATATCTATTATTTATATACATTGCCCCACTTAAAACAGAATGGAAAAGCCTCACACATGCAGATTTTGTAAAATGTGTTACATCCATTAGCACAGTTCATGGTGTGTGCTCTGATGGGAATTTAAAAGGATCTTTACTGCACATCACACACTATGTGCTGCAACATTACTTTATTATTAAATTGTGGCTCATCCTGTGTGGTCCCTTTCCCGAATAAAATGGAAAAAGTCCAGAGCACTATCTGTGTCTCTGCTTCTGTTTCTACATTCTGATTGCAAAGGCATCCCTGTGGGTAATAAAATCAAGGATACACACAATACTCGAAAACAGCCTCCTTAAAAAGAATCCTGAGAATATACCTAATTGATGTATAATTTTGAGTTTGAGACGTCTCATCCAGGTGGAAGAGGAAAATCATAAATACAAGATCTCTCAAAAGAATAGTCTTAATTACACCATGGACTAGTGAATAAAATGATTACATTTTCTACACTGTAAATTTCATACAATTAAATGCAGTAGTGTCACCTTATAAAATGTTTCAATTTTATAATTATTTCAGTTCATTTGCTCAGAAAAAAACATAAGCACAAATTTACTAAGTATCACCCAAATCTAGTCATCCTCGTTCTAAAGAACTGACTTGAACGTTAGTTGTGCTTGTCTGAACTTAAATAGATCTTGACATATTTAAGTAGCTATTAAAACTGATAACATCAGGGATGATACCCCAGCTAGAGAAAGGCATTCAGTCACACTTTATTTATTCCTATTCTACATTACAGACTTTAAAAAAAAAAAAAAAAGAACTTAATGTTGGAGGAGTGGGAGTCAATTTTTATACTTTTTGACCAAAAACTTTGAGTAATTAGTCGGAGCCACTGTGCCATGAATCTCATGATTATGCTGAATCTGCTGTGACCACTCATTACCCATTAACATATTGGAATACTGGGTTGGGGCCAGGTTTATTTCCCTTTTTTTAATTACTTTGCTTTGAGGGGATGGGGCGGGGCAGGGGAGAACGTTGTTTATCTGGAACCACTTCTGGAAGAACCATGTTCTTGCTACTTTGGATAGTGATTCCCAAACGAGCAGGTGAATGTTCTGGAACTGAGGAAAACCATAAGAACTACAGTGAACAGCTACATCTGCCTCTGTCCCTCCCTCCTCTTAATTCCAGGCATCATGGTGACAAGATTGAAAGCTGGGAGGGCAAACCCATGACTGTGAGGCTGATCTCTGAAACCCTGGTGGAAACTCCTTGCATTGTTACCTTTTCCACTATAATTAAACATGATCCTTTCTAATGAGACTGATTCTCCCTCTTAATTAGCCAATCCCCATCTGTACATTTAGCACCTCTGGAGGCTGCGTTAATCCTTCAGTATCATTAGGGTATCACTTAGCACATTACAGCCTCAATGTCCTAAAGGTACCCTAGGGGTGTAAAAAGGAAATGAAACAACCTAAGAGGGTTTTTGCCATGGCTCCTTGCTCTCAAATACCGCTTTTGGCTGCACGGGCAGCTGGTCTTGGCTCCATCTTGAACCTTCCCTGATCCAGGTTTAAGGAGGTAAGAGGTGGGAAAGTGAGACAGGCGCCCTGCGAGCAGTGATTACAGCCAAGGCCAGGATGCCAGGGCAGTCAATAAAGGGCCTTCAATGTACTGAGACCTAGTTACAAAGATATTAGGAGAGGCGAAAAGCCAAGTAAGGGAAGAGTGAAGTCTCCCAGGACTTAGCAACAAGGCTCTGTCCCCTCTTCCCTTGGTCCCTCCAGGCCACCAGTAAACGACAAGTACTGGCCTTAGCTTGTAGGCCACTAGTAACTAACCATTACTTGACAGACCACTAGTAAGTAGCATTAACAGGAGCCACAGAAAAAAAGAATGTTCAGAAAGAGATAAAACCAAGGGGAAGATACACTGGAGACACCACTCAAAGCAGAGAGAGGGGAGGAGAAATACCCCGGGCATTCCCTTCCCTCCCTCACTGCCACCCCCCCCAATTTCCTGTCACTGATTCCCATTGGCTGAAGTTGGCAGGAAGCCACTTGACAGAACCTGGAAAATAGACTTTAGCAGTCTTGGGAATACAGAGCGGAGCAGGGTAAGAGCAGGGAAGAGAAGGGAGAGCAGGCCTTCCATAAGCCGGCAGCGTCCGACGCCATGTTGGATCCTGACAGAGGAGGTGTGAGCCTTCTGAAGGGCAGGCCAGCTGCAGGCTTAAGAGCTCTGGAGGGGACAGTTTCAGTCAAATCATGGCCCCACCATTTCCTGTGCTTCTTAAATTCCCTGAGCCACTGTTTCTCCACCTATAAAAGAATTGTGATAGTATGCAACTCAGGCTCACTTCAGGACCTATGTGAGGAGCACATAAAGTACAGAGGGCTGAGCATTTGCTTCCAATGTAAAAATGGATAAGAGAGCACAGGCTCTGGATCCAGAAAGACTGACATTTGAACGTCTTCCCCACCACCTTACGGTTGAAAGATTCAAGACAGTCAGGGACAATCCCTGAGCCTTAGTCCTTTCATCTGAAAAATGGGACCACTTTATTTATCTCCCATTGTTCATTTCCTCATTCTTTCACTCAATAGGAGATACATCTTTCTTGTAACTCAGGTTCTAGTAGGGAAGAAACTCATTAATAAACCAGTTAACTTCACGTCATCCTATAGTCAGTACCATGAGGAAAAAATAGACTGCTATCAGAGTTTCGACAGGATGTGATTTAGAGAGAAGGTATTTTAAGCTAAAAACTCAGAGGTTGAGTAGGAATCAAGTCAAGCTGTGAGGCAGGAGTTTATGGGGCACAGACCAAAGAGAGGGCATGTGCAAAGGCTCGGAGCTTGGTGTATCCCAGGATCTGAAAGCCAACCAGGTGGCTGGAGTGCAGTCAGTGAGGAGGAGATTAGGACTAGAAGCCAGAACCTATACACAGGCGTATGGGCTAAGACCAGGATGTGGGACTTTAAGGGGAAAGTGAGCTCTTCTCATTTCCAGTGAAAAAGTACCACAGGGGATGACGAATCTGAGCTGGACTCATGTAAAAACCAGTGTGTTCGATAGGAGGCTATTGCTTTGGACTTGACAGTGGCTGATAGTGGCTAGAACTAAGGCAGTGGCCCTAGAGGCAGGCAGAAGCTTATGGGTTTCACATACCAATATGAGACAGAATGTGCAGAACTCAGCAGGGAATTGGACAGGGGGGTGTGTGATGGGGAAAAGGAAAATGACAAGAATGAGTCCCAGCTTTTGCTCATGTGAGCGTGCAAGAGCCATTCACAAGAGAAAGCCAGAGGAAAGATAAGTTTGTGGAATGGGGAATGAGGGAGAGCCATGGTGCAGGCTAGCCTTGGTGAGTGCAAAGTCTTGAAGACATTGCAGAAGCCATGGAGGCAGACGGATGCACAGCACACTCTTTGAGATGGACTGAGAGAAGAGGTGCTAATCATGGGCTCTGACTTAGCATATCGTGTTTATTAAACATTAAAGCCCAAGAAATAGGGAAGGCAAAGGAAAATATACCCATTCAGGAGAAGGGGAAGTCCAACTCTCTTTTCAAACACTTGCAAATTTCCCCCTGAACTGCTTATGTTACTTTTGTGCAAACAAAATTGCCCGTATGCAAAACAGTTTTGCCTGCCCATGTAGAATTATTTAACGTGCCTTTTAGGAAAAGTTTTCAACACTCTTGAAAGTTTGGAAAAATCTGTTTTCAATTCACCGATGTTGCCATGTTATTTTGGGCAAGAGGCTCTGCCTTTTATAACCAAATAAAAAGGACTGACTTATACACGGCGGGGGGTGGGGTGGGGGGAGGATGGGGGAGAGCTCTATTCTCAAATGCAAAATAGGAGAAAACAAATACCAGTTTGACCAAAGGATTAGGCCAAACATTTTTGTGAGCGTGTAAATAAAATCTACGGTGTACATCAGAAGCAGAGACCTCCGGAGTCTGCCAACTTGAGAAAACATTGGCAAGAGGAATTAAACCAAAAGATTATATGCCCTCAGGAAATTGTAAGGCCATTTCACAAATAGGTTCTTCACGCTTTGCTAGGAAAGCCCAGCTCTGATCCCCACGTCACCAGCTCCCACCCTAACTTACCTGAAAATCAAACTTTCACCCTGATATCTACCAAGGACAAAGATCTAGTGCGATCCTTTTTATATGATCATTGTCTGAATAAGTCTCTTGAGCCTGTAGCCTGAGGAATATGGAGCAGTTGCTCGGAATATTTTCTACTGAGAACTTCCTCTTTTCCAGGGGCTGCTCTAGTAGCCTTCCTGGCATTAGTAAAAGTTGATGAGGTTTTATGCTCCATATCTTTGACCACCAACATGCCTTTTTTCAGAAATGCGTACGTAAAATAGTCTATGTACTGTACAAACTAACTCCTGAATTTTTGTGGGTGGTTTGTGGCGACTTAAATGGGTGACTTGGCCACATGCTGGAAGCTGGCTCCAAGTGAATAAAAAAATGCACCCCATCTGGCAAAGAGATGAGTACATACACCCTCGAGGTATTGTGGGATATGCTGCCTAAACCAGAAATACTTAGGTACCGCCGCAGCACCTGCAACAATATATGGCAATTAAAGTAGTCATAAAAGTCACCTTGAGGCTCTTTATCACCATCTGATTGCGAAGAAAGGCAGGGATGGAGCGTGGGACAGAGGCAAGAAGGAAGATTTTTGTTTACCTATATGCAAGGTCATTTTAGACCTTTATATAAGGACTTTACAATAAATTTCTTCAAAACATTTGTCCCTTTGAGAGCAAGTTTCCACGCTCTCCCTCCTTTTCAGGATAAACAAATATATGAACAATAAAAGTAAAAAAGTTTTCTGGACAATATTGTTGGAAGTAAATGAACAGGGCTCTAAGAACAGTCAGAACCCAAGAGCAAGCCTGAAAACCAAAAGTTATTAACATTAGCATTCTTATTGGAAACAAAATAAATCCTTATGAAAATCTAACTTTAACTGATTGATAAACTCATCATGAGGAGGAGATTTTTCTCCAGCTCATGCTACAATGTTACTTTCAACCAACAACAATCTTCAGGACACTGATTTTCATTAATTAGATGATATATCATGTAAACATACTTACCTACCCATTTATTAAATGCTCACATATTTTTGAGACTTTTTAACTAATAAAGAAAAAGTTATAATTTTTAATAAGAGAGCTGCTACATCTTCTAACTAATTCCCTTTATGGAAACAAAAAATATAATAATCTATAACCCATCACAGCTGTTTGGCTAGAATTACCAATTACCTTCAATACCTTAGAGATACTTTTCTGATTTTAACAAGTCTGCGGTAGTAAATTTTCAAACCAATTTTCTTAAGGAGGATTGAGAAGATTTCTACGCTTTCAGGCATATGATGATGTATTTCATTTAACGTGAATATAGAATCAAGGCTTCACAAAACTGGAGGACAAAGGACACAGGGATTAAAAATAAAATGCCACCATAATAAAAACTATGGCTATTTAAAAAACTATGTATATGGGTTTTGAAATGTGCTTTTCACTTGCATGTGAATATGGGTGTGGTGGATTTATGGGAATCCATACCATACAAATGAGAAAGCCTGGTGACAAGAAGCCAGAACTTGGTACAGTCTCTCCTTGTCCCCAACCCTAATTGCTCCTGAAAGCTCCCCGCACCTGCGGAGAACCAGTTATTTTTCAGACAGCTGCAAGGTTTCCAGATAGGTGGCTAATTGTGTGGCTTCCCAGCACCTCTGCAAGCAAAGTAAATAAAGGAGTTTAGAAAAGTGACAGCACTTTAAATAACCAGATTATGTGGAATCAATAGAAATGCTCAGGAAGTTAATAAAACAATTACTTAAGTAGAGTGAGTACTGCATGGGGCGGGGGGAAGCAGGGGAGAATAATGGTGTACATCACCCCCAATATGGACAATTAAGAGTTGGCCATAAAGTTATCAAGCAAACCACCACACATGCCTGTCCTTCAGAGACACCCCCTATGTGCCAGTATTAATTTTGTCTTCTACTTCTTCTTTAAACAGAGGAGTGTGCCTCCCTCATCCTCACCTGTCTGTTCTGCCAGTTTTGGGACTGTCTCCTAATGCTCCCGGATACATGCGAAACGGTGTGTACCAACCTATGCTGCCCCTCTCACAGGTATCACTACACCTCGGATGAAAGCCACGCTCGGAATGACTGCAACTGCAACTGTGACGTGGACTGCAGCCTTTTTGAATCTTGCCACGAGACCAGCGATTGTCTGGAGTTGGCCATGGAGATTTCAGAAATCTGTTATCGCTAGCACAATGAAGTTAACCACGTTCTGGCAGACCCTTTGGCCCCACAGGGAAACCCCATGACAATAAGACTGTGATTTCTATGTGCCGAAATGTAAGGATTGTACACATTTCTTGGATGCTATCGACCATTTTATTCTGCACCTGTCTGACAAAGGTAGCATTGTCAACTTGATGGTGTTATTCCAAATTTCATAACCGCATGGCTTGCTGAAAAAACATCTTGATCATGTGTGATGAACAAATCTTAAATACCTCTTAAATGCCGTAAGTACAAGGTGTTTCTTGACTGTAAGAAAAGCATGCTAAATCACTCTGTTCTACTGCATTCATTGGCTTGCATCACGGATCCAACTTCATTCACAAATTCAGGACAAATTAGTGCATTCTTTTAGAATTGACATACATTAGCTTGTCTTTGTAATGGCCTCATGCATAAACATTATGCATTGTTGGTTATTATTAATAATGTATTGTATAACATCATTTTGTAATTAAAAATTTATTTATACAGTCTCTTAAAATTCACTTATATGTACAGTTTAGGTAGGAAAGGGAATTAAATGAATTAGAAACCATGTTCCTGTAATTACAACAGATGTCTCTAAGACATCTCCAGTGAATTTTGAATATGATGTACTTCAAGAGAGTACTGTAATTCTAGACCATATTATTATACATCTATGACTATGTCATAACAGGTTATGCATGTTCTTAATTTGTTACAGAAACGCTCTTCTTTATTCCAATGAGCATAAATGGGAATTATATGCAAGTTTCAAGAAAATGACCCCAGATAATCAATTCTTCATTTCCCTCATTTCTGTTTGTCAGGAACAATAAGCAACAGGATATTAAAACAGAATCAGTTCATTTCACTAAACTATCACTTATGCAGGAATCCAGAAGAAATACATGTTGAGGGACTTATTCACCACAAGTCTCCTAATATAGCATGCATGTCAGAAATCATAGTTTCCCTTTCTGATGATTAAAGTAATTCACAATTATGCTGAGTACTTCTTCATACTTACAAAAAAAAATTTTAAGATGTGATATAAACTTGAAAAATGATTTTCAACCCAAACAAATGAAAACAAACCATTGTGGGGGAAAACATATCTAAGTTGAAGCTATTTTGGAATCTCGTTTACTTTTAGTAGGGCATGGCATTGTTCATTAATGTGTGCTTATATAGTCTGATATATATATATATACTTTTCTATCAACAACCAAACAAAGAACACAGAACTGAAATGAGGAGGATACGGAACTTTCCACAATCCAATAAAAAAAAAAAAACCCAAAATATCTGCTTTTGCCTGACTTAGGTAATTTCAGGCAAAAGAAACATTTATTTTGTGTCTTTAGTAAACGAGCACATTTTTCTATTCTGCAATAAATTCCTCCCCGTGTTGAAAACTATTCATCTTTAAAAACTGTTTTTAAGCTGCTTGTAGAAAGGTATTTAACTGCTCCTGGCTTGCTCCTGACAATACAGTGCATCCATGGGTAATGCAGCTTCGTTCCTGTTTGACAAACATCTTATCCATAAACCACAGAGCATGACAGTGCCCTACACTGCCTGCCAAATACCTCAGTCTCTCTGCTTTTCAGAAGATCAAGAACAGCTCTATACTCTATGCTTAGAACCTGCAGATCATTCGCGAGGAAAAGAAGTCGATTCCTAGAACAGGAAAGGAACCCAGGACTGTTACAATCCAATATTCTCACTCTCCATAAGAGAAAATAGGGGCCCCAAGAACTAACTTATCCAAGACCACACAGTGAGTTCAGGGCAATGTCACGAACTCTAACTGGTGGTCTCATTTTCTAACTACACTGCACCCCCAATAGTTCTCCACTTCCCAGTCCAGCTGGTACACCGGGGTACAGCTGTTCCAAGGGTGCGAATATTAAAATACTACCAGACTGGCTCATAAACAGTTGTTACCTTGTACCTCCTTAGTGGTTCCTCTATGCCTCCAGGCACCCTGGCCCCTCTCCAAGCACCCATTCCACCTCCCCAGGGTTCCAGCCGCTAAAAGAAGAGCAGCTGGAAGTTGCAGGGTGTCTGGGATCCCGTTCCAATAAGATGGTACCTGGCTAGTGTCATTGATGAGGCCGTGTCATCTTAGTGTTAAATATTCTGACCATCACCACTTATCCTTTCTAGTCTATACCGTTAAATCGTGCAAAGATTATGCATGTCAAATGTGAATCGAATACTTGTCAATTAGAGACATAAAAATTGCTAGGGCTGATTTTATAATGTGGTCAGGATATGACAAGATTTTTCTGTGGTCTCTCCACGGTTAGTTAACTTGCTCCTCACTCTCAGAATTCACCGTGCTATAACAGAAAGGGGTCGGTTATACAAAGTATGAAATTTCTTTTCTTTATAACCAATAATAAAACATCATCCTTTTTGCAAACATGAATGGCTCTTTCAATTGAATTCTTATACAATAAAACATACACAGCTGGGAAAATGCAATTGCAGAGGTAAGGCAGATGAAAAAGGAATGTGGTTATTGATTAAATACAGATATCAGAATCTGAGAAGGCTCATTTTTTTCTATAATGATGAAGGCCTGTGATTATAAATAATGACAATGTTATTCTTTAAAATGGGCTTCTTGGGGAGCAGAGTATTCCTATTTAAGGAAGCACATTAGATTAAAAAAAAAGATTTGAAAACATACAACATTTATAGGGAATAGAGAACAGAGATCCCCCCCCCCACGGCAATATAACAAAATCATTACATTGTCTTTGCTTTGCTCAATGGATTTTTATAAAACCATTGCTTCCCTAAAAGCCTACAAAATATGGAAAACAATGAAGAAACATAGTTATACTTAACTTGTTAATGAAAATTTCCCCCTACATAAGCTGATAGATATACAAAGTTAATTATCAATGCTGGAAAGTTAATAAAGCAAAAGTCACTTCCGTTTTTCCAAAGGAAGTAAGAAAACATTCAAGGCAGGGAAACTTTACAAGTAGGAAGCATCACATGAAAGCACCTCGGCACTTTTTTTTCAAAACTAAACGTGTAGACAGAAATGTGTGAAGGAAAGAATTCATGATCCAATGGCTCCAAATGTCTCCTTCTATAAAATGGAGCTAAGGAATAATGTGTACACTTAATTAAGGTAGTTTGACTATAAGAGTTTTGCTCATCCAATGTTAAGTTCACCCAGGCTACACAACCTGATGACCTGTGATAAAATTGAACTACTTGGTTTAAAAGTTTGTTGGGTGTTCTCTGAAGAAGATATCTGAGCTAAAACCCAAAGAGTTGCCATGTATAGTCTCATGTGAGCTGTTTGAAAAGGCCAAGTGAAGAGAGAATGATTGTCTAGTGATTATAATCAACCTGGGACTAAAATTATATTGGTGGGCTCCTCTACATAGGTCTAGATAGCCCTTGACATTACTAGAAAGGAGCCCAGAAAGTGGGGGGAGGGGAGGAATGATGATAGAGGCAGGACCTGAATCATTATTTGGATAGACAGTTGACTCTTGAACAATGAAAGGGTCAGGGGCCCTGATCTCCTGCTGAGTCAAAAATCCTTATATAACTTTTGATTCCTCCCCAGACTCAACTACGAAGAGTCTGCTGTTGACTAGAAGCCTTACTGATAACATAAATAGTTGATTAATACATATTTTGTATATCGATTATGTACTGTATTCCTACAAGAGAGTAAGCTAGAGAAAAGAAACTGTTGCTAAGAAAATCATAAGAAAGAAAAAATACATTTATACTACTGTACTGTATTTTTATAGTACTGCACTGTATTTATTGAAAAAAAATTTCACATATAAGTGGATCCACACAGTTCAAACTCATGTTGTTCAAGGAGCAACTGCAAGTGCCACCTTCTGGTCTACCATCTTGATATACTTCACAGTCCTGCTTTTGCCATTATCTCTAAACCAGCTGTTCTCGTTTAGGGGCAACTCTGCCCTCCAAGAGACACTGGGCAATGTCGGAAGACATATTGTATTGTCACAATGGAAGCAAGGGCAGTTCTGCTAGCATTCAGCGTGTAGAAACTAGGAATACTAACTAAACACTCCACAACACACAGGACACATCCCACAACAAAGAAATAGCTCTGAATGCCCTCCTATCAGTCTCAGTGAACCATCCCCAAACTGACCTTAAAACACCACTTGAAATAGAATTGCCAGATAGCCCAGAGGATGCCCAGTTAACTTCAAATTTCAGATAAACAACAAATAATGCCTTACTATAAGCATGTCCCAAATATAGCATGTGACATACTTTTACTACAGAAACAATTCCTTGCTTATCTAAAATTCAAATTTAGCTGGGTGTCCTATATATCTATTTGCTAAGTCTAGCAGCCCTGGTTCAAAAGACTCCACATTCTGAAAGGGACCTATGGAAGGAATGATCCTCCAACTCCCTCCCTGTCTCTGAAAGAGGAGTTGTTTATCTCTTTGATCAGAGGACAGGACATTCACTGGGCCCCAGTGGTATAATTTAGGTGAGGGAGGTTGGCTTAACGATCAGCAAGAAAGCAGGACAACTCTCATTTTCCCTTCGGCCCCAGGCTTATATTTTGACCTTTGACAAAGCTGGCCTCATCCCATTTTCTTTGCTTCACGTTTCTGAGGTGGGACCTCAGTTAAGAACTATCTGGATTCAAGGGGTAGAAAGAAGTTGTCCTTACTTACACCTTGACATCTAAATCACATCATCTGGTTCAATCTTGGCCAGAGGGACCCATCCGGATAGGTGCTTGCACAGCTATAAGGATGTATTCTTTTTTCCCTATCTAGCTATTTCCTTTCATATTGCTTGCTCTGTAGAAACTGTGGGGAAAGGGGGTGTGTGAGCATTTCTTGGGCCTGGATTTCAATACCATCTACTAACACACGAATTTAACCATGCACTCTTAGTGTTTAATCAGGGGTTGGCCAGAGAACCTCAGCGTGTTCCCTTTACTACATTATTCTTATTTATTTTACAGATGAGAAAAATATCCGATAGGAAATATTTACTTAAGTCCTTTATGTACATTATCACAGTTCTCTCAATAGCTCCATAAAATAGATTTTATTATTAATCCATTTTCCTAGGGGAAATAGAGTCTTAAGGAAATTAAATAGTCTGTCCGAGGTCACACACCAAATAAGCAAAAGTCACAAAGTTTGAACTCAGGTCTGTTCATTCCAGAGCCCGTGTTTTCAACCACTATGCCTAGAAGCTGTAGAGATGAAGAATGATCAAACCAAGATAAAGTTCAAGCATTCACTTCTAAAGCAAAATCAATCAGAAAAATCTAATGATGAGATTCAAGGAAAACCATTCGCTGATGTAAATGTTTTAAAAGTTGTTATCCTGTGCAATGATGAGAATTTGGAACATCTTCAAAATGCTTTTAAGATATGTCCCCAATAAGTAATAAATGCAAAGTCAATGTATTGCAATTTAATCTTTATGTCACTAGCTTCGGCCCATTCATCTGTAGTTATGAAGGCTTACCTTTTAGTGTTCCATTTTAGCAAAGCAACTTTGATCTCTGCCTCAAGAATCCATCCTACACACGGCACCCAGGTCAGCCCTCATCAGCATTCTACAAGGGATTCTAGGAGCATGAAAGTTTTTAATCAGTCAACAACACTACGGTCAACCAAATGCATTCTGATACTTAGACCTTTTATCTCAAAAGCTATGCAGAAACCAAGGTCACAGCAACCTCTTTTATGGTTTATTGTTTCTCAAATGGACTTAGAGTGAATTTACAAAGCCCCAACTTATTGTGTGGATACTGAGCTTTCACTAGGTTCCGCCCTCTCCAATATCGGCTTTGTTTCCTCTTTCAGAGCTTTCTGCCTGTGGGTGCTTATTTAATAGCAAGTTCCTGTAAATTAAAAAAATAAATAAACAAGACAAGAATACTGAACAAGATCTTCCCAGTAGCTAAGCTACTCATCCTTTGTAATTGAGGCTCTTCAGAAAGCTGCAGTAACATCTCAAATCACTGCTAAATAACTTTGCAATACCAGGTGCGGGTCCCCCCGATGGGGTAGGAAGCCAAGAAGGTAGGAGGTGTCAGCGTCAAAACTCTGCCATTGTTACATACCAGGTTACTGTCGATGTGGGCATGGTGGGAAACCGCCTTGCTTAGGAGGGGAGTCTATGGAAATACCCCTGGGAGGTGAGGTGGAAACGGGGTTCTAAATGTTGCAGAAGAGCCTCAGCAGATCCACAGATCTCATGAAGTCAGCTCGCTTTTGTGATGGCTCTCATTCTAAGCAATAACATGCATACACTTAAAGCATTGATTCACAAGTGACATTTTTACAATAGTGAATTAGCAATGTGTTGAAAATAATTTTGAGAACAGAACTATCTGTGTAGCACCGAAATCACCCTGCATGATACCAATGGTCTTTGCATAAATATGCTAGGGGACACAGGTTCAACAAAAAGCAAGAGCAAGACCAACTGGGTGACTGGTTAGGAGGCTACTGCCCAACTTTGGGTAAGACCCAGTGCAGGCCTGGTATGAACAGAAAGGTTGTGGAGGAAAAGAAGAGGCAAGAGCCGTGTCTAGAAAAGACCTCGAATGCTAGTTCATGTTTTACTTAGGAGCAGATGAAGAGCCACTGATGAATGCCAGCGGGTTCCATGAGTAAAGTGGCATGTGTGAAAGCCTTGCCATGCAGGTGTATATGGGACAGATTATGGCAAGGAGAGACTGGAGACTAATAAAGTGGCACTTGCAGTAAAGGCATGGGGTGATGAAGGCCTGAAATAGGATGGTGACAGGGAAAACAGGAGGGAAGAGATGGATGGGAAAGAAATTAGAAAAGGACCATTAGTCCTTTCTCAAAACTCTTCTTATTTTAAGACTCCAATATTCCCTACTGCCTATCACATAGATGAGTCATGAAGCCATTATTTTCATTAGGGAAGAAACGGGTTGGGGAGGGGGGAATTCTATTCCAAGTGGAAAGTCAAGGTATATTTTTAGCTACATTAAGCCAGCCTTCTGCTGCTCTGCACACTGATGTAATTCCAACATAAAACATAATCTATAATATTCCCGGGGAACAAATCCAATTCTGGGTCATATAAATTTTCATATAAGTCCATCACAATTCATTCCCAAAACATCTCATTCTCTTTGAAAGCTGGAGCTGCAGCAAGTGATCAAAAAGAGTAGTTTAAAATTGCTCTGGAATTTCCAGAGATGCTAAATCTAACCTGCCTACGGTGCAGGACCAATCCCCCAAACTTTAAATCAGAGAGAAAGCACTTTATGCTGTAAAAGATATATTCCTCAAAGTTTATCACAGTGTATTAAAGTCAAATGTGAGTTATTACTTACCAAATCTGGAGCTGATGTCTCCTCTTGATTACCCTAGGTAGGCGAGAATAAGTATCTTCCAACCAACATATTTTTTACCTTTTCATCTGCCTCTTGCTATTTACAATAGGGTGAAAAATAATAGCCAAGGAGTGACTTTGCAGGGTTGGACGAAGTGCAAATCCCATCGGACTGTAGACTGAATTGTATTCCAGGCCCCTGGCAAGTTCTGCTGCATGGAGAAGAATTATGGAAACTGACTTCTCAATAGCTAGATGGGTCCTGTAGGAATAATCAGGGAAAAGTCATCTGATGAACTTTCAGCACATTTGCATTGGCTTAGAACCCAGTGTATATATTATTGGTCATGCCTGAAATGTACTTCTCTCTGCCCTTGCTGGGGCTTTCTGCATGAGGGAGTGAGGCCATGAGCAGGGCGCCCTGTGAAACCCTAGAGGGAGCAGAAATTTTATAAGCGAATACCATTTGTACAAGAAAAATCCCTACCCATTCTTCTGATTTCATCTGTTGTAAACTGAGCAATTGTTAGCAACTCCAGAGTCCTCCTAGGGGCTGAGACAAGTGGGAGAATGAAGGACATCTTGGGTTTAAAGCTATCTCAGAAGGGCCAGGCTTCTCTGCGCATGCAGGAGAATATTACGTAGGTGGCCCGTATCAGAGGAGCATCCAAAAGTTCAGTTTCAAGCACCCTCCCTTCTGGTCTTTGAGGCGTTTGGGCTATTAGGAGGCTCCTGCTCCCGAACACCCCATTATATTGCAAGGATAGCCCATGAAAAGACTTCAGTTTCACCTGTAATAATAAGAAAGTTGAGGTTTACGGACAGACTTGAGGTCAAATCCTGCCCCCCCACCATTTACCAGCTAAATGTACTGAATTAGCAACTAAACCTTTTTGAGCCTCAGTTTCCTCATCAATAAAATGTGGTTGATAACACCTACCCCAGGGGTCACTGTGAGGAATGAAAGAGATAATTCAGCCAAACCCTTAGGGCTGGTTTAGTCCACGCAGTACACTTACTAAATTTCAGCTACAATTATCGTCAGCATCACTACTCAGTTCATTTGTTTCCACAACACATGAGAGATGTCTGGACCTTTATTTCTGCAATACTCGAAACATTTTTTTGAAACTTACCCATTTTTTTGGACAACCTTTTCGTTATTCTCTGGTTCCTCTCCCTGGAAATGAGCACCTCTACTATCCATATCTCTTTATTTTCTTTCTCTCTTATGATACTGTACCCTTTTCTCTGAAATTAGGGTAATACTTATTATAGCAGGTAATTATAAAAACCACATATAGCTGCCACACACTGCACGAATGGCCTCTCACATTTATATCACTAAATCTTCTCAACAACCCCCAAGGAAGGTGTTATGTTCCCCATGGTACTGATGACGAAAGTCAGGCATGCAACACTCAAATAATTTTCAAATGCCAAGGAAGCATGATGCAGAGTAGAGATTTGGATGTAGGAGTTTACCTGACTCTAAAGCCCACGTTCTTAACCACTTAAGGGAGAAGGCAACCATGGCTGAAGTTCAGGTAGACCAATTCAACACTTTGAGGATATAAAAAGGCAGGGCAGTAGGGATGCCTGCCCTCTTCCTTAATCTGATGAGAGGGACTTCAGGGTGACCACACAGAGAACTTGACACATGCCCGTGTTTTTATGGAGAAGAGGGGGACTGCATCATCTCCCACCCAGGGAATCAGAGGCGTGAGGTGCCTCCACCCAGAGAAAGTACGCATTCCAGAGTGAGCGCGAGCAAAGGGGTGGATAGGGTAGGCCAGGTGCAGGGTCCACAAAAACCAGAGCATATTTAGAACCCTCACTCAGAGGGAGGGGGGCAACCAGTATCTTCAATCTGCCAATGTCTTTCCAATCTGCCAATGCCTTACCAGTTGGGAACTCTGGTGAATGGCCCCAGACTCCTGGGGCAGTTGCCTTGGGCACCCTTTAGGATAGACATGCTATTAATGCATTAATCAAGTCTCTATATTTCAAGGGCAATCTGACATCCTTAGCAATATTCCTTCATACAGAGGTACAATGATGGCCACATTTCCTATGCACTCAATCTGCTACATCTAACCGAGGGGTCAGTTGCTAGGGCTCACACCTGGGCAAGGGCATCAGCTTCCTGATCGCCAGGGAGTATCAGTACCTCATGAGCCAGGATGCAGAAAACAGTGAGGACTGCCTCAGTCTCTTGCAGATAAACCCAAATGTCCGGCCATACTTCCCAACACTATTAGGGCCACTCGTGATCATCCACCCCTCAGCTTCCCACTCTCTAAGCCATAGAGTCAATCCTTTTAAAATAGCCCAACTATGCAAAGGGTTAATGGCCAGGGCTATTAACTGCTCTGAGTTCAGCACACTGGCTGCTGTGGTTTATTCCTTCCCTTCCTTCCCGAGAAGCTCTCCCTGGAAGAGCACTGTGCATACCACTATATAGGGTGCCCGCCCCCTTCCAGAGCTGGAACCAAAAATCCTAGGGGCACACTTTTTTTCTGTTGTCTCTGCCTCAGCGTTTGACCTGTATTTTTCAAAGTCACAGACAGGCAGAGCTAACTCAAATAGCAGCCCTGCTTGGGAGATGCCCAGAGCCTTCATATGTTTTATTAGTAGCTTGCTGATATGACGCCCAGTTCTATGGGAGCCCTTTCCTTACCAGAGGGCATAAGAGATGGAGGTACTGCACCAGATGGGGAATAAAAACACTCTACAACTCTAAAATTCCTACAGGGGCACCTGGGTGGCTCAGTCAGTTAAGCATCCAACTTTGGCTCAGGTCACGATCTCACGGTTCGTGGGTTCGAGCCCTGCGTCGGGCTCTGTGCTGACTGCTCAGAGCCTGGAGCCTGCTTCGGATTCTGTGTCTCCCTCTCTCTCTTTCTGCCCCTCCCCTGATCATACTGTCTCTCTCTGTCTCTTAAAAATAAATAAATGTTAAAAAATTTTTTTTAATCCCTACAAAGACTTGGACTTCTTTCACATTCTTAAGGGTTGGATAGGCTTGGACCATGTCAGACACAGCTTCTGAGGTTGTGTCTTACCTGACCAAACAACTCCCAAAAACTTTATGGTGCCTGGGCCTTGAATTTTCTGTAGGTTTACCGCTTGCTCATCCTCTCCTTCAATGATGTTCCAGCAAAGACTGCAGAGCGTCCTGCCATGGAGGCCAGTCTTCACGTGTGAGCACTGTGTCATCAGCGTACTGGGCCCACTGTGCTCACATGAGGAGAGAGAACAGACAATACCTCTTGAGCTACCATCCCGCATCATTAATTCTTGTTTAGATCAGCAGGATGATCTTAGTTTTCAGAAAGCTCTATTTCCCGAAGTCTTTTCCATGAGTCTCCTTGAAGATGAAGCACGCCACAGGAGCCCTTATGCAAACGCATGAGAATAAAACAAAAGCTCTCTGATGAGAGTTTGTAATAATGCAGTTGACAAGGGAATTTGCTTATTTCTGGGACATACATTTTTAAATAATAACTAGAATTATTGGGGCGCCTGGGTGGCTTAGTTGGTTGAGAGACCAACTCTTGTTTTCAGCTCAGGTCATGATCTCACAGTTCGTTGAGTTTGACCCCCACAACGAGCCTCACACTGTTGGTGCCGAGCCCGTTTGGAATTCTCTCTCCCTCTCTCTCTGTTCCTCCCCTGTTTGTGCTCTCTCTGTTTCTCTAAATAAATAAGTAAACTCAAAAAAAATTTAAATAAAATAATGAATTATGACTGATCACATCATATCAGGGTGTGTCAGATTTTTAGGAAGTTCATATAACTTCTAGAACACACATTAATGCTTCCATTCAAATATTTCCTAAGGAAAGTTTAGCATCACTTACCTGACAATGCTTCCCATTTAATGTAATGCATCAAATAAGCCCTAATGAGTTTAATATGTCTGTTTTAAAAGGGAAAAAAAAATCTTTTGAGATCTTCCAGAAATGCTCTGGAAATCCCAATGTTAGTTCAAGGTCAACAAGACATCATTTAGAAGACATCATTTAGAATTTGATTTGGGAGAAGTTTGTCAAAAATATCAAAAGGTTCCTATAACATTTGATTAAGTGAGATTATAGGTCATTGTGAATTAATAGTTATCCAATTAACAAAAATGACAAAGATTTCAAAGGCAAATACAAAAAGTCACATAGCAGAAAAAAAAAACTTAGCTCTTTTAATAAAGAAGACTGTTTTCAGAAGTAATCAAAGGCATGATAAAGACAATATGAAGCATAGGAAATTATTTTGATAAATCACAGAATCTTTGTTTGCTAGACAGATTACTTAAAAGGTAAAGAAAAATCTTTTCCTATTCCATTAAGAAGAGACCAGTATTCCAAGGAAACTATGTCCTTCTAGCAGATGAAAATAATTGTTTTACTTTTACACTAAGTATACTATGGATGTTAAAGCTTATTTTTCTTTAAGTCAGTTAAATAGAGCTATTTTACAAATTAATTTTGGCAATACCTCCCGGAGGTAGAAAAACATCCAATACACATAACGCATATCCAGAGACAGACAGACAGAGGCCCCATAACTTTCATTCCAAACTTCAGCCTTTGATGAGGAATCTTACAGGGGCCATGACTAGTCTTTGAGCAAGAGCTTCCCTAGCAGTCTGTATTTAAAAATCCTCTTTCCAGAAAAAAGGAAAGGAAGGGAGGGAAGGAGGGAGAAAGGAAGGAAGGAAGACAGGAAGGAGGGCAGGGAGGAAGGGAGGAAGGGAGGAAGGAAGGGAGGGAGGGAGGGAAGAAGAGAGGGAGGGACGACGGAGGGAGGAGGGGGAGAGGTAAAGAGGGAGGGAGGGGAGGAGGGAAAGTAAAGCCCCTCTCCACCCCCTTTCTTTTTTCAGTCTCTGTGGGCAGTCTTTGGTACCTCCAGAGGTGTTTACATTTCAAATGCAATGATACGATTTACAACATCAAGAGACGGAAAGAATCAAAGTTTTCTCCTACGGTTTTTTTAGGGGTACATTCTCTTATTATTAGAAGTCTATGGTAATTGCTATTTAAATTTTTATTTTGTATCAGGAGTCAGAAGGCATGAGACACTCCATCTGTATCCTCCTGGATCTCCACAACATCCTCCAGCTCCTTTTCATCACTTTTCCCATGGACTCCACCTCTTAGGGTCTTAATCAGACTTTGTCACAAGCACTCAGACCTTCACCCTTCATCCCAGGTGGCATGAATCCTTGTGTCTCTGCAAAAGCACACAGTAAGGTCTCCGACTTACTGTCCTACACCCCCACACCATCTACAGCCCCGAAGCCAGCAGAGTAGGGGACACTCACCTGTCCTTCTCTCATTTCAGTTCTTCTTCCAACCTTCCCACCAGAGCTTCAACCTCTAGCTGGACATCAGTGGCAGGTCCACTGAGGCAGCCATTTGTTTCCCTTGCCTTGGAGCACCATAGGCCGGTAGTTTTCCACACCCACACAGCAAACCATAAAAGTGTATACCGAAGCCTTAACTAGCTTTAGTCACATATTCCATCCAGAAATTTCAACATCCCATTCCTATCTCAAGGCTGTACTGGGGGTCTGCTTCTGGGAGCAGGGAAGCCAAGGGGAATGTACAGTCTGAGGACTGGGGACCAGGGCAAGGAGCCTCTGATTGTCCAGGGTCCAGCTCACAGATCAACAGGCAGTCACATCCTCTTGAGGACCTCCCCCAGTACAGATATACAACATCTAGGGGCACCTGTGTGGCTTAGTCAGTTAAGCATCTGACTCTTGACTTCAGCTCAGGTCATGATCTCAAGGTTTGTGAGACTGAGGCCCCAGTCAGGCTCTGTGCTATCAGCACAGCATTCCCTCTCTCCCTCTCTTTCTGCCCCTTGCCCCACTCGTGCTCTCTGTCTCAACTAAATAAAATAAACCTAAAAAAAAAAGAAGCATATACAATATCTAGATATGTTCCAGAAGGCTCCAATCATTAGAGTTGTCTAGGCCTTTTAATTATAGGGGAGAATAGAGAATGGACACTCACAGCCACAGCTGAGCATCTACACGAAACCTTTTCAGGTGAACCTTCCAGCACATGAAAGGGTCATTCTGAATCTTTTTATTATATTGCCTGCAGTTGGTTAGAAATGTACCGTGGATGAGATTTTAATATGGTTCTTCTTTTTGTGGTAAAATCCAATTAAGGCTTTTCTTGGAGTGGGGGCAAGAGCCACGTTTTGTGGGACTTGCTGCTTAAAACTTGGGGGAATCTTTTTAAGAATGCAAAAGTATCTTAATTTGGCAATTTTATAAAAACATAGTAACAGGTCGAAAGGGGCCGAGCACAAGGGAGGATCCCCAAAGCATATGTTTCATTAGGTTCAAGGTAAACCGGTTCTGCCTGGGATACAACAGCACAAGTTTTTCCTGCAATCTATTGCTAGAGATCTACACATCGAAAGACAAGGAATTTTACAGCTAATCATAAAGGGCCTCAGCAGGGCATTTGCACATGCTAGCAAATGTGTAGCACCTGGTGTAGACAGTCCTTTGGTGTAGACCGTCCTGTCTTACACGAAAAGGGCACTGCAAATGTGGTCCGTCGTGCTTCAGAACAGCACACGGCACACAGTCTCTCTCATCAGACAACTTGAGAAGGAAAATCTGCTGAATCACAGGCTTCATTTCAGGATCCTTCCCCAGGATTCCCCATAAAGGGGACATAATTGCACATAGTTATTCCAGCGAGTGCTTACAACTAAATTATTCAGTGGGAGCTGAGACTCCAAATTTCAGTTTTGACTTACCCTACTGTTTTCATTTGTTCTTCAACATCTTTAATTTATGGTTGTCTGAAAATCTAATTAGTTATTAATCCTTAGGAATTATGTGTTACAAGCATGATAAGAAACCAAAGAGGACTAAGGGAAGGTGAAAGAAGAAGAGTTAACTGAAAAATTTATTCCTAATGAACCTCTATGTAGATGGGGATTTTGCCACAATTATTGTAACTACAGTTAAAGAGTAAGACCCTTCTTCAGTTAACTCGTGGTATCTCAGCACTTCCATAAGACTGCTTAGCAGCACAGTAGTTTCAAGCAGATATTTGGTGGAGAAAGCATTCTAAGATCCAGTGGTCTAATATTGCTCTTTCTTGGAGACCCATGGGGGATATTAAAGGCTCTGAGAAGTCCTGCAGTAAGAATAACCGGCACATACATGTTCAGCTCAGCATTGCACAAACATACGAACTAAAGAAACCTAGCCTCTTAATAAGGGCACGTCTATCTGAAACACTGATTGAACCATAATTTATTTAACATTTTGAAAGCATCATAGATGATGCGCTCTGTTGGGTATTATAATTCTTTTAGATAGCACAAGCCAGTTTTTCAGAGAAAATCAAATGACCCACCCCATCTTTGCAACCACACTGCTTCAAATAGGAATCTGCACCAACATGAAGCATCCATCTGCTTTAGCTCACAGAACTAAGATTTGGAAACCTTTTCAACATGACATCCAACAGAAGATTTTGATTCTGCCACAGGGAAGTAGTGACACCCTCTCTCTTCTGATTTTTCTCTTTGTTTCATGGCATGCAACTTGCTCTTTCCTTCCCTGTGTCCCATCCCTCTAAATATACATCTACGCTGTTATTGTATTTTTTTTCTTTTAACGGCTCACAATTTGAGAACTGTAAAAGTGCGCATTTATTGACTGATGTGGTTCAGAAGAATCAAACGGAGGCACAACTTTGGCGGTGCCTCCTTCACATTGTGCTGTTTCTAGCATATTCCAAGATGGTTCTACCTTTTTGTCACAATTCTGGCATGCCAGGAGACACGGGATATATCCGCTCGCTTTCACATGGCATGCTGCTCCCAAAACAATAAAGTAACTGTAACTTCCACATTGATTAGTTATGTCAGAAAGTCAGTTGCATATTCATTAAGTCCACTGAAAAGGAAACGTCTTGACCCCTGAGAAGCAGAAAACCCCACTTCTGGGTATTGGGATCATCTTTAACTTGCTTCCAGGATAACTCATCTCACGCAAGCCGCTGAGTACACAGAAGCGGGTGCAAATTTTTATTCTGGGAATGGCGGAATGTTTTGGTCTGTGTGGCTCCTGCAAACTTTTTGAAAAGGACTACACAAATCAATCCATGATGCACATTCGTAATACTGTTTTCCCCTTAAAGAGTCACATAAATTCTCTAACCTTCAGTTCCCTCACCTGGTGTGTGGAGATCACACTCAGGCCCTAGTAGTTACAACAAAGATGAAATGAAAACGTGTACAAGAATCATTTGGGAGAGGGGCTGACACAGAGCAAGGGTTCGCTAAAGAATAATTATTATTTCAATCCAAACGCATGAGGAGGACTCCGATGCCCACTTTTCCCTAACATGTCCCAGTAAGAGGGACTTTTTATGTAAATTTCAGTTTCTGATTAACTTGATGGAGTCTTTCTTTTGTATCATTTACACATTTAAGGCCCCCAATCTAATTAGTCATTAGTCCTTTGAAATTAGGACCCATGACCATGATAAGGAACCAAAGAATGCTACAGAGAGGGAAAAAGAGGGATACTTGACTATCAAATGTTCATTCATAATGAACTCACGTGTAGGTAGGATCTAAACCACAGCGGCCCTAAATTAGCAAGAAATTTGCATCACTAAGAACAGTCCTGCCATTTCCATTACGTGGAAACCGTTAGATTTATATTTGAGTAAAATTGAGCTAAATTGGGCTACAATCACATTTGGGGGCCTAGCTATAAATTAGCCTGTGAAACCATTGAGACTGAGGTGAAATTTCCAAAAGCTTAGTCTTCACTGGGAAAATGAACAGACCAACAATTCCTTAGTGTTAGCTCCACCCCACTCCAATCTGTTACTTTTACGTCCAACGTCAAAGGCAAGTTCTCCTCATTCCAATTGTACCCTGAACAACTCTCCCCTATAAAACACGGTTTAAAGGCCAGCTGCAGTGTGGAGTCTTTTCTCGGAGCCTACAGTTTCAAACAAACGACTGGGCAGAAGCCAGGATCTATATGGGCTCACGAAGACTGTAAAACATTTGGTGCCGAGTGGAAAAAGACGCCTGTGAGCTCTGCCAGACGTTTTCAGCTTTCTTGCACCTGTGCCAAATGTTTTTCAGTTCCCCTACCCCTTTCTTTTGAAGGGGGGGGGGCAAGGAGTAGGGGGATAAGCAAGCTTTCTGAGGGCATATGCCATAGGAATTGAAAAACTTGTTACCACCATTAGACACTCATTTCCTGCCCAGTCCCCTTTCTGAAGGCAAAATGAGGACTTCCAGCCAATCTTGGGACTGACATTCTGAGCGTTTGAGCCTACTTGACATTCATTCATCCTATCATACATCACAGTGGATTCTGAAGACCACCCCCCACCAGCCCCAGCCCGCTCCCTGCAGTCTGTCTGAAACCTCATTCTTGAACTCTCAGTTGAATCACCCCTGCCCATCACAGACACTAAATTGCCAATTATTTCAAGGAAATAATTTGCACGTTGAGACAGTTTGTAACATGCAAAAATATGTGTGGAAGAAAGTATATGTTTCTTAAAGCAAGAACACCCAAAATGTTTTCAGAGGAAAGTGTGAAAATGTCTAAACATAGATGACATGATACAGATCATGAGAAAGTCAATTTGAAATTACCCTGGAACCTTGTGATAATGTTTTCAAAAAAAGGAGATTTCAGGGGAAGGGAGGTCCTTCCCGGACCCTGCAGAGTAGCATCGAATATAGAGTTCCACAATGGTGCATTTATTCCTATGCCATCATTTCAGTTAATTCAACAACTCTGAGTCCCCCCCCCTCCCTCATTTGCAGACAAGGAAACTCTGAGGTATAAAGATTAAGTATATCAAGGCATACACCTAGGGAGCAGGGCTTGGACTTGATCCCTGGTCTAGTGTCTGAGCTCTCACACACTGATAGGCTGGCCATGTTCCTCTTCATGAAAAGCCCCTTCAGCTCTTAGAGTTGTTGATGGAAGAAACATCACACTTAGAGATTCATTCCTTTGGCTTAACCATGGATCTCTGTAAGATATAAATGGTCTCTCAAGACAAAATACACAGCCTCATAAGCCACTTTCTCTTAACAGGAGTGAGAAAATTAAATCCTTGTCTCTGGGCATATTTCGCTAGATAGAGAGGGCAGATGCATCCCTGGCCTGCTGCACATAGGAATGGAGCAAGAGGCCAACAGCTGCTGTAGGGAAGATGGTGCCAAAGAAGTCTCTTAAAAATGTAAACTAAAACTTGTCACACTTGCTTGCTTAATACCTTCAATGTCCTCCCATTGTTCCCTGGTAAATTCCAAGCTCCACACCACGACTTACACCGTGATCCTTGCACAGACCTTCCAGCCTTAGCAGAACCTGTCAGTTTCCCCAATATAAGGAGCTTTTTTCAACCACAGCCCATTTGCTTTTGCTGTTTGTTCAACTGGCTAACTTTGATTCACATGTCAGATCAGATCACAAGTTTTGATCTTTTTCCCCTGAAACCTCAATTTCAGTTAGGAATCCTCTGTTTCTGTTTCTGAGCACCTTGCTTTTCCTTCATGCGACTCAGTTACCTTTGTAAGTATATGGCAGGGGCAGGATGTCTTATAGTCTCTAGGACACTGATCCTGGTATATAGTCCCTAGTACATAGTTGGAATGGGTTTAATATTTTGTGAATGAATGGATACAGGGGAGCACAGTCTAATCTGGTATTTCTTGGTTGTTCTGTGAGGAAAAGTACGTCTCAAAGTTCAGGTAAGACTTTAAATGTCTGTTTGGGCACAGTAATGCCATTAAGGGGATTTTTGCCTTTGTGGATCTATAAAAGAGATTCTAGCCTATAAAAAGGTTTTAGGTCTTAGAAAACTGTTTTCTAAGGCCTAGGTGTTATATACTCATATATAATACATACAAACATATATATTTGTATTATGTTTGTGTTATATAGACTGCCTATATATACTATGTGTACTATATAATTTCCACATGATTATTATTTTGTCATTATTGTTATTATTAAAATAGTCCCCATTGGCCTGAAAACTGGCTATGTATCAGGCACTAACTGGCCTAGGCAATTTATATATATTATTTAGTTCAAGCTTCATAAAAATAAAAGAAAAACATAAAAAGCTATTACTATTTTCATGTTACATAAGAAGAATTAGGACTCAGCATAATGAAGATATCTCACAGAGATTTGTTAGAGCCGGGATTAAAAGTTAGTTCATTCAAAGTCATTTATCTTCGAGGACAACAGACCTCCACTTCATTATTCCAAAACACGACAAAAACACAAAACCAAACAACAAAACACCCTCCTCTTTATCCATCTTTTCTCTTCTTACGTGTGCACACACATGTGCACACATACACCAAGCTAAAGTAAAATAACAAAAACCTATCCTATGATGAGAGGAAAAGAGAAAAACATGAGGACAATGAAGGCCACGGGACTGTCGAAACCGTCTGCTAAGCATCTTGCCGCCACATCCATGGCTCCACTCAAGAACTACATCCTCCTTAGAAGTGGAGTCTTTCCCCGGGCGCCTGGAGGGGCTCAGTCGGTTAAGCGTCCGACTTCGGCTCAGGTCATGATCTCGCAGTTAATGAGTTCGAGCCCTGTGTCAAGCTCTGTGCTGACAGCTCAGAACCTGGAACTTGCTTTGGATTCTGTGTCTCCCTCTCTCTCTTTGTCCTTCCCCAGCTCGGGCTCGCTTGCTCCCTGTCAAAAACAAATAAAAAATTAACAAAAAAAAAAAAAAAAAAAGAAGTTGAGCCTTTCCCTAAAGACCTGTGGGCACAGCAAGCCTGTCATTGTGATCCAGGACTTCACATGGAAGTTCCGGGCCCCAACACAGCTACAATGGAGTCCATTGCAGCACCAGCGGGCAGCTAAGTGTGCTGGGTGAACTGCTGGAAGACAGTTATTCTCGTGACAATCCGAGTGCTACTAAGCTCCAGCAAACAAGAAGGCCCACAATGTGAGCTCCTGGCTGTCCTCAAGGGAGTACTCAGTGTGGGTTGTGGGTGGTCAGCGGAGACAGGGTGGCAATCAAGGGAAGCCAGGTGGACAAGACGCTGGCCTGCTCCTTCCCTGAAGCCACTGCATCTCCAGAGTCTTAGGCATGGGCAGGGGGGTGGGAGGGTCATACCTATGACTCCATTTACACTCATCCAACACTCATTCAACACACTCCAAAAACAATTCGCAGAGCACTATGCTCCAGGTGATGTTTACTGGCCTAAACATTCCACTTCTAAACAAGAAGAGGAGCAGAGGTGTCAGAAGGGAGAGGGAGAAAGAGGGAAAGGGCGCAAGAAAACTCCACAGGTCTAGAACTCAGAAAACCCTTCCAGCTTTGACACTCTCTGTTGCAGACTCGCTTAACTCCCTGCGTCTGGATTTGCTTTAGAAGGGGGATAATTACCCGGCTGCAGCCTTGATGAGACCGTTGTGATGTGGGATTCCAGAGGAAAAACCTTTAGAGGACACTGCTCTGTTAGCTGGAAAGTTCTTACACTGGCTCCATGAGCAACTAAAAAATCATTTTTCCCCATGAGCTATCTAATCATTCCTCATGACCCGATAGGGCAAAATTCTCAAGGCGAACCCCACGGTATGTGTAGAGCTAGCAATTCCCGGCGAGCGCACCCTTCACAGGCCACGCAGCCAGGGGCGAAACTGGAGTCCTTTCTCTATTTAGTGTATTTTCCTGGGTTGCAGAGACTCCTCCACTAACAGGCAGCGGTGCATTAGTGGGAGATTTATGCTAATATCTCAGCAGTGGAAATCACGAGGCTCACTGTATTCTCATTGGGTCCGAGACAAGTAGCCCGGGTAGGTCCTTTAACAGGATTTCCAGGAAGGATACTGCAGCTTAAGAAATGCTGATTTGCTGGCATTTATGTATTCCAGGAAGAGGGCTGTCTTAAGTGTATCCGAGCCCGAGCAGAAAATTATTTTAATGCCCCCTCCTCCCTGCACACATCTCTAGCAGGAGAGAAGAGCAGAAAATATCCATTGGCTACTGAAACGCTGGCACTGGAGAAGGGCCTGGAACCGTTTTGAAGAGCCCTCATAAGACAATAGGACAACCCTTCTGGAGAATGGGGGTGCTGTACCTCCCCAGATGACCGTGCCAGCATGTGTAACGGCCAACTGGTTCATCTTGCTAACTATAACGCTCAGCATATGGGGAGGGAGTGTTTATAGATATATACATACACCATACATTTTTCACAGCAAGTACATATAGAGACCATCCAACTGTATATTTTGCAGACATACAAACACGCACATATATTGTCCATATGTTCAAACAATTTGAAGCTATATCATGAACAAATAAGGCTCTCTTTACAATAAAAGTTGCCGAAGGTAAGAGTGGGCACGTTAGAGCAAGGGTTTTAAAAATGAACAGAAGGGGGCTTGAAGCCCAGCCTTGCCTTCTGGGGCCACGCGACCTCTTCTAGAAAATGGGCTAATACTGGGATCTTCCGCACAGGGTACCTGTGAGGAATGCAAGGGAGCACATGTGTGAAGTATTGAGCACATTGTCTAGTGCAAGGTAAATTCTCAGAAAATGTTAGCATTATTACTACGAGATACCAAACCAGGTTGTGACCAGTAGAATCTTGCCGAACCAGGAGAAGTCAAAACAAATGGCAAGATACTATAGACGGCTCATCTACAGCCTTCAACTTACTATCCTTCCTTTACTTCTCAACGTACCCCAGGTGCACATTGCTCTCTGTAGTCAGGCTATTGTAACTCACTCCCTTCATTAGACTATGACCCTCTTGAAGTCAGGAGCAGTGTATTTTTTCATCTCTGTTTTCCCAGCTTCTGGATCAGAGACCGGTTCATTGTAGGTACTCAGTAAATACTGATTGAACAATCTATTATTAACAGATGCCGGCAAATGGGAAGTGTCAGGTTCTGTCAGTCAGGGAGATCTAAGAATGTAAATTACCATAGTAAAGGCTGGTCTCCTAAACAAAGAAGTCCAGAAAAAGTCAAAGAGTACAAAAGAAGACACATAGTTAATTCAGACCTTTTCTTTCACTGAGAATGTACACAGGTACATGTTCTCTCTAACCTTTTAGGGCAACGCCAAAGGACAAGTGGATATGTGTTAAAGTCCCACATCATTTTTCTTGCATATACCACCTCGTTAACACATAATCCGAATGTGCAGGCTTAGCTCTTAAAGATCTTAGAGACTCTTAAAAAAAAAAAACCAAAACACCTAAATGAGGAACTCCTCTAGATATTCTATTTTGTGTTGTAGTGAATGTGGTGAATTCAAATTCTTACCGGAAGTGCAAATCCCTAATGCACGGAGCTATTATGGGTATGCTGAATTTGAGTCTTGGAGCAGTGACAGAAATATCTCTAGATGAAATGTTCTCTGGAATGCAAACAATAAAAAATTAAGACTAATTATTATGTGCAAAGGTGTTTTGGTGGCCCAATGTAAAGACCCTGAAAGGTCAGGACACCCCATTTTAAAATTAGCTTTCTCTCAGCGGGACCTAGGACACAACTTTGTACCATCATCAAAAGGGATTGTATGCTAAGATTTCCTTGTTATTATGCAATAGTCCTGAGAAACTTACCATATGAAGTCATTCTAAGCCATTAACACCTCATCAGGAATTCATTATCCAGTCATTTGGCAGAGTTCCTGGGGGAGACTGCAGAGGGTGCAGGGTAAGAGAAAGAATAAATCCAAATCTTCGGATAATACCAATGAAATCACAGCCCACGTTATTATTTTTTAGCACAATAGATTTGTGGACCTGGGTCAGTTTACGAATAGCCACTCCCCTAAGACAGACACTATGAATTGTCTACCCAGATGGGATTCCTTCTGTCTCTCTCCTAAAAGAAGTCTCATCTCCCTCTAGTACGTCCCACATCTCCCACAGCTCGTGTGTTTCAAGAGACCCAGGCGAAGCTTCAGGGGTAGAGCCTGATGAGAATAAACCAATCAAGGTGAAGAATCGCCCTGGGACTCTGATTGGCCCAAGGGCGACCAGGAGACCTAAACTGAGCCAATCAGATTGAAAGGAAGAGGTATTCTTTCTCACTTTGGTTTAGCGTGAATCAGGAAGTGAGGTGTCTTGGTTGCCATTGACATCCACCAGCCACTGGATGGGCGGGATTAAATCAATACCATGCCTATATCCCTATCATTGGCAGAGCAGAGATAAAAAGAACCAAAATCTCTAATATTATTAAACCACTGTGTGAATTAAAAAGCAAACCTATGCATCTCTAGACTTTCTGTTAAGTGAGAGATAATGGTTTTAAATATTTTTTATACTTAAGTCAATTAAATGCCAGCTTTTGTGATATAAAAGAAAAACTACTGCATTAAATGTCTGTATTGATTTTCAAACGTAGCTCGATTTGAAAACATTAAAATGTATATGGGAAGGTGGGGGAGGGGTAGTACTTATTAGAATTGGGGAAATAAGCTATAATACAAAAATAAGTTAGAATTGGCTTGGTTCATGATTTTGAAATTAGAATGTCCTGTGAGGATTTATGATCTATAATGAGAAGTTATTCCAGCTCAGTGGCTATTCCTTCATAGACGGAAGCCTAAAAAATCTAAGGCCTCGATATTAATTGAGTAGATAATTAAAAGGATGGAAGATTAACCTTTTAAAAATTTTTCATTGGTAAGTATATGAATACAATAAAACTAGATCCAAAAAAAATAGATATACTATTAAGAAGAGGTGAAAAAAAATCTTTTTAGGTATCATGAAGTACCTCTAACTCACATAATTGTTTTTCCTATAATTGCTGTCTACTTACCTAAATCCAGGGTTATTAAATAGCTGTCACCACTTCCAGGATTCTGTGTCTCACTGTGTCTCCACATCTCCGTTGGTTCCTTTCTTTCCCATGCCTTCATGTACATTCTCTTTTGGCTCGACTCTGAGCTTAAGTTTCAACTGCTTCCTAAAGCAAAGAACACTTTTTTTTTTTCTCTATTCAGCCATGGTAAGCTCTTTTAAATATATCAAAAAAGGACTAAATCTACCATTGAGACTTTTCTCGAAAGGTGAAATAACGGTTTACCGGAGTAAACACATTTCCATTCTCACCATGCTCTGTAACATCTTGCTAAATGCTGCAGTGTAAGAGTATTTGGTTTAAACCTAACAACAAATAACAAATCCATCCAAGCATCCCAAAATAGGAGCTTCAGTCAAACAACAGAACCTCGTTGGTTACTTAGGAAAAATGTGAGGAATGACACTGAGAAGGATACTTTGTAAAAAAGAAAGCTCAGGTAATCAAAGAGAGGATGTCATCTAGAGGTTTTCGCTTGAGAGTAACTCTCCTGGGAGTTCATTTTGTCTTGTGTTTTTTTTAATCTTTCTTGTTAAATCAGCCATTCTGATTCCCCAGGGGCAGAAACGTGGACCCTGATAACATGTTGTGATTCAGTTCTAAATGCATAAAATTGTTCTTATCCTGAAAAGTAAGTAAATATCACTTTTAGGAGAAGATTTTATGAGTATTTAAGGGAAAACAACCCTCTTTTTTTAAAAATCATATTCACAGAACAAAATTAAATGGGAACACAGTTTTCCCCCAGTTAATGTAACTAACAAGATAGTGGAAACAAATTGTACAGAATCTTAAGTTTTGTCATTTTGGCACACGATGACTATACTCAATCGACAACTCAGGGAAGAGTGTTCAGAAAGATTTTGCAAGAATCATCCAGTTTGAGCATAAATGAATTCTCCTATTAATTAAAACCATAGGTATCGTTGAGGTGGGGAGGGGTGTCAAGGATCACAGGATGTCTACACATGTGACTTACAAGTTATGGTATATACTTGCTTTTTTAGCTAGACTGGATTTTGTTTTTTACTACTGTGAAAAATCTGGGCAAATTTTATACCGCTTATTGAAATATTCAAAATATTAAAAGTGGGTTTTGAAAAGGCATGACAAATAGCAGGCATTCGATATGTTTTTTAAGAATTAAGCTGAATTGATCAATGCAGCACCACATCAGCCATGTGACAAAGAGAACAGAGACTATTTTAAAGGTAATTCATGCTGAAAAATAAACGGTTGAAGAAACAGTAGCTTGTATTACAATCTATTAAACTCTCAATGCATTAATACAATAGGGTAATAATATCTCCATCAGTCTAAATTTAGGCCGCTTATATTTATCCAAGAAGAAAAATGCAATAGGCTGTTAGTGGTTAAGTATGCGAGCAATAATTTATACATCCTCCTAATCCCTGCATAGTGCTGGATCATCTTCTGTGGATGGTTCCAGCATCTTCAGGAAGAGAACACCAGTGTGAGATTAATTCATGAGGGTGATAGGAGGCACACTTCACTAAGAGAAGAAAATTCTTAGAAAATAAAAGTTCCAATGAAGAAGCAAATAACTTAGGTGCAAAGCTAACATTCGTCCTAAACTGATGTTTTTCACAGAAAGATAAATAACCACTATGGAAAATGTATCTCCCTTACATCATTCCCTCCTTTAAATTAAAAACTAAAAAAAAAACAAAACAAAAAAAAAAAACACCTCAGATTGAGGAAATGTGCCCTGCTGAAAATTCTAAATTTCCCAGATTCCTTTGGGCTGTGATCAGATAGGAGAAATAGTTCCTTTGGATGAGCTTTTAAAAAAAACATCATTATCTTTACAAAGGACAAGCCCTGCTCACATAGCCCTCCCCACTGGCCTTAGCTCTTTCCCCTTTGTGTTTGCTTAAGCCACTCTTATTTGAGGTTCCTACTTGCAGCCAGAGCCACCCCTAACCCAAACATGGGTCTGACATCTTACAAGCTACTTACTGCTATTAAATAGAATCTCCTGAAATCATCTGGATATAAACAAGCACACGCAAGCAAACGAGCGTAATGAACTTTTTACCCCTTTAAATAACATGAGAAAGCCGGCCCTAGCAGTTTCTTAATGGCCCTCAATTTCCAAGGCCTTAAAAATGAAGCTTTGTTTTCTCTCTCTCAGGATGCAGGTGGGACCATTAACTTTGTAGCGTGACCCGGAGAATTCCCTAAGGCTAACATGAGACTGTCACCTAAAAAGAAAAAGACCACTCGTGAAACAAAGTAACAACCCAGGGAGGAAAATCTGTTTGGGTTCCAATAACTAACTAGCCTATAAGGAATTTAAAAATATTGTACCTGGCCCGTGGTTACCCATTGAATAAAGGCAAGAGATGTAAAATATGAAACTTAATTGAACAAAGCTTAAGAGAAAGATCTCTGTAGTGGGAAGCATATTTCTAAAGGATCAGATCAGCTGTCCAGATTAAATCACCACAGTTTAGGTAGTATCTCCTTGTCAGAGAGAAATGATCACATCACTGCTTACTTTTCAAATCTCTTATCTGCACAAACCCAATCACTTCCAATATATCCTTAAAATAGAGAAACGTGCAACTTGAAGCTTCTTCAACTTAATGCTCTCTCCTGCTAACATGCCAGGTGCTTTCCTGAAACTCATGGTGGAATCGGAGAGGGCAACTCATTTATTTTTGAATATCCAGTGATTCTTATTTAGTTTCTCTAGGGGAATGCTTTCGCTTCTTGAAAAGAGTACAGAAGGTTCGAAGCACTATAGCACAAATTCCTAAATACACTACAGGAAAGTTACAATATAAACAGCTTTCTCTCTTTTTTAATGAAGGACCATATCAGAATAAAACACTGGGAGTAAAACTCCCTCAAAAGACTATGCCTTTTAAGTTACACCAACGTCTGCTTATTTGGTGGTTTTTCAAAATTATTTCAGCCAAAACTAATACTCAGATTTTCCATTTTCTGCAGTGCACATTTCAAAAATGTATTTTTATTTATAGCATTATACATAAAACCTGTAAATGCTCTGAACAGTATGGGTTTGCTATGTCTGAAGACTTAAAAAAAATACCAACTTATATTCACAATATCTTCCAGGAGACATATATGGCAAGAAGTTAAGCTTTAGCTAACCTTCTAGACATAACTCTTAGGTACTCCCAAATTTACTAGTGATCAATTCTCCACACTTGTGAAAGGCATAGGCTAGCCTATCTTCAACACTTTGATAGACAAATTTTACTTTTAAAATTATGATGCTCCTAAGGTCTCCTAGGAGAATAGACTTCCTAATTTGGGAGAAAAAGAGTATAGACGAAAAGTAATACGGGAATTTTTTTTTCATGTGTGTTTTCTGGACAGCAAGAAAGTAGGCAGTTATTTCTGGAACTCTTACATTGCATTAAAATATCACAGAGCCAAATTCTGCCCTCCAATGATTTTTCTTAAAGTTACTTGAGTCCATATGTTTCTAGAAGCTGAAATTTTGCTGCATTGCATTTCAAGGTCTACCTCGCAGGTATTACACAGAAAGAATGTCTGTGAAACTCAGTTTTTGTTTGTGTAAGAACAATGTACTTGCATCTATCCTGAAGCACAATGTGGTCCAAGGCTGTGTAGAATTAGGGTTATTGGAAAATAACTTGCAGATCACCAAGACATCTCTGCACTTGGCTAATTCTTCCTACAAGATTTCTCTGTCCGCTTGGGAAACTCCAAGAACACCTCTGAGAACACAGAGAGTCATGTCTAGAGAGTTTTCATGTCTAGCTATGTCTGAAAGACATTGACAATGTCCTTTACGATTTCTCATTTAAAAAATTTTGTCTCTGTTTAGCTAGTGAGTAAAAACAAATTCTATGCGAAGCACCATAAATGTAAAACAAGGAAAAGGAAAATCTATGCTGCAAGTGATTCTGCTTAAAACCGTTATTTTTGAAAGTCTGGTTACCAGTTTAATACCATATGGCCATTAATTGTGCAGTTTAATGTAAAATATTATATGCTTTTCTGTATAATTAATGAATCTTAAGTTGAAGAATTGAAAAGAGACAAAAAAATGATTCCGCCAGATTCCAGACATTCAGGAACCTCTATATAATATCGCAAATCTTCTTTTAAGGTTTCTGAACATTTGTCATTTTTCCTGTAAAGCTATATTCATCTTCATACCAAAAGTACCTGTTTCACTTTTCAGATAATAAGGGGGAAAAAACTCTCCTACATCTGCACAAAATATGTCTATCCTCATTAGATCCATTTTCTCAATTAAATTCAAGTTTCTCTGTCCAAAAGGCATAAATCTGGGTATTGATTTAACTATAAAATCATGAAACTCCCGGTAGTCTTCTAAAACCATTTTACTTGGATGAGCATATAAGCTTTTAAAATATCAAGTTATTCCAGTATTTAATACACATAACTGCTTCCAGAGGGCTAAAGGCAATAAGGCACAGCTGCCCATTCCATTTGAGGAACTGTAAGTAGACTACTACTAGCCAGTGTCTTGCTACTTTCTGGGTTTTTTTTTTTTTAAGCGTTTGCTTCTATTTTATTCAGCATGAGTCTGATACCTTCTGAACATGAACCCTATCACCAGCAGCCAAAATCAATAACCTATCTAATCAAGGCCCTATAAACTAACAACAGACCCTCGGTGCTCTGTTCCTATAAAATGTAGTTCATTCTAAGTCTTTCCTTCCAAACCAGTCTAACTCTAAATTTATTATCCTCTTCTGACAAGGTTAGAGCATTGTCTACCCAGAGTTCTAGAAAGATCCTTTTGAGGAGCAAATCAATTACCTCTTGAAAGGAAAAAAAGAAAAGGAAAGACCTCTCTAAACTCTCCTTGAAATCTTTTTATTTATCTGCAATTTTCTTTTGAGAGCAAGGAATCTTCACCATGAAGCCTTCATGCAGCCACCAGCTACTCCTTTTCAAATAAAAAGCAGGTGTAAATATTTCATAGACATCTCTCATCTGAATTGCACAATATGAAAAGGAGATGTTAAAGAAATGGTTCCCTAAATCATACCAAATAAGAAATACAAACATTTCCCTAAATCTATGAAGTTTTGAAGTATAAGCCACAAATTCTTCTTGTATAAAAAAATCATCTGCTTTTTTGATGCCCTGTATGCTGTGGATGAATAGCTTTCACTCAATGACTTCGTAGTATATTTGATACTTCTGTTTGTTTTAAGTCTCTTCAACTGATGTTTTCCATCATAAAAACTGAGAAGGAGTTTTGCCTTGAAAGATTATTCATAGGTAGCAATATACGCAAAACCAAAAGTTTATCCAAATTCTATTTTTCTCCTCCAGATCTGTGACATTAAACACATGTGTGCAAAACCACTTTTCATGATAGCAATTTTCCTTTATATTTTAGTTGTTTAAGAAGTCTTTCTCCCCAGCCAGATTCTGAGCTCTTTCTGGATAGGAATCTTGATGCCTTCACCTTATTACTGTAAGATTTCTCTGGAATAGAGCAATTCCAGCACAGCCAGTGATAAATACACAGCTATTGAACTGAATGCCAAATAGCATCCATAGAAAACATCTGGAAAATGTGAACCAAGCATCGGCAAGGACTTTGGTACGAGTTCCACATGTAGTCTACTGCTTCTTGGTAAGATATAACCAACAACCCCCTTTAGAATAGTACAAGAAATTAAAATTCAGTGTAAAGATAATAAACAAGAAATGTGCTAATAAATTGATGGACAAGCAGAAACGATGCTATCTTTTGAGAATACTTGTAAGTAAACCTAATGTCATAAAAAGGGGTCATAAAGAAGTATTGATATGGAAACATTAGTGCTGACGTTGGCTACCAATGTTAAGTCTAACAGGGTTCTTACCTGCACTCATTGATCTCACCAGCTTGTGTTCTTTTAGGGTCTACTGATAGCCCATATTTCAACAAGCTAATTTCTTTTGCTGCTTTGTTTACTGGCTTTTCATCCATTCTCAGCTTTAGCTCTAAGGCAGACTTTCCATTGAAAATTCATTGTGATCCAATTTATAAGGATAGGACTCTTACTGATGGCACAAGCTCTGCGTGCTGTTTTTGTGTAAAAGGTGCCATTTCTGGGGTGCTGAGGAGCTCAGTTGGTTAAGTCTCTGACTCTTGATTTTGACTCAGGTCGTACTTTCATGGTCATGGGCGTGAGCCCTGTGTTGGGCTTGAGCTGGGCGTGGAGCCTGCTTGGGATTCCCTCTTTCCCTCTCCTGCTTTTCTCTCTCTCTCTCTAAAAAACAAAAGGTGCCATATCTGACCCATGCTCCATAGTTTATGAGTTGTTTGGCCAATAAGGATTATGGATAGTCTTTATCTGCCGCACCTCTTTCCCTTATTTCTCTTGGGATCAACCATACACTCATTCAAGATAGCAGCTGCAAGAAGTAAAGGATCTATGACCGGGATATATCACTGGTCTGTATGATGATTGAACCCAAGACCTTGAACTCTAAAGCGTGTTAACGAATGCTCTCATCAAGACACTCAACGATGGAATAGGAAAGCATGAGGAGGCCACTCTTTGCTTGATTCAGAATATATGAGTCTTTTACTGAGGGATTTTGAGCACAAAAACAATGCTTTATTTTTCACTCCTTAAAACTACCTTTGGGAGGGTAGTTCCCTGGGACAGTGGCTCTCTGTAATTCATAACCATTGTCTTTTTCACATTCAGATGTAATCCAAAATCAATAGCTTTAGCTACTCTCCTTACAAGCTGTTCAAGTGATCCTTGAAATGCAGTGATAAGACAATATTAGCACCACCTGCAGTGACCACAGTCTTCTTCCAGCATGAAGCCTATCACTGCAGCCATCTCCAGTGTGGCCATTACCATGAAAGATTTAACAGCAGGAGTGTCATAATGCAGTCAGTGCTGATGTTCATCTGGTTCTGTGATGCCCATTTGTTCCCCTAACACTCTTTATGCTGGCAAGAAAGCTGATGCATTTCATTGACGAAGTATCCAAGAGATAGAGATCTCCCAGTAGGAGAAATTCTGGAGCTTTCTAAGAAGTTGGAAGGAGTACACTGGCCATGTGTTTCTCAGCTCAATATCTCAGTCACCGTGTTCTCATAGACATGTTACTAGATTTGTATTATCCAACATATACTATTCACCATGTCCGAAGGCTGTGAATATACAGACTCAACTGCAATTGGAAAAGTACTGCATTAAAGCAAGGTCTTTAGTTTCATTTAGAACATTCCACCAAAAGATCATCTATTAGAAGATGCTTGAATTCTGCTCGTTATTTAAATGTAAAACTCACTGACTATATATTCTGTACCTATTACTATAAAGCAAATAACAAGCCATGTGCATTTCCCTTGATCTGCTTATTAAATATTTGCTAGTTAATTATAGTTTAATATGCATGTATTTAGAACTGTACTGTCCCATATGGTAGCCACTAGCCACGTGTGACTACTGAGCACTTAAAAGGTAGCCATTCCCAATAGAGATGGGCTGTAATAGGAAAATACATTCCAGATTTCAAAAACTAAACACAAACAAATTAAAAAGAAGAATTTCATACTGATTACATGTTGAAATGATAATTGAGATATATAGATATACTTCAAATAAAATATATTATTAAACATAATTTTGCCTTTTTTTACCTGTTTCATGTAACTACTAAAAATGTTTAGATTACATATAGAGTTCATATTTGAAACTTGCCTTATGTTTCTGTTGAACAGCACTGATACAAAAGAGAAGGCTAGTTTCAGAGGTCAACTAAGGCAAATAATATCCAAAAAAAGTAGTAGTTTATAGCCCTACTCATTTCCAACATCCTCCTTCCCTGGAGGGGAATGAGGAGGAAATCTAAGACACTTATTGTACAAATCATGGACTTCAATGATTTAGAATTTATGAAATTTTTGTTCTAGGCAAGTATTCAATGTTGAAGATTCTCAAAGAAAATTGCTGCTTCTTAAATTGCCCTAGCTGATAGTGACAAGTTTGAAATAGAAGGGAACTTCCTTAACATGATAAAGAGCATCTATGAAAAACCCTACAAGGAATATCATACTTGATGGTGAAAGACTGAAGGAGGCGCCCTAAGATTAGGAACAAGGTGCAAATGCCTTCTCACCACTTCTTTTCCATGTTGTGCTGGAAATTCTAGCCACTGCGATCAGTCAGGAAAAAGAAATAAAAGGGATCCAGATCAGGAAGAAGCAAAACTGTCTGTATTTGCAGATGCCATGTCCTGTATGTAGAAAATCTTAAGGAATATACACACGCACACAGACACACACACACACACACACACACACAGACACACACATTAAAACTAACATGTAATAGTAAGGTCACAGGATTTAAGATCAATATACAAAAATCAACCATATTTCTATATACAATGAACAATCCAAAAATAAAATATACTTTCATAATAGCATCAAACATAAACAAATAAATAAAATACTTAGGAATATATTTTATAGAAGTTTCCAGAGCTGTACATGGAAAATTATGAAACATTGCTGAGAACAATTGAAGAAGATCTAAATAAATAGAAAGACATTCCATATTCATGGACTGGAATACTCAATACTGTTAAGGTGGCAATTATCCCCAAATTGACCGTGGATTCAATGCAGTCTCTTTCAAATTTCTATCAGGCCCTTTTTGTCTTTGTTTTTCAAAAATCAACCAGCTGATTCTAAAATCTACTGGAAATGGAAGAGATCTAGAATAGCCAAAGCAATTTTGAAAAAGAACAATTTGGAGAACTTTTACTTCCCAATTTCAAAATTTACTATAAAGATACAGGGGTTAAGACAGTGTGGTATTGGTATAACTATAGACATAGAGGTTAATGGAGCAGAGTTGAGTTCAGAAATAAATTCTTATATTTATGGTCAACTGATATTCAAAACACACACTAAGGAAGTTCATTGGTGAAATGATAGCCTTTTAAACAAATAGTACTGGCACAATAAACTATCTACTGCAAAAGAAAAAGGAAAGAAAATAGACCCTTAACTCACAACATACATAAAAATTAACTGAAAATATATCAAAGATTTAAAAGGAAGAGCTAACAATACAGTTTTTAGAAGAAAACAAAATCTTCAAGATCTTCAAAGATTTCTCAGATATGATATCAAAAGATTGATTCATAAAAATGTTGATAAATTGGATTTCATCAAAATTTGATATGTTTATACTTCAAGAGACATCATTAAAAGCATGAAAAGACAAGCAATAAGCTGGTATAAAATATTTGCAAAATACATATCTGACAAAATACTTATATCCAGAACGTACAAAGAAGTCATACACCTCAAGAATAAGACAAACAATCCAATCAAAAATAAGTAAAAGATTTAAATAGAAGATTTAAAGAAGATATACAAATGTCTAACAAGCACATGAAATGATGCTCAACATTAGTCATTAGAAAAATACAAATAGAAACCAAAAGTAGATGTGATTTTACATTCACTAGAAAGACTGTAATAAAAAAGATAGTCAATAATAAATGCTGGCAGAGACATGGAGAAACTGGAACCCTCCAACATTGCTAGGAGAAATGTAAAATGATACAGTTACTTCAGAAAAGTGTTTAGAAGTTCCTCAAAATGCTAACATAGAGTTACCCTGTAAACTAGCGATTCCACTCCTAGGTATAGATCCAAGATAAATGAAAACATATGTCCACACAAAGACTTGGACAAGAAGGTACTTATCAGCATTATTCATAATAGCCAAAAATTGAAAACAATTTAAGTGTCTATAGCCTGATGACTGGATATCCAAAGTGTGGTATATCCTTTCAGTAAAATACTATTCAGCAATAAAAAGGCATAGACTACGAAAACATGTCACAGCATTGATGAATCTCAAAGACATGCTCGGTGAAAGCAGTCTGACACAAATGCCACATATTATATTATTATGCTATATAATTCTATTTATAGGAAATGCCTGGGAAAGTAATAAAAACAGAAAGTAGATTAGCAGTTGCTAGGAACAGGAGAAGGGACAGGGAAAGGATTAACAGGGAATGCACATGAAAGATTATGTTGAGGGGACCAAGATATTCCAAGGCTGCTTTAGACTGGTGGTTGCAGAATTTGGTCAATTTACTGAAAATGTTTGAAACTGTATACCTGAAAATGGTGAATCCGATATGTCAAATGTGCCAAATAAAATTTTTCTAAAACAGACAAACAAAACCTTACAGTGTGGTATTTAAGACCGTACAAAGTCTGGTTTTATCATACCCAGAACAAAACAAGAACAAAAACAAAAGTGAAACATAAACTATGAGTGTATAAGAGTGTGAACTCTAGAGCCAAACAGATCTGGCTTCTAATATGACTTTTATCACTAACAAGCCGTGTGTCTTGGGCAATCCTACCTCTCTGAGACTTATAATCCTTGTGTGTAAGATAGGGTTAATAATAGTGTCTCCTTGCAAGGCCATCCAGAGAATTAGAAGCAGGACACACAAAACACTGAGCCAAGCTAAGCAGAGTAAATGCTCATTAATTGGTAGCTAGAATTATTAGCTGTATTTTCTAAGTACTTCCAGACTTTTCCAAAATAAACTCAGCTTTGTCTATTTTGGTTAAGCTGTTACTCCAAGACATTCCTGATTTGGTATACTGTATTACTGTTCTGTTCACCTAAAGGTCTCTACCCACCTGCCTACCATAACTCCTTATTCTTCAAGATCCACTAATCCCTTTAGAGCATGCCATTACCCATCTTTTTCAAACTCTTCTCTAAAATTATAAGCACACAAACACATTATTGCCATTTACCTTTCCTTGAGTGTAAAATTGGACTGATGTGTTTCCATAATCTCCATTGCCTGAGACCATGGAAGTTACCAAATCCCAGAATATTTGATGAGGGAGCTCAGATCAAGCTTCTAAATTCTTCTTTACCACCATTCCAGAGGTGGTATGTGGTGTGACAGATATTTACTATCCCTGCATCCAGATTAAATCTTTACACAAATATATTTGCATCGATATCCATTGATCCATTTGGAATGGATAAGTAAAAATGTTTAGGAAAAGATAAAAGTCCTATAAAATGCATATTAACAATTTCCCAAGCAACTGTTATATCTTCTTTGGCTGTGAGACAAAGAAACCCAAGCCTAGGACCGCTTATCCTGCTTTCTAAAGGGTTAAGCACTCAAGACTAGTAGAAATGAACTCTGTAGGAATAGGCAAGAAAATAAATTTCAGTGTGTTAAATCCCTAATTTGTAAAGAAATTTTGAGCCCTCTATTCTTGAACTCTCTAAATATACTGCAAACATATAGCCGTGCTTTTGTGAATGAAGCAAAGCATTACTGCAGTCACAATTAATCTCCCTTATTAACAACTTAGCAGCTCTGTTTCTTAAAATAGAAACATACGTTGTGAGAAATGTTTCCTTATTTTACCTCCTATAGTTCTTTCAAATGAGAAAATCAGGCATTTTCCAGGAGTTTAGACATCAAAATTTCAACCAAAAGACCTGTCTTTATCAAAGGAAATAACTGCTCTTGCTAAGATTTTTATTCTTCAGAAGATTTCTAAATTGCCCCCTTCTTTTTTAAAATACCTTACAACAGATAACGACCTACATCATTCCGTTTTTTTGTCACTTTTGATGGGATCTTCACTTTTCAGCTCCATTCATTAGTCTTTATCTATCAAAAAGTATTAGCTGTTGAATACTTTGAGAAAACTTCATGGTAGTCCTGTTTGGAGTTTGGGTGCAGCATTTTCCTGGCCTTGAGTCAACAAGGACTATGAGTGTGACCTCAGATGAGAGCTTCAAAATGTAGTCGGATCAAAATACCCAACCTATATGCCTCACAGGTATTTTCAGATAATAACTGAGACCACAAGTATGAAAATACTTAGTGATTTGGGATAAAAAGTCAAAATCATCATCATGCTCATTACATTTCTTCCTGGCTCTGAAAGGCAGGACCCACCAGAGATAAATCCCCATCTCCCAACTGTCCCTTGAATTTCAAAGGTATGTCAGCTTAGTAAATTTCATCTTTTTTTTTATTCATGAAAGAAGGGAATGACCTTCATGAATTAACTTGGATCTTCCTGTTTGAAAAGAGGCAGGGATTTGGGGCAGAGGTTTATTTTGAGTCTTGGCTTCAATACTTAAAGCTCTGAGCAGATGACTCAAACTTGAAGTGTCCTCATCTGAAAAATGGGAGTGAATACCAACAGTTATAAAACCTTTTAGTGCTGCTCAGATGTAAATGCTCATGCAATATTTAGTAATTCTGTTTTAAAAGAATGAGTGTTCAATATTTGAGGAATTCTAACACCTATCAGCTCTATTACTTGATCCATTATGCAGTTCTTGAAAAGCTCTCCCCTGCCCTCCATCCTTAGCAAGAACTGAATTTTCAAAACAGAGTAATTTTGTAGGAACAGAGGAAGAGGTGAGGAGAGAGACTGATTTACAAATATACCAAAGCTGAAAGGAGATTTCTCGAATATCTTGCCTGTTATTATAGCAGAATATGGGAGAAATAGGTAAAAAGAAAGCTTCCTTACTGCCCGAGCCAATTCGACTCGTGCAGAGCTAATTAAACATGTCTTGAGTATATAAAATATATCATCCCCAGATAACAGCATACTGTTAAGTTCTTCATCTTATTAAGAGCTTGCATTAATGCTTCTTAAACATAAATTTTATACCCAGACAGGTACTATTTGAGACATCTCACAATAGGAATGACCTAAATTAGGGTGACAGAGGCAAAAGATGGATCACCGGTGCCTGTCACAATGAGAAGAGGAATAAGAATTCCATCTTCCATGATTGTCCAATTCTAATGCACTAACATTATTTTCTGAAAAAGCTTCCTTCCTCAGACCTTTGGGCCCCCTGGGAGCTCTGCATACAGAAAAAAGATTTCACAATCCAGAGGGATAAACCCCAAGCCCCAAAGTCATAAAATCAATGCTGAAAGGCCCTTAAAGAACACTGAAACTTCACTCTTCACAAACGAGTAAAACAAAACCCAAACAGGTGCCATGTCTAAGAGTATGGGCACTGATACCTAATATAGCATTTTGAGAGAAAAAGAAAGCTAATATTTGTAAGATATCCACCAGAACTTATTTGAACACTATAAATAAAAAGAAATAAAATTTTAAGAATGATTCAAGGAATTCCATCAATTGATCTGATTGGTCCATTCCTCTCATATTTTCTACTAACTACTTAACTGTCCTAAAACACTATTCTGGCTCATGACTGCCTACCCTTTGGATATACTATCTCCAGTGCCTTATTGCTCTAACTTATATTTAGATACTCTTTTGTGGTACAAGCTTTTCCCCTCCAGGATGCCCCCTCTTCACACGATCAAAGGTGAAGCCAAAGCCAGCAAGAGCACGATGACTCACCACAAGAATCTACAAAATAGCTGGCAACCAAGAACTTTATCACATTGGCTTGCTTAAAACAAGCTCTCCCTATATACCTCCCTGAAACTTCCACGACTTCCTCCACTGCTGCATAAATCAAGGCCAAACTCCTTCAGGAGACAACTATTCAAAGGCCAATTCACTCAGGTAGCAAGGCGCATTTTCTATTGTTTCCCTACGTTCTATTCCACAAGTTCTCAATTGGACTATACACTGGAATCACTTAAGGAGCTTTAAGGCACTGTGAGTACTCAGACCCCACCTCAGACCAATTTAAGTAGAGGCTCTTGTGGATGGGACAGGAACGTGAAAGGAAACCAAACACAGTGATTGAAAGCACAGCGTCCAGAACCGGACAGCCTGGGCTTAACATGGCTACACTACTTATTTGTTGTAATGCTCACAGGCAAGTTATTTAACCTTCTTATGCTTCGATCACTCTCCATAAAATGAGGAAAATCACAGATCACTTTTGTAGGGATATTATAAGAATTAAAGAAATGAATACATGCAGAGCGTATAGAATTATGCCTAACACATAGCAAGCCTTAAGTAGTGTTGTTATTATTATTATATTTGAAGATGTAGGACAGAGATATGTCTAAAGGGATTAATCTATTTTTCCTGATTTGAATTTAATTGGATGTTGCCTTAAATAGCCCCTAAATCTGCCTTTAAAAAGTCACTTTTAAGGAGTGTTTTGGTGTCACAAAAACTTCACCATTTAACACTGAAAACAAACATTATGGGGGAAAAAAATCACAGGATGTATAAAACTTCAAGATATGATGTTAAGGGAAATAAGCCAGACATAAAAGGACAAATATTATATGATTTCACATCAATATGAATGTACTTAATGCCACTGAACTGTACACTTAAAATGGTAAGTTTCATGTTATGATATTTAACCACAATAAAAAATGTTAAGGAGCGCCTGGGTGGCTCAGTCAGTTAAGCATCGGACCCTTGATCTCAGCTCGGGTCATGATCACAAGGTTCCTGGGTTTGAGCCCCTCACTGGGCACTGTGCTGGTGGGCGGAGCCTGCCTGAGATTCTGTCTCTTATTCTGTCTGCCCCTCCCCTGCTTGTGCTCTCTCTCTCTCTCAAAATAAATAAATGCAAAAAATGTAAAAAAAAAATATTAAAAGAGTAAAAAAAATCACAGAATAAAGAATGTACATTGTTTTCCCAAATTGTAAGATTACCTTCAATCTGTTAAAACCCCATTTGTATTCTTTCTTCTCTCTCATGTTTCCCAGGCCATTATTTCAACAACTTTTTTTTTTTAATTTATGACCTCACTTTTGATAGGTACAATGGGAAATTGACCCAACCACAAAAATATTTCTCAATGATATTCTTTGTCGTGAATTGCAGCTAGAGAGAATGCCCTGTGACTTCCAGGTTTTCCCCAAACAGAAAATCCTGAGCACTGATGGGTAAATTTTCACTGACATTGTACAGTTTCCTGTAGAGTTGACATCTGATTTATACTGTGACAGCTTTTTCAAACCTTATATACTGTTAGTTCAAACGCATTTGAGACTGCTTTTGACTTTGTAAAATCATTAAAAAAAAAACAGGGGATAGGGTGAGGATTAAAAAATACTTCATTGACATCCCAAGGGCATTTATATTGACAGAATAATGGCCCTTATCTTGGGATCATTTCCTTGGAAGGAAATGTGTGTGTGTGTGTGTATACACACACACACACACACACACATATATATATAGATATACCCCTTCTAGGGACAATGTGTCGCCTCTGCAACTTCTCCAGATTCATTAAAGGGCCAATGGAATGGCGACTCTGCATACATTTACGCACCATGGGAGACACTTCTACTGAAATTCAATTGTGACTCTGAATGCTTCAGACCAGATACAATTTTAACATTTTCTGCTACAGGAGTGGGAAGACCAAATAGCTATTTCAGATTCACATTTCCCTTTTCCAATTGATCGTGGCACTCCCCCTGGAACGCCCCCATGTTACAACAGCTCTAACTTTCCAATTCATTTTCACTGGAAAAGTCTAAACATGAAGCAATCCCTTCTACTCTACCAGTCACTGTGGTTCCCCTAAGGGTATTTTTGTGTTGAAGTAAGTCACTGAGTGGCAGACTGATAGCTTTTTGTCTTCCGAAGCTCATTGACTAAGAAAATAATACACATAACGGCAGCCCATTCCAACAATATCCCAAGGGGAAATGAGTCCATTGCCACCCACTTTTAGTGATGGGGATAGAGAGGGTTAGGGAATAAAACACCTTGGGGGCGGGGGGAGCTACAAAGGATAACACACCAATACTCTATGTTTTGATGAAAAAAGTAAAAAAAATATATCATAAAAACTGTGCCTCTTTATAAAATATAAGATAAAATACCCAGTGTCACTTGTGATTAGAAAAGAGTTGGAAAAAAAGATTCATTGGTAGTATATATTCCACTGAATTTGTACATTGCTTTGCTAAGTGAAAATCCAAAAACGAAGTGGGCATCAAAATGACGGTTTGTTATTCAGAGGACACAATCTCTCTAAATCTTCAGGGATTGTCAGTGCTCAAAACCACATACTTAAAATGGTGACTTTAAATCTTCCCTCCAAGTGCCTGATACTATTATTTTCCTTAAGGGTATTGCAAACCAAGTGTTCAGTTTCAAATCAGATATATAAAATTTGAAGGATAAACATATTTCTGCATCAGGTGCCATAACTGTATCTTATTTTATAAATATTTTCACTTGCACCTGTGTAAAAGCAGCATAATCAGGTTCAAGGAGCATGGAATTATATTTCTGTTTACAATGTTATAAACACAGCTATGCTTTTCTTTCAGCGCAATAATCTGCAGCTGGAAAACATCCTTAACACTATTCGTTAATAATCGGATTTCATGTAAAGTTTCTTCCTTCCTTCTGTATAGATTTATTTTTAAAAAACCTCATTTATATCTATTTTTAAGAACTGGTGCACTGAAAAATAGTTCAGTCATCCTCGAACACAAAACTCCTAAGGCTTTAAGTTTAATATGATAATAACATGAGAAAGTAAATAAAACAAGTATTTTAAAAAAGAGAAGTGACTCAGGCAGTTAAGTGTCCAACTTTGGCTCAGATCATTATCTTGCAGTTTAAGAGTTCGAGCCCTGCATTGGGCTTTCCACTGTGAGCATGGAGCCTGCTTCAAATTCTCTGTCCCCCTCTCTTTCTCTGCCCCTCCCCCACTAATGATATCTCTCTCTCTCTCTCTCTCTCTCTCTCTCTCTCAAAAATAAACAAACATTTTAAAAAACAAAGAGAAAAAGAAGAAACCATTTATTTGATTAGGCAATGGGATTATAAGTAATTAAGTATTAAGTTTCTCTTACTCCAATTATATTTTGAAATAAAGCCTAAAAAGTAACCATACCCATAATTCATTTGGTGTTTTATCCTTTCCCAAGTGTTTTAATATTTATTTATTTTACGAAGACACCATCAAGATGAGCAGAGGCTAAGACTGTTAGTCCCATTTTATGAATAGGACAATGAAGTTCTTAGAGACTGAGACAAAAAAAAGAAGGTATACACATCCATACAGCATTTCAACTCCAAGCTTCTGGGTTCGAGAAACTCATTATTCCCTTTGTTCCTCCAGCCATAGGCATGGTAACAGCTTCCTGTAGTTAGCTCAGCACTACCCCTGCTCCCCCATTTTGATTTTTGAGTCTTCCATACCCACTCAGCCAGTGCCCTTTATGAAATTCTCTCTGTGGAAACATTGTATGTGTGTCTGTTTTCCCGACTGAACTCTGGCAAATACTGACATGTTAACCACACATAAGAAGCACTTTCTTGTACATTTCTGTCAATCCAGTAACACAGAAGATTACATTTTTAAGTGTAGCCTGATTTAAGAAGTTAAATATTCATTTATATTATTCTGTGTTCTTGGAGATTGGCCATGTGCAGCATTTGGTCAGAAAACAGCTGGCCACATGGTTTCCTTCCATGTTCCCCAACTTCCACGGCTAAATGGACAGATAATTTCTCTTCTCATGGACATTTTAGAGAAAGGCCTAACCATCACCTTGGTGTACTACCAGTGGTTTACTGTCATTCATGTTCTTAATAATTTCCTCCAACCTTGCACATGGGATTGCATCCAGAGGTACAAGTCAAACAGTTCTATTTTTCTGGAAGAGTGAAAAGATTCCTGCTAATCTATTATAACTTTAAATGTAAGGCATTTAAGGCCAAATTCAGAAACAAAGCCAAATATGGTTCAACTTTTCTAAGCCTCAGCTTGGTTTATATTTTGCAGTGTTTTAACTAACATCCTATTTCTAAAGATTTCAAGAGGTATGTGATATTTAGAAAAAACTAGTTCTAACAAAATACTATTTTGATGAGTTAAGTGTAAATGATTCAGAAACATAAGACCGATATTTCCCTTGAAACACACAGGGATTTAAAAGTTAATGGAAAAAAGTGCTGGCAACTCACATCTAGAATTTTTATTGAAACCAGGATGTTTGAATAAACATTAGACATTCAACTAACTCCAGCTGAAATGGGGTTCACCAATCCTTAATTATAGCAGCGCTTGAAATGATGAGGAAACAGGTCACATTCATGTTTCAGACAGAAAGCTTTACTTGGCAGACGTATTTCTGATTTAAGGAACCTCTGTAGTCATATTATGGCAACCAATTGAGATATTAAAACAGACAGTGAAGTTTTAAAGTCAGTCTGGCAAGCACCATGTGAAAATAACTACCAATTGGAAATTTGAAAGAAAGAGAGAGAGTCAGGAGTATAATGATTAAGTTTTAGAAGGAAGTTAGAACACGACATGTAATTTAGAAAGAATATGTCTTCTTAAATGGGCTAATAATGAGCTAATCACACAAGAATCTGAAGAGTGGTATGGGTTCAGGTTCCTCCTGCTCATTCTGAAGATTATAATTTGGAGCTGCAAATTGAAAAGGCTTATGAGTAGGAAATGACAGACATGTGATGGAATTTTAACGCCTCAGATGCCTACTGCCAAATTAAGTTAGTAGTGGGCCACTTGGACCTCCTGGGGCCAGGTGGTTGGCTTGGGACAGCATCATGTGAATTCCCAATGGCTGGAAAATCACCTCTGGGGTTGTCCAGAGCCCTGCTTGAAATACGGCAGAAACACAGCTAACCGTACCATGGTTACTAAACCTTAACATGCATCAGCCAACTATAGCTTGTATCAGAATCACCGGGAAGGCTTGTTAAAACGCACATTGCTGGATTCCACCCTAAGTTTCTGATTCAGAAGGTCTAGCTTGGAGCCCTAGAATTTGCATTTCTAACAGTCTCCAAGGTAGGACTGATGCTGTTGGTTTGGGCAATCTTTAGAGAACCACTGAATCATACATGGTGGCTAAGGACTGTTCTAAGCCACTAGTAACTGTAGAAGCCACTTTGCAAGTACTTTATATTCACTTCCTAGAAAAGGGCTCCAGGGCTTTTAGCTCTAATTCATCCCATAATAGACCAGAGCTGCTTAAGGAATTTGCCAAAATAGAAATAGATGAACAACTTCACAACAAAATCATCACAAATGCTTTTTGAATTAAATATGGCATAACTACAAAAAGGATTTTAAAAATAAACTCGGAGTAGTTCTCTTCATCCCACTTGACCTTCTGCTGAGGGATAATTTTCATAAATTTAAATTAGTCTGGTAGTCCAGGTTCCAAAATTGACCAATCTCTAAAATAAGCGTGATTGCACCTGTTCCTTATGAGAAACAAAGTGATGTACAGTTTAGCCAACCTGCATTGTCCGCCACCCTGAAACAGCAGATTTTTCATCATCCCTCTTGCTCCTGGTTATTTCGCAGGATCTCAAATGGATTCACCCCAGAAATCTAAGTGAACATCATACTTTCTTCGGGAATCACTTCTATAAGCTCTTGGGCAAGTGTCCATCCTTTTATTGAAGATCTCCAAGAACAGAAAACCAATTACCTCTCATGGCAAAACACTCTTCCTTCTTTAAGGAAAAGACATAGTGCATACCCAACACCAGACTTCTGTATCAACATGAAATGCATAACATTTATTCCCAGAAAAAACCTCCTTATCACCCCCTTGTCCCTACCCCCAGGCCCTTCAGTGCATGTACTACTGTAACATACACTGCATTTATTTGTCTGGATGTTGTCCCTACCCACATTTGGATTTTTTTAAATTTAAACTACAATAAAATTGACTTTTTTGGTGTGCACCTCTATGAATTTTAACACAAGTACAGATTTGTAGAACCACTGCCACAGGACACATACTGGACCGTACCCAAACTACAAAAAAACAAAACAAAACAAAAACCACATGCCATCCCTTTGTTGACACATCCTTTCCTGGCAACCACTGATCTATTCTCTGTCACTAGGGTTGTATCTGATCAAGAATATCATAAATGGAATCATACAGTATGTGATGCTTTGAGACTGACTTCTTTCACTCAGCCCGTGCTTTGAGATTCATGCAAATTGTCCTGCGTATGAATAGTTTGGATTTCTTTTTGCCCAGGAGCTTTCCATTGTATGGATTTACCAGTTTGTTTATCCATTCACCTGTGGGAGAATATTTGGGTTGTTTCTAGTTTGGGGTGATTATAAATAGATCTGCTATAAAACTCAGGCACAGTTTTTGTGTGTGTGAATTTAAGGCTTCATTTTTCCAAAGTAAATACATACTAGGAAATGGATAGGTTATACAGTAACTGTACTGTGAATTATATAAGAAACCACTGAGCTATTCTGCAGACTGGCCACATCATTTTGCATTCCCATGAGCAGTGTTTGAGATTTTCAGCTGCCCCACATTCTCTCCAGCACTTGATCGTGTCAGTATGTTTACTTTTAGTCTAACAGGTGTACAGTGATGTCTCATCATGGGTTTAAACAGCATTTCCTTAATGGCTAGTGATACTAAACATGTTTACACGTGCTTATGTGCCTTCTACATATCTTCTTTGGTGAACTGTCCAAGAATGTCCTCATTTTAACATTTGTCACTGTGGAGTTTTGAGGCTTCTGTATATCCATTGATATATATTCCTGTGGTTTTCTTATTTAGATGACTAATGCGGTGAATTACATTGGGTGAATTTTAAAGACCGAAGTCCCAGAATAAACCTCAATTGGTCATGGCGTATTAATTTTTAAATATTGCTGAATTTGATTAGCTAATATTTTCTGAGGACTCTTTATCTATGGTCATGAAAGATACTTGCCTGTAGGGTTCTTTTGTACCGTTTTTGTTTGAGTTTAGTATTGGGATAATTTTGGTGTCCACAAAAGGTATTGGGAGGTCTTCCCTCCTCTGTTGTCTCAAGGAAATTGAGTATAATTGTCTTTATTTCTTCTTTAAATGTTTGGTGGAAATAACCAGTAAATCATTTGGACTTACAGATTTCTTTTTCAGAAGGCTTTAAACTCAGTTCAATTTTCTTAGTAGTATTAGACAATTAATGTTATCTATTTCATATTGGGTAATATTGATATCTTGTAAATATTTTTAAAAAATTATTCATTAAGTTGTTGAATTTATGTGTCCTGAGTTGTATGTACTATTCCCTTACTACTCTTTTAATGTCTGTAGTGATTATTTTTATTCCTAATATTCAGAATTTGTATCTTTTCTCTTTTTTTCTTTGTCAGTTTTATGAATTATCAGCTTTATTGGTTTTAAAAAAAAACAGCTTTCATTGAATTTCTCTATTGTTTTTTATTTTAAATTTCATTGTTTTTCTCTTTCATATTTCCTTCTTCCTGCTAGTTTTAGGTTATATTTTCCTTCTTTGTCTAGTTTCCTATGGCAGAATCTTAGATATTTATTTAAGATCTTTCTTCTTTTTGTCCACATATCCATCAACTGATAAATGGATAAAGAAGTCGTGGTATATATAGACAATGGAATATTACTCAGAGATGAAAAAGAATCAAATCTTGCCATTTGCAACAACAGGAATGGAGCCTGAGTATATTTTGCTAAGAGAAATAAATCAATCAGAGAAAGACAGATATCATATGATTTCACTCAAATGTGAAATATAAGAAACAAAACAGATGAACATAGAGGAAGGGAAGGAAAAATAAGATAAAAACAGAGAGGGAAGTAAACCGTAAGAGACTATTAAATACAGAGAACACTCTGGGCGTTGCTAGATGGGACGTGCATGGTTGGGGGATGGACTAAATGGGTGATAGGCTTTAGGGAGGGCACTTTTTGGGATGAGCACTGGAAGTTATATGTATGTGAGGAATTACCATGTTCTACTTCTGAAACCCATACTACACAGCATGTTAACTAACTTGAATTTTAAAAAATAAATTTAAAAAAAGAGTCAAAAAGATCTTTCTTCTTTTTAACATAAGCACTCAATGCTACAAATTGTCACTTCAGTATACTTTAGCTACAACCCTCAATTTTATTAGTTTTTTACTATTTTTAGTTGAAAATATATTCTAAATTTCCTTTGAGCTTGCCTCTTGGACACTTGGATTATTAAGAGATATGTTGCCTAATATCCAAGTGTTCAGAGCTTTTTCTCTTATTAGTTAAGAGAAATTAGTATATAATACATTATGGTCATAGAATGATAGTACATATTCTATTAAACCAAAATCACTTTGCATGATTTCAATTATCTTAAATGTGTTAAGGTGTGTTTTATGACCTAGGCTATGATCTCTCTTGGGTAAGCTTGATGTATTCTTAAAAACAATTTCATTCTCTCTCTCTCTCTCTCTCTCTCTGCACACACACACACACACATATAGATATAGATACAGATAGATCGATATAAAGAGAGAGGGAGAGATGGAGGGTTCTGTAAATGCCAATTGGATTCCAATTGGTTAAAGGTATTATTCAGTTCTTCTACATTCTTGATGATTCTATGTCTACTAGTTTTAGCAATTACTAAGAGAAGAGTATTGGAATCTCCAACCACAATTGTGGATTTTTTATTTCTCCTATTTCTGTTAGTTTTTGCTTCATACATTTTGTAGCTGTGTGGTTCGATGGATCCAGCCTGTAAAAGCATCTGGTGGGGCATAATGCACAGAGTTTACAGTGACCTGCCCAAATTTGTATGGTGAGAGTAGTATTGTGTAAGAAGGAAGAAGAAAGGAAAAAAGCATAAGGTAATGAAAGAAAAGTGGAGAACAGATTATAAATGCACTTACATACCTGTAAGAGTTAATTGGTGGGCAATGGGAATAATTGGACACTTTAAGGCAGAAAGTAACATAATCAGATTGTTCTTTCATAAGTATAACTTGCAGAATATTGTGGATAAAGTGTATGAACCCTTAGGGTGAAGTGTGCACTTAAATTTAAAAAATAGCTAACGGGTGCCTGGGTGGGACAATCAGTTAAGCATCCAACTTTTGATTTCAGCTCAGGTCATGATCTCATGGTTTGTGAGTTCAAGCCCTGCATCAGGGTCTGTGCTGACAGCGTGGATCTGGGATTCTTGGGATTCTCTTGCCTAGGATTCTCTCTCTCCTTCTCTCTCTCTCTCTCTCTGCCCCTTTCCCCTCCCCACCTTGCTTACTCTCTAAGTAAATAGATAAACATTAAATTAATTAATTAAAAAGAAATAGTTAAATTATAACTAATAGAGTTCAAAATCCAAAGATAACAGAACTATAAAGAATGTAATTTCTTAATTTCGGTCGGAAAAGCATTCATAAAGAAATGGACCTTGTATACACACAGAAGTCCTGAGGTCTACTCACGTTTTCACAGTTATGAGTAGAAAGAGGAGAGAATTATTTTATACATAGCAGTTTGGCATATTCATTACAGATTTAGCATTAAGAGTTTAATGTAAAGGCCAATTTGCCAATTTGCTGCCCGTCCCTGTGAATGGACTTATTAATAAATAATGAATATTGTTTAATGAGAAAAATGATGGTCAAGGTAAAAATATAAAACGTTTTAATGGGATGCCTTTACAAAAGGTCATTGCCCTTTCTAAATATTTTTTGATGATTTCTTCTTCCCAGGAAAGCTGTTTTTAAATGCACACACTTAAGCATACAATTAGTCCAGCAGCCTAAGAATATCTAAGTGTACCTTGATGGGAATCCAAAATTGTCTCTAAAAATGCTTAGCAAGAGGCATAATGATGGTCCACTACTTATGTACTTATAAAAGTCTACAAATAAGAATAGTAAACAAGGACTTCTCTTTTTTTTAAAAAAAAAGGGCATATCAGGCAGTAACCTGGCAGGACCACAGAAAACAGTTGCCAGCCCAAAGGAACACTGAAAAGAATTTGAAAAGGCATTATTTACAATGATGTGGGCAAGGATCCAGGAAATCAACAAGAAATGGAGACGCACATCAAGGCGAGCAAAGCGGGCGCTCACTCTTTGACCTGAACAGTTAAGGAGAAGAGGTGCTTTCCAAAGGATGCATCAGGGTAGCTGTAGTTAAAAAGAGGATCCCTTTTACATCCTATGCCCCAGCCAGGTGTTAACACATTCTCCTCCCCTTTACCCCTCGCCTTTGGCCAAACCCAACAGAATGTGATTTAATTCATAAAGCTCAGCTACCCAGGGCACAGAAAAGTGTAGAGATTGGGTTGGGGGCCAAAGCAGGCAGGCAACTGAAAGCAATAATAGGTACATGAAATAAAACTTTCCTACTGCCCATACTAAAATTGAATTAATTCCACCTCCACTCCCAATTACACACACACACACACACACACACACACACACACACACTCACACATACTCTCACTTACTGATTCTACTCATTAAGAATTTATTTCTAGGTCTCACACGGACAATTTCTTTCACTAAAATTCAAGCCCTTGATTCTCCTACTGCCATTGAAAGATTAATGTTGCATATTAGAATTCCAAGCCCAGATGTTTCATCACATGGAGAAATTATGTTACCTTCTTACAGAGTATAGGAACCGTACTTGCACTTTGTCCATTGTCTTAACTGATTGGGCTTGGCGTTGCGACAGCAAAAGGACAAGCAACAGGTGTAAGAGTCTGAAGTTCTGTAAGTGCATCTGATTGTGCAACTCTGAAAGTAGCTAAATGTCTCAATGATTTAAAGTGCTTGAGGCTTTAAGTGGCTCATTCAGAAAGCACACCGAGATAATTCTGAGTCCTTGTCTTTTTTTTATCATCACTTGATCACAATCCCTCTAATGAGATGAAGGGCTTCTTCTCACTGAAATAGGGACTCAAGCATGCTTAAAGCAATTGAATTATGTTTCTTTTGTACAGGTGCTTCACAGATTTGCTACTTTTTATATCCCTCAGGCTGGGACTGGGGCAGAAGCCCATTGGTCTTTTGCCCTACTGAAATGCCGGGACCTCACACAGGGCTTGGCATAGAGACAGTGCCCAATAGATTTTTTTGAATAAATTAAAAAATGAACTAGACAGGCAACATGGCACAGGGAAGATTCAAGACTTACTCTACGTCTTGGCTCTCATTTTTTAGCTAGAAGACACCTGGTGTCTTCAGGCAGATCATTTAACTTTTTGGAGGCTCAGCCTCGACTGTCATAAAATAAGGATAAAAACCTGTCCTCAATGGAGTTGCCAAAGCATCATGGAAAATGATATGTTTGGAAGTGCTTAGAAACTGCAAGGCATTCTAACATATACACTATTTTTGACTACAAAAACTGGTGGCCAAACCCCCAAAAAACTATGGGGATTTCACATTAATGTAGATTTTAAAATACCAACAAAAAAAGTTCTTTCTCTTCTACAAAGAACACTGACAGAAAACAACATGAAACAAAAACTTTTTCTGAGGATCTACAAGAAAACATGCTCTTACCTTTGAACTTCACTCCAAGAATAAATTCTCATATCTATGAAAATTAATGGTGTACATGTCTTTCACTCAGCAACTCCACTTCTGGAACTTCATGCTACATAGAAATAAATATGTGTAAAGACCAGTTGATAATGACAAAAACAACTGGAAACAACTTGAGTGTCTATCAGCAAAATATATAAATAAGCAAATAAATAAATAAGTGAATATCTACATATTCACATGTATATAAATCATGGTGTATCTGTACTATATAATTATACTGCCTTATACAGCAGTCACTAGCCACAGGTAGCCATAGAGCACTTGAACTATGGCTACTCCAAGTCCACATGTGCTGTACCTACAAAGTATATACTGTGTATCAAAGACAGCATGAAAAATAAGGATGTAAAATGTCTCATTTATAATTTTTTATACTCATTAAATGCTGAAATGATATCTTAGATGTGTTGAGTCACTTAAAACATGTTATTTAAATTATTTTTCCTATTTCTTTTTGTTTTTTTAATGTGGCTAATAGAACATTTACAGTTACATTTGTGACTTCCATTGTATTTTTATTAGGCAACAGGCTATAGATAAGGAATTGACAAACTCTGTAAAGGGCCCAGTAGTAAATAGTTCAGGTTTGGGCAGTCAGAAAGCATTTGTTGCAACAAGTCAGCTGAGTTGTGAATATATAAACAAACGAGCCTGACTATGTCCCAATAAACTTTATTTACAGACACTACAATTTAAATTTCATAAAGTCTTCAAATATCAGGAAATATTTTTCTATTTTAATTTTCCCCCAACCATTTAGAAACATAAAAACCACTCTCAGCTCACATAGCAGGCAAAACCAAGTGGCGGGACATTTTAGCCCCCAAGCCATAGCTTGCCAACTCCTGCTTTAGACTACGAAGGGGTATTGAAAAAGAATGGATTAGATCTATATGTACTATATACATACTTTCTCTAAACTAAAACAGCTTACTGCTGAACAGTATGTAGACCAAGATTTCATGTTTATAAAAAAAATTATCATGCTTATTGAACGTTATATGACCAGAGAGCTATGGAAGGATACAAATCAAACTGTCCAACCTGTTACCACTGCACACGGGATTGTAGGCAAAGAAGGAGACATCTGCCTATCCTAAATGCTGCTCATGACTGTAATCATGTATGATTCATATTTAAATTTCTGATAAAATAAAACATACCTAAATTACAGAAAACCACAGAAGTTCCATTATATATATAAAAGGCTTCATCACTTCAATGTTGATATACATGCTTATTTGCTCTTAACAAGTTTTAATAACCACAAAAACTGTGAACTATTTAGATCCAGAAAAACTAATGGTAAAAAATATTTTTAAGTGCAAGATATTATTGACCTTTTTTTGCATTGTCTTTCTATTTGCACATACAGTTTGCCCCAAATTCTACCCTTTAAATGAGTCATGTGTAGTATGACTAAGTATAAACACTTAAACATGATCTGAGCTCATGTTAAGGTACAGTGTTCTCATAAGCTCTTATTTGTTCAGGACACTAGTAACAGCGTTCCTTTAGCAAACGCCTTCGTTTTCAGTGTGTACTAGTTATCTCTTGCTGCATAACAAATTACTCCCCAAACCTTAGAGGCCTAAAGTTAAAATAAAGTATACTCTCTCACAGTTTCTATGCATCAAGAATTCAGGGGCAGTTGAGCTGTTGGTTCTGGCTCACAGTCTCTCATAAGGCTGCAGGCAAGCTATGAGCCAGGGCTGCAATCATCTGAAGGCTTGACTGGGGCCAGAGGCTTCATTTCCATGATGGTTCACACGGATGACTATTGGCAGAAGGCCTCAGCTCCTTGACACATGGGCCCTTCCATAGGTCTGCATAATGATCTCATGGCACGGCAGGTGGCTTCCCCCAGAGGGGAGTGAAACAAAAGAGAAGAAGGTCCCTCTTATGGCCCAGGCTTTGATGTCACACACCCACAATAACCTATTGGTTTCCAGGTCAGCTCTATTCAAGTTAAGAAGAGACTACACAAGGGTGTGGATATCAGGAAGCAAGAATCATGGGACAACATCTTGGAAGCTGGCTACCAGCCAGTAGCCGAAAATATTTAGAGATAGCCAAGGGCATGGCCTAAATCTAGCTACTAGCCATGTTTTACGAATGGAAGTCTGATTACATTATTCTAATTTTGTTTGTAGCTGTATTGCAGGGGAAAAAATCTTTATGTTATATTGAAAGCATACTTAACTATAACTTGTCAAATATATGCCAACCAACAAATCAGTGCAGTTAAAACACTTAGAGAATTCAGGGTATTTTATACAAGCAAATTATCTAACTGCATAATTCACATGCAAAAGTGAAAAAATACAAGTAGTAAGCCCTTAAATGGAGGAAAAATTATATTGTAAAAATTACCTGCTTTAGCTTATTATTTTCTTGACAAAGTGGTATAGCATAAAAAGTACAAAACATTGATCTGGTAAAAAAAATTAGGTTACTAACTAGTATATAGAATGCATTTTGAAAAAGAAATATGTATGCATGAAAAAAAGACTGGACGTATATACAATGACATTAAAAGTGGTAGTTCTGGGTGTTTTCATTGGACATGATTGTTTTCCTTCTTGTTTATGTGTTTTTATCTCTGATGTTCACAGAGAACATGCATTCGCTACTTTTATAATAAGCAAAGACTTATGTAAAATTGCTTATAGTATTGTTTTTCTCATGTGCATTAAGTAATTTCTGTTCCCTAAATTGCCTTTTGAATAATTTTATTTGATATCCATAAATCATTCTTATAAACCAAGAAAGGATAAGTTACCTTTTCTAACATTTATCCCTGAGGCCCCTAGAAGCTAATTGTGAATCTGTGAAATAAGAAGCAAATTTCATTTACATTACCTTACTGTTATGTTCAATAAGGTCAAAGGTAAAGGTTTTGTCTCTTTCTGGTCCATAAAATATGGATTGCTATTTTCAAAGTACATCAACACTGGTAATAGCTACTCCCATTAGTCAGTCATATAATCTTATGAAATATTGACATGATAAAACAATGCAACTGAGAAAAAACCAATAGAGCACACATTTTATTGACAAATAAATGCACAAGCTTAAATGCTCTCTCACCACCTTTATACCTGATTGACATGTTATCAGAAAAATAAAGATTTAAGCTGGCCAAGATCAATGACTTCAACATGATTCTTTAGTGCTTCATCAGATAAAAATACAAATTCAATCCAATCATAATTCACATTTGGGTTCATGCCACTTTGACAGTTACATTTTATGGCAAAATGTACTTTAATTTTATATTCAAACCTTTTCCCAGCTTTTCTTAGAAAATTCACTTTTTAATTTATGATACTTCCTTGCTCAATTCAAGCTTCATTCACTTTTAGATTCTTTGGAAAGATAAATAACTGACAAACTATGTCATTCATGAGCAATGTACTGCCCATAACTTAAGAAAATAAAATAGGTGGCCAAAGATATATGTGTATTACAAATAAATATGTATCATATGTATAAGTGATAAAATAACAATAAATTAGAGATATGTCATAAAAAATGCTTTCCCATTTTACTGAGCTTAAATTATATGCCATAGTATATTGTTAGTCATATACATTTTAAGAATGAAACATTTCAGTTGTGGCTTATGCTGAATATAACTATGTATCATTGTAAGGTGTGCAAGTCACATATTTACATCTTATTACAGACTGCTACTTTCTATATACATCCATTGAGAAATATTTTCTTTTTTTGCTAAAATATTATGTCATCACAACACTAATCAACAAAAAAACTTAGAGAGCAAGGATATCTCAATGTTCCAATTAAAACTTTTCTCCTGAGGCACCTGGGTGGCTCAGTCAGTTAAGTGTCCTACTCTTGATCTCGGCTCAGGTCATGACCTCGTGGTTTGTGAGTTCAAGCCCCACATCAGGCTCTTCACTGCCAGTGTGGAGTCTGCTTGGGATTCTCTCTCTCCCTTTCTCTCTGTCCCTTCCCCTGCTCTGTCTCTCTCCCCCTCTCAAAATAAATAAATAAAGATAAATAAACATTTTAAAAAAGCTTTTCTCCAATTTATAAGCCATGGCATAATGAGTTTTCTGTATTAGAAACATAACAAAATAAATAAAAACCAAGAACTATAACCATTTATTGAGTACTTTCTGTGTGCCAGGAACACTGGCATATGGATTCTTCCACATGCATTATTATTTTATTTAATCTTATAACCTCCTGTCAAGGTGGAAAATATTATTTCCACTTTACTAATAAGGAAACTCACATCGGTCTGAACGGAAAGACTGAATTCTGGACCTGCTGTACTATAAAAAAATTAACGTGTGTATATTTGTGTTCTATGTACTTGTTTTCCTCGTTCACAAGTGGGATCATTAACAAGAACATCATTCATCTGGTGACAAGGACTCCTATCGAAATCAGACATTAGAAGCTTACAGGACCTGCATTGTAGAGCCAGCCTTTAAAGAAATTTTAAACAGTGCACATCATCTCCTACTTATTTTCTAGATTTGATTAGAAGCAAAACACTTCAAGCTTGGTCAAAAATTGAAAATTCTATTACTTAAGCTAACTAAACCCTGTTCCTCCTGTTAGTCATTGGGATGAAATTAACAACAGAAGGAAGTAGTGAACATGAAGGTGACTTCCCCATATCCATGCGGCTCCAGACGAGAGACTATGCCAATCGTGGGAATTCCATCACTCATCCCTGCTGCTCCCAGTCAGTAAGAGTTTTCAACTGGCAATGAGATGTACAGTGAAATCTCATGAAGGGAAGAAGGTCACTTCTAGGCAAAGCTCCTGTCCCTAAGAGAATCACAGGAAGAGATAACCTCTTTCTTTCTTCTAAATACTGTTGTGACTGGATAGAAAACAGACTTCCAAAACATCTTGTTTCCAGACTGAAAAAACCTCTCCTTAACAATGGCTGCATGAACACATGAAGACCCTGAGCTCTTTGATGACATCATGAAACCATCAAGAATACCAAACTTAGACCTTATCTAACCTCTAGGTGCCCTGTTAAGTGAGCTAATACATCCTCTATATGTTTAAAACTAGTTTGAGTCAAGTTTCTGTTACTTGCACCCAAAAGCACCATACTTTATACCAGCGGTGACCAAATAATGGTCATTCAGTTGGGCATTTAAGATCCTTCTTGATTAATTAGTGTTCCAGTTACTATACCTCAGTAAAAGATTATCCCAAAACTTAGTGGCATAAAACAAGTTATTGTGCTCAACGATTCTGTGGGTCAGGAATCGGTTGGACAGGGCACAGCAGGAATAGCATTTCTGTTCTCTGCTGTGTCTAAGGCCTTGGCCAGAGGCTTTACAGTCCTTGGAGTCCTCAGAGTCCCTGAAGACTGAGGCTGGTGTTATCTAAAGGCTCATCTAAAGGCTATTTGCTGAGAACTTAGTTGAAACTTCTGTCTGGTTCATCAATACATGGCCTCATCGTGTGGCTTGAACCTCCTCAAACCATGGTGACTGAGTTCCACAGGTGAGCATCCCAAAAGACAGTGAGGACCAGGCAGGAGCCACATCACCTGTGATAAGCTAACTTCAGACGTCACCCAGTGTCACTTCCACTGCATTCTATTGCTCATGGCAGCTACCGTGTTCCACCGAGCTTCAAGCACAAGGAACAAGGAAATGCCACTATCACATCGGAAGATGGGATCAGAAATGCAATCTGCCATGGTTTGCCTTCTGGGCACAATAATTCACATCCCCAGCATGTGCAAAATACACACATTCCTCTCCTGAGGCCCTCAAGTATTATTACAAAATCACGTCAAGGTTAAGGATCTTGTCATGTGAATAATCAGATTCAGGTACAGATGAGGCTCCTTAGACACCCTTCCTTAAATATAGCCCCTCAAATACATTCCTCGCCATCTTAAGATCCATGACTCACAGAGGCAAGTAATCTACCCCTGACACATCCAACATTCGGTAATGGGACTGACAGAAAATAACTGCTAAAGTTGGTTCCTATTCATAAACACAGGACGGGGAGACATTTATGATCCTTAAAAGCCCTGGTGTTTGCTTGAGACACCGCCTTAACCTTTCTTAGTTCTTAATAAAGAGTTTGACAGTCACACTCTTACATTTATCTTCATAAAATGTTTTCTTGACATGATCCTGGATTTGATCTCCAACTGGAAAACATTTCCTAATTTGAGAATCTTAGAAAGTCTGAAGTAAGAAACAGTTTTACTCTTTAACTTGGCAAAGACTGGCTCTTATATTTGCTCTAAATTTCACTTGAAAACAGAACAAGTTCACGAGGTACCTTTCCTATTTTCTGCATCCCCAAGGTAACACTGTTGATAAACTTTCTACCACTATTCCACTAACAAGAGTTCTTGACCTTTCAGCTCCCCTCATGTTCTTTTAAGACCTCACCAAAAGCTTCTTTGAAGGCATGACTTCTGTTACCCATGTGCCCTTCTCAAGATCCTTCAAGAGACTCACCAGGTCTCCACTAAGAATATCTTCATGGCCCTTCCAATTCCATCTACTAGTTAGTCCCAAATGTCACTTCATCTTGGGCTGTTAGCTGGAACACCAACACATGGCTCTTCTATGTGTCTTGGCCATCCTCAAAACGTGTTTCTTGGATTCCAAAGCAAGAGTATTGAGAAAGAGTAAGGCTCAGGAGAAGCCATATAACCTTCTATGAACTAGCCTTGGAAATCACTCAGTGTCATCCCTGCCATATTCTATTTGTTGAATTACAAAAGTCCATCCAGTTTAAATGTGAGAGGAAAAAGACCTCACCTATTGATGGAAAGGTATCTGCATCATACTGTAAAAATAGCATGTACAGTAGAATATATAGATATGGCCGTGATGGAAAATACAATCTGCTACAGCAAGCTTGGAAATCTGTTTGATTAGGAATAATTTTAAATCTCCAGACTATATTTAAGTTTATTTATTTATCTTGAGAGACCACAAGTGGGGAAGTGGCAGGGGGAAAAGGAAAAGAGAGAGAATCCCAGGCAGGCTCCACACTGTAAGCACAGAGCTAGATGTGGGGCTTGAACTTATGAACCATGAGATCGTCACCCGAGCCAAAGTCAGACACCTAACCAACTGAGCCACCCAAGCACCTCTATAGAGTATAGTTTATAAGTAGTTCCCAGATCACTGAATCACTGGCTGGATAAAGGACCTGGGTCTGACCAATGTCCAGGTCACCCAGAATAAGATTCTATTCCTTCGTATGCTTCAGTAGTGTTATTTATAAAAGAAATTATTATTGTTGATAAAAGAGATTTCTTAAAAAGATGATCTCTTAAATTGTTCCACGTCAAATATTCTCTAACTCGTCTATTTTAAAAGATGCACAAATATTTTCCACCAGCTGCTATCTGTGTAATCTCTGTTACATAGCTTTGCTTAAATATCAGTGTTCTCATCTGTGAAATGAGTATAACAGTGTTTACCTCTTAGAGTAATTACAAGAATGAGGGGTGCCTGGAGGGGTGCTCTGCCAGTTAAGGGTCCGATTTTGGCTCAGGTCATGATCTCATGGTTCAGGGGTTCTAGCCCCGCATCAAGCTCTATGCTGACAGCTCAGAGCCTGGGACCTGCTTCAGATTCTGGGACTCCCTATCTCTCTGCCCCTCCTCTCATTCACGCTTTGTCTCTCTCTCTCAAAAAAAAAATTTAAAAAATTTTTAAATAATAAAATAAAAAAGTAATTACAAGAATGAAAAGACATAATAGATGTAGAAACAAAACAAAATCTGAAATATAGTGAGTACTCAGTAAATATTGCCTATTGTTCAATAGAGTATTCAGTCACATTTTGAAAACCATGCTAGTTTGACCATTTGGGAAGGATGTAATCCCCCAAAAAGGCTACTTTTATTAAAATATTGACCAAGATATGTAGAACTCCAGCCTCTAATAAGTATGAGTAGAAATTATTCTTTTCTGTTATTTTAATAGAAATTATTTATTGGTACCAGGCCTGGTGTTAAAGATTTACATGCATTTGATGCTTACATAAACCTTATAAGGTAGTTTTTGGAATTGAAAATTACTACCCTTACCTACCCTGTGAAATATTACTATTTAGTAATATTTCAAAGTAATGGCTGTAAATTCTCTATATTCTTAATAATTTTCACTTGCCTGAACTACCAGATATACCAGGCAAAATGTTTAAGAAATGCTGAGGGTTATTAATAGACATCATTAGTAATAAACCATAATGTTAATTTGATGCCCCAAATGCCTCTTATCTTGCTCCTGATTGAAAAGAAAGAATTGCTTTGTCTGGCCCTCTTAGTCTCATGTCACCCCAAAAGCACAGCCAAGAATCGATTCCCGTTCTTTTTTTTTTAATTTTTGTAATGTTTTTTATTTATTTTTGAGAGACAGAGACAGAGCACGAGCAGGGGAGGGTCAGAGAGAGAGGGAGATACAGAATCCGAAGCAGGCTCCAGGCTCTGAGCTGTCAGCACAGAGCCTGACGTGGGTCTCGAACCCACAAACCATGAGATCACGACCTGAGCCGAAGCCGGACACTTAACCGACTGAGCCACCCAGGCGCCCCTCGATTCCCGTTCTTAAAGAGGTGGATAGTCTAAAGAGCAATACCAAAGGGTAACATTTAAAAGGAGGGTCTCTCAAATACAAGCTTCCTGAGAGGGACACAGAAGTGTCTCTTGATCATATGATATCCTTATTCCAATCCTTACCTTTTGAATAACGAAGCTATTTCTTAAAATATACTATGGTTTTAAAAATTAAACAGAGAGGGAGGAAAACCATAAGGCTCTTAAATACAGTGAACAAACTGAGGGTTGGTAGAGGGAGGTGGTTTGGGGAATGGGCTAAATGGGCGATGGACATTAAGGAGGCCACTTGTTGGGATGAGCACTGGGTGTTATACGTAAGTGATGAATCACTAAATTCTACGCCTGAAACCAATACTACACTATATGTTAACTAACTTGAATTTAAATTTAAAAACATTTGAAAAAAAACTGATTCCTTTCCCCAGGAATTTTCAGGGCTAATATTTGAGAAAACTCTGCAAGGGTCTGTGAAGCATTTCCCATACAGATTTAACCATGACTCACTTTTTTTTCTTCCTGCTGGACCAGTATTCATTGGAATACAATTCAGAGACTGGTGAGATGAACTTATCAGTAATTTACACAATGCCGTCAGCCAATCAGATGGAGAAATTGTAGCTTTGGCTTGGAAAAAGAAAAACTGAGGCACGTCCAGGGTAGGCAGTCTCAGATGGGTGGCATACGAAAGCACTCCAGACCTCAGTATCGAGTAGGAAGACAAGAATGCCTGCAAACCAGGAACAGGAAGAGAGAAATTCCCTCCCCCCACAAAAAAGTTTATCTCACTTCACACTATTTGCGTTGAGCCTACAAACTTCGGCAGGCCATTTGATTCATTCAAGATGTGAACGAACTCTCAGGTGCCTGATCCAGAGACTTCCTCCATGTCGGTCCTGACTAATCCTTCTAATCCAGAGTATAAACAATCATAGATAAAATGTGGAGCATAGACTACTTCAGGGAAGGCAAATGGGTTTTATACTACCTTGTCAATGCCGATCAGAGTAGTGTCCATACTTTTTGTTAATATTTATATATATATATATATATTTTTTTTTTTTTTTTTAATTGCGAAACCTTCTATCTCCTTTGTGACACATGGGGAAATGGAGCTACGGTAAACCACCCAGGTCTGCCTTGGGTTCACATGGAGAAAGTGACAACATGTGGCCTTCTTATCTGCCATCTTACACTAGGGGCTCCTTAAATTCTGACAGTTTATGATGCCGAGCCTAAAAAACCCAGGGACCACTTTTCTCTGCAGGCTGTCCTATACCATCCCTAGAAAGAGGAACATAGTGAAAGGAGCCTGAACGTTAAAAATAATAATTGTGACAATAAACCTTTGGCTATGCACATATTATTCTTCCTTTTGGAATAAAAATAAATAACGTATTTAATTTGTGATGTTTTGAATGAGACATAGACATAGAAGCTCTCATAGACAGAGAAGCTCATAGTCCTCAGCTGGAATAGCTTTGTCGGTATCGAAAGCATTTATTCACACAAGTATAATATATGCTATCCATCTTTGACATTTCAAAATGTTCCACTTAATTTTACTTGATTAAAATTGTAATTTTTTTAGCCCTGCTCAGCTTTTCACAACGGGTCTTGTCATATAAGGCAGTGAGTCCAAATAAGAGAGAATCGTTTCAAGAGTTTTTAAAATTAAAAAAAAAAATTATATGAAACTTCCTTTTGATAGATAATTGTTTTCGGGTAAAACGCACTTAATGATATGTCTCCTATACTTGCTTTTAGGCAAATTTCATAGAGAATTGGACCCTCAAGTTTGGCAGGTACAGTGTTTTACAGTCTAATCATGAAGGATGCTTACATGTCAGATAAAAATGTTCTCCACTAACAGTAGAGGATTCGGACATTTTTTTTTTTTTTGTATGTGGTATTCCCTAGCACCTACTGGATGAGCTTTGTAAAAATACATATTTCTTCCCCAAATGGAGAAAATCTGTGATTAGTCACACTGCTAACTTACAGGTTTATTCATTAGTTTATGCAGCACAAATTTATAGAATACCTACTTTGAGCCAAACACCTAGACAGATAATTGAAGAGAAATACATCCATTAAAAAAAAGAAATACATTCATTAATTTCATTTATTCATTCAACAAATCTTTATGAGCTAGGTTTTCTGCTAGAGATACAGCAGTGACTAAGACATGGGGAAACCGGCAATCAAATAATTATAACGATTAATCCCAAAGGTGAGAGAAAGTTTAAGAAAGCACGCCAAGAGTCTGCAGTTTGACTCGGGCATTCAGTTAGTTGGTAAACCAGCCTCTGGGACAGATTTCCCCCATCCACCCATCCTCTTCTGAGGTAACAAAATTGATAAGGGCCCCCACTTCCTGTCTTTTCATTGAGGGCCAGGTGCTATGCTGTGTGCTCATTTCATCCTCACAGAGGAGAACTCCATTTCATGCTGACATTGCCTCAAAGTTATTTTGGAAAGAGAATCTTCAGAGGCCTTCCAAAACCTCCTGGTTTTAACCTTTCTCTTCCTCCTTTCTGCTCACGACACATTCAGAAATCCAAAAACAGATCAACTCTTCCCCACAAGCTTGGAGGCACCTCAGAACTTTTCAACCCCTGCTCATGTCCCTGCCTAGGTGACATGTGAAGAGAGAATGTACTGTGTAACTGTCACCAGAATGTTTGTTTCCAAGCCTGGAGGAATACCAGACCCACTGAGGGGTGTCTTAGAAACAAAAGTTTCCCAGAAAAGCATGATCTAGGACAGCAGTTCCCAAAACACAGACCCTAGTTCAAGAGAATCAGTGTCATCTAAGAACTCATGAGAAATGCCGAATCTTGAGCCCCAAACTAGAGTCCCTGAGTCAGAAAGTTTGGGGGTGCAGTCCCATGATCTGTGCTCTGTGGGTGAGTCTAAAGCACTAACCATTGACCTTGAAGTTATGGGGTGGATGCCAGGAATTATTTTAAGTACCTCAGGTCATTTCGAAGACTAAGAAGCTTGGTAATCAAAGGAAGAGCATTCATCACAACTCAAAACCCCATTTGGAATACCCCAGGGAGGTGAGAGAAATATTACCAAAAAAAAAAAAAAAAAAAAAAACCAACCAGAAAATATTGGAAAAAAAACCTCAAGAATTAATAAAGGTAGAGAAATTTGGTAGAGGATTCACCAACTGAAGAGGGCTGCTATTAATGGCAGTATGTTCAAAGGTTACACTAGAAGATTCTTTAAAAATTTTTTGGCAAAATAATTTGATTTTAAGTTACTGATTATAAAGTCATGATTTTAAAAAAATTAAGTTAATTTATTTATTTTGAGACAGAGAGAAAACATGAGTCAGGGAGGGGCAGAGAGAGAGGGAGAGAGAAAGAATCCTAATAGGCTCCACACTGTCACCACGGTGCCCGACACAAGGCTTGAAACCAAGAACCATGAGATCATAACCTGAGCTGAAGCCGGATGTTTAACCAACTGAGCCACCCAGGTGCCCCTAAAGTCATGATTTTTAAAGGAAAACAATTTAAAGAATACATGCTTGAAATAGATAAATAGCTTTGTTGCCAGAGCTTTTTATCTTCAATAAAATCTACATCATTTTTTTCCTATTGTTTTTCTGCTTACATTTAGCTACTTTAAATTACTACTGTGGTTTATGTATTTGTAATATGATTATACCTTTGTTGATTAAACATACCTATGTCTTTTATGTTCTTAATGACTGAGAATTCATAGAAAAGGGGCAAGATTTAGGAAGAACATCACATTCTTGATTGTAGGCTCATATAGTACAGGTGAAAAGTAAAATCTTCAATTGCTAAGACTTTTTAAGTTTATTTTTTTATTTTGAGAGAGAGAGAGAGAGAGAGAGAGAGCATGCACGCATGCGTGAGCAGGGGAGGGGCAGAGACAGAGAATCTCAAGCAGGCTGGAAGAGACTGAAGTGGGGCTCAAACCCATGAACCATAAGATCATGACCTGAGCTGAAGTCAGGAGTCCCATGTTCAACCGACTGAGCCACCCAGGCACCCCTAAGACTTTTTATGTCTTAGTGAATGCAAGGTAAATGGCCCAAAGAAGCAACTAGGCTAGGATACACTTTTGGAACACAAAAGGTACTGGTGAAATTCCAGATCTGTGGAGACCCTGGGCAATGACGTGATTGCCTGGAGTCTTTCATGAGATTGATGCCATGTGTTTGGAAAGTGCCAAGTACTTACATGCATAATTGTCCTTCCAAAAAAATAAATAACCCCCACTGTGAATGTGGGACCATTAGAATCCCCACTTCAGATAAGAGAACAAGCTTAGAGAGGGAAAGCCATATGGGTTGACCCCAAGCATCAGCTGACCACAAGCAGCCTCTCTCCTTCCATGTCACTATTTGGCCTCCCTCTTGCCTGCCTACCATGGTACCAGAAACACAACACACTACCAGGAGCACTCAGGAGATGCGGGCCTGTTTAGTTTCTTTGCTGCACACGTGGATTTTGTTTTGCCTAGCCTGGCTTAAGGCTTGCAGAGCCCCTAAGAACTCTGACATGTATCAGATTTTGAAAAGCTGACATATATCCTATTTTAAAACCACACTCAACTATAAAGTAAGCCTAAGTACACTGAACAAAGTTATTTTTCTCATGATGACTATACAGATGCTTTGTTCAAAGATCAAATGTAAAAATTTTTTTAAATAAATGTTTATTGCTCTGGCCTCACTTGGTCCACTAAAACCATACATATGGCGTCACCCAGTGTTGGTCTATTTTAACTTAATTCACTGAAGGTGGGGGCAGGGGTGTGGAGGAGAGGCAGCAGTACTTTCTGCACATTTTCCCTACTCAGATATAATGGGAGGAGGAGAAAGAAAACTGCCTTCTACCTGATCTCTGCAATGCTTATCACTAGAAAGCTACAAGAAAGAGTGAGTCTAAGAGGTGACTTTCCTGGGGTTTGAATATTCTGATACCAATCCTGGTTTAGCCACCTTAGTCAAAAAGATCTTGGAGTCCCACTCCCCGGACATTTGCTTAGCGAGGAAGCAAGGCTAACTTCAGTTCTTGTGTTTGTGCGTGTAGTGTGTGGTGTGTGTGTGTGTGTGTGCGCGCGTGCGTGCGTGCGTGTGTAGGAATCCTGTTGGCAGAGGCCCAGGCGATCGCTTCAGAGTTGTGTGCACATAAGCAGGTGGCTACTGTCATTAAGATATGCCAAGAAGAAGAAATCAGGCTTTTGCAATAAACCAAATATAAAAGCTGTGTCCAGCTCTTGGACTTGGTTGTCTTGGGAAAATGCCAATTCCTCACCCCAGATTAGCTCTCGCTGATCTGGACATTCACAGGGCATTCCCTGACCAACTCGCCTTCTCTAACACTAGTTCTTAAATGCCATAGATACCCGGACTCCACCATGAACTCCTCACCTTGTTCTGAAGCTTCCATAAGAGATGTCTTTTGTGACAAGTGTGGGGAAAATGTAGCAAGAGTTAAAAGTGAATCTCTTACCTCTTTGAACTGTTTTCTTCGTACTTCATGTACACAGATACACTTTTGATGTGTTAACTAGAAAATCTGACTAGAAAAGAACAAAGCAGCTGTCACTGGAAGGAAGACTCTGACAAAAAAAACCACACAGTCCTTTATTGAAGAACTGTCAAGCCCATCCTACAGTTCTGGGGCTGTCTGTGGTATTTATCAAAGACCTAGATCTGACGCAGGAAATTAAAAATAATAATAATAATAATAATAATAATAATAAATCTATCCACTGGACATTTATGAAAGGGATCTAAAATTATATTACATTTAAAATAACTAGAATGGATATTTTAACAGTTCTCATACAAGGTTGTTTTTATTAGTTGTATATATATATATGTGTGTGTGTGTGTGTGTATGTATGTATGGGCTTTCCCAATCACAAATATACCCATGTATATAAAGAGAATAAAGGGATACAGGTAGATAAAATGTCTATGTAAAAATCAAAAGCATATACATTTTTTTCTCACAATGACAAGAATCTTTTAATGTGTTAAATGTTTTTTCTCAATGTAACTTTCATTTTAATATTATGTATACAGTTGAATCCTTTAAATATTTCTGAGATGAGCTTAAACAAGGTCCTTTCAGGCAAACGGATTTCTTTATTTCATGTTTCTCTGCTGACTCACGATATTTGACTGCATATCATTCCCAGCTTTAAGGTAATATTCATGCTTTTCTTGACTCTGTACTGTTACATATTGGTTATAAAATGATGTGTTCTATGTGTTATTTGGGCGCATTCCGAACTATTATACTGCACAGAATTTAATAACCTTTTTTTAAGCAAACACATTGTATGTAACAGCATGGGGTTCTTTGGTTTGTATTTTGTTTATTTGTTTACATAATCTAAATAGCATGAACATTAGGAAAAAAGAAACCTGCTGAAGATTGCACAGGAAAAAAAAAGCTAAACATAACTGGAAATAGTCCATATATTCAAATGAATGTATTTCCTTGTATTTTTAGGTCATGGTGCTGATTATAAGATACAAGGCTCAGAGGGCACCTGGGTGGCTCAGTCGGTTAAGCTTCCAACTCTTGATTTCAGCTCAGATCATGCTCCCAGGGTTGTGAGATTGAGCCCCACACCAGGCTCGGCCCTGGGCACGGAGCTTGCTTGAGATTCTCTCTCTTTCCCTCTGCCTCCCTGTCTCTCTCTCTCTCTCTCTCTCAAACCAAATAAGCAAACAAACAAAAGATAGAAATCTTGGGGCGTCCAATCTTAGGTCTATCACTCAAGAATTGTATGACCTTAGGCAAGTTACTTAACTTCCCCAAGCCTCAGTTTCTTTGTCTGTAAAACAACGAAGTATCTACCTCACAAGGGTTCTTCAGATGAGAAGAAAAGAGCCAGGTTCCACAGCTAAGTAAGTTTGGAAAGTGCTGCACTGAGCAACTCATTCTACACTGAACAATGTAGAACAGATTGCAGATCAGAATGGAGAGCTTCTCAGAGCCTTTCATACATGACGTAACTTTTTAATCACAAATAAAACTCAATATGTAGAATTCTCCAGAATTATTTGACCTGGAAGCTTTGTATGAGTATTTCTGGAGATGAGTGTCTCTGAGAAGAGAGTTATAAAGGGTGGTGGGGAGGCTTCTAAGGGGCACCTTAAGTCAAAGAAACCCTTTTATAGTATGCCTAGGCTTTTACACATAAAGACCATGTGACAAGAACCGGTCACTGCTGCCTTAGTTGAAAAGGGATTTTTGTGGCCTGGGTTGACAAGTGTAGCTTCCTGTGTCCATTGAGAAGAAACCTTTTGGAGGACAAATTATTAAGTAAATAAATTACCGGGGATATTATTTTAATTAAGAACTTGAAATTCCCTGATTTTTTTAAAGTTTATTTATTCTAAGAGACAGAGAGAGCAAAAGAGAGCACAAGCAGGGGAGGAGCAGATGAAAGAGAGAGAGAATGCCAAGTAGGCTCCACACTGTCAGTGCAGAGCTTGATGTGGGGCTTGAACCCACAAACCGCGAGATAATGACCTTTGCTGGAATCACGAGTCAGCCGCTCAACTGACTGGGCCACCCAGGTGCCCTTTGAAATTCCCTTCTAAATGGTTTATATGTATCTATATACCTAAACATTTATCAGATTACAGAGTGAAACAAGCAAGTACCTAAATTTAGATAAGGACAAGCACTGGGTGGAAGTTTGATGGTCAGTAAGATGAATTTTACAGGATTTCCATCCAAAACTAGTGGTGGGGGGCAGTTGGGGTGCACCGTATGTCTGTGATCTCTTGTTTATTTTTAAAATACTGCATTGAACAAGGGCTTTTTCAGGCTCTCTAATTTAACTTTTCAATCAATTGAAGACAGAAAGAATGGATGATTAATTTCTCTCCCTTTTGAAAATTCTGTCCTCTGAAAATTCCAACATGTTCAAAGGATCTGATAAATAATACCAAGTTCATGGGCATTTCAAACAGACAAGACACTTACCTATTTTAAACCATTATGAGTGTCATATTTCCATTCAAACCTGGGAAGATCACATTTTCAGCTACCAACCAACTATGGAAAAAATCTCTCAGGCAACAATAACCTCTTAATTGAAGATTTCTCTTAAAATTATTTTTATAGAATAATGTGGGTGTTATCCTCCTGAAAAACAAAATTACTTTTAATGAAGCAGTTCAAAATCAGGGCAGGGAAAGAGCAAAGAGTTTCCTTGAGGTTCTGGTGACAGTTTACATAAAAAGATGTTTTATTTTCTCTTTGCAGGGTGTACACCATCATTTTGTCTTATTATTCTTGACATTCAGTTCATCATATTAGCATCTTTGTGGGAAACAAGAAAGCAATTAAGGGTTTTGCTCTTTATTCTTCAGGAGACAGAGATTTTGCTTTTCCTCAAAATTCTTAATGATGAGGCAGACCTGGTCAAACACCAAATGCACAGATTTTCAAATGCAATAAAGACAGAGCTTTAATAATTTTCAATTACAGTTATTCTGCAATAATGTTAGCGGATCTCATCTTAAAAGTAAATTATTCACTGAATAGGGAAATGGGAAAGCTTTGGGATTGTGTGACTCTCCCATTTAAAGTTTCACTAAGATTCTCCTTGATAAGGTTCTTTAAAAAGATTATATATTTTATACTTTGTTTTTATCTCTTTTCTTCTTTCAGGATGCTGTTTCTACTTTTTAATATACTTTTCTAACAAAACACGGTAGTTATAGAGTGGCCATTCAGAGAGATCTATTCAGAATGAGTATTCATTCACTTGCTGCCAGAAATCCTGATAATATGATATTTTTTATTTCGTTTTAAGAATACATTTTTCATTTTCAGCAAATGAAACTTATAACCAATTTTTTTAAAAAGCTGTCATTGGTTTTCATTAGAAAATTGGCAGGAAATTTTCTGCATGTTGTCTTTACATTAGTAAAGCTTGCCTTTCATGTAAATAAATAGGTCATTTATTGGAATGTACAGAGAATACAGCAAAACTATAGAATCTGAGAAAATGTTTTAAATCAAAATAAAATATGACAAAATTAAAAAAGGGCAATGGAGATAATTTTCTTTAAAAAAGAGAAGCGTCGCCCCACTCATGGAACTTGACACCAAGTTACTCACCTAGCCATTTTCTTGATTCCCTGTGTAGTAATTTCCAGTATTTGGGCTCTGATAAACTAGAGTTTTTATCACCTGTATCCTCATAGCAAGAGTGCTATGGAGTTAGTTACTTTGGTTAATCTCTCTACGTGAAAATTAAAGAGGGTGTCATGAATTTAACTTCCTGGTGAGATTCGTGCAAAACTCTTGCAGTGGATCTCGTGACCAGAAGATTTTGCATTCAGAATTCTAGAACATGTTCCAAACTTCCACAAGATGTATTGGAAGAATTCTTGAGTTCAATAATACATGACCCTAAACTTCTGATACACTAAATATCACCAGTTTATCTCACAAACCCAGCATGTTTGAGATGACAATGCCATGGGAAATTAGAAGGCACATATCCTATTAGGTTTGAGCTGAATGTTATTTTTAAGTTGGTGGATCTTTTTTCTTTGTTTCAAATCTTGTTCAAGGAAAGCATTTGTTTGTCCACTTCAGTGAGGAACTACATTAGGGTGAGATTAAGTGACTTATTTCCAGTGTCTCCGGACATCCCTTATAACCGTCTCTATCTATTATCTTCACTCATGCCATTTTGTAAAGTGCTTTGGGTTCATTATGATGGCAAATTCTTTAATGACAAAATGAAAGAAATGGAATCCACTTTTTTGCCTTAATCAGCATCCCTCAACACTCCCTCTCTAGACAGGATACAGATGCTCAAAATTCACGAGGTTAATTTCATTTACATACTTAATATATATTTAAGTATGTATTAATACATGACTATCAGAGAAATTATCTTTTTCATGAAATTATTCATGAAGAATCTTTGTAACATTAACTTTTATTTTATACCTCTTCTTTCAAAAGCTCTTTACTGAGAATAGTTGGGTACTAACACACCAATTACATGCATGGCCCTTAGGGTTCAAGAGACATGGGTTCAGATTCTGCCTTGACCAATTACCAGTGAGGTTTAACTTACCATCTCTAGACTTTTATTTTCTTTTTTGGGGGGAAATGGAGATAATATTGGTAGCTACCTCACGGGTTATTGAAATGATTAAAGAGACATCTGAAGTCCTCACACCAGAACCTGGCATAGAACAAGTACTAAATGAACATGAGCTAATGAATAGTGAATCATTATAATGAATGATCAAAGTAAGGTTTTTCTTATGTTTATTTTTGAGAGAGACAGAGCATGAGCAGGGGAAGGGCAGAGAGAGAGACACACACACCCAAAGCAGGCTCTAGGCTCTGAGATGTCATCACAGAGCCCAATGCAGGGCTCAAACCCATGAGCCCTGAGATCATGACCTGAGCCAAAGGTCTTAACCGACTGAGCCACGAGGCGCCCCGGTATTTTTTGGAATCTTGTCAAAGTTTACCAATCAAAATAATGGCCTGATGTCATTTTAGTCTCCTTCAAATTTAGTGCTATGTATTTGATTTCATAATTTTCTACATGCTTTGTATGGTCTCGTTCTCTATTGCTTTCTCTCTACCTCTCTCTAGGGAAAAATTGGCATAAATTTCTCTGATATGACAAGATTATTATTAGTAACTCTATAAAATGCTCTGCAAAATATATGAAAATAAAGCACAATCAAAAAGATTGGCCAATGCTGAGCTTAAAGGAAGTTGTATCTTAAACAGAACTTGCATTGTGATTTTAAATCTCCACTGAATAATTAATATCTTTATATACAGTGATACCTTGAACTCCATATTATGCTTGAATCACTATGGAATATGTTCTATCAGAGAATTCAGTGTTCTTCATCTCTACTAGGCCTCTGTCAAAGATGTTTCTTTAAAATTCTCTTCCCAATCTCCTGATTTCTCTAAAATTCTACTTCTTAGAATTCACTGTTCAGTCCAGAGATATGAATGAGCACAGACTAAAGAGATGCAGCAAGAAGAACAAAAACATAAGCACTATTTGTGAAACTATATGACCTCTACCCACTTTAGCTTAAATGAATCTCTTGACAAAAACAGTAAATAGATAAGTTACCAAAAAAGGCCTTTAATTCACCTGTTTTGATGTCTATTTGTATAAAAAATTTATGTGTGACTTCTTCTACCCTTTTTATTTTTATTTTCCTCTCTTTACAAAGAGGTTTTGTTGGAGGAAAAAAAATTGCCTGATATTTTCTACCTAAGGCCAAAAGGAACATTAGGTAAGAATGCAGGAACTAGACGCCTTACCAATTCCTCCTGAGAACCCATTAAGGCAAGAAACACAGGGTAATGTACTTGTTGTAATGTTCAACAAAATGTAAAGTAAGGTTCGGTTTTAAATATTCTTATTACAAACACACACAGGTAGACCGGCACACACCAGAGATGTAGGCTCATAGGGTTTACGGTCTATTCAAGGTTCCATCTCCCTTCCCACTTGTTCCTCTGGTGAGCATGAAACAGAGAGGAATGAATCAGCACCTCCAATTTGGTCTCCTTGTCAATTCCAGCCTCATCAGGGAGCTCTGGTGTCTTAGTCAGTTAGGCTACTCTAACAAACTACCATACACCGAGTTGCTTAAACAACACACATTTATTTCTCAGAGTTCTGGGACCTCTAAGTCCAAGATTCCTGGTGAGGAGCCTCTTCCTGGCTTGCCAATGGATGCCTTCCCACTGTGTATATGCTCACAAGGTGAAGAAAGAGAAAACTCTGGATACCACAGATACTAATTCCATCCTAGGGGCTCCACCCTCACTACCTCCTAAACATAATTCCACTCCAAAGACCTTATCTCCAAATACCATCACATCGGGGATTAGGGCTTCAACATACAAATTGAGGGGAATACATTCAGCCCATAACACGTGTTTCAGGGTACCAGAGTGTCCTATCTGACTTTCAAAACCCTAGCAGGAGATAAACGTGTCCACATCACTTTTTATTTATGAATGTGCTACATCGGATCCCTGAAGGCTAGCTCTTTCTTCACTATCTGAACCAGTGGCGGAGTAAACTATAAACATAGATGTTTTCAGACAAATATGCAGTGAGATTTGATGATCCACATTTTCAAAAGCCACCTAACTTTGCCTCTGTATTTATGTTGAGTTGAGTTAATATTATTGTAAAGTCGGTTTATGTGCAGTTACATGAACATAACCCAGCCTATTATTTACTCTGGCTTTTAAGAACTATGGGCACGAACAAAACATCAACAGCCTGATACAATGGAAATGCTCATTTAGGAAAAACAAGAGGTTTGTGTCATAGCATGATCACAGACAGTAAATGCGTTCATGCCTTTTAAACTTCTATTTTACCATTAAGTGTGGTGTGGTAAAACTTCATAATTAAAACATACCATATGCTCTTGTATGTGTCCATTTTGTTCTAAAAGGAGACAGGTATGTCCTTTCATATGCTTTATTCTCAGTCATCTGTGAAAACTAATCCTGTGGCAAACACGGATCAGCAGTTCTTCAATTTGATGTGATAAAGCGTTAAAACACTTGGACTCCTATGTCCGGCCATGTTCAATTGCTGTTACTTCCTGTTCATACTCCGGAATACATGCATGTGAATTTTGCCATCTATCATGAGAGAGGAGTTTTAGTGACTTCATCAGGGCTCTCAAGAGATGAAAAACAAAACAAAACAAAACAAAACCAAGTCCGCTATAATAGCAGGTGTCTTTATATTTAAGGTCTGTCTTTTAAAAGAGTATCTAACCGGAATTTTTTTAAACCAATGTAAATATCAGACTGCCAAGTGGTCAGTTCATTCGTTTCCATTAACTATGGTTATTAAAATATTTGGATTTCTTTCTGCCACTTTATTTTACAAATAGAAACCTTTGCCTGCCTCCGGCCCCTCCCCCACAACAACAGAAAGTCTTTTTAAACTTAAATTTTTACCACACTTTTTTAACAATGGACAGAAGCATTTTAGATGTACCCAAGAGCACTTGAACTCCACCCAATCATGTTCTGTGGTAGAATATTGCAATTCCACTTGCGTTTTTACCCTCTACCATATTAGTCGATTCCCTCGTATCAATATCCTTTCAGGTTAGCTCACATAATTTCCAACATATTGGAAACGTTGCTTCTTCTGTTCCACTCTTTGCCTCCTGGGCTTCCATTTCCCTCTTCCCAAAGCCCATCCTTCGATGATTATTTTAGCAAACTTCTATGAGAGAACATGCTCCTGAAAAGTAGATTAGCTGGGTGCCCAAATGTAAGGTGATACTTATTTCTCTCCGCACATTGCAGATTTTTATTGTCCTTTGACACCTGCTGCTACTTATCAGAATTCTATTCAGGGGAATTACTGCTCCTTTGGAGGAAATCTACCTTTTCTCTCTAGATGTTTCTAAAGTTTTTGCTTTATCTTTGGTGTTCTACAATTTATTTACAATGTTTCCAGATGGCCATTTTGTTTGTTTATTTACCCTGCTTGGGATTCAATGTAGCTCTTCAATCTGAAGAGTTATATCTTTAATCAATACATAAAATTAGCAACAATAATACAGGTTTTTTTTTTTTTTTCCAAATTCACTCTATTCTTTCCTTCCAGAATATCCAGTAAATTTCTTGGGTCTTCTTATTCTACCTTGAATGTTACTCCTTTATTTTCCAATTTTGTATCCTTTAGGACAGTAGTTGGTATTATTTGTTTAGAAAATCGTGTGCGCTCTCTCTCTTTCTCTTTCTCTCTCTCTCTCTCTCTCTCTCCCTCCCTCCCTCACCATCTCCCATATATCTAATCTGCTATTTGACTTATTCACGAGGTTTAATTTTATGGCCATATTTTTTATTTCTGTAACTCCTGATTTTGAAATCAAAATTGCCTGTTTTTTTTCTGTTTAAATATTTTTTAGTGTTTATTTTTGAGAGGAGAGAGAGAGACACAGAGCGTGAGCAGTGGAGGGGCAGAGATCCCACAACCCTGGGATTATGACCTGAGCCGAAATCAAGAGTCAGATATTCAGCCAATTGAGCCTCCCAGGAGTCCCTGGGGAACTGCTTTTCACCACCTCTTTCCCAACTCCACACAAGATTGGTCCTCAACAGCCATATCTTAATGACCCAAGATGGGCAATCTGATTCTCTCTTCAGAAAGTTTAGAATTGAGACTGAGAGAAGCTGGGTTAGTCTTTTCATGTGACTGAACCTACAATAACTGAACCTGGGAGGTGTAATGTGACCATATTTTACATCATGGAAAGAGAAGATTATAGTCAATCTGCAAGAGAAGGAAGAATGAAAAACAGAGAATTCTGACATTCTTCCTACTTCTGATTCAGCTGTATTCTACACTTGATTTCCATGACACACCCTTGTATCCTGATAATAAATCACCCATCTTCACTTAAATTAGATCAAATTAGCTGCTATGTCTTAAAACCAGTAAAGTCCTAAGACATAATTCCAGGGGACACAGAGCATTGGCAGACAGCAAGGGAAACACCCTGGCCTCTAGTATAGCAAACATTGGCCCAACATTGATAAAGTGCCAAACTGTAGCTGGTGCTGGAAAACCAAATATGGAAAAGACAGTTCCAGCCCTCGAGTATCTTACAGAGCAGAATGAAAGACACATAAGCATATAATGGCAGTACAGGATGTTTCTCCAACTCAAAGTTTTCTGGTGTTCTGCCATTTCCAAACCACCATCCAGACTGGGTTGGGTCCCATAGCACTGTGTAGCTATCACAAGCACTACTGTGTCAGATGCAGTTATAGATGCCTACTCACTGGTTCATCTCCTTCATAAACTCTGAGTTCCTTGAAAACAGAAAGGGTACTTTTCATTATAGTATGCCTAAAAACTTACTAAGTTCCAACAGATAGTAGTTGTTCATTAAATACCTGCTGAGTGAATAACTACATGAACAAATAAATATAGGGATCTATATAGAAATAAGGTAAAGGAAATAATAAGTTATTACTACCATTTCTTGGCAGACCTCTCAAAGACAGTATAAGATCAGAGGATTGGTTTTAGAGCCAGAGATCCCTGAGTTCAGGGGCTGGATCCAGCATTTACTGGCTGTGTGACCTTTGCTTCACCTATAATATGGGTACATTCTTGATAAACCCCTTATGGAACTATTGTGAACATTAAGTGTAGGAAAGAACCAAAGGGGACACATACAATCCTGTTAGTTAGAGTCTAGATTTTAGGGAAAGAGAATAGGAATGGAATCTGCCAGGCATAGAAGTTCAAGCTCTTCTCCTATATATCATCCCATTGCCATTTATAAGTGAACTGGAGGTGGGGGGGGGGCGGCGAGAATGCAGCTGAAAACACCTCTAGATCTGCTGTTGGCCACTTTAGCAGGAACAATTAAAGGACTCGTAACTAGATAAAAGCAGGCTCCATGCAGCTGGGACCTGAGGACAATGACTATATAAGAGAAAAGTGGAGCCCTGAGAACGGTGGAGAGCCCCGTCTGGGTGAATGATTAAAAGGTCAATCAGTCAACAGGACTAATTCGTTTGGTGATACAGCAGGACTTGTGTTAATAATGAGTGTTTAGTAAAGTCACTTCTTCTGGGTTCCAATAGCAAGAGCCTCAATAAGTGACTCTCTGACAAGTCTCTGTTTGATAGAAGGCTGACTCTAGGTGATGCAGTTTAGAATTGCCACAGGAGTGTGAGGACAAGCTCTTACCCCAAAAAGACAGAGGCTGGAAAATTCTAGACCATGTGCCATCAATGGGGGAAACACTGTTCGAAGGGGGCAAAATTGGCTCTTGTGGGTTCAAAAGTTTAGATATTATAATGGTTTGTGGCCTTCCAAAGGGTAGGGGTGGAATAACAATTATGAAAAACATGTCTAAAAAAGACTTCTTAGGCATATGTTGATTAAAAAAAAAGAGTAGAGAAATACTGACATAGGTAAGCTACGCCAGGCTTGATACTGACTGAGCCTGTCTGTAGTATTCATGTTGCCTTGATAAACTTAGCTTTTTCCATTCCCCACTTAAAAAGTTACTTCCCTCTTTCCCTATGCCTGCAATTTTAGTAGGCTGCCACCAAGGTGCCTCATTCCTAATAAAGCCATGTAGCTTGAGTAGTCAGGCATCCCATATGTATGATTAACAGAGTGAGGCATTAGCATGCTCTTTTAATTCTTTATGTATATCTATACTTTTTTAAAATGAAAAAGAGCTCTTAATTAAAACAGTCTAACACACCAGCGTTAGTAAACATTAAAGTTTAAAAAACAAGAGGAAAACACATTTAAATCTAAAATGGTACCTCTGACTGATTTTAGACTAGTGTTAATTACTGTATAAATTAAATTTAAACATAAATATAATTGTTTCTAATATATTTTTATAGGCTTTAAATTATATAGTGTGGAGTGAAACTCTGATTGAATGAAACTGATGATCCAGGAAGATGTACCAAGTTTATCCCTCCCGTGTCACCTAACACATTGCTGGATGCCTTCCATGTAAGAAACATAAATTCAAATACTTCCTAGCTAATGATTTCCACATCTCTGGATTATACCTTCTTTGCACTTTGTAAGACAGAGTCACCTCTGAGAAGGCAGTGCACGGAATCCTCCTTCTCCCCATCCTCCACTTCCTGTTAGTTCCTATGACAAATTTATCTTCTTTTTATAATATCTTTTATAGACTACCAAAAGAAATTTGAAAAGAAATAAAATGTCAATTTACACACACACACACGCAAATAATTCAAATGAACAACACTGAAGACATTTTAGACGGAGAACTAGAACAAGTGGGCTGGGTAAGGGATAGCTTCCCACTGCTTACTAAACTCAACCCAAGCATCTTCCACTGGGTCTTAAGGTCATTTCCAACTTTCTTTCCAAGGTTATTGTCAACCGAATCCCTGCATGAAATCTGCGTTTCGGCCAAACTGAAACTATTTCCAATTTATGACACACAAGCTCCTTTTCCTGTCGTGTCGTTTCCTCAAATTCCCCCTCCCTTTAATACATTTGCACCTCAGCCCACACCTCACAGCCTCATTTCTACACACCTAATCCAAATAGTTTGAGCCTCGTTCAGATGCTACCTTCTCCAGGAAGGCTCTGGGGCTCTGCCATCAGAAGAGCTAGCTCTCTCTTTTCTTCGAATCCAATTAATCTTTAATTTGGGTCTTTCTTAGATCTGCTATCACTTTCAAGAGCCTCTATTTTATGAAGGTTTTTATATGTATTCTCCCCCATCCCTCCCCACCCACAATGGAGTTTAAGTTTCTCAGTAGCAGGTATGTACCTTATTCAACAGACTTTCACACAGCCCTCAAGACAATGCATTGCACATAATGGGTGTCCAACACTTGCAGAAGCTGTTCTGGCTCGGGCTCGGGCTATGTAAGTGAATTGTGGATGTCATTCAGATTAGAAGTAGTATTTGCAATTCAATGCAAGCTCTTCAGAAAATAGCTCTTATTAGGCAAGGATTTTTGTGAATCATTAACAGGCAGCAGCAGTACTAGGGATTAATTTTAATAATATTTGTTATAAAATTCAAAGGCTTTTTTAACCAAAACATGTATATCCCAGACAAGTGTACCTGTTGATAATCACAGTGACCACAGCTGAATTTTAAGACTCCTCCTTGAGTTGGAAAGACATATAAAGTTTGCCACTCCAAGCATGATTTGGAGACCGTCAGCATTGTTCAACCAGGGAGCATGTTAGAAATGCAGAATCTCAGGGTTCTCTCCAGACTTACTGGATCAGAGCTACATTTTGTTTTTGTTTTTTTAGAGCTACATCCTAACAAATGAACACAAAAGAGCTTTAGAAGGGCCAGTTTAAATGGACACATTACATTTTTTAATGTCCATTTATTATTTCCATTTATTTGGACATATATTTGTGTTCTACTCTATTCTACCTATAGAGTCATTAAGTGAGCACTTACCAGAATTTAAAGTCAGAAAGTTAATTGCATATAATAGAAACACAAAATGAAAAGGAATTAAAATATCATATGAAAGCAACATGTCTTATATTTTTCCCTTCAGACTCCCAAAAAACAGCACAGGGAAACTAAGGAGTAGGAAGCACCAACCACAAAGCCATTCCCCAAATCTCTCTTATCATGAAAAAACTGAAAAACACTAAATAGCAACATGACAGGGTGGCAAGTGAAGAGGCAGTTTCCCAGGTGGGGCTCATGAAATCCAAATTGTTTGATTCGAGTCTTCAAGGGGAAGAAGAGCTTCATCTAACCACTAAGGAGAGACCCACAAGACCCCTGAGAAGAGTAGAAATATGGTCTCCCTGCCATGCTGACACCCTTAATTATGGCTTTTGAGCTTTTGATGTTCTGACACATAAATAGCTAAAAATTTGCTTTTTCATTTTGTGCACTTGCAAGTTGGAAATGTCATCAAGTTTCATCAAGATTGAAATGGGGTCCAATTTGCTAAAAATGCCTCATGCATAAGGAAGTTTTGTGCTCTCTTCCACATGGGAGTCAGCCTGCACAATACATTATGCACCTCGTGCTGGAAGGATCTCGACATGCCACTCAAATACTGAAATGGAGGGAGCAGTCACGCTTCAGGGTCTTTGCACTTTCAGGGGGAGGGGTCCCCCTAGCCCTCAATATTCAATTCCCAAATAAAATGGCTCTGTGTACTCACTACAAAAGGACTGATGTATAAACTATGCCTATAGCCTCTCCTTGCTCATTATTTCTGAAGCACAGGCCTTTATTCTGCCATAGCACACCCCCCAAACAAAGAAAGGCAGGCTAACAGCAAAAAATAATTGCTATTTTACGTCCCTTTTGCCTTTCACAAAGTATAAAGTCAACAACTTTTCTCGTTAACAATGGGAAAGCAAAGTGAATTGGTCTAGGAAAGACTACCTTCTTAGGATTTCACCTTATCATTATCATTGGGATTGTATTTCCCTTGATTCTGTCAAGAATCTCTCCCTGAATAAGAGTCTGTGCCTAATGACAAACTTTTTACAGGACCTGAGTAGTATACTCTCTGGGTAGACATGTTTTCATTTCTTTCTCCAGTGTTGATTTTTTTCCCTACTCGTTTCTCCCCTAATCCACACACAATTACTATTTTAAATACTCATGGTGTGGTTCAGGCTACCTAGAACCTACATCAGAAGGAATCATTGCTGCCCCGCGATTCACATTGAAGAGAAGAGCATCACAAAATGGTCGGATTAATTCCCACTGGGGCCCCACATCTGAAACCCAGGAGCCTAGAAAGCAATGAACTTTGCACTTTCCAACCCACCCACAGACAGATACACCGCCAAGGCCTTGGCATCAGCTTGGATGCACTACCACAAAGCAAAATTTCTGTGAGATCTGTTGTGCCCAAACCTCGCACCAACTCTGTATTGTGTTCCTTAATACACCTGTTTATTTTCCATACTCAAGAAATATTTTTAAGCTCCTTTTCACACAGTATAACTGGCACTTTTTGAAGCTTTTCCATGATTTCAAGCACACCTCGACCCAACTCTTCTTACCTTGGGGTTGATCATACCTCCTCCTTCATGTTGAAAATGAAGGGTCCAGGTGATCATAAGAGTTCCAGGCTTCATATTTTACCACATCATCACAATGTTAGTGGCCAACATTAATTGAATATCTACTGTGTGTGAGGTACTCTGTAAGCCCTTCACACACATCAATCATCTCACTTAATAGTTAAAATACCCCAGTAAGCAGGAATCATTAGACCTATTGTACAGATGTGGAAACTGAAGCCGGGAAAAGTTAAATTACTTGGTATCACAGCCATGAAAGACATGTTTTTACTGTACAACATACTGCCCGTTCATATTTGTTTTTCACATAGTCTGTACGGACTTTGTCAGACTCTCAACATTCATATAAAAACACCGAGACTCCCAGCTTAACATGACACAGTTAATTAGAAGCAGAACAATCAGTCCAACATCTGACCATTGGGTTTTCTGTTCTACTTCAGACACTCAGACCATGTGCAGTTCTACATTTCTAGAAATCTAGGATATAAAACAATCTTAATCAATGGAGCACGATGAAACTTGGAGTCTTTATTTTCATGCAAATAGTCTCAGAATGAAGGTCAAGACATAAAGATTCAATGACTCTAATTGTAAAAGAATTAGAAATTCCATTAGTAACTATCACAATTTAATAATGCTCATTTTTTGGTAAGAATGGATAATAGTTATAGGAAATTATAGCAAGCTCTTAATTTCTAAGACTATTTTTTCAAGTGCATTTTCCTAAAGATTAGATGCCTTTTCAGCTGCCAATAACAAAGAGGGTGAGTAAGAATTTTTGCCATTAAGAAGTTTTCTGTCTTGAAAACTGTCTAAAACAGGAGTGGGCTATCTTGTGCAGTAGTAAGTTCCCTGTCCCTAGGGGAGTCCAAGTAGAACTAGATGACAACTTGTCAAGGATGTAACAGAAGAGACTCACAGCCTCCTAGGTTGGCAGACTTTTGAGAATGTCATAAAGGCAATGGACATCTTCTCCATAAAGGTGAATAAATGTGCAAAATTTTGCATATATTAGGGTAGGGAGCTTTGCTTTACCATGTCTATATGGCAGGAAATCATCTGGCTGCATATGTATACATCCCGTGCATCTAGGTATAGATAATAATATGGAGATGGGGAAGTTTTTCCATGAGCTTTCTCTGGTCTCCCTTCTTCAGTCTGGTTTCCTAATATACATGGAAATAAGTCATTGCAAGCTGGCATAGTTTGTGTAACCTACATGGCAATTTACTTAGCTACTTCTTCAACTTGTTAAATCAAGAGATCTCACATAAACTTACAGATTTCTGACTTGTGATGGGATAAAAATGTGAGGGTTGTGTAACCATGGGCCTGCATTCCAGCAGGGCACTAATTTGCAGAAGCTGTGTGGAGACCACAGAGCGTGCCTTTAGATGGGGCAATGCCAGTTTGCCACAGCCCTGCCACTCACTACTGCCACGCTTAGTCTGCTTTACTTGTTGATGTCTCTTATTTCAATATGCATTTGGATTTTCAGTCCTTGAAATAGAAGAATGATTTTTGGTCAAAAAATTTCCCAATTGGCTCTCAAAAGGGCTGGTATACTTCTGTTTAACCACAGTCCTTCTCAATAGAGAGACACACTATACATAAGAAAGGGGGAAAGGTGAGCTTAGGGCCAAATCAAACATAAGAGCAGAGAATCCTATGCCTTTTGCCATCAGAGCCTAAGAAAAACCAAATATACCCATTAATTTTCACTCCATATGCCCATTTTCTCCTGTTGAATACAAAGAGACTCCGTTAGCATGCATTCAGAAGACCAGGGACAAGACCCAGTCCTCTGACCTGGGAGCTGACTGTTCAAGACTATGAAGTTGAATTTGGTGCTATTCATACTGGAACAGAGAAGCATTCTCCCTTCTTTGCCCAATTCATCATGTAGAACAGAACCCCCTTGCTCAATGGTCAAGGAGGGAAGAAGGATCTGGGAAAGAGGAAGGGACATGAAATGGAGATGCTCCTTCTATGGTCACTCAACCACAAGTCACTCACCCAGAAACTCGGTTTCCCAGAAAAAGTCCAGGGGCACCTAGAAAAACAATTGCAGGTGGTTCTCAAATTTCATAGAACTCACACTCCAGGGGTCACATGCTGAAATTAAAGCATAGTGTTCAAGTGTCCTTACATCAACTGTTAAACAGACATTTCCAGCAGGGTCGTGATGGCTTTGTTGCAATTCCTCTGGATAGTCATGTAGGGCCATGGATTTGAAAGTTGTAATGGTTCTTACCTCATTATTACTAAGAACAGAAAAGAAGATGAAAAGATGAGACATTGATCCTACTCATAAAAATTGTAGATATTTTAAAGGTTTTTTTTAAGTGTATTTGTTTATTTTGAGAGAGAGAGAATGAGCAGGGGAGGGGCAGAGAGAGAGGGAGAACGAGAATCCCAAGCAGGCTCTGTGGTGCCAATACAGAGTCCAATGTGGGGCTCGAACCCACAAACCATGAGATCATGAGCCCAAATCAAGAATCAGACACTTGAGCTGTCTCAGCCACTCAGGTGCCCCTAAAAATTTTAGATCTTATAGACTTAATTCAAATAAGACAAAAATGGAATCCCCAAACAATCTGAAAATGGTAAGCATTTCCCCTCAATTGAATGCTTACTGGAATTAACCTGTATGTTAACTATAAAGGAAAATAATTAATTATAGAACATATAGGAGATGCTAAAAATACATCAGAGAGAGAAAACAGTGGATGCAATTGAGAAATTGATCATTTATTTCTAATATCCTAGCACTGGACTATGCTATGTCTCATATTTAAACCCTCTGAATTCATAAGCAGTATTCAACTTTCCCACATTCTATATTTTGCCTATGTTTGCAAGAAGGCATTGTGTATGAAGTCAGGGAAGTATAATTTTAGTTTTGTTATTAATTGATTTTTCAGCTTTATTCAAGCCACGTAACCTGTTCTGGTCTGTTTCCTCATCTGTCAAATTAGGAATTCTATTGCCCCCAGGGATAGCAGAAGGACAAAATGAAACCGGATGTAAAAATGCTTGGAAAAGGTGAAATGCTCTTCAGATGTAAGGTATTATTAAAATTGGAGCATGTTGTGTAGATAATGTTATTGTCTCACATTAAAATATAACTCATAGACAAGCAAGTTCTATTTTTTTCTTCAAGGTGTTAAAAAATGGCATGCTTATCTTGTCTTACTTTATAATCCTCTTCTAAAATTCTTCTAAGTTCTTTTTTCACTAAAGGATGCCCTAATATTTTCCCAGGTAAAGTCATCTGTATGCAATCTAGAAAATAAGTGATTAAAATAACTTAAATATTCGTTTACGGCTTCCATCCTGTCATTTGTTATTGTAACATTTATAGCTTTAAATATTAGCCCCATCTTATTTATAACAACACTGGATAGCACTACTCATTTATCTGTTTAAGAAAGGCAATTTGGAGGAGGGGTAGCTACAGTGATGGCAATTTGTCATTAACAGCAGTTCTAATTAAATAGCCTCATCTACACATGACTGCACCATCTTGTGCATTTTCCCTAAGACAAAATATCTTCTAAACCATAATAATCCACCAGATCAAAAATTCAGCTGCTTCGAAAAGTGAGAAAACAGTGATTTACATGTTACACTTTAAAAGCTTCATCAAAGCTGTAATAATTTTGTTGGATAAACAATATGATTCTCGAGATTAATAAGAATTTCTAAATATGAACAATATGTACCCTGAGGAGAATATTATCTAACAAGGAACTGATAAATTATGTTGGGCAAATAATCTGCATACTAAAATGTGTGTAATGGAGACAGGAAATTAAATATTGAAATGTGTAAATAATACACAGTTTGGTGTGTTGGGTTTATTTTCCCCTTTAGCTGGGTTAAATTCCAGCTTCAAAATGATAGATGCCCCAATGATAGAAATGATAGATACAGGTTTTGGTCACACACACAGGAAAAGAAGAGAGTAAACCAACATGTGACTCAGATCCAGACTCACACTGGGCAGGAAATTGTTCAGTTCTTTGATGAGCTCCATTTGGAAAAGATACTTGGGAAAGAATGGGGAGAAATACCCATGGAATTTTTTTCTAGCCTTCCAAAAATTACATTTCGGGATTTTTTTTTCTTTCAGTGGTAACCAGCTTTGAAAACCAGAATAAAATTCTGCTGGTTTAAAAGACTATGATGATATGGAACCCAGTGGAAACACTGCCTAGATTAAATTAGTCAGAATGTTTACAGAGGACCTGGATTTTGTAGCTGAGCCCTGGCTGAAAGTCTCTTCAAAAGGCCATCTCGCCACCCATTCCTGGTAGGCCTTTCAAGAAGACTTCACCAGAGCCAAACATGTGGGTGGCAAAACCCATCAGGCACTATTTCTGGGAAGAGAGAAGCTGAAAATCTTCCCAGGGGGCTATGCGAGTACCGAGAAGTGGCACAAAGAATAGGGGTGTTGGGGGAGGGAGCAGCAAAATCATTCCAAAAGATTGGTTTGTGAAAGAATGATAAATGTTAGCCAGGCAAAGACCATGAAAGGGCACACTAAGCAGAGGGAACGACCTAAGCAAGAACTTGTAGGGACGAGACATATTTGCCAAAACATGAGTAGGAGGTGGAAAATTTTTAGAAATAAGACTAAGGGGGAAATACAATATCCACATCTGTATTTGCCATGCTAAGAATTTTAGATTTTTAGCCTGAAGGCAATAAAGAAAAAGTTTGACAAAGATATGAGTAATAGTGGCAACACATGTAAGTGACAAATGACTGGTATCCTGAATATATAAAGAACACTTACAAAGCAATAAAAAGACAATCCAGTTGAAACAGTGAACAAAGATTATTGACAGGCAGCTTCCAGAACATAAAGTCTGAATGACCACAAATATATTTATAAAGATGATTAGTTGTGGTAGTAATTAGGAAAGTGGAGATAAAAATATAACAAGGTATCATTTTAAACACTTCAGATATAAAAACCTGAGAATATAAAGTATAATGAAAATGTGGACCAACCAGAACTGTCTTACATTGTTAAGAGTAAGTTGGTTTAATTAAAGAGAAATTTGGCAATCACCAATAAAACTTAGGATACCAAATATCCCTTGATTCAACAATTCCTCTCTTTGTAATATATCTGAGAAATAAGTCTCGGGGTGCCTACGTGGCTCATTGGGTTGAGTGTCTAACTCTTGATATTGGCTCAGGTCATGATCCCAGGGTCGTGGGATCAAGCCCCATGTCAGGCTTCACACTCTGCATGGAGCCTGGTTAAGATTCTTTCTCTCTCTCCCTCTACCCCTTTTCCCCACTCTTTCTCTTAAAAAAAAGAGATGTAAATCTCACTTATATATATAAACATATATATGTAAGAAACTTTATAGGAGTGGTATTTATATTTGACAAAAATATAAATAACTTAAATGTCTATCAACAGGAAACAATCCAAAATACAGCATATTGGTAGAATGAAGTATTAAATTGCATGAAAAATGAACTAGAGCCACACGTATCAAGGGTGAATCTCCTATTACAATACTGAGCAAAGAAAAGAAAAAGCAAGTTGCATATATATATATGGTAAAGTATAAAGAAAGCCATTGGAATTGGGAATGATAACTGTAACACTTAGGAGAAGGGTAACTTACCAGTTACCTGGGATTTTCTGCTTATACTGGAAACATTTTATTTCTAAAGCAGGGTAGCAGGGATAGGAGAGTTTATTACAATGTTCAAAACACTTCAAAGAAAAATTTTAAAAATAAAAAAAAATGAGAGCTCACTTAGATGTCAGAAGGGGAATGGAGTGGGGTGAGGGAGGAAGGGTGAGAGGCAGGAAGCAGCGAAACCAGCATCCACTTGCAAAGACCCCTGCCTTCAACAAAATAACATTCTCTGAGGAGAACTGGACAAGAGGCTGACCTCACCTGGACTTCTCAAATCGACTCTGCAAGAATTGTACATCCAAAAATATCCACAAATGGGTACATTTGGCAAATGGGACACAAACGTCAAGCTGGGAAACACAAGACAACTCCATTCTAATTCAAAAGTAGTACCAACTTCCCGGCAGTGGGTGGAAATAAAGCTAATTTAACCTTCCAACCCCTTGCTCCATATTTATTATGTGGTGATAATAACATGGGGGGTGTTGTGAGGATTAATAAATTCATTTCTCAAGCTTTGTAGATAAAAATATGCTCCATAAGTATTTTAAGAATTATGACAGGCCTTGTTTATGCCCATGTCCCATTCAGCCATCCCTTAAACCTTATCTCCCACTTCTACATTTTGAGATGAATATGGGGTCTTTGAAATGACTGCCCGTGACCTTTGGGGATTATGCATTTGAAGCACTGGTTCACAATGAATATGTGACCAGATATATGTCACGTAGGAGAAAGTCAAAAATATAATCCCTAAGAGGTTAATGACACAAATTGTATTTGGAGTTTCAATTTGCTGCAATAATTCTGAAGACTTTAGAATAAATGGCTTTGGCCTTAGCACCCAATGTCTCCCAATACAAAGACATCCTGATATTGGGGTCTATCAGGAATAAGCTAGGGTTGGGGCTGGAAAGCAGCAAATCAAATCATAAAATTCAATGGAAAAGGAGTCTATGCTTTTTATAAGGATAATTAAAGAAAATTCTTTGAGCAGTTTTTCTAGAAGCAGGTAATGGTTTGGATCGATTCACCCACACTACCTTGCCTAGCCTCCTTTTGGTAAGAGCACATTCTTAAACAAGTCTGGCTCTTTTGCAAGGGGCAGTAGGCCTCATGGCATAGAAACAGTCCTCGGTGTCATCTAAGGCTGACATCTCTCTTTTTCTTAGCCTTGTTATTTCTCTGTATGAACCAACAATTCTGGCCACTTTGTGATAACCCTGACTTTATTCATTTATTCCACAGCTATGTGACAAGGGTGTACCTTTCACACCTTTTCTTGACCAGCTGCATTAAAACCATGGGTTGCGTGGCATCCTACATTCAAGTTGTGGGTCAGCATTTCCCAAATTCGGTTCTGAGATGTTCACAAGTGATCCTTTGCCTATCGCCATATCTTCTTCCAGGAAAATCACAAGTCATACTGGTATTTTCAACTCAGAAAAAGTCACAAACTAGATTTTCTTTGAGAATCTAATGTCTCTCAAACACATCAGATCATTGACATCTGTCAATATCTCATAATACCCTGGATTACTCAGAATAAGATTTGGTAAACAGTGTTCCGTATATGCATCTTGTGACCTCATTGCTAGCATGAGAGGAAGATAAACAGTGACACCTTAAGTAATCAGATGATGTGGCAGGCAGCTTCTTAGATGGCATCCAATGATCTGTGTCTCCTGGTATTCATGCCCTTGTGCAATACCTTCCCTTTAAGTATGGATGGAACTGTGACTTACTTCTAACCAAAGGATGATAGGATGTCACCCACCATCATTAGTTACTGCTGTGACTTCTGTCATATTAGCAGACTTTCTCTCTTGCGGGATTTGATGAAGCAAGCTGACACGTAGGAGAGCCCCACGTGGCAAAAAAAACCAAAAAAACAAAAAAACTGACAGTGGCTTCTCTCCAATAGCCACCAAGAAACTAAGTCCCATCAATAATCATGTGTGGTTAGAAATCCACCCTTCCCTAGTACAACCTTAGCCTTGGCCAACACCTTGACCTCAACCTAATGAGACACCCTGAAGCAAAGGATCCAGCTAAGCCACACCTGGATTCCTGATCCACAGAAACCATGAGATAATGAATGTGTGCTATATTATGTCTCTAAGCTGTAGATAATTCATGATGCAGTAATACATAACTAATTTAATTCATTATCTTTGATATATCAGTCCTATGCATGAAGATATATAATATCATATAATAATATTATAGCTAACACTTATCTAGCCTTTATCATGTAGCATACACTGAACATTCTAAGCTATATATTCTCTTTCAATCCCCATAACAATCCCTAGGAACTATCATTGTCTACATGTTACAGGTGAGCCAGGAGCAATTGAGTGACTGCCTAGCATATCCTTTCTGGTAATTGATAGAGCCAGATGATGAACCTACTTCTTAACCACGATGCCATAATCACACTAACAAGTGCAAAATGTACACCGTGATGAGTTCTACAAGGAAAGAAAGAGTTCTTACATGGTCTTGCAAGAGTCTATCTGGGATTGAACCCATCCAGGGAGTAAGAGACACCTGAGCTGAAATTTGAACGATGAGTAGTAAGAGGTTACTAGAGAGACCAGGGAGCAAGAATAGCAAATACCACGGCCTCGTGGCAGGAAGAAACAACCTAAGGCAGACAGAACGAAATAAGGCAGATGTTAGGAGGAAGGCCGAGGCACTGGCAAGAGATTAGTTCAGAGGCTCCAGACAATATAGTGTCATGGACCATGTTAAGGAGCTTTGTCTTCACCTTAAGAGCAATAGATGGAATGCCACTGAAGGCATTCAGTGGGGATGATAAGGAGCTGGAGGCTCACATGAGCATATGTGCATGAGAGACCGTCACCATACTCTAAAATAGAACAGACTGAAAGGAGGCATGAATAGATGTCTGAGGCTATTAGATTAGTTCAGGCGGGAGACAATGGTGGTGATCCCAACAAAGGAGGAGGTGGTAGGGAGGGGAAGTATGCATAACCAGGAGAAATTTAGGAGACAAAAATCAACAGGGCTTGGATAAGGGGAAGTGAAAGCTCAAAGACAGATGACTCATAGGTTTCAGCCACGCACAGCTTGAATTTTATATAACATCCCCCAATGGCAGGCTGATGGTTATATGATTTCCAAAGTCAAAGTCAGCGCCTCAGGAAAGTTGGCCCCTGGAGTCAGGTTTGTGGTTTCCCCATATATCACAACATAAAACATAGAAAACTTACACAGAAGGTTAGGGGTTACCAAACATCCCCCAAAGGCACCTAGGGGCTTTGACAGAGGACTTCAATCACTCATTTAAAAATCAAATAGCTTCGGTTTTAGAAAACAGGTTTTTTAGATGAGTGGGCTAATATAGTTTTGCTCCAGGCATCATTTCAAACACTCTCTTGCAGAAGTATTTCCACGTCTCAGTTTGCATCGTCAAACTAGAAAACCAAAGAGATCTGTCTGGTCCACCCCAGCACGTGAGTGCATGAAACTCCACAACTCTAACTCCTTCCTTTCACAGCTGTGCAGGGCTCCTCTGTGCATCAGCCCCCAAACCCCACTCCTGCACCCAGTTGACAGGAATTCCTAGATGTCACTGAGAGAGGAGCCCAGAGTACACCCTGTTAATAGGAAACTAACTTCGAAGTAGTTTCTTTCATTCTGAAGATGACGATGCCACAGATCTAGTGCAAAGCATGCTATCTAGTTCTCTAGTTGTCTTCAAACAACTAAGCCATCTTCTAAGTCAGGCAAAAAGATCCACAATCCAAGCCAATGTCAGTCAAGGCAGCATGATCCTCTAGAGTCTTATGGCCAGTCCAGAGCATTTCTCAAGCTTCCGGGTTTTGTTGGCCTCAACTTCCTTATCTATAGAGTGGGTATAATAATAGTTACTCATAAAGTTGTAAGGGTTGAGTGAAGAAATACATAAATGCTGCACACATTGCCTGAATAGAATATGTTCTCCATACATGTTTATTATTATGATTATGCTCTGTCTGGTGATATTCAGGAAAGGGGAGAGGACATTGAGGGTAGAGAAAAGACAGCCCTTAGCTATAAGAGCTTCACATTCCAGTGGAAGAGATTCAGTAAAACTGAAGGCTTGTAATAGGAAGATCCATAAAGATACCTTGCCATGCCCCTGACCATTCACATCCCTTGATCTTCCCAATGTTCTTGCTGTTTTGATCCTGAGAAGGCCCCCTGAGGAGCTCTGGCACAAATCCACAGAAATAAATTTGAGAAACACTGATCAGGTGGGGGAAAAAAATCAGATAACACATCCAGACACTTTTACCTAAGAACTTAATAATGCAAGTCACTACATTGTCTGTCTTGGGTCCTCTTCCAGAAATAAAAGGAGCCACAAACTCATCTATACACAAAGGTGCGTGTGCATTTAGGAGAGGATAAGATGAGATGCTAAGTGAACGGGCTCCTGAAAAAGCAAAAGCAATGAATCCAGTGTGTATGAGGCACTGACGCTGTGCTCAGCGATGCAATGGGTGCCGAACAGAATGCAGAATGAGTTCCTGCAGGATCCCAGCTTGGGGACAAAAAAGAATGCTTCCTCTGGGGGGGGGGGGCAATGAATAGCAGTTTTAAAGCTAAACAGTGCAAAGCAGAATACAGTAAAATGAGAAATGATGTAGTAGAGATAATCATTTTGCAAGAGTTTAGAGCCGTGAGAGAACAGTAAGAGGAGAGCATTATAAAGGACAGAAAACAGGCACTAGATCGAGAAAGATGATCAAATGGAAAGTAGAGGCTGTTGCAGGGGGGAAACAATCCAAATGACAGTCCAAAGGTGGGAATAAACACAGCACATTTGGAGGAAAGTGAAGCACATGAAAAATGTACATACAGCTCTAAAGCATAATTTTTGAAAACGGCTAATGTCTCTTTTGTTTCATCGCTTAATTTCAAAACAGGTATGACTTTTTACATGGGAAAATTGAGACCAAGAGAGGTTCATTTCCAAAGCGAAGCCCACCAGCAGAGTAGAGACGCAGGTCTAGAAGCCAGATCTTCCGTTTCTAATCTTAGGCTCATCTGAGACATGATAGTCTCAGGCTCAATGCACAAGAAGTGAAAAACTCTAATCTCTTTGTACTTTTTCCATGAACTCAAAGAAGGCACCCAGGAATCCCAGAATGCAGGCAACTGGAGTTCAACTGAAGATTTAATCCAACATTATTGAGAGAATATTGTTCTCCTGATAACCCTGCATGTGCACAGACGTAAGCTATCTTTGAGTGCACATCTTCTGACTTTTAGAAGAATACAGTTTAGGATGCTGAAGGCTGCTGCACCCAGCATCTATTACATGCTCAACTTCAGAGTTTGGTTTCTGGTAACATCGCCAAATATTTGCTCCCAGCTGCAGATGCTGCCAGACCTTTCAACTGCATGACAATCCCGAGAAGACAACTTGTTTATGAGCTGTACACATACACCAGTATTCTTCAGTATTGGAAGTGCTTACTTTCAAGATGCTTTATCCATAAATTTGAAGGGTATGTGTTCAAGGTGACCTATCAGGGTTTGTGAAACCAGTGAACAACAGAAAAGTCAAGCCCTGTCAATAAGATTCTGCCTCAAATCAGCAACGTACCATAAAGGTTGACAAACGCTGCTCTCGCTTCAGCTGGTAGATGTGTCCAGCTAGTACCCAATCTCTGGACGGACCTTGCCAACCAAATGAATCCCACCACCATGAAATCACTGCAGCTTGTCTTAATTGAAAGCTCTACGGTTGAGCCGAGAGAGATCCGGGAAATACAAATGCATTAGTGGGAAAGGCGGCTGTGACCTATGCCTGAGGGCTTCACACACACAATCATTTAGGGTCCTCATCTCCCAAGTGCCTTGAAATGGTTGGAAATTATGCAGACTGGGCCATGTTGCAGCCTAATCAAAAATAGACTTGTACGTTTTTCCCCCTGAGGTCACATGTTAAGTCACCCAACACAAGGAACAATACGCGAAGCCTTCCAAAGTGTCGATTCACCCCATTTGTATATGGTCTGTGATGGATGGATGAGCAGAGATTAAATGAGACCCCTTTCTCAGGGGCTAACCTAAGTTACAGTTCCACTTACATGTCAAGCCTAAGTATAATATTAACCTATACATTGATCCTGCGTTTTTAGAAGGGGGGAAAAAAGATTTCTAATAATATGCCACTGCATACAAAATTTATCTAAGTAAATAATTATTTTTAAACCTAAGATTTAGGCAGCTTTCGTATTCCACATTATGCTAATGCTTGACAATTACTAAGTGTGGGTATCAGCCAGTGTTTTTTTTTTTTTAAGTTTAATTTAAAGCAATTTGACACGGAAAGGTTATTACTTTAGTTGCCAATAAAAGCTGTACTTTTAACATAAGTGTACAGTAGGCCCTAGGGTATGTGACTATTATCTTTTCTGCAATTATGTGGTGTTCTACATAAATGTTAAAAAAAACTTAGAAATATCAAAAGTACTAACTTAGATACAATATGAAAGTTGAATAGAGAGAGAACGGAAAACCCGATTATTTTAGGCACAACATGGGTTGAGGTTTCCTCCTAGAGGTTATATTGGGAACAGCACCAGCTGGTTTTGAATAAATTAATTCAAACTATATCTTAAAAACACACACTTAGCAACCAGAATATCGATTTTATGAACATTCTGTCTTGAGATACAGTTGTTCAATTTCACAAGCTAAATGCCATTAACAGTAAGAGCAAGTCTCTGAACCAATTAACCTATTTTCTGGAGTCGCTGCACCACCAAAATAAAAAGAACATTTCTCAGATGGTATTTGCCATCCTAAGCTTTCATATGTCCCTAAGAAAAGAAAATAATTTATTGCCAGTAATTGGGTAATCTAAACTTTTTCCCTTCCCTTGATCTTTTAGGAAGATAGGACTTGAACAAAACAAAACAAAATTGTAATATTTTGTTCTTAAAAAGACAGAAGACAGTCCTAGGCCAGCTTACCTCCCTTCATCTTTTTACATTCATCTCTGAGGTGTTCATATTTAACTAATGGGGGGAAGTCAAGGAAAAGAGGCTAGGGAAGAATTGAATCAATAGCTCCTGTCAATTTTTCATTATTATGGGATACTCCCTTCCTACAATAGGAAATCACTCAAGAAAAGTAAGGCCAGCAAAGACACAGACATTCACCTAGCCGTCTGCTTAATAGGAATGTTTAATCCATCAAAAGAGGCCCAAGTGGGGCTTCAAGGGAGACAGACGGCTGAGGAAAGAAGAGTCCCGCACTCTGCCCATGAAGATTGACCCATGAGAGTAAAAGGTGCATCTGAACAAATATTTCTTTTAATCCTGAATAAATTATAAGTATTATTAACATCTCGTTTCTTGAGAACAGCCATGTTCTTGACCCTGAACTAAACACCTTAAAAGCACCACCTTATTATCCCTCAAAATAACCCAAAGGCATAGGTGGTGTTCTTACAGGTGTTTCCCATATGACAAGCCAAGGTCCGATGTTACTAGTGTTCACCCTAGGAGCCCAACCCCAGCTTGTCTGCCAGACCTTTTGATGCCGATCTTAAGATAACGACCTTATGACATGGACCTTACAACAGTCAAGCAGTTGGCATTACAGGTTTCCTGCATTTGAATCCTAACTTCATCAGTCTCTAACTGAAAAACTTCAGCGAAATTACTTTCTCTGTTTGACTCAGTCTCCCTATCCATAAACTGGGGGTAATAACTGTACCTATCTCAGAAAGTTGTGAGAATTAACGCTGATAACATTTTAAGCCCTTAGAACCTGGTGCAGAGTGAACAGTGCTTAATAAATACCAATTAACTTCTTATTATTGCTTTTCAGCACATACCTATTAGATCTCTTTAATAAAGGTCTTTTTTTTTTCTGATCACTTTGAGAGACTCCCAAATAAATGAGCCTCCCAAGAACAGGGTTGGAATAGAAGTAAGATACAGAAAGCGTATGTTCTCAAAGAAGCCTCGATAGCAAGCAGTTTGTTTTTTCAAGCATCCTCTTTTATTGCCCCACTTCAGTGCAGAGGAGACCTATTTTTAAATTTAGCAACTTCTATTTTGACTCTTTCTTTAGCGGCCCCAAGGGTCTGCTTGTCTTTTTGCTGAGGCACAAATTTGGATCTCCTTCGGAGGTTTGTGACTGAAAACAAGCGTCTCACTAGTGTAGGTGCCTAGTTACCCCCCGCCCCCAACACAGACCTCACAGTCTCTATCGGCAGTAACTCTCTTCTGAAATCTGAAGGGATCTCTTTATTTTCCTATCATCTCTACTCCATCGGACAGCAAAAATCATATGCCATGAAGATGTTTGCAGATTAGCGAATACAAAACTACTGTAGCACCTTGGAATCATACGCCACCTAGACGGTGAATTTCCCTTTTGATATTTACAATGAAACTATTGTAGAGATACCATCACCCTTGGTTTCAAAAAAGAGGAAACTGAGGCTCAGGAATTGAACCACCTGTACCAAGTACACATCATATTTCTGGTTTGCCCTTCTCCACAAAGCCTCCCAAATCTAACAGAGAAGAGCCAATCTATACATGAGACTGTAATCTCTCATTTTGACCTTACCCATAAACCTTGCCTTCCACCCTAGTTACTGTCTTACTTCCATTATGAATGCATCATGGCAGACATCTGTTATGTTTGCCTCCTTCCCCTAGTTTTGATATTATCACAGTGTTCCTTTGAAACTATCTTATCAGCTCTTATCCATGTGAATTATGTAGTAGGACTAACTTACTCCCAGGATTGGGTGTGGGCGCCAGGCATGATCAATCAGAGCAGTTATAACCTGAGCAGAGCCAGGCTCAGGGACTGGCATGAAACCCAAGGCTGACTACTGTTCCATGTCCATTGGAGGCATTAGAAAAGAGAAGCTGCCTTTATTGTAGAGTTGCTCCGATTCTAGACTACAAGCCTAGAGCATTTGGGGACCTTAGCTGAAGAGAACCTACCTGCAAATGAAGCCATCATGGGGGAAAGCAGACTGAAAATAGAGAAGAAAGCAAATTTTTCTATCAACATTTAGGTGCCTGGATTCAGCCATGCCTGAAGCAATGCTATCTCCTAGATTTTTCAGTGATGTAAGCCAACTGACATTTGAATTTACAACAAAGTGGGTTGTGCTTCTTGGCCTTCTCCGTTAATACACTCATCAGCATGTGCCAGCATCTGGGAACATGCTCCCTTCCTTCTGATTTATAAGCTGCCTTAGTGTGTATCTGCTATACAGACAGTGAGGGTCTGGAGAAATGGAGTGCCTCTTACTCTTTTTTGATCATTCCTGGCACATCTCTGCAAGACTTCGGGCAATACAGATGATCAATAACAAAGATGATGCCTTGCCCAGTCCACTCCATTTCTTAACCAGGAAAGCCACCTTCCTCTTCTCTCCTGGGCATAACTGAGTGGGGAAATAACTCAGGTGTCATCTCTGCTAATAAGCACATCAGAAGGCTCTGTGTGGAAGAGATCTACAAGACCACTGAGTCAATAAGGCTACTTTTTTTTTTGTTGCAAATTTAGGGTCTCTTTTATGCCTGTGTGTACGTTCACAGGAAAAGGTCTTGGGTGAGGAGCTCTAGGATGGCAGGAATATGCTTCCAGATTACATGGCACTGGCTGCTTCTCCTATAACATACCTTTGCATTTACTGGGAAATTTTCTAAGATCATTTCCCATCAAATTCAATAAACTAATGTTAATCTGAAGATAGGATTCTGGACTGGGAATTGGTCACTCTGGACAACTTATGGTCCAAAGCTAGCAAGCCAAGGTCAGGAGCGAGGAAGTAGGGCTTGATCAACTTGGCCAAAGTAAGGGATTATCTGTCTGCCAGCAGCCACTACAAATATTTCTGATAAACTTCTAGAAAAAAAGTTTAAGGCCAATTAAAGATGACCTGAAGCCCAGAGATGAAATCTCTTGGGCTCAGAGAGAGTAAAATATGGTGCATGGACTTCTTGTACACTCAACCATGAGCTCTGTAACCTTGAGGAGGTTACTTTACCTTTTCTAAGCCTCATTTTTCCCCCTCAGATGAATGGGACTAATAACAGCTTGTAGGATTGTCACAGGGATGAAATGAATGAGCCCCTGCATGTGTAAAACACTGAGGACATTGCTTCGCACACAGGAAGTGCTCAACCAATGTGAACGCTGCTGTCAGAACTAATTACAATCATCAGAAGAGCCAATTACATGGAAAGGCTTCTCAAACAAGGACATTTGAAAGAATTCAAGAACAACACAGTCCAGGACTTTGGAGCCTAAAGTTAGAGAATTATAGGAAGCTGTTTCCAGAAAGGACAGAAAAATCTCATCAAGCCTGACGGAACTTCCAACCAAAACCTACTTCGGGCTGGAAGTCTGAGCTTCTTGTTCTAGCATCCAACCCAGACAGGGCTGAATGTGGCAAAAGAAATCAGGGCAGGGTGCCCAGCAAGCTTGACCAGCCAAACCAATAGGTAGCAAGACCTCAACTATGTGAGCATAAGATTCTGGACAGGACAAGCTCAGTTCCCTGTCTTTGTATGATTTTCTTTCACTTTTGTTTCTGAGTAACAGATCCTTTTGAAAACACTCAAATTTGTTTTTTTTTTAATATTTCTTTTTCTTATTTTATTTTTTTATTTTGTGTGTGTGTGAGAGAGAGAGAGAGAGACAAAGAGGCAGAGAGAAAGAGAATCCTAATCAGGCTTTGTGCTGTCAGTGCAGAGCGGGACATGGAGCTTGAACCCATGAACTGTGAGATCATGACCTGAACCAAAACCAAGAGACAGATGCTTAACTGACTGAGCCACTCAGGCACCCCATCAAATTTGTCTTGGTTTAAATAAGGGAAAAGAATTTTCACACTGGAGGCATAAGATAAAGGGACTGGTCCACCCCCAGACAACAGGCACGAGTCCACAAAATAGAGCGATCATATGGCAATAAGAGCAAAGGACAGAAAGCCGTTGTCCCCGAGATAGTTTCATGAGGAGATTTTCTTTGTCGGTATCAAAGTTTGCTTCCATCATTGTTTCTCCTAGTAATAACAAACTGACCTCTTATTGAAATAACCTGGTGTATCCCATAATAATTTCTTGGAAGGTTTTTGGAAATAAGACAGGTGCCATGATAAATGGCATTGAAAAGGGATGCTTCTAAGAAACCTAGACTCAGTTCTTACACATTCGTAGGCAACTGAGAGATCGGAATGTCCTTTTCTCCCTTAAACGGAACGCTTGGAGCCACAGACCATGACTGTGGTTTCACAAAGTGACTAGTTGATGACTTCTTTAAAGGACTACCTCAGATCAGTGTAACAGAACTTGTCCCATTACTATGCCAGTCTTAGTCCTTCTCTTATTTTGGGGAAATAGATTGAGAAATTGATAGTAACTGAATTATGACTTTGAAGGGATCTGAGACAACATAACTCCTTAGGCTTAAATTGGGTCCGTTAACAGCGATCATATTATACTTGTTAAAATATTAACAATAATCACTTTACACTTCAAAATTAAAAAGCAATGTGGAATTTACTTATAAAACTTGGAAAGAGTAGGAATTGGGGTGGGGGGGATTGCCTTCATTCCCTCTATCAAGAAGAGGTCCCCAAGAGTGATGTGAATGTAAATTCTATAACAGAGAACTCAGTAAAGTTAGAAAAAAAAAAATTCAAATCAAATTAACACCACTGAGCACCCTGAATGGAGAGAATGTAGCAAAGATGGCTTGAAACTTACAAATTTTCAAATCTCACTGGATTGTCTCCTCTACATTTGTCTCAAGTCCTGAATGACAATAAAATATCTTGGTGATCAATCAAGTCATTAAGGAACTGACAGAAAAGAGGGAATCCAAGAAGGACTCCTGCATGGCTTTTTCAAGAAGTCAGCCCTCACCAATAAGAAGGCTATTTGTTCCTGGCTGTCAAAAATTTTTGAATTAAGAAGGTTCGTGAAAACTTGGTCATTCACTCTGAATATAGGTAAGTTCAGACTAGCACAAAGTTGGAAAGGGTACCTACTCCATGGCTTGCTTTAAGAGGCTTCTGATGCCATGCCATTTCCAAATATACTCTCTTGCCCTTTTTTATTAGACATGGTAACTAACCTTCTTCCTTACCCCCTCACCGATTCCTGCCCAGACATCACTCACCCACCCCCAACCCATTTTTGAAGTAAGACATTTTATTTTCAAGCACAGCATATGATAATGCACACATTTTGTCCAGAAGGGATTCACTGGTGACCCGTTGCTACAGATTCATTCATTTTAATTCCTAGGTGGACTCTCCTATAGTTCAATTTCCATCTGTGAATTGGAGATAATAATGATACTTACTTCATGGAGTTGTTAATTTAATAAAATAATTCATGTAATGTGCCTAGAACTCAGCAGGCGCCCAATAGATGTTGGCTCGTTTTGTTGTTGTTGCTACTGTTTGTGATAAGCCGAAAGTCTCATGGTTGGGGACATAGAGTTGAACAATATAGAAGTAACAAGGAAAGTTCTGTCAAGCATGCAGGGAGATGCCTAGTTAAGCAACACAGCACAGGGGATGGGGGCCAGGGAAAGAGTGAACAGGCTTGAGGCCAGTTGTCCTTGTACCCCTCTTCTGTTACCCTACTTCTGAACAAATATAACTTCCCTGATCCCAATATATCCTCTGAGAAAGAAGGAAAGAAAATAATCTCTTCAAATTTCATTAAATGGTTCACAGGCCACTTTATTTTTTTTCCATTCTAAGTAGAAGCAGGCTTCGTGATTTAAACGCTCCTAATGAAAGATTTTCTCAGCTCTGTTAATTAGTGTCAATTGTAATGGTGGTTTCTGTTTCAAATCCATTCTTGTTCGCCACTTTACCCTTACATGATTCTAGAAAAGGCTGCAGCAGGCAAGAGGTAACCCCTAATAAATAATCTCTAGGTGCAATGGTTTAGATGAATTCCTCAGGGCCCCAGTGAGGTTTATGAATCCCATAATGAGGAACCCACAAAAAAGTGAGAAAGAGGCATATAATGAACAAGCTGATTGAAAGGTGGAAGGGTGTGATGGGGAACAGAAATATGTTCAAAGTGGATGTGCTGGTATATCTCATAGCAAATATCAAGGTCTGTGGTTGGGATTCCAGTTATGCTTGGATTACTGAAATAGCCTAAGAATAGCAAAGATACCCACATCAATGCCTCCCATCTCCACTCATTTATTCATTCAGGCAATAGAGCTCTCACTTGGGATGCAGCTTACAGTGTCACTGGAAATACATTAAAATTAAGCATACAAAAGGATGGATGGATGATAGACAGATTGATAGATGCTGGGTACTAAATACAAGAAGGTTAAATAAAGATGAGATGACAGAGGACAGTTCCTAACAGAATGGAATGATTCAGGGAAGAGAAGTTATATTCTAAATGACGTGCAGAAATATCTGAGGGGTATGCAGCAGTTAGCCAGCTTAGGTTTGGGAGAAGGAGGCAGCAAGCAGAGTTAGAGCCCGCCCTGCATTGGAGCCCATCTCCTCCTTGATCCCCACGGCACCAAAAAGCATCACGGAAACCCAGCAATTGTGGAAGGACAGCAATTGTGGAAGGACAGCTCATCATCCACCTTCTTTGGAGGTGGGGAGTGGCAAGATTGGACTATACGTGGAATGAGGTGGGGCCAGACAACCCCAGCCCTCTCCTCAGTGGCTAGAAGTTGTGGCTGAAGACAACATAAAATCTTTGGGTGAGAATGACTCTCTAGAGTTCTCAGCTTGAACAAGAGGAGAAAAGACCCAGAGTATTTGCTGTGAAGACAGGGAGCTGACATGTAAACTTTAAGCTTTGGAGTAATGATATCCCTCCACAAGGGTTGAAGTGACAGTCACCCGTGGCTTCGGAATGAAAACCAAATGGTGAACAATAAAAGCAAATAACTGCAATCCTCAGCTCTTTAGTAAAAGTGAATGCTTCTTCTTCTAATAAGTCATGTGCCCCTAAGTAATCCCATAGATTAACAAAGGCCTTCAGGGCCCTAGACTTGCCAATAGTCAGGGGGAGAGAAGAAGATGACTTGAGCTCCCTTTGGTCACTCACCTGGCCCCCTGCTTTACAAATCGAGAGTTAGTGACCGAACACACAGACTCAGTCACCTTCTGGCTGTGAATCTTAGCTCCAACACTCAAGAGTCAATGTGATCTTGTGCAAGACAGCTAACCTATTTGCCTCAGTTCCTGCATCTGAGCCATGGAGACAGTAGCAGCACCGATCTCATAGGGATATTAGCAAGATGAAATGATAGGCAGCAAAATCAGTACAAAGAGATGCTGGAGCAGAGTTTGCCACAAGGAGGGGTTCCTGATCCTCCCCCCCCACACACCCCACAGAGGGTTGTGTTTACCTAATAAGGTTCAGAGACAATAAGGAAGCTGCCCAAGAATGCACGGCTAGGTGAGCGGCAAGAGTTGGGATTCCAACATAGGTTTGCATTGCTCTACATCTTTCCCAGTGACTGTTGTCTGTTTCCTGTAAGAACTGGGGGGGAGGGGGTAGTGAAGGCAAGAAAAGGACCAGAAATCAAGGTGGCTCAGGGGCCTGTTTTCCTAAGAAGACAGACTGAGCACCAACCAGCAATGATTGCTCCCCAAACCACCTTACCCAGCAACTTGAAGCCCAAGACCGCTTTTATCCTTTAGATCTATTTAAGTATCATTTTTGCCGAGATGCTCTCTATCCACTGTTCTGTGCCCCTGGCCTAGATTAGCCCCTTCTGATAAATGGTCTTAAAAATGCTGGACCTTTTTATATTATTACTAAATTATTAAATTAATTATTGAAATGTGTGTTAGGCAATTATTTGTTTAGACTCCATTCCTTCTAGGAGAATGTAAGCTTCATGAAAGCAAGAAGCGGGTGCATCTTTAGTAACCTATCTAGCCTTAGATCCAATGTTTGGCATATATTAGAAGTGCAATACATGCTTGATGGACGAATGGACTTTTGGCCCAAGAACAATGTCATTAAGGGGCCATGGACTCAAAGGTGAGTGGTTACTGGGACACAACATTCTGGCCACAACACAATGATCTTGTTAGCAATGGAAGCATAAAAGACGGTGAAGTCAAAAGTTAAGTCACTTATTTTTTCTAATATCAAAATAAGGTCACATAAAGTATTTACTAAATACCACTTCTCTATTAGGCATAGGGAAATTTGAATATTTTTGTGTATTTTAGTGAGGGATATTTATTTTGATACTGTTTCATGAATACCAACCCAATAACCTAATAGACTGAGCTTATCTGCCCAGAAAGTTAAATGACCTCAGTCCTCTGGAAAGAGTACAAGTATCAACACGGTCTGATTTTGGAGTTTTGAATTCTAATTTAATTCTCAGTACATTTATAGCAATGTGTTCCAAGCATTTTTAAATTAAATTTTAAGCAGGTGCCCATTTCATTATTAACCGATAGAAGCAACACTGTTCTCCTTTAAGCCAGGGTGGGTCTCCTAATATTCACCTAGCTTGTCCACTCTGGCCCTCTAAACCACGCCACGACATAGCCTCCCAGAGAAGCTCTTATGAACCATGTAGGGTTCTAAGGAACCCCGTTTGAAAACATAGCTGACACTAACACAGAGGACACCTGCACACACCAGTTACCTGCTCCCTTACCGAGATTACAGTCAAATCAGACTCTCATAGCACTCTACCTTCTCAGCAAAACAATGAGGTGGACCGTCTCTCTCTCTAAATCAATCCATAAAGCCACCTGAATGTCATCCTAATCATTTTAGCTATAATCCTTACCTTAAATTCATCTTTCTCACAACTTGAATGTACCTGGAGTAAAGAATTTGTGGGGCACATTTTTCATTTTAGCCGTGACATCTTTTCTATATTTTTCACATAAGGACTAATTTCAGGGAAAAGATCCATGAACGTTTGCACTTTGTGGTAAAGTACAAGATGTATCCAGCTCAAACAAGACAAGCTCCTGGCCTCATGGAACAAATACTAGTGAGTTTCTTTAAGTGACTTCCTTCGTCCACTCAACCTAAAGATCTTTCTTATGCCTACATTCCAGTACTGTAGCTCCAAAGTCAACACATTGCATTTGTTGTGTTGGTCATGGTAAGATATATTCTCTGTGTGCCTGTCAGATGCCAAGTTCATTAGATACAATGGGGAGGAACAGCCAAAAGCCTGCCTTCATGGAACTTACAGCCTTGTCAGGGACAAAGATGGTTTCTAGTAAACAAACCAATTAGAAAAGCAACAGTAGTGATGAGAACCATGAATAAATCAAACAGGATGCTGAGATAGACCACAGCAGTACTTATAAACTAGCTAAAATATTGGCGACAAGGGAGTTCTGCCAATATAGCCATTAAAACCCATTGAAAGTCTAAGACACAACTGGTGCAGGCAATATGAGGAGACTGTATTCAAACATCCCCCTCCTAGAGCTGCATATAAGCTGTGGGCTTGGGGCAATCCGTATACTGGAGCCCTTGGAAGGAAGCGCAAGAACCACATTTCCAGAGCCATGAGTTCGGGTTTTTTTAAAAACTGGCCCTTCAGGATAATTATTGCAGTATCACTGTATCGGTTTCACCATGTCTGTAAATATATTCAAATAAGTTACCATATAGATAACAAGTTACAGGGCATGAACACAATGGAAGGGGGAGAAATAATTCATGTGGTCAAAAACCACAGGGGAGTTGGACTTGGGAAGCTCCATAATTTAGAGTTAGGGTGCATGAATCAGAATGCTGCTAAGCACTGCATAGCGAAATGCTATAAGCATTTTACAGACAAAATCATTCTTAAAGGGAAGTGCAGAGAAGCAAAGAGAAGTGGAGGATGCATTTTGGGGGGTGGGGGAGAATAGTACATATGAAACTCCATAAGCTTTATGTCTATCATGTGTTTGTCCACCTACCCATTACTGCTTCACCGTTCTAAATGCTTTCCATACCTTATCCCACTTAATTCTTACCATAATCAATAGGTAACAAAGGATTCATGATTACCCCCTCTTTGTCTTAGGTTGTGTTTCCGATGAATATTGCCTCATGTAGGAATCCAGGTGTGTGTGGTGTACTGGGGCCAGCAGAGCCCAGGTAGGGTGAGAAGAGTGAAGCATCCAGGCCATGAAATTTTAGGAGGCACTCATTCTCGGGGTTGTGCGGCTTGCTTAACCTTGACAGGGAATGTGTCCTTAAATTTTGTGCTCTAGATGCTTTACTCTGCTCATCCAGATCCTGGGGAAGGCTCTTCAGAACCAACCTGCGGTGGAAGGAGTGAAGCAGACTAGTGAAGGGAAGAGAGCCCGTGGAGACTGTGGTCCCAGGCAGCATCTAGCAGTGGTCTCCGGCCCATGGCAGGAGGGGTGTTCTGGAGCACGAATTGCACCACCGATCGGTGCATAGGAGCTGGGCTTCTATACTCCTTGTCTCAGTAGGACATTGACTGCTCCAGGGGAAGATAAAGGTATAAGCTGTTAGCACCTAGGGGCGAGGGTGCCAGGGTGGGTACAGGGAATCCAGATGGGCCACCAGTCACATCTATCACATCATTCTGAAGAAGAAGAATCTAACACTTATGGAGGCAGCAAATCTTTAATTGGTAGGTCTCTGAGAAAGCTCTGATAGGTAGCAGTTGCCAATTTTCCTGGTGTAAATACTCCTAAGGCTGTATTACAAGGCTGACTTCAAGCTACCAACACGATCCATGTACGTGGAGTTGGCAAGAGATGTACACAATCGGCTCTGCCTGAAGCTTGAGAAACCTCCCCAGACTCCAAGGGAACTAGAATTTGATCTTGAGCAGTCTGACTCCACAAATCAAGGCATACCCACAGGGCCACAGGGCACAAATCAGCAACACTTTTCCTGGAGAGGACCAGAGAGTAAACATGTTCTGCTTTGCAGTCTCTGTTGCAACTGCTCAATTCTGCTATTGTGGTGTGAAATTACCCATAGACATTAGATGAAGGAAAGATCTGGCCCTGTTCCAATAAAACTTTATTGAACAAAACAGGCAGTGGGTCAGATTGAGCCCATGGGTTATATTTTTCCAACATCTGCTAGAGATGTTATTTAGTTATTTTTATAATAAATAACATCTGCTAGTTAATTATTGAGCACAGCCTGCACTGGGGTGAGGCAAGAGAGATGGGTAGGATGCAACATTTAAGGAGACACTTCTGTGACCCTGAAAGTGCCTCCTTAAATTTTGTGCCTCGGGTGCCTTTATTTTCTCACCCTGGGCCTGGCCCTGTTATTGAGTCACTGGATAGATGTACAGAGCAATATTCAATTATTCAAAACTGGACCCTTGAGCAACAAGAAACTTAACACATGGAATTAAGAGCTTGCAAAAAAAATGTCAGAAAGGCTAAAGAAGCACGCGAGGCAAGACAACCAGCCTGGCAAGGGATCTTCTACATCTGTCTCGCTCAAAAATCTGAGGCATCGACCTGGAAGCAGCCCGCAGAACTGGTGAGTTCAAAGATACATAAACACAGGCATGATCCAGGGTCAGGGCCAGTAGCACTGTCACTCAGTCTTCAGCAAGTGAGGGAACAGCACTAACACACTGCTGCAAACAAACTCAGCACCTTCAGGTTCCTGCCTAACACAGCAACAGCTGAAGACACAGGAAAATGCCCCTGCCTTGCTTTGACCTTCCAAACAGTACCTGCAAGCACCTGTGTGAGCCTAATTTCCTTTCAGAACCATAGCTGCAAGGGAGCCTGGGAATTGTGGATTTTAGCTACCCAGCCCATGACATTCGAATAAGGATACAACACATGTTACGTGAAAGTTGACCAAATCCATCATAAATGGGCATCCTAAGAAATGCCATACTTGGTGAGAGCCCAAGAGTACTTGTCCAACTCCCCATGACAAATTCATTTCCAACCAGAAGTTGCTGCTCCAACAGGAAACACCAACCCCACCCTTCCACCACCACACACACCTTTAATGGGATTAATGGTAGGGATCAGAAGTTTATAAAATGAGAAGAATTGCAGCAGGGATCAAAAGTTAGGTGGAGGAATACAGGAGTGGTGGCCACCAGGAGGAAAAGAAAGAGTAAACTTAGGAGCCCTTGAGAACAATAGAGGGCTGGAGATTGCTAAGAGGTGAATGCAAAGGGAAAGCTGAGAAAATGCCTCACGTGGGTCATTTGTTTTAAGGGAACTATTGCTTTGTGACCTCCATATCTATTACTAATGCAGGAAAAATACTAGCCTCATCCCATGAGGTCGGAGATGTGTACAATGAAGTAATACTAAGCCTGTTACAAATACACGGCACTCCATGGTCTGCAACTCATAATCATTCCCCTAGAAAACAAAATACATGAGTCAATATAAATGAAACTATTTTCTTTCAAAAAATGTTTTTGTGTTTTGATATATGATATATATGAGTGTATGTTACACATATGGAATTAAGACTTCCAATAATGAACTACTCTTGAATCTACCACGTAACTTAAGAAATACATTAATGGAGCTGCCTGTGTGTTTCCTCTAGTATTTCTGGCTCTTCCTCTTTTATTATCCCCAAATTTATTATTTTTCATTCCCTTGCTTTAAAAATACATAATTTTATCACACACTGATGGAACCTGAAATAATCTCGAGTTTACATACTTCCAATTATTCCCAATTGATAGAAATTAATGCTATTGCTAGCATATGTTTGTCCAAACCTATGTATCAGAATTGGAAAATGAACAGAGAAGTCCTGGGTCTTCCAAACAAGACAGAAAAAAAAAAAAAAAAGCAAATATCCTCCAGAAATGCTTCAGCCTTATAATTTGAGTAAGTTTTCCTTTGAAAAAAGATATTTTAATCATGACATCCTTTTTGACGGCTAGCCTACTAAAACAGTGGCTAATTTTCACTGTTTTTCACAATGGCGAGCCAGTCGCAGAGTTAATAAAATTAAGCTTCCTTCATTTCTCTCAAACTCCAACCGCCTCCCCCCCCCCCAGCCCAAAGAAGAGATACAATGTGCAAAACGAAGCACCAATGCGTGGCTGGTTTGCAGACTTCGGCCATCACTGATTTGTCACACTGCCTCTTCACAACATATTTATATTTTGCAAACTGTATAATTTTTTTTAGCCCCTGAACAAATATATTTACATAACTGTGTCTAACGAGAAATTACATTTAACTTCTCAGAAATGACAATAACTAAAACCTGAACTGCCAATTCCACTTCATTAGTGTGGTAGAAATGCATTCCAAATGTTAATAAAAATTCCAACATGCTGATAAATTAGAGCTTCTAAAGAGCATGTGACACCTTGGTTAATATATTCAACCTCAATTATATTTCTCTTCAGCACCCTGTTATCTGGAACCTTTGCTGGCAATCAGAGGTGCTGTTTTTCGGCGGCCAATTTTCTAGATAATGTAGCTTATCAACACTGTGGGTAAACTTGCCAATGGAATCAGGCTGCACTGAACCACACACACGCTAATTGCATCCCTTTTTTATGCATATTTACAGACTGTCACTTCAAAGAAATCAGTGGCCCATTGAGGCACCCAGTTAGCTGGAAGAATTGCCTCTTGCAAATGAAAATTAGCAAACAAGCTAGTGATAAATATGAAATGAACAAAGTATAAAAATACTGTTTTGTTCTGCAACTTCCTTGTCATCCCAATTTATACTCCCATATAGGAGGAGTTTTGAACATAGGATTTGCCTTTTGTTTCAAATGGAGACAGAAAGCGTTCTTCCTTAAACCCACTAACTAGGTAAAAAGTCCTATTAGCTTTCTTTCCCCTCGTCTCCCACGCCACCCCCACCCCAAATTTCTTTTCACATAAACAGGTTATTAAATCCCGTATTAGATTTGCTTTAGAGTTTGAATAGACAAATGACATGTTAACACTTCAGAAACAATTAACCCCGGGAACTTAATTAAGTTCTTCTGACTTTAAGGAAGCACATTTCAAAATAATGCGTCTAAACTCTCTGAGTTTGCTCAAAAATAGCAGTGCTTTCCTTCTCTAAAGTATTCCTAAGTTCTACTTAACAGCAGAAAGCTTTGCCTGGCTATATATGGATAAAGGTTATGGTGTTATGAGCCTGCTGTAATTTGACTCACAGTGAGTACTTAAAAAAAAAAAAAAAAGACAGGTACCAAAAAATAACAATAATTTAAAAATTTCCCAAAGCCCCACACACTGACCATATATAAAACAGAAAATCATTCTATAACTGTGTCCTGGGAGCTCCACACAAACAAAAATACTGAGATAGGGACCGTGTGTTAGTCTGAAATCCTTTCCCTCACTCTTAGAATAACATTTTGAAATCTTTCACTGCCACAACAATGTTTTTAAGGCAATGTGAGGTTTTGGAAAGCATGTCATTTTAATATAAGCAGGTCATTTTAATATAATTAAAAATAAACCACATACCAATTAAACTATAAATACTTTTAAAGTTCTTGTGCCAAACTGAGCAATTTAGAGTGGCAAAGCTCAACAAATAAATGGCACTTAAAGTCTTAGCTTACAGCTAAGTTTCAGTGATACGTTATTTGGTTTGGAGTGGTGTGCTTCGCTCCTGTTGTACGTCAGTTTCAACAGACTCCTAAATTCTTCTCACTAACATTAGATATACAATGTCATTTGAGAGTTTTTGTTTTTTTATAGAGCACAAGCAACAATATAAATATTGATAGAACACTAGGGAAACATTGCTATTTTAAAAAACACACTACACCTACATGCCGACTGCTCCTTTCTTACGTGAGAAGAACAGGCTTCTTTAGTAAATTAGTGCTCATCTGTGCGCACTAATTTAGACAATTGTTTTATATCACTTTCCAAATTGCAATATAATTGCGTATTTATATGTCTGTCTCCCTGCCTGGACTGGGAACTCCTTGAAGACAGGAATCAAGTTTTCTGGGAAGGTGAATACGACACAGACCCCACCATCTAGGAGTTCATGGTGTGCAGGGGGCGGGGAAAGACGCTCACTTATGCAGCTATCCTGTACCAGGGCGAAGAACAAAGAGCTACGGGATCCAAAGAAGAGACCAGTTTATTCTGCCCAGGGGGACTGGGAAAGAAATCACACCAGTGGTTGGCATCAGATGCTCAAAGATAAGTAATGTTTCGGTCCGGCAGGGAAAGGCATTTCAGGCACATCAAAGCATACAATCAAAACAGAAAACAAGAGATTAAACGGACCATTCACGGGAGAGAGATTTTTGGCCATGCTAGAGCTTAGGCTGGGTGGCAGGAGAGAAAGGACAAGTGCATCCATACAATATATAAACAGAGAGAAAGAGATCTAAATTCTACATGTGACTGTGTCACATTCACCTTGGGTACACTTTTGCTCTGCTGAAGACAAATGTAAAGAGGGTTCTATGAGCTCTGTGAGATAGAAAAGTGCTCATGAAGACTGACCAGAAATCTTGATTAGGGAAAATTTTGTAACAATTTTAATTTTTAAAGTTTGCCTGTATTGCTATCAAATTACATAAATACATAAATACATATTCACACGGCAACTATATAGGGTTTGTCTATATACAGTAAGGCTGATTTCACAAGACACAGGAAACTCTTATCACACTACTCTGTATGGACACAGCGAGGAATGTGTCTCAATCACTCTTGAATCAGAGCAAATATTAACAAATTTCTCTGTCAAAGGGACTAATTGAAATTTGGTCTGATCTTTACTCCTCAAACTGTTTGAAGGAAAAGACAGCAGTTGCATCTAATGTGGCAGGGATTTTAAAGGTTTATCTAAAAACCTAATTCAGTGAAAATACTTTTTAATTTTAACATTCAAAAACCCTGCTTTTGTGAATGGGCAGAAAAAAAATCACAAGAGATAAGGAGTTCTATAATATCAAAGCTAGTCAGCTGTTTTCAGAGAAAAATTTTCAACTGATTAATATATCATTCATTATTTCTTAGCAATTTTATAATAAAGACATTGCTTCTAGAACATACAAGGCAAAATAATAATAGTAATAATAATAACATGCCAGCAGCTAATAATTTTAGCACACTCACTATCTGTCAGGAACTGAGCCACGGACTTCAGTTACAGTATGCCATCTAACTACTAGAACATTCCTGTGAACTAAGTATTTTTAGACCTTTTTTTAAAAATAAAATAAGAAACGGGGGCGCCTGGGTGGCTCAGTCCGTTAAGCGTCCAACTTCAGCTCAAGTCATGATCTCACGGTTTCTGGGTTCGAGCTCCGCATCAGGCTCTGTGCTGACAGCTAGCTCAGAGCCGGGAGCCTGTCTTCGGATTCTTTGTCTCCCTATCTCTCTGACCCTCCCCTGCTCACGCTGTCTCTCTCTCTGTCTCTCAAAAATAAATAAAAACATTAAAAATTTTTTTAAAAACTAAATAAAAAATAAATAAAATAAGAAACGGAGGTAATTTCTTTTGAGCAAGATTATAAACTAGTTAATGGCAGAGCCAGAATCCCAATCTGGGTCACCCTCCCAAGCTATCCGTAACCACTGTAATATGCCACCTCTTTCTTTTTAAAAATGAGGTTGGCTGAATTCTGTTTGGGAAAGAAACTCCACAGGGAGAGAAAAGAACAAAGAGAGAAGAGAAGGAAGGGAGAGATGAAAAAGGGAAGGAAGACAGGAACAAGAGAGAGCAGGGAGGGCAAGAGGAGGAAAGCCAACTAAAGCAAGAGCCCCATTCTTCCGGGAGGAGGTCCCCATTCTTCACTCTTTCTTATCACTGTTTCCTGGGTTGATCTCTCTGATAGATTATAAGCTCCATGAGGGCAGGAACTCTGTTTGCCTTGGCCACCACTGTATCCCCTCCAGCTAGACAGAACTGGCCGATAATGGGCACTCAATAAATAAATAAATAAAATACAACAATCCATTCCCTTTCTCTTCATGGCTTGAACGTTTCACTTCTCAACTAGTTCCCTTATTGTACATGGCCTCAAAAAGAAATGTGTCGATGCTGAAGGCCAAAGGGGCAGGACAATTTCATTATACTGTATGTGCACACTTGCAGTCACAAACTATTTAGATCTCAATAATGCCGTTTGGCTGTGGCCATCAGTGTGGTCTCCTAAGTATGGTCACTAGAGTCCCATACTCTGGTGGTGGTCTTTTTTTTTTCATCTCTGACTAGGCACTAGACTAATTTAAAATAAAAAGTACAGTTCCTCTGCCTTCTTGTCACTTTTTAAAATGAAATTCCCTGTGAGGCATTTTGAGGACAATGCCCATACCCAGAAATGCCACCACTTTCAATGTTCCAGAGAGGTCAAAGATCATGTGAACCACTTTTCTGAAACCAAAAAAATTTACATTTAACCCAACTAAGAATATTTTCAAAGGGCTATTGCCCTATTTTATACTATCAACCAAGATATCATAGGTTTCCAGATGTACATATTTGCTCAAAATTCTCATTTGTAGAAATACATATTTATTTCATAAATGAAAATAACCCCATCGTTAAAATCTGTGTCAAGTATGTGGCCCGTAGAGGCCGAGTATGTTCCTGTTTATTTTGTTTCTGCTTCGTCAGACACCTGTTTTGTACTGAAATCTTCACTGAAAGGTTTCATTTTTTACTTTGCTAATCTATTTATTCTCCTTTTCTTTCTTTTCCCAAGCCCTTTGCTTTTTGGATTAAACTTGCCATTTTTATTCTCTATTCTTGGATCCCCGGCCCCCTTCTCTCACTGGTCAGAAGGAGAGTTTTTCTTTGTGTTAGAATTATTCATGGGACCCACGCAATGAAGGCTGGGCACAAAATAAACTCCAGCTCAGAAAAAAATGTGTTGTTTGAAGAGGATGGCTTTGGAAAGTTCACCGAGCTCAGGGCGGAATAAACAGAACTGGAAGTAACTTGGGAGCAAGAATATTCTCAGAGCAAAGCAGCCAAGCTGATAGCCAGAGCAAAACAGAACCTTCTGAACATCTATTTTGTTTTCATTTCAGGAAGTAATAACACCTTGGTCCTTGCCGATTGTTTTGATCTGAGTAGTACATCTGGAGGTTTTGCGAAACCCGAAGAAATCTGGGGCAACATGAATAAAATGGGAAAATGCAAAGAGTTTGCTTAATATTTAAAAGGAACGAGAGAGAGGGGTAGAGAGACAGAGACCCAGAGAGAAATTGAGGAGAGAGAGACAGAGAGAGAAAGAGAGGGAGATGGAGAGGAGATAACTTTGAAAGTTTCAGAAAATTAGGTAAAATGTAATTTGTTCTGAATATTTTTGACACAAGTCACCGTATAATTGCCATTTCTGCAAGACGTCTCAATTATGGTAGTAAAATGTAGCTGTTTAAATGCTTATACGTTTGTCTGAAGGAGGGAGAAGCCACAACATTGTCTATTAAGTGTCAAAAAGTCTTTTCTTTAACTATACAGGGCTTGGACAGAACTCAGGAAGTATTTCAACTGGAAAAGAAAGGTTAAAAGCTACCCTTCAAGCTATTAGAAAACCTATGATCAAATGTTAAAACCTTTAAAAATAAAATCCATGAGTATCCCTAGCATGATTACATACCTTTGTTTAGCAAAGGTTGATCATCATTGATAACCAAAGACAAAGTAACAATAAGTGCAATCTAACTGCTAATTAGGAATCACAATGCTTAAATTAAGAAACTCAAGGAGAAGAGGTATCTGATTACCTATGTTCTCGCAACACTGGAACCACATTTACTTACCCAAGATGCAGTTCATGTTTCTCTTCATCACATCTCTAAGTCATAATGTCAACCCTTTGGATGCTGCTAGCTGTCACTCTGTGTGAGAACCTAAGGAGAGAAACACACACACACACACACACACACACACACACACACACACACAGCATAACTTTGTGTCAGAAGAAAAACAGTGTGGAAAAATATACATAGTATATATGCGTATGCAGACAACCTTTCACTTCTTTCTCTCGGTTCACAGGACATAATGAGAATTAATTAGCACGTTCCTAAATCATTAGCCCCAATTGCCTCTCTAATGTGTGCATCTATGCAGAACTGAAGATTTTGTAAAGAAAGGGACAGAAACCAGAAAGCTGGGGTCAGAAGCAGATGCACAGATGTACATATAAATGGATGTTCTGTGATTATGTCTCTTTGTGATGCATAATTACAAATGATTTTAATTCAACCTCTTCACGATGAGCTATCCTTTTTTTTCTCTGTTCTAAATACAGTAGCTACAAGCCCCCCAAATTCATCTCTCACAGACTTTGAAGATTTGAAAATTTCTCCAAAATGCCACATGTCAGTCAAAAAAGAAAATGATTGGCTTTTAAAATTATAATTTAAAGCACATTGACGAGAAGGTGTGTTTTCGTTAAAATTTAACCCTTCATGCATTTGGGGCTCTGGGGAACATACCGAAAAACTTAGGCTTTTACCTCCGTATCCTTCTGACAAAAAAAAAAAAGAGAGAAAGATACAAAATAAAGAGCACAGAATTACAATGAAGAGTAGCCTATGTTAATGTAATATATGTCCTTCAAAACACGCCTCAGTTCGGTATTGACTGCTCATCCATTTGAAATATACAAAAAACAAGACAAAACCAAAATCACACATACACAAACAAGAGCTTGACAGTTCCATCTCTAAATGTTAAGAAATTAAATCTAACAGGTAAGCTTTAAGTCATACATTGCATGGGAACCTAATTTTTTTGATGGGATCATTTTATATCCTCTGAGGTGAGTTGTTTTCTATGAAGTGTAACCTTTTTGCACTACAAATAATAATTCTTGCATGAGGGTAATATTCCATAAAACATGAATTGTTTGAAAAGAGTAGGATAGTTGGCAAAGTAAACCCTAAATATAACAATGCCATCCAAAAAAACGACTGATTGTTCAAAACATTTTACTTTCCTTTTTCTTCATGCCAGCATTAAAAAGAACTACCTTTTGGTGCTTACACAAATCTACACATGTGGCAAAATTTCAGGGAACTATACAAAACAACAGTGTGCCTAAAACTGATGAAATCCACATAAGGTCTGTAGTCTGGTTAATAGTATTTTGTGAAAGTCAATTTCCCGCTTTTGACACTTATTATGATTTATATAAAATGTTACCTTTGGGGGAAGCTGGGTTAAGGGTATATGGTACCTCTCTTCTGTTTTTACAATTTCTTATACATCTACAATTATTTCAAAATAAAAAGTTTCAAAAAATACCTCTATGAGTTTTATAAGTCTGAATTCCCAGACATTGTATTGTATTTTCTCAACACAAGGAATCGCATTGGTTTTCACTAAAATTCAGATCTACAAACTTTTAAAAAACATTTCTGGAAGACTCAGAAATAGATCCTTCAATTTACACAGATCAGAGGGACGTGTGGATATAAGTATTATCATCCTCAAAGTCCTGATCAAGACCGTTTCTAACTTTCTCTGGTTGTCTTACAATTTTTTTTGCCTCAATCATTATACCTACCCACTGCCCGAGGCAGAAAATAACATTCTCCCTTATACTGCATAGCAGTCAAGTTTAGTGGTTGAGAGCCTACTTTCAAATCACTACTCTGACACTACCTGCACAAACTTAGTTAAGTCACTTATCCTCTCAGAGCCTCAGTTTGCTAATCTGTAAATTGGAGATAACAGTATCTACTGCATAGGTTTGTCGTGACCACTTAAGTGAAACAGTGGGTACAAAGCCCTTAAACATAGGGTCTGGCTTGCAGTGAGCACTCTGTTAACATCAGCTGTATGCTTCCACCATAGCAGGTGAGTGAAGGGGAAGGTGGGTTGGAGTCTGGACCACACAAAGCTTCCTTTAAATGGCAGACCCTCCTCTTATTAACTACGCAATCTGACCTCTGTCCAAGCCAAGCTCCCTCTTCCGTAAATGTGAATAACGATGCAGTGCCTGGCATAGAGTAAGCGTCCAGAGCCAGACCATTTCATTAGGGTAGTATTTACCACATTCTAAATATTTCTCATAACTCTGTCAGTTTCCCTGCACACTAAAGATCCTATCAGGCAGAGGTCAGGTATTCCTCCACCTTTCTGCCTCCTGCCCAGTGTTGCAACAACGTAGCTGCTTCTTAAATGTTTGTTAAATTGTAATTTTTAAAAAGCTAATGATTGAAGAAGAAAACATGAAGTCTCACAATTTGAACCGCATCCCAAAGGACCATGGGACAGAAAAGACAGGACAGAACCACTTTGGCTGCTGGAAATTTCCCTTTTGTGATCATGCTAACCTCTTTTAAGTTTCCGGCCACTGAATTTATAAAAGAAACCTTCCGGAGAGTTGTAAGGTCTGAGATCTGAAATACAGCAGGCATTCTCTGACAACCCTTGCTGTGAAAACTGCATCACCAAGGAGTTATAAGGTATGCCTCGGAAGGATACCACAAATAAATGATAATGCCTTCCCTGTCTTTATTAACATATTCCCACAGGCTTTTGGTTAATAATACTCTTGAAAATTTAGTAAATGCCCTCAGCAATAGCCTTGGATGCTACAGTTTTCAATACCAACGTGTATTCCTGTGTTCTGGCTTCAGTCTTGTGGAGGGAGCTCACCACAACCCTGAAGTCATTTAGAGGAATGGACTGTGGTACTCAGAAAAGAGCGGGTTTTCTGTCATAAGTACTTATTGACTGTGACTTGAGAAACCCTCATACAGATAAATCTAACCCCACAATAATTCAATATTTTTTCTCCAAAACAAAGCCATTAGCATTTTATTAGAAGAAATATTTCATCCCTCTGTCCCCCTCTCTCTCTCTCTCTCCCTTTAAACACACCACAGATGTAGCACTCTGTGTGGGTTGTTAGAAAGTCAAAGAATATAATTTCTTGATTAATTGCCATACACAGGACCCAAGTTATGCACAATTTTGGTAGTTAACCCCACCACCTCCCATAAGCAGTTACTGCAAAACGTTCCAAATAAGCACATTTATGATAAATCACTTGGAGCTGTTTAAGTGGATCGGGCCTTAAGTTATTCCTTGGGATAGATCATGTCATTTTCAATGTGCACGAGCTACAGGAGAGAAATTCCACCGTAAACCTCGGCCACGGTATCTTCGTTTCCCTTGCAGGCATCAGGGAGTCTCAGTCAATATTTCTTATCTTATTTTTAAATATCTTGTGGTCTCAGAAATGGTTGGTGATTCAGAAATTACATCAAGAGTCTAAAGATAGACTATGGGCTTATGACTTCAATAAATGCAGCAGTTCTATAACAGGAAAAGAAAATGCCTGTTGGTTTTAAGACTACTGGGAATCAAAGAGCGATTCTTAGTTGGGCCAGTTAGAGTCAATCTCTCCAAAAGCAAGTTACCTCCTCTCCTACGCCATCCATCTACTTAAGTGGGTGCATCAATATAAATCACATGGATCCCTAGATATTGATAGAGTGCTGAATTCTGAGCTACGGATGCCTTTCTATAGACTTTCCCCCACCACCACTAATTATTTTGTGGTGGTTTCCACATTGGTTATTTCACGAATGGAGTAACGGATTTGCCCAAGACAATAGGGCTGACGGCAGCCAAGGCAGGGGGACATGTTCTGATCTCACGTGTATCTGGAAGATGTTCCTTTATGCCCCTCTACCTCAATGAATTACTCATCCCGCATTTTTCTAAGGCAATCTCTGGCATGAAAATTTCAAACAGGCTTAGTTCACCAAATATGTAAATGGCAAATAACTGGCCCTTCTTGGCCAGTCCAGACCCTCAGATATCTCCTTCAGTTTTCTGAGTGTTTATCTTCTTTAACATCAGAGATCTAGAGAAGCCCCAAATAAAGTGAGTTTCTTTGGGGCTTATGAAGTTAACCCTCCCGTCTTTAGTTCCCAAAGTGGGAGGGTCCAAGAATTCTGTTAGAAATGATGGTCAATTCAATGTGATTTTCTAATAAAGAAAAAACAACATCCATCGTTACGCTTGTCCTGAATCTCACAGCCTTGTAACTTAGGGTCAGTGTATGTTCTCTTAAAGTGAAGATTCAAGAAACATGTTCTTTAAAATGAATCTGATAAAATGCTACACATGTACATTTTTCTTTCAAAACAGAAAATAACACAAGGAAGTCTCCCAGGAGTCTGTGCCAAGTTCTGTTTGTTGTATGAGGTACTTGTTTATTTTTTAGGGTTTTTTTGGTTTTTAAGTCTTCCCGATCACCCTAGCTTATCTTATTATTAGACTGCAATCCATTCAATAATAGACTCCTAAAAAGTGTTTTACTGAATACGTAAGATGAGAATGAAGGAAGAAAAAACATGAACAAAAATGCCCTCTACGTTTTCCTACACATATCCTATAATTTTCCAGTTGGCTTAACCACTCAACATATTTAAATAACCAACCAACATATTTATTTAACATTCGGCAGATGGACATGATAGGAACATCATGATTTTCAGATGTACTTTTACAACTGCAAGGTTTTCTTCATGCCAGGATCCCAACAGGTTCTTAAGGTAAAGCCTCCCCTATACCTACTGTTTCTTCAGCGATGGAGTAACTCTCCATCTAAACATGTCCACTCAGATTAATTTAAATCCCTGACATTACAGTGGAAACCAAATCATTCTCTTCAATCTATTTTTTACCCGCAGCATAAAAGAGACTATTTTACATGTTAATAGTAATCTGATGTGGTTGTATAAATCTGATATAAATATGATACTCTGTTTGGAAATGATGCTAATTTAGTTTAAAATGGAGATTACATTTCAACTTGTAAAAGAGCAGGATGGAATATTAGCATTCGTGGCTGTTATATAATTTCCCTTTACACTACACAAGTGTTACTCAAAATCTTTTCTGAGCCTCTTTGTCCAAAGATTTCCCATTCTTCCTATAAGAAAAAGGACTTCTCTATTTAACTGTAAGTTAAACAGGTGGTACAGACCCTTGAAAAAAGATTAACAACAACATTATAAATGCATTTTTGAAGAAACATTTAAAGTTACAACGTAATAAACTGAACAGAATGTCATAAGAATGTCAAACTGGGCACAGTAAAAATAAATGTTATTCCCAAGGAAAATAAAAAGTCTGCATATTTATGTAACATTCAGCAGATGGACGTGATATTAATATAGGGTTTTCAGTTGTACTTTTATAGCTACTAGATTTTCTTGCCTAACTTGGCAACCGGAGGCACCATTTGAGTTTTGGATTTGGACAATACTGCAACAGATGTCCAGACCAATAAAATAAATTCCTTAAGGGCTATGCTTAATTTGTGTAATTGATCAATTTTTGTTGCATAGGGCCTCAGCTCACCAGCATGTAACTGCCTTCCACAAAAGCTTTGCAGTTGGGATTTCATTCCATATGTTACAAGGGTTTATGGACTCTCTGGTTGACAATGCTGCACACAGAACAGGGGTTGTGGTGACACCTGTTGGCAAGCAGCGGTGCAGAACAGGCACAGACAGACTAGATGTTTCTGGGGCAACATTTCTCAGCCTCAGCCCTACTGACATGAGGGGCCAAGTCTGTGCCGTGGGACCTGTCCCGTGTGTTGTAGGAATTTTAGCAGCATCATTGGTCTTCACCTCCTAGATGCCAACGTACCCTCTCCCCCAAACTCCACTTGTGACGACGAACAATGTCTCCAGGCAGGTGTCAAATGGCCCCTGGGGGACAACATCATCCCAGGTGAGAATTGCTACAGTACAATGGGTTCTTCCGGAAGAGCCACACATTGGAATAGCATAAGGTATCTACATCACTTTTTAAAACAAAACACAAGACACCTTTTCCCCCTCTCCTTGAAGTCTCTGGATCTAACAACAGTTTTTACAGACAACTCACAAGAACTTGGGCCTGACGGGGGGTAGCCATGATACAGGTGCCGGAGCAAGGCTTCATCACCAGCACTCAGGCGGGTGGTAATTAAGACATGAATTTTGAAATCTAACTCTCAATGTTCATCACTCACCTATTAAACTTGCCAGAGTTGCTATGTTAATTATCTCCCCGTATCCTTGATTTAGCATAATACGGCCTGCAGCCTGTGACAGAAATTAAAGGAAAGACCAGTGACCTCTTTTGTGATTGTGCTAATAACTACATGATAATAAATTAGTTTTCAATTTTCACAAGACTTTACATGGCAAAAAAAAAAAAAAAGGGAACCAGTACATGATACACAAACTTGATAGAAGATGGGTGATCAGCACCAACTTTGAATTTTCCCTTTTTAATTAGTTTCCAATCAACGTAAACAGGAAATTTAAGCAAAGCGCAATATTCTTTACCTGACTTGTCACGTTATGAAAAATATTAAGGGGACAGTCACGTCCGTTCACGTGTTACCGTGGATATTTAACAAAGCAGCCTACTCACACGACCTTGTCAAGGGTAGGCAAAACTTAGACACGTGCGCACTGCATGCACACCACACACAAAAGGTTTTTCCAGCCACACACACGGACGTGAAGGATTCATACTAATATCAGAATAAAAACATGCAAAGCGAAATGATTCATCCAATAGTAAGGAAGTGCCGTGACTTCTGGCATGTTCTGTGCCTTTCTTACATCTGTTCCTGCCTCTGACAGCTTTCTTCCCTTGGCTGACAAAACACAAATAAGAATGTACAGGAAGCATGGCCCCACTCTGATGTACAATAATATTTAGCTAATTAGAAGTCTCCTCCAGCTCATTATGCTAGGCACTAAGAAGTAAGAAACTACATGAAAGCATGACACTTGCTAAGCCCTAGGATGGTGTCAAAGCCGAACTGGCATCACTTTCTTCTGTTTCTTTATAGACTTGGTTGGATGGCAATTTCATTCCTTTAAAAAATCAGTTCTGACTTTCAGACGGAACGATCCCTTGAACACTGCACCATCTTCTGGCCAAATGCTTTACTACATGATCTTAATTAAAGTGTCAAGTCCCAATTTTCTGAGAATGACTGCTGGATTAGTACTTGGCCTATTTTATCATTCCTGTTTTAAGACAGCACAATAGATAGATAAGAAACACAAAACAGTTTCCTTCTAATTAAATGGAAAGGCAGCGGAACTCTGTTTTAAAACAGTTTTGTGCTTCGCAGCCTACCCAGATCCCTACCCAGATTCATGGAAAGCCGTATATGTATTTGGCATTTAGAATATGCCGATTGGGGGTCCAAAGGGGTAGAAAAGATGGTTCCGGTCTTCTGAAAGCTCATAGCCTAATCAATCATATCATTATTAACTGTAGAATGGGTGAATTCGAATAGCCCAGACAAGAAGAGCATTAGGACTTGCAGGAGATATCTCAGGACTGACTTTGCTGGAAAACATTTCTTGCAGACAAGTGGGTCTTGAATCAGGATGAAAAATGACGATGTTGCCCCTGATGTTGCTTAAAATATGCTAGGCACCGTGCTAAGCCTCTCACCAATATTCCCTTAACTAAACCTCAAAACAACTCAGCTCAGAAGTTAAGACTCAAGCTCAGAAGCCCGACCCCACAGCTCATGCTCTGAACCATCCTGCTGCATGTCTCCCGTGATAAAGATGAGATTTCTAGAAAGAAGGGCAGAGGGGTTTCTGGAGGAATGCGAGAAATTTAGTAAAAGGGTGGACTCAGGGGCAGGGGCAGCCCTAGAATTTTCCTGTAGGAAGGACTTAGGATGGTATCTGGGGGGATAGGGCTAGTTCGGGGGCGTACTTGTTTGAAGCTGTGCTTCCAGAAGAGGCATACAGATCATAGTTAGGTAAAGCGAGAGGAGCTGCAGGGAATTATGGAAAGAGCAAACTTTCCAAGGCGACCACAGCTGCTGCCACTGAGAATCCGTGCTACATACTCAAGGGAGGGCGAGGAAACCCATGCAGGGCAGGGCAGGGAGGTAAATAGCTAAGTGGTTCAGAGGGCAGTCAGAGGAAACAGGGTTTGAAAAGCAGGTTGGAAAGAGACAAGCATGTTCAGAAAGTTGACAAGAATAAGGGGCTTCCAAGGAAATGAATAAAAGCAGCAGATTCATCCACTCATATAATCATTTGCTCATCCAACAAAATGATTGAGTTAAAGGGCAAAGGAATCTGAGAGGTGGTGGGATCTCGTGAACACTTTGTCAGTTAGGGGAGCCTTGTACATTTCCACAACAGAAGAAAGTCAGTCTGGAGTGCCTGGGCGGCTCAGTCGGTTAAGTATCAGACTTTTGATTCCCACACAGGCCATGATCTCATGGTTCACGGTTCATGGGTTTGAGCCCCCTCCTCAAGCCCCGAGTCAGGCTCCACACTGACAATGCAGAGCCTGCTTGGGATTCTCTTTCTGTCCCTCTCTCTGCCCCTCCCCTACTCATGTTTGCAGTTTAAAAGAAACTTTCAAAATGTAAAAGAGAGAGAGAGAAGAAAGTCAGTCAGTCTGGAGAGAGGGATGGGAGATGCTGTAGATACAAGCACAGTCAAGGATGCAGGTGGGAAGTGCGTGGTAAGGGGCAAAGGCGGAGGGAGCCGGTCTCCAGAAAAGCTTCTTTCAGAGACATGTAAATAATGCAATCAGCCTGTAAACCAGGGGCGGCACCCTCAGATTTGAGGCAGGGAACGTAAATGCTCCAGGTGGGCCGTCCAGGTGAAATCAGGGAGTGATGGCAGGAGGCAACCTGGAGACATCACGGCATCTCAAGGAGGCAGCTGAGCCTCAGCTCAGACTGCTGCCATGCAAAAATGAGAACCCAGAATTGCCAGATGCTCTCATATTTCAAGACAAGCTAAAAAGATGGGTTTCTATATGCAGTCTCTCGATGTGTATGTTGTTGGAGGTTTTAAAGAATTTTAAAACACTATGCGGGCCAAACAAAACACATCTGGAGTCCAGATGGGGCCTGCAGGTTGCCAGTTTAGGACCTCTGGCTTGGAAGAAAGATGTTAGCGTGGTCCCCAGACCTGGTCGTGGCTCTGGGCCCCCGACTGACAGTTGCCCATGCAGCAGCTCCAGGGTTGCAACTCAAGGTCTTGCCAGCATCTCAACCACAACATGTACAAACTCAAATTCACCCCTACTCCCTCCAACCCTTATTTCTGCTGTACTTAATTCTCATGGAGGCCAGGGTCCGTGTGCAAGTTCTGATCTTTGGCATGGCCTCGCCTCTTTTCCTTCCCTAACCTTCCATAAGCCACATTCTCAAGTCATGGCCTTAACAGCATGTTGGCCTGTGTCCTTATTTTTTTTCTTTATCTTCACTGTCATCTTTTCTAGCTTAAGCTCCTCCTACTTCCAGTCTAGACTACTGAGATCATTTCCCACCTCTGCCTGTCCCCTCTTCCTCTCATGCTACACGTGTCCCTGGACACATCTTTCTCAAATATGGTTCTTTTTTGCCATGCACTTCAGGCTCAGCCCAGAAGCTTGAAATGATGTCCCTCACTGCTTATTAAAATAAGTACGAATGACTTCAGCTGATTTGCTATCCATGACCCTTCACAATAAGACGCATTGAACCCAACATTTCTAACCAAAATGTTTTTACAAATCTGTATATATTCTAAGCTTTTTGCCAGTGTGAACAACCCGATTTCCCGAATTCAGCCCAAATTTTCAAATATTTAGATCCCAGTTTCTCAATGTCAGTATATTGACATTTGGGGCCAGATGATTCTCTCTGTGGGAGGGGTTGGGTGGGGAGACTCTCCTGTGCATTGTAGAGTTTTTAGTAGCATCCCTTGCCTCATCCCACTTGCCCCATGCCAGTAGCACCTCCCCCAAGAGACAGAGCATAAGCAGGGGAGGGGCAGAGAGAGAGAGGGAGACACAGAATCTAAGGCAGGCTCTGAGCCATCAGCACAGAGCATGGCGTGGGGCTCGAACCCATGAGCGAGATCATGACCTGAGCCAAAGACGGACGCTCAACTGACTGAGCCACCCAGGCGCCCCTCCCAGGATGATTTTCAAATTAACCTGAACCCTCCAGATATTTACCAGAAAGTAGCAGAAAAGTTTGCTCAGACATAACCAGAGCAGCCGAGGAAGGATGGGCACTAATGTAAAGTTATCATGTATGAATTATACTGCCAATAACCAGAGTTAGGACATCTCTTGACTTTGTTTTACTTTTTTAAATCTCTTATCAAAAAAAAAAAAGAGCACTTTTCCCTGGCGGGAGTCAGTGTGCCCCCCTGACTCCCACACTAGGGCAAATTCCTTTGCTTTGGCCTCCCACAGCACAGGCGTTATAATCATTACTTGTTTAGCTTTGGTTTCTCCTCTAGGTTGTACAATCTGTGGGGGCACAGACCTATGTGTCATTGTCAAAGGTGTTTCCCCAGCTCCTAGCACAGTGCCCGGCATAGAGAGGGCACTAAGTGAGTATTCTGGCAATGAACGATAAACCTTGCAATAGTAGAGTGATATGCCCAGCATCTAGCTCTCAGCAATTCCCAGTTCTCTTATTCCTTCCAGACACAGCTCAAGATCAATGATCTCCATGAAGACATCCCTGACTAATGCCACCTGACAGTGGTCTTTCTTTTCCTATAAATCTATATAGCACTTCACAGTGTCCTATTACTCAGTTTTCCATATAGCAGATCTTTGTCATCAGAGAAATTCAAGACCTTCAAGAGAGTCTGCATCTTCAAGTTTTTTTTTAAATGTGACCCTTAACAACAAATATCTGGTTGACAATTCTAAGTATTTGCAGGTGAAATGTATAAATGATGGCGTTATTCGCTAAAATGGCTAAAAAGCCCTCCGTAACCAAATTGAACCTGAGAAACTAAATTTTGAATTTATGATCTTTGTCTAAAATGCTTACCTAATGTTCTCTTCCTGGATTTTAAAATTAAATTTCTATTGATTCAAGCTCAATTATTATTTATGTGTACAATAAACATGTCACTTCACAAATAATACATACAAAAAAACCTTCTAGTCAGCACACATTTTTATCATCCCACAAGTCTGTGATCTCGTAGAGTCAGTTCTTTGTTAGGAAAAAATAGAGACTCATGAGTTTAATTAGATCACTTAACCTCGCTGGTCTCCTCAATCCATAAAATGGGTACATTAATATCTGCCCACTGGCAAGAGCAGTGATAGTTCCTAAACACTTATGGTTCGGAGTGCTACAAACCAGACTCAAACCTGTATTCTATCTCATGACAGCTGGGTGTTCTTAGGCAATGATTTTATCTCTCTGCCTTGGATTCTTCAAATGTTAAATGAGATTAAAACCAGAACCCACCTATTGTGAAACATATATGATGGTACAGTCAGTTTCTGGTAAGTAGCAAGTGCTCAGTGAACGCAGGTCCTCTATCATCACAAAGAAACAAATGAGACAATGTAATTAGAAAAGAACTTTGAACAAGAGTACTTTCTAGGGATGACTCACTTCGTGATTATTGGTAAGTTAAATGATCAATTACCTAATATCCATTAAACGAAATTCTTCCTTTTCTATCTTGCAGCCACAAAGTCAGCACTAGGTTTTTATGGTTTGAGACTAGAACTGGGCCAGGACGTGCATTATACTTCAAAGCATATAAACCTGTAATTGTCCCCATAGTTCCCTGAATTTTTAGGAGACTTTTTCGCTCAATCTGGTGATTCTGCCTGGAATATCCAAATCTTTTCTGAGTTAGTTGGAACTTTAACTGCACCAAAACTGACGCAAGCTAGAACTATAGCTTTAAAATAAAGTAAAGCAGAAATGCGGCTCCGACTATGGAGTTCAGTGTCAATCCTACCTTATGAGAGCAGGACCCTTTTGCATTCCCCACACTGGGTTGAAAGAATTGAACTGGGCTCTTAGCACCCATCCACTCTTTTGAGGCTGAACAAAATTCAACTAAATTCACAGTTTTGATGGCATTTTTCTCAAAAGAAAAAAAATATGAGATGTTTTGACCAATTCAGATCCAAAATCTTTACTTAATATGTATATTTTATTCATTCAACAAAGAGTTATCTTCCACTGAAATATCAAATAAATGTCTCAAATTTCCCCTTCACTTTGGCTCTGAGGATCTGGATTTTGTTTGACCTTGAACAAGATTTTACTCTCAGATTTCCCATCAATAAAGCAGAGATAATGACAGTATTTGCCCACTGCATGGGGGAATTGTAAAACTTAATTAATTGAAATCTTGGATGAAATGTGCTAGCAACACCAACATTCTGCATTACTTCCTGACCTGTATATGAATGAGTGTTAATTTAAAAAGACAAATTCTCCAATTTATACCATGATTGTAGAGTGGAATTTTACATACACACACACACGCGCGCGCACACACATACACGTGCTCATCTATGTACATATGTATATGCATATGTATAGCTTGGCATTTATACGAATGTGTGATTTCAGCAGCAAATCAGCCAAAGGAAAAATTAGCTACAGTTTTTTCCAAGGGAAATAATTTTCTGTTCATGTTCTGTTATTTTCAAAAGACTCTAATGCTGTTATTTCAAAACTAAATGTCCTCAAACAAGGCAAAGACAATTCTTCGTTGAATTATGCTTACAGATGCCAAATTTTCAGTGTTGTGTTAAAGTCCTACAAGAATAATCCAAAATTTTTAAGAATGTATATGGAAACATTCTTTCAAAATGAATTAAAAATATTCCACCCTCTTAGGATCAGATAACCTTAAAAAGATAAATAAACATTCAATGAGAGATGGAAGGAAGGAGAGAAGAGAGAAAAGAATGGTGTATTTAAAGAACTCACTGTCATCAGCCTCCTCCTCAACAAAAAATTAAAAATCATCCCTAAAATCTATTCTGCATTCTTGCTTGCCTAAAATTGGGCAGAGTCATTTTGTGACTAAATAATAGAGAGGAGGAGGTCTGATGTAATTTAGTAGGAGTATTAAGAAGCTATTTTTTTTTCCTCTTCACACAGGTCTCTGGCTATCACATACATAAATTCCTGCCTGCCTTTTTGGGGACACAAACAGATGAGGTATTTCTTACAGATCGATGTTTTCTCTGGATGCAACTACCTTCATAGCTGGTTAGTTGACTAAATGCCATAATATTTCCTTACCTAGTTTGTTTATATAGATAAGGCTTTTATTTGATTTAGCACCAGTTACCTTTGGCATCAAATATATAGCCTCTTGTCATTGGAAGAGTATATGAAACTGATAAGGGTTGAACCCTGCCTGATACTCACAGTGGGAAGCATATATGGATAAGGGCTGTTTATCTCCTGACATGAATGAATCTCTTTTGTTAATTCAAATAACACTCTATTGTAACACCTAATAAACGTGTTAGATGTGAAATATAAACATTTTTATATATACACTATGAATTTTAATATTACTTAACTTTATCTTATTCAAGATAGTATATTTCCTACCTAGATAGTATATTTCCATTAACATGTTCAGTGAAGAGAGAGAGAAATCATATGTAAAACATCAAATGGGGCTTGGAAAGAGGAAAAGAGGGAAGAGCTCTTTCTAAATAAGTGTATTCAAAGAGAAAACAAAAATAGAAATTATGAAAGTTACCATAATTGTTGATCAACAGACATATATTTTAAGAAGCTTTAAATCCCTTTTTCTCATTGTTGAAATTCACTTCTTATCCATCTTCCTTGTTAATTTAAGGCAGAGATTTTGGTCTCTGTTATTTACTACCAGATCATCACAGTCTAGAACTGTGCCTGGCACACAATAGGTGCTCAATAAATGTTTGCTGAATAAAGAAACAAAGGAAGAGATCTTGGCAAGGCAAGTTATAAAATTAGAGATTGGTAAAAAGCAAAAGAAATTCCAAGGAGCCCTTCGTCCATCACTTTGAAGTTTGCTTAAGAAGGAGAAGAGGAAAGAAAAGGAGGAAACAAAATTAGGGAATAAATGTGGCTCTGGTCAGCCTGTATAGAACCTGAGAGTAAAGAAACAAATTACCCAAAGAATAATTAGAATATTATTCTCCTTTTTCACCAGATTAACACCTCACTTTTAGCAAGAAAGAAGTGGAGTTGAAGCAGTGAAAAATAAGATTTAAAAAATTTGTCACAGAGTAAGGAGCTCAGTAAATATATCTGAATAAATGAAAAGCTGTCCATGCACTAGGCATTAGCCCGGCAAACCACAGCGGTCTTCAAGGAGCTCCCAGCAAAAACAGGGAGAAATAAATGGGAAGATTCATGTCCTGAAAGAAGAGAAAGGAAAAATAGGTAAGAAGGGTGACAAAATTAAAAGGGAAATACATCTCGCTTTTTTCCAACACATGACACATTTGAAATTTGTGCAAAATCCCACGTGCCTTAAAAAAAGCACAATGGATCAAAAGAGAGACACCTCTGAAATGCATGTGGATAAATTTGAGAACTGTTAAATGAGGAGAGAATAAGGAAGAAATAAAAATCTCTAGAATGATGAAACCTCAAGGGAATATGATAGCAGGTTTAAAAATGTACACATAAATGGGATGAACAGGCATTTGTTCAAAGGAGTTCAAGAATTATGGGATAAGGGGCCACTCACATTGCATTAGAGCATTATGTGTGTGACAAAGTTTAAAAAACACTATAACCAAATAGTGTATAGATTGAAAATATAAATAGATTGGGATGGGTACAGAAAAATTCCTGGATCAGAGACAGCTCTAACAAGTCAACGCCTGAGGTCAAATCTGGCCTATGGCCCTGGGTTTTTGGGTTTTTTTTTTAACTCTTTATTGTGGAAACTTCAAACATATACACATTTAAATATGCATATGTTCATCCATCATCCAGCTTCAATAATTATCAATTAATTGTCAATGTTGTTTTACTTACACCTTTTGCTTCATTTCTAATCACTTCCCGATTCTAATCCCTGGACCGTTTTGAAGCAAGTCTTACACAAGACATCATTCATCTGGAAAGATTTCAGAGGATGTTTTGAAAATATAAGGACATTTTAAAAAACACAACTATAATACCAGTATCAAATTAAACAAAAAAGTAAATAATAACTCCTTAACCACATCAAAGATAAAAATTAGAAATTCATCATCACATTTGGAAATAGAGATATTTCAACCACACGTCTAGATTTCTATACGTTTCTCTGAATGAAAACATCTGGCCACTTTGGGTATACATTCTGGAATAGTACCACTGAGTAGGACTGGAGCAGGCCCTTTCGCACAGGTCTTATATGCCCCAGATAAGATCCTCCATCAGTGCCTATTGTCTTGTTCACTGCACACTCCGCACGTCTACGTTATCTATCTGGCTCTCAGACACAGTGACTTTGCAATCCTAAATCTAAGCTAACAGAAATCACAGGTGATTGGAACCCATCCTTTAGTTTGGGGGCTTACTGATGACATAAGTGATGGCCACAATCACAGTTTACCCCAATAGACTTGAGCAAGTCACAGAACAGAGAGTCACGACCCTGAAGACAAATGGTCAGATCTGAAGGTCAGTGCAAGGGCAGAATGAGAGAAGATGTAAAGTCAACAGACCAGGAAGCCAAGAGGGGGAATGGAGGAGTTACAAGGCACAGATTGATTTGATTAGTTCAAGAATTATTTGGAGAACCAAATTATGTGCTGGGCTCTCTTCTTTGCACTGCATTCCAAGATCCAGAGATGGGTAATGTTGCTTTTAAAGGAGGTATGCCAAGTCCAACACTACATAAAGCCCTCCCTTCCTCCCCATTCATTTGTCAGTTTTGAAATGTGAGAATGCAATCACAGTGGGTTAAATTAAAAGTATAGTCACTGGGGCGAGGTATTAATGCTCTTAAAATTGAAACTAAAATTAAAATCTAAAATGAGATTTCTTACGCTCACCTATATCTGTATGTTGACTCCTTTTCAGATATGCTGGAATGCTCAACACTCAATGTAAGAAAATAAAATGGGGTGCGTTTAACAACCAGATGCTATTCAAAATTAAAAGAGCTTAATTTTAAGACTGGAAGAAGAGAAGACATACAATTTGCTTGCGATGCACACAGTAAATTAAAAACTAAAAAAAAAAAGGCAATGAGTGTGAAATATTAAATATTTACTTCTCAGGGTATTTTTGTGCACTCTGATATTAATGGGTAATAATAATTACTGTTCCTTATCCAAGACACACCTAGACTGAGAAATTAAATTCCCAGCATATGGGTATGCGTGCCAGCCGATGCACATGCTTAATTCCCATTATGTTAATAGAACTAGAAAAAATGCACCAATGAAAAAAAGAGAGAACCTCAGAAACTTACTATAAAGGGAAATCTGGAAGGGCCTATTTCTCTTAAAAGTAGTTGAGTTAATTCCATCAAAATTTCTCAAAATAAATATGCATCCAAGACAGAGAAGCAGAGTCCATAAAAGATTTCACAGAAAAGAACTCGCAAAACTGACACTTGTCAGTCGCCGTGTGTGCTAAAAACCTCAGGGTGTCTTGGGACCTCTGTGTGGGAGTTCAGTTAAGGAAATCAGAATCCACGTCAGACTCCCATCTTTAATGGGAGGTGCCTTGCCTTTCTTCCCTTCTTTCTATTTGTCAATTCTACTAAAGAGTCTACACAACCACAGTGATATGTACACCACTCCCTGGGGCAAACACAACTCAGAGCCACACTTACATGTCACACATAGAAAAGGCTACGGGCCCCCACTCAGTGATTAATGTAATTAAGGAATCCAGCACTTTGGGACAACTTCTGTTATAAATAACCACTTGGATGGCATTCACCTAGACCTCAGCATTTATATCTGTAAAGAAAGAAGGTAATAATAATCCCTATTTACCTACTTCATAAAATTGAAGGACGTGTGAGTGTGAAGGTATGGGCAAATTGCAAAACGCCCTACAACTGCAAGGACCATAGGAACCTAGCACTGTGTGTTCTGCTTCTCAAGCTTTGACTTACCTATCATCTATCTATCTATCTATCTATCTATCTATCTATCATCTTTTAACCTGTTTTTCTAAAATAAGAGTAATACACATCAATCTATACACATTATACAAGAGAAGCAGACAGAAAGGGGGATATCATTCGTGTTCTCACCACCCCAAAATAACACCCAACTATGCATATCAAGCAACCTAAGCCAGTGCCTCTCCAATGGGGGAAGGTAAATTCACCTTCCCTCAAGTGACAGTTGGCAGTTTCTGGAGACATTTTTGATTGCTCAAAATTCAAGAGGGGAGAGACAAGCCATCTAATGAGCAGAGGCCAGAGATGCTGCTAAATATTCTAGAGTGCACAAGACAGCCCTCTACAATAAAAAACTATTCAACCCAAAATGTTAGCAGCACCAAGAATGAGAAATCCTGACCCAAGCTACAGGCATATGTAGACACACATATAACTTAGAGTCAGAATCATTCTAAAATGCCTTTCACCAAATTATGCAAGGTGGAATGGCATTCCCAGAATCCCAGAATTTATCCAATGTCAGTACTATTTCAACAACATAAAGGCAATGTAAAATGGAATCTAATACTGAAATTATAAAATGTTTCTTCATACACAATTAATGGCGGCAGCATTTATGATAATATGACACCATTTATCATTTACTCTCTCACCTTCTATAACTGCAGGAAGCTGGTGGGACAAGAGCAGAGAGAGGAGGTGAGATGGCTCTTACACAAGCAGATTTAGGGGTGCCTCTTTGTCATTTACTCCTACAAAATATATTTCTTGATTCTCTAATGGAGTCACACCAATACTAGATTGGCCATCAAGAACACATAAGAGATTCGGCTTATTACAAGGACATCGTAAAAGTAGGAATATTCTTGTGGGCAACAATCTTCTTTTTTTTTTTTTTTTTTTTTTGCTTTTCTTATAAATAACTAGTTACAGAGTTAAGAAAATAATAGGTTATATATGTTAACTCTCTTTAACAAGAGTAAATATTATCTTTTACAGAGCTAAGAAAGCAAACATTAAAACTCCACCAAAATCAATTTAATAATTAAGTTGACAGAAATGCAAAGAGGTCAAATAGGAGAGACATCCCACAACTTTTTTAATCTAAAGAATATTGTACAAAAATATACCAATTAAATGGGATCATTATCACTATCAATATCAGATCTACTGCCTTATTTTTCATTTGGTAATATGTAGTACACATCTTTATGTGTCCATATATATATAACTCTAAACAACTCTTTCAACAGCACAAAAACTTATGATTGTATGGGTGTTTATAATTTACTTAATTGCTTACTGTAAATACTTATATTATTTTCAGTTTTAATTAAAGTAAACAATGCTACGCTGAACATCTTCATTGTTAAATCCTTACGTACATCTTGAGTTATGTTGTTAACTTGGTAGAAGCTGAATAGAAGTCGAAGTTCAGGATTCAAATAGCTGAATCGTCCTCCAAAAGATTTTATTGAAAGGCAAAATTCAAGTTCACCTTTATACTTTGTGTTTTACCTTCTTTAACAAGCTTCCTCTATTCCTGAAAGTGGTGTCCACTGCCATTCTGGGTAAGCGGGATTGTTGTCAGTGGTGTGGTCACTCTATGCAACAAGACATAAGAGCTTATCCAAAGCTACCTAAGTTGAACTGACTTCAGGGTTTTGATTCAATCAAATTTTGTTCCTGATCACTGAATTATCATTCAGGTAAAAGTTTACGGAGACAGACCCATAGCAAATCTGATTCACTCATGCGGGGAACCCTAATTAGCAGTTTCTTGTTCCCTCAAACCAACTTTCTAACCTCATCCAATTGTCAATGTGTCGATTCAATTTACGTATGTAATTAATTTTTCAATGTTGTTCCCAAGTACCACATACAGGCTTCCCCTTTCTGGTAGATTGTCAGCAAACACTTATGAAGACACACATTATCCCACATTTCAGGCCTTTCTTTTGTTGTACCAATAGTCAAGAATTTTGTCTTTACTTTTCTTCTGAGACCCGCTTTGCTGAACTGGAAGACATTGGAAGTGGTTGGCCAACTCAATCCCAAGGTCTTGGGGGTAAATTAAAAAATAACTACAGTCTGTTTTTTAAAAGTCACGACAACAGACTGTGTTTGTGCCTGGGCATGTGTGCCACTTACACAACATATTTTTAATCAAATGGAAATGATTCCCCAAATGTGAGGAGGGTTCCATGCTTCAAAAACATGGACCTTGAAGTCATGGTGCTGCAGTTCTTCCTTCTGGCCACTAGGGTGCCGTTTTCTGCTCCATAAAGGAATTGGCTAGATGGGGCCTCTAGCCTGTAATACCAACTTCCAAGTGTGAATTTATTCTTTCCTGCCTTGCTAGCAATTTTTACTTCTCCAGCTTGGCACATAGAATCTTGCAAGTCTCCCTGGAAGGTGACTCATATTTAAATATGAATGGGGCAGCTGGCTTCTGTTATCTTAAAGGGTAACATTATGTCATTGCACATTTTCAACTAGGGTAAAAACAAACTGTGCTCTTTGCACACATCAATTCCAGTAATATATATTTGTATAAGATCACAGGGACTTATAAATTGTCTGAAATTTTTCCAGCCCCAAAATTAAGGCCAACGTACTATGTTTCTTAATAATTCAGCAACAACAACCAAAATAATCCCTTTGTTACCTAACATGTTATTTCATATTTCTTAAAAAAATAATGATAATGATGATAATGATGATGGCAATGAAAAGAGCAATGATAATGAATGGACATGTACCATATACCAGGCACTGTGCCAACAGCTTTGGATGTAGTCTTCATTACCATTCAAAGAAAAAGAGGTACTTTTTTATTCTTCCCATTTTTCAGATGAAGGATCCAAGGGCTTAATGAGAAAAGGTCTAAACAATAGAAAATGGTAGATATAGGGTTTGAAAGCAGGCAGTTTTAACTCCAAAGCCCGTATGTTTAACTAGTACTATGTACGTTCATCTATGTATCTTATAAATCATTTTCTAAGGCTCTGGGAAGCAAATCTTGAATTGTTCTCACAATTTATTTCGTCTAGGAGACCTCTCCTGGCCACCAAAGGATAGATGACACGTCCTCGACTTCCCTGAGGACCACATACCCAAACCTGCTAGACCAGGCAGCACACTCTATTTCCACAACCTGTTCCTAGTCACGACTTGCCCCCACAATGGACCGAGCACTCCCTGAGGGCACAAATTTCATCTCCTTGAACAGCACCCAGTACTTGGTAGGCATTCAGAGTTTGATCAAATAAGGAACATATGAGCAAATGAGTCCTATCTCTTTTCTCTTGGAGCAAACAATGTAAAAATCTCAGGGTCAAATTCCTCTTCTAATTTTACATCATCCTTCACCATGAAATTGGCCTCCCTAGAAAGTTATCCCAAATCCTGCCTCCTTCTGAGGTTGTGACGGACCCATAGTCATAACACCTGGGTTAGAGTTGTGGCCCATCATGCCCTTGATGTAGATCTAGGACTTCACCCTCCTGCTTCCATTCCCCCAGCAGTGAAATGGGTTCTGTAACAGCACCTGATCCATCCTAGAGGCTGTCATGTGGATGCAGTATCATACTGCAGGCACTGTGATTAGAATAGTGACTGACACAGACCAAAACCCTAGTAAAAGTTAAGTGTTTGTAGGAATAGCAATAATAGGATTATATGTAGGCATAGGAGCAATCATATTAGCAGGGGTAGTATTCCCTGAAATACTGACCATGAGGATTCAGCAAGGGAAGAACACAGCAGCACGTTTTTTTTTTTAAGTTTATATGCTATTTGGTGCTTTCCCTGTAAAAGAGTATCACTTCCTTGTCAAAAATAGTACCACATCAGGGCATCTGGGTGGCTCAGTCAGTTAAGTGTCTGACTCTTGATTTCGCCTCAGGTCATGATCTCACAGTTCGTGGGTTTGAGCCCCCCACTGGGCTCTGAGCCAACAGCATGAGCCTGCTTGGGATTCTCTCTCTCTCTCTCTCTCTCTCTCTCTCTCTCTCCCTCTCTCTCTCTCTCTCTGCCCTTCCCTACACTCACTTGTGCACGCTCTCTCTCTCTCTCTCAAAAATAAATAAACTGAAAAAAATATATTAAAATAAAATAGTACCATGTCTCCTTTGGGTACAAAATAATAATTTTAAAAATGAAAAAAGAATAATTCTTACGTGCCAAGGACTATGCTAAAAATTTATATGCATCATGTAATTTAATGTTTCAAGATAAGCCCTATTAATCTGAGGAAACAGAGATTCAGAGAGGTTCAGTCATCTGCCCCAGACCACAGAGCTTATAAACTGCAGCCCCAGGATTTGGACTTTAATCTGTTTATTTCCTTAATGGCCTCTCCCTCCCATTAGAGTGAAAGCACCATGAGGCAAAAGACCACATCTGTTCTCTTCATTATCATATTCACAGCCCACTGCATGGTGAATAATCGGTAATAGAAAACTCTGGGATGTGTGGAAAAAAAATGAATAAGTCAATGGATGAATAAATCCAGAGCCTAAATTCTTACCAGTTAAGCCCCTTAATTATCTGAGATGAATGATATTTTTGAATAACACAACTCTGACAAAATGAGAAGATGGCTGAGAAGTTTCATAGTAACAATAATAGTGATACCTGCTATTTATGGAGCACCTGCCCTATTGTTCCTCCACTGAAACCTTAAAAAGATATCTTTAATCCCTTCCCTGATCCATAAGGCAGATATTATCATCCTATTTTATAAATACATTATGTCACCCAGTTATGCAAGATCCGAATGCAGGTCTTACGGTCTCAAACCCAACACTTTTCCCCTTCAGATTCCCACCGCTGAAGTAGGAACAAAGGCAGGAGTGTGCTTGGCTTACTCTCAGACAAACACAAGGTTCCTGACAACTAATCCTCAGGAGTGACAAGAAGCTTCACAACCCTGTTGACCGTGGTCAAGAAGAATCATCCAGGACGCCAGTTACTCTAAGTGCCCTGCGTGCGCAGAGCTTTGTTTTGTCCCTTCCCTGTATTTTACGGGTTGAAGGAATACTCAGAGTTCATGCACCTTCCACTGACTGTTTCCTTCAGGGAACAGTGTACAGGCTTGCACTTGGACCTCTGAGTGTGAACAGTGACTTTACTTGAACACCCAACATTTAGTTTTATTATACCCCCACACCTCTGGCAAAACATCATACCAAGCCTGGATGTGCTTATACCTATCAGTACATTCCTGCAAAACCTTCCCATTCCTCTGCTGGTGACCAGCCCTGGCGTGTCCTTCCACTTCTGCCACATGCTCTAAACAATGCCATCTGATGAAAACAGATGAGAGTCAATCAACCTTTCGTTCACTGACCCAACAAACACTTGCTGAGTGCCTCCTATGTATCCTTCCACGGTCACTTTTGGAGAGGGCACAAAAGAGGCACCAAATAAAATCAAAGGCAGTAACTGCTACGGCTGTTGACTTTCCTCATATCTCTGCACATATAGGCAGAATAATCATCCCCCAAAGATATTTGCATCCAAATCCTTAGAACCTGTGAATGTGTTACTTTACCTCGCAAAAATGACTTTGCAGACATTTAGGACTTTGAGGTGGAGGATTGGCCTGGATTATCTATCGGCCTGGGCTCAACCTCAGCACATGGGTCCCTAACCAGAGCCTTTTCCTACTCAGGTGAGAGGCAGAAGGAGATGGGACCATGGAAAAGGGGTCACAGTCATGTAAAAAGGCTGGTTTGACGATGGATAAAGGGGCCATGAGCCATGGGATGTGGACAGCCTCTAGAAGCTGGAAAAGGCAAGGAGACAAACAATCTCCTAGGGCCTCCAGAATGGACACAGTCCTGCCAACATCTTGATTTTAGCACAGTGAGAACTAGAATGGTAAGATAATCAATTTACATGGTTTATTTCTGTAATTTGTTAGAACAGCAACAGGAAACCAATACACACGGCAACCAAAAGAGAAGCAGTTCTCCTAGACTTCCAAAGAGTAGGAAAACTGATTTTTTTTAAAAGTATTTCAAGAGTAAATATCAAATTTTATGCCTATAAATTGGAAAGTACAAGAATGTAATGAATAATAAAATAAATATTAGTACTAGATATACTTGGTACCAGCTGCAAAAATATCTATCACATGTATCACATTGCAAATCTTACAAAATCAATATGCAGCATTAGTGGATTAAAACACACGCCCTCACTAGTTGGGGGTAGATGGTCATTCCTTTTAACCAGTCAGCAGAACTCCAAACTGTTCACTGAAATGAGCTGCATCAATCACTTGATTTTCATTGTTTAACTTCAAATATTATCATTGGTCACATTCACCTGTAAATTTATTCTTTCATAAAAATGTGTTTTCTGCTCTGATCATTTCATCCACTGGGAGGGAAAAGAAAAAAAATTGGAGCTGTGCCAAAGGAAAAAAAATTAATTTTCTTGCAGCATAGGATCTTGTTAAAATGAAACATCTTTCCCATGAAATGGATGCTAACACAACACAACGGAATACTAATAAAGTCCTTTCATAATATTTTTCCTAAAGATTACTTGCATTTTAAGAATTGCCTTCTATATCGCCCCCAAGTGATGCTTAAAAAGATAAATCGCTTCTGAACAAGAGTTATTTTTTCCTTGTGTTCCTGGTTAACTTACATATGCTTTTGTGAAGTTATCTTTAGTCAAGGAAACTTACCAACAGAAAAGATCATTTATCGTTAAAAGGAATAATGTGTACGATTTAAAGAAGAGCTAATGAAGCCCCAGACTGTCCCAGGAGAGCACAAGTGCATGGCAGGACCATGTTTGTGCTTCACAACTGGGGGAAAAAATACTCCTGTTTAATATTTCACAAACAAAATATTCATTTTATGTGCATTTAATACAGGCAACTTTAAACCGAAGCTTTTAACAATTCACTTCATAACGAACAGTGAATGCATTGTGCTTTTGGACCTTGTGGATATGGAGCAGGGGGTTATATAAATTTTTAAGAAAATGTGTACCCACTTTCCCCTCCCTCAAGAAAAAGGAGAGTGGATGAAGAAAATGTTGATGGTGTCAGGGTACTGGATTGTTGGTGAGCAGGTGTGTGCTGCTGAATGAGCCTCTGGTGAATTGGAAGCTTTTAAAAGAGATTGATTCTCTTAACTAATTATTTGAAACATGCTTTTAAAGATATTAATTACTTGTGGAAAAGATTCTCCATGTGCCTCTAAATTGTTTCTTTGGGTGATTCTTTGCCTGCAAAAATGTCTGGGGTAAAAGTGAACATTCTGCCACCGTAATTTTAAATAATGTATTTAAACAATACATTTAAGTGTTACTGTAAAATTACATTTACTATTTGTAAATGTAATTAGAATATTAAAACATATTTTAAATTATACAAAATATTTAAAATTGATGTATATATAAAAATATATTCATACGTAAAATCATTACATGTATTTTACATACATATATATGCAAAAACATTTGTATACATTGTAAACATTTGTATGTAAATATATATATATCCTTATATAAATATCTATAAACACTAGATTGAACATCTCTTAAAAGATCTCTGGTTTTGTTTTATTTGTGTATGTGTGGGTATGTCACATAATTCTCTGAAAACTTGTACTATTTACCTTGCAGAATTGTGTAAAATATAATTAGACACGAATCAGCACCTTTGCTACCTTCAATACCTATCCTCCATGTGACAAAGTTGTTTATTCAATGACTTTTCTGTTTGATCTGCTGGAGGCATTTGAATCTGCATCAAAAAGGCATCTTTGGTTGGCCTGAAACATTTTAAATACATCAATCTAGTATCACAGGAGCAGACACCCCTGTAATCAAGTCATCGGAATATTACACACAATTCCATACTGCCTTGTGACTTAATTGTGGACTTTTAGCAGCCTAGGGCATTCAGGTTCACGTGAAAAAAAAAATGTTTGCAACCCCTCAGGCATAGAATATTCTCACTGTGCAGAAGGAACAATTTCCAGTGACAAGAGCCCATTTTGCCAATTTGCTGTCCAGAACTCAGACTAATGAGTCACTGACAGCAGAATAAAGAAACTTAACACCCTTGGCATTAATGAGCAGGGTAAGGATTGGTCATTTTAAATGCTCCTTAGTAATGCCGTGAAGTAACAAAATAACACTTTAAAAAATCACAGGCACCTTGGTGTTTGAGCAACTACTTTATTTTAACTCAGCATCTGCCAAAATTTGTAGGAATACCTTCCCCATGCCTTTTTCCACATAAAGATTTGAAACAAAGAAGAATACCTTAAAAAAGTAACCGTATCAGTTTTGTTCACTCCGGTTAGACTTTTAAAAATACTACCACTACTCACCGTCGCCCATCCAGTGTTTTAAAAGCTTTATTGCTAATGTGAAATATATAGATAAGAGAAACACAGAAAGTAAAAAAAAAAAAAAATCGGCATCAAAAACACATCTTTGGTTCCCCCAAAATACATTTTAAGACACTGAATGAATATGTAATTGTTAAAACCAACACAGAGGACCAAAACCTTTCTTTCGATGTTCCCAACAGGATAATAAAGTGTAATACTTTATAAACACAAGCCAGGAATTAAAATTAAAAACTACCCCAGGTCAGAAATGAGACCACTTTATAATTAGAGGAAAAAACTACCAGTCCCCAGTGGAGATTAAGAAGGGGATGATTTCTGAAAATGTACATGAGAAGGGACAAAAATAAACAACTTCCACAGTCTGGTGGCACAATTCTGTTCCCTTGTGATGGAAACACAAAAAGGAGTCTCTAACAAGCTCCAAAAATATGTGTGTGTGTATTTTAAGTAAAATGTAGCTTTCCAGACAACTACGTTTTTCTGCTGGAAATAATGAACTAACATAAAAATGATATAAGGATGTGTGTAAAAAGGACATTTAAGAGAAACAGGTTGAAGAGCTTCATAAATTTACCAAAGATTGAATTAAAGCTGAATGCGTAAGATGTAGTGATGAAACAATTGGGGGCTGTTCCTTCTTTAAGCGAGGATGGTTTGGGCTTTATCAGGAACCGGGCTCGCATAACTAATCAGTGGCGTGACCAACCCGGACTCTGAAACCGGAGTCCCAGGCAGACCCTTGCATAGATGCGCAAAACTCATTACGTTTGATATGCCTTGTTCTTGACCTAAATGCAATAGAAATTCTTCCTTGGGGTGCATGATATACATGAAAAAGTACAACTTCTTTTTAAAACGCCATTAGAATATTTTACTGTGTGTGGACATACACTCTTGTTACTCCTAAATGCTATTCTCTTGAGTACAGTTTATATTCACTGGCAAAGCGAAATCTCCGGGGAAGCCAGAGAGGGAATGCAATTTCTAGTAATAACAGCTCACAACAGTGAATACTATCCACTTATCCCCACAATTTCCAGCTATTTTGGACTCCTTTCTGAATTAACCTTTCATATCAAAAGGAGCAATTCTGCACACTAGAGACTCCGGCACAATTTCATGCATAATTTATTCACTCAGTTCAACATTAAACGCACAGTCCTTGACTTTGTCAAGGTGGATTCTGTTGGCAGACTTCACAAGCAGCAAAACAGGAGAAAGGAGATCTACAGTTCAACCTCTTCACCTATTCTGTCTGGCGAGAGATGGTGGTGGGGGCGGAGGGAAGAGAAAAATAAGGCACAGAGCTCTGTCACCCGTAGAATCCCTGGCAAGAACACAGTATTTTCACATCACTAATCTCTGAAAGGTTTTTTTTTCTTTCTTTTTTTTAAATCCAAAACAAAAAATAAGCTTGAATTCTGTTCCACCAACACCAAGTCTGGGGCAGTTTTGTTACCTGACCTCATTCCACTGTTCACGGGAAAACTATACTTGTATCTCGGATTGCTTAGTAGGCACGGTTAGAAGAAATTACTCGAGGGGTGCCTGTGTGGCTCAGTCGGTTGAGCGTCCGGCTTCAGCTCAGGTCATGATCCCTTGGTTTGCGAGTTCGAGCCCCGCGTCAGGCTCTGTGCTGACAGCTCGGAGCCTGGGCCTATCTTCAGATTCTGTGTCTCCCCCTCTCTCTGACCCTCCCCTGCTCGCTCGCTTGCTCTCTCTCTGTCTCTCAAAAAAAAATAAATAAAACACTTAAAAATTTTTTAAAAAAAGGAATTACTTGAAGCCGTTATTCAAACAGACCCACACGTTAGTTTGAGGTCATATTAGAAGGGCTTGTTTTAGAAATTTAAATAACACAGACTTTCCAATGAGATCCCAAATCCCAGATATGCACTCCCAAATTGGCCTTCAAGAACACAGACATTCATTTTTTCTCCTAAACTACCCATTTGAACTCTCAAATGAGGGCTGTGTGCAACCAATTGTAAAAACGGAACCCTGATACACCAGGAAACAGTTTCTCTGTCTTCTCAGAGTCGGCTGCAGCTCAGAGTAGACAGGAAATCCATTTTCTCTCCTTGAAAGGCCACCTTATTCATAGCCATTCAATAAGATATCTGAGACCAACTAACTACTAGTCTAGGTTGAGACCCACAGGGGCGCCTGGGTGGCTCAGTTGGCTAAGTGTCCGACTTCGGCTCGGGTCATGATCTCGTGGTCCATGAGTTCGAGCCCCGCATCAGGTTCTGTGCTGGCAGCTCAGAGCCTGGAGCCTGCTTCAGATTCTGTGTCTCCCTCTCTCTCTCTCTCTGCCCCTCCCCTGCTTGTGCTCTATCTCACTCTGGCTCAAAAATAAAAATAAATAAACCAAAAAAATAATAATAATTAAAAAAAGGAAACCCACAAATGACTCTTTCTCAGTCTCATGGATTATAAACACTTCTCTTCATCTTATAACAGAGGGTTTTTCCCCCTGTTAATGATTACTATATTAATACTTAATATATGCCAGCAACTTTATTAAGGTTTCACAATAATTATTGAATGTATTCCATCAAACATCACCATGAGATAGTTAATAACATCACACATTGCAGACGAAGAAACTGAGGCTCAGAGGTCTTAATGATGATGCATACCCTTGCAGGGCTCATTCTCCCTGGAAAGGCAAACCATGAAACTAGAGCAATAATTAAATTTTAACTCCGAAACAGATTCGAAGTGATTTCCCTAAATACACGAGACAAAGTGAATTGCTCCCTAACTTTAGCACTTGCTCATTAAAATATTACCTTCCAGAAGCCAAGGACCACTTTCCAAACCTGTGAATAATATGAGGCCCAAGAGTGTACAATGAGACGCCTTTGGAAATACCACAAAATGCTGGAAATTTTCACACAGGACACCTTGGCAAAAGTCTTTAAATCTAAACTTTCTTAGCCGGCTGCCCCCACAGTCTAGTTAGAAGAAGCCCGAATCACATAAATTGGAGCCTTACCAAAACCAAGCCTCACTTTTATAATTTGCCTTTAAATTTACGGCAAGACCATGAAAATTAAATGCCTCAGGTACCGTCAAAGTAGCTCACTGAGAGTTCAGCCGTCCTCAGTAACCATTCAGCAGCCTTTTTATTGTCTCGAGACTCTGGATTTGGACCAAATCCTTGAAATCTGTGAAAACTCAGAGATGAAGCAGGTTTTCAGTTTATGAGCTTTTCAACCCAAAGATTTCCATCCTAATGATGACATAACAGAATGATCTACCAAAATCGAATTTAGAAGTATCGTTTTCCTCTCGGGTCCATTTACTTACCTTCCCAAGCCACTGCACAACTTGAGGTGATTGATAGGCAGTGGGAATACACAAGGCACATTGGATGGGTTGGATGCAAGATGGCTGGAGTTTTTTACATTCCCACCCCTCACCTCTGTTGCTGCAACATTCCTAAAGGCCATCAGCACCACAGCAGTGACCTGTAACTTCAGGTCCCTTGGAACAAGATCTCATGCTTCCAGAGTGAAAATCAAGTCACAACACTTCTAGAATTCTATGTACCCGAAGTTAAATACCATGTCAGGGCTCTACTTCCTGATACACGCTTGGAAGCACCTCTGTTCCTTCGCTTCCTGGCCCAATGACCTTGGGCACGTGTCTTCATTTTTCTGCACCTCAGTTTCCTCATTAGAAAATAAAATGAATAATATCTAAGTTAGGGAACTCTTGTGGAAATTTAACGTGGTAACCTTTTTAAGTTGCTGAACTCCCAGCCTGGCACAGAGGAGTTCAGTATTCACAGGTAACATTTATTTGCTTTTCACATCGGCTTTCAGTTTAATCTTCACAACACAGAGGTTATCTGTAATATTTGTCATTTAGATGTGGAATCCAAACTCAGAAATTAAGTGACATGGGTAAATATTGCTCGGCAGATAAGCAAAGAGTTGGCATTTGGACATCTCTCTGCCTTTGACGTCCGATCCCGGGAATTTTACATCGCCATTCTGTGCTGCCACACTAATAAATGTTGCTCAAAGGAGGTCCACAAGAATGGACAGAGTATTGAGGAGAGATGTGTGAAGGGTCATAAACTTACCTTGCAGTTAAATAAATTTAATTTGCTATTTATTCCCACATGATTCTCCAAGCACTCCACAAAAGGGCTGTCTAAATAGGTGCTCCAGCAGGACCCCCTTACCCTGGGGGGGCATCCAGCTACCACCTGCTGCTTAGACCTGTGACCTTTGCAGAAAACTTGCCCTTGGCAGATGGGAACCACTCTCTCTGAGACAGAGACCTGCAGGAGGTGGGCTAGTCAACATTCTCCAGGGAAGTAGAACACATAGAATGTGTATATAGAAGAAATTTCATGTAAGGAATTGGCTCACACAATCATGGAGGCTAGCAAGTCTAAATCCGCAGTGTGCAGTAGGCTGGAGAGCTAGGAGAGCTGGTGGTGCAGTTTCGGTACAAAGGCTGGCGGGCAGGGACCCAAGAGAGACGATGGTACAGATGAAATCCACAGGCAATCTGCTGGAGAATTCCCTCGTGCTTGGGAGGCTGGATTTCTTCATTGTAGTCAGGCCTTCAACTGATTGTGCAAGGCCCACCCACATTCTGAAGAGCAATCTGCTTTACTCTAAATTCATGCGTTCAGATGTTAATCTCACCCAGAAACATTCACCAAGTGGACACATAAAATTCACTATCACTGGAGGTTACCCCCAGCCTTCCCCATCCCCAGATGGCCAATGACTGATTAATACAGGATTCAGAGGGTTCAGACAGAATGACTTTCTGGATCAGACTGAAGCTAGACTTCATATAAAACCATATCCTTGCTTGGGACTTTCTCCTTCCCTATTCAGCTTCCATCTCTCTCTGTCTCTCTCCCTCTCTTTCTTCCTGTCTCTGTCTCTCTTCCCCTCTCTCCCTCATTTTCTCTCTCTCTCTCCCTTTCTCTCTCTCGCCCTCTCTCTTTATACCTCTCCCCCTCTCTCACTCTTTCCTTCTCTCTTTTTTCCCTCTCTTTCTCTGTCCCTCCCTCTCTCTCTCTACTTCTCTTTCACTCTCTTTCTCTCCATAGCAAATAGATTAGTGTTTTAAACTTTCTAAGCCATATTCTCTGACCTTTTTTCTCCTCTGTAAGAACCCCTACATGGAATGTTAGGTTCACATAGCCAAAGGCCTTAACACGGCATTCAACTCCCTCCACACTTTGAGCTCAACAACTTTGTTAAATTTACCTGCCAACCCATCCCTCCCCATCAAGGAGGTGTCTTAGCCCATATGGGCTGCTATAACAAAAATAACATAGATTATGTGGGTTGGACAATACTTACTTCTCACATTTTGGGAGGTGCAGAAGGCTGAGATCAAGCACCAGCAGATTGAGTGTCAGGTGAGAGCCCAATTTCTGATTCACAGAGGCCATCTTGTGGCTGCATTCCCACAGGTGAATGGGGCAAGGGAGCCATCCAGGAGCTCTTCTGTAAGGCCACTAGTCCCGTTCATGAGGTCTACTCTCATGACCTAATGACCTCCCAAAGGCCCTGCTTCTTGTTATCATCGCACTGGGGACTAGCTTTCTACGAATGGAGGAATTGTCCGCCACCTGACATGCCAAGCTAAAACACTGGGTGACAACTTCAGCTTCAGTCTCCTTCTGTCCTCCATGTCATCACTGGGACTGCTGCTTCCACATTTCCACGCTCTCACGCCCCCCCCCTTCGCACCTGACGCCCCCTCATTCATCCTCTCCCACCTGGACTGTTAAAATCCTTCTAATTCCCTGTCTCCTGTCTCTCACCTCTGAACATGGCATCCAGGCCGAGCATGTTACCCAACCTCACTGACAAGAGAGTCCTGAAACTTTCTCATGCTAATAAGGCTTTTCTTGATTGATCCCAACAGACATCTATGACCTCTCTGCCTCCCCAGATCCCTTAGCCCAGCATACTCTGATCTTCCCACTGTTCCCCACACATCCTATCATCTTACAGGCCTCCAAGGACCACTCCCAGTCCTTGGTGACTTTACAGCAGCTGCTCTGTCCACTTTGAAGCCACCTTGCCCCTTGGCCCACATACAACTTCAACAGACTCCTCCCAGCTCAACTGCCACCTTCCATCCTCCTTTGGGTTTCTTAGAATTGTTTCTTACAATTGTTATTTTAAAAGTGGAGGGACAGAGCATATCATTGGCTTTCATTTCCCCCATCAGTGGAAGGTTGCCCCTGGGGGCATTGAGTGCCTGGGCAGTTCGAACTGTACTTTGGGGTTCTGATGCATCAGAGAAAGCTCTCTGACAGAAAAGCTGAGAGGCACCATTCACACTGTCAGTGGGTCAGAACGAGTGCCTGCCTGGCAACGAGTCAGGGGTGGGCAAAGGGGTGATGAATGGCCCCCCCAAAACACCTGCTACACATGCTTTGCAAAGCTTTCCCCTACCCCTCCAAAGAGAGTTCTTCCAAAGCCCTGTGCACTTAGTCTTCCTACAACACTTAGTAGAGCGTGTTTTGATTGTCTGTTTAGGGCTCTCTCTCTTCCTCTCTCTCTCCCTCTTTCTCTCTCCACCCTCAGCTCTGAAAGGGCATGTTGGGGTGGTAAAGCAGTGGGTCTATACTTGAATTCTTCAAATGTCTGTTAAATGAATCAATCAACAAAGTTTTGGAAGCCACTCCATGGTACTCAATGTCCAATTCCAAATATTTTGAACACAGATAAAAAGGATAACCAAGTCTTTAACATGAAACTTAAGATCTGCAGCTTTCCCTGTCAAACATACCACATACTTTAGACTCAGTCAAAAATGCTATAGTAAAGTTCTTCTCATCCTGTCCTTTGTAATTTTAAAAGTAATAAGTAACAGAGACAGAGGGAGCAAAGTCCTCCAGGCTGAAGGAAGGTAAAGTGTATATATACATGTATATTTTTTAAAGTCAATATTCAATACATCTTTATTATATTTTTTAAAACTTTTCTTACTGTAAACTTAATCTATAAAAAGTTACCTTTAAAATAACTTAAGCAAGTGGCTATATATTTTTTTCTATTCCAACTTTATTCAGATTAATTGGAAGAGTTTTTTTTCTGTACCCTTCTTTTCCTGTTTGCTTGATGGACCCTGACATATATTCAATACAAATACGGGTGGTTGTTCAGAGGGGCAGCCTAGAAATGTTAATTGGCTGATCACAATAACAGTCTCATCCTAATTCCAGGTAGTGCACCTCCCTAAAGCAATCATGTTCCCGAATTTCTATCAATTTAAAATGGAATTCCAGTGCCTTTGATTGACTATGCCAGTTTGCATTAGTTTTCCACTTTATAAAACATGAGGCTGGGAAGAAATGTGCAATATACAACTCCTAAACAATCCTGAAAGTTAAGTAAAATACTGTGTACCTGTTGACTTTTGGTACAGTTGGGCATGCCATTCAACAGGTATTTATTGAGCACATACCATGGGCTGGCATTGTGCTAGTGGTTGTATTTATTATGAAGCACACAGAGCCATTTGCCAGCTCAGACTCCAGAGGTTCACAGTGTTTTGAGATGTTATCATCAGCCTCTCGTGGGAAGTCAAGTTAGTTCCATTTAGCAAAGCTAACCAATATCCCACTAATTGTGCATACACCTAAAATAGGAATTTTTCCCTCTTCAAAGGTGTTCACTGTCTGTTAAAGGTGATAGTCCCTACAGTTTTACCCAATGCCTATATTTAGATTTATATTTCAGTTGTTACCTACTCTTTTCTTTACCCAGCAGTATTTTATACTTCTGTATATATAATCTGTTATATATTATGCATAAAAATGTATTATATATAAAATATATAAAACACATTATATATAAGATACATATGTAAATATATTTCATATGTAAAATATATGCTCTATATAAAATATGTATAATAAATATAAATATATGCATGCATAAAATATACACAAATATATAATATAAATATAACATATAAAATACACATAAAATGAAATATATAACTTTAACCATTTTAAGTGTACAATTCAGTGACATTAAGTGCATTCACAATGTGTAGCAATCATCATCACTATTTCCAGAGTCTTCTCATCCCAGATAGAAACCCTGTACTCATTAAACAACAACTATCCGCTCTTCTCTCCCCCTAGTAACCTATGGTCTACTTTCTGTCTCTAAGAATTTGTCTATTCTAGGTTCCTCATACAAGACGACTCCTGTACAGTTTGTCCTTTGGTGTCTGGCTTATTTTACTTAGCATAATGTTTTCAAAGTTTATCCATGTTGTAGCATGTATCAGAATTCCATTCCCTTTTGTGGCTGAATAATATTCCATTGTATCAAATGCTATATTTTGTTTATCCATTTATCTGCCAATGGACACTTGGGCTGATTCCACTTTTTTACTATGGGGACAAATATCACTATGAACACTGGTGTGTAATTATCTGAGTTCCTACCTTCCATTCCATTTCGAGCTAATTCTTGTATGTGACTTAAGGTAAGTCCAGCTTCGTTCCTCTGCATGCAGATGTCAGACTGTCCTTTCCTCATTGAATAGCCTTGCATCTTTGTTGAAAATCAGTTGGCCATATATGTAAGGGGTCCTCTTACATATTTGAATTTAGTCCCAGTGGGTCAGTTGTAAAAACTAAGCACTAGAGAGCAACAACAATTCAAGAAATCTCGCACTCTCTGCAAAGAGAAATGGCCTTTGACACTGCACAAAACATAAGATTTTTAGCATGGTATTTGCCAATGTTGTTTAGATCCCTTACTTTGAAAAATTCAGATATTAAAAATACTAAATTATTATGTAGCTCCACATCTATGTCATGCCGCACATGAGATCGGGAAGAGCATTGCCTCACATTTTCACATCGAGGTAAGGGTCAGTTGCAGTGGACCCGCCTGTGGCAGTGTTCTCCAGCCCATAAGGGCTCAGCAATGACTCCGTTAGGAATGACTTTCAGGGGCGACTGGGTGGTGCAGTCAGGTAAGTGTCCGACTCTTGAGCTCAGCTCAGGTCATGATCTCATAGTTTGTGAGTTCAAGCCCCACATCAGGCTCTGTGCTGACAGTGCAGAGCCTGCTTGGGATTCTGTCTCTCCCTCTCCCTGCCCCTCCCCAGCTTGTGCATGCACACTCTTTCTCTCTCTCAAAATAAATAAACTGAAAACAAAAATGAATGACTTTTAACCGTACTGGATAATTTCACTAAGGAACAAACCATGTTCTATAAATCTCGGTCTACAAGTTACAAATGGTGGTATCTTTCAAACTAACAGGTCTCAATTTCTGCATTTAGCTACGCTACTGACCAGTTGAATTCAATCCATTATCAATTATTAGCTAAGGAATTCAGCAGACAGAATTCGTTTAAGATTAGGGCACACAATTCCCTGGACCTAGAAAAAGTAATGGAAACATCTCAGCTGCCTCAAACTTCATCTTGAAGTTTCATCTTATTTCCCTTTGAAAACGTTACCAGGCAAAATAGAACAAAACAAAACAGAAACCATAAAAATAGAAGTTTTTTTAAAAATCAAAGGATATAATTGAGGTCATTCATGGACAGACCTTCCATAAATGAAGAGAATATAAAGCCTATGGGCCAAACAGGTATATGAAAAGATCCTCAATATCACTAATCATCAGAGAAACGCAAATCAAAACCACAGATATCACCACACACCTGTTAGAATGACTATTATCAAAAAGCCAAGAGATAACAAATGTTAGCAAAGATGTGGAGAAAACGGCTTGTGCATGGTTGGTGGAAATGTAAATTGGTACTGCTACTATGGAAAACAGTATAGAGGCTCCTCAAAAATTGAATACAAAATTATCGTATGATCCAAGAATCCCACTTCTGAGTATATATCTGAAGGAAATGAAATTACTTTCTCGAAGACATATCTGCCTCCCCACTTTCAATGCAGTATTATTCACAACAGGCAAGTCACGGAAACAACTTAAGTGTCCACTGGCAGATGAGTGGATAAAAAAAACAAACGGAATATTGTTCAGTCATAAAAAAGGACATCCTGCCATTTGCAACAACGCCGATGGACCTTGAATGCCTTATGCTAAGTGCAATACGTCAGAGAAAGACAAATACCATATGATCTCATTTATATGTAGTATCTGAAAAAGCTAAATCCATAGAAACAGAGAGTAGAATGGTGGTTGCCAGGGGCTGGGGAAAATAGGAAGATGTTGGACAAAGAGTACAAACTTCCAGTTATAATATGATCAAGTGCTGGCAATCTAATGTACAAATAGGATGACTATAGCTAAAAATACTGTATTACATACTTTAAAGTTGCTAGTGAGTAGATTTAAATGATCATACCATACACACAAAAATAGTAATTACGTCAGGTGATGGAGATGCTAACTAACTAACCTCATTGTGGTAATCATTTTGCCACATATACCTGCATCAAATCATCACAGTGCACCGCTTAAACTTAAACAAGATACTATGTCAATTTTATCTCAGTAATGCCGGTGGCGGAGAGAGAAAGGGCTGGGGGAAGAAAGTAGCTCTTTAATAGTGCTGTGTGATTTGCTTGGGGAAGAGACACCAGGAGGCCAAGTGTAGGTGGTGGGAATAGAAAGCATGAAGAAAAAGACGTCATTGCTGCTTTGTATAATTCGTTGCATTACACGTATAAGACAAACATCAAAACATCTTACAATTTGTGACTGTGATGCATTAATGACTGAAAACATTTTTATTAAACATTTAAAATGTTTTTATTAGTAAAATGTCAAAAATGTAGTAAACATAATAAAACATTTCTATTACATGTGCATTGCAAAACAAAACAAAAAGTGACAAGAGTTTGTGCCATTATCTTCAGCTGAAGTTTCTGAAACATGTCCGAAAAGTCAGTGATATTGAACAAGACCATCATGGGTTTTGGCGTTAGACAAACACGTGTTTACAAGCTGATGAGCCTATTTTTAAAGACTGCGTCCTTAGTTTCCTTATTTGTAAAATGGGGTTATTAATAGCCACTTTAAGGTATTGCTGGATCAACTAAATGAGATAATAACATAAAATCAGTACAATGGGCGGCAGATGGTCAGGACTCAAGAAACGTAGTGCTATTCTGAATATATTAGTCATTTTTTCTTAGGGAAGTGGTGAGGTTCCTATATATCTTCTCTGGTTATCTTTGTAGAAAATGAAGCAAGATAATTATGCAGCAGAACTAGTTGCTTGATATAGTCTCTGAAGGTTGCTTGGATTATTATTCCTTCTTAAAGAAAATTGATACAGAACACAGCTAAAGTTATCAGTCTCTCAATCACTTAAGCTTCAGAAAAGAAAATCTCTTTAAGACAATAAATAAACAATTTGTTAAATTTTTTTAAAAGTTCATTAAACACTTGACTTGGTATGTAAAACGAAACATGTACCAGTGGTAACTATTTTATCAGTAATTTTTCCTGTCACATCTGTTCATATTTATTGGCAAAATATCAAATAAAACTATATTGTCATCCCATTTCCCTCTTATTGGTACTCACACAAGATAAATATTCCATAGAGTGTGAACCAAAATTAAGCTCATTTAAAAAGATCATTACAATTGGATTCTTTCCTCACAATTAAGGGAGCTGGAATAAATATGAATTCAAGGAAACAGTTCTAGAAGTGAAAGCTATCAGGTAATGAACAGATTTAGAAAATGGTTTCTTTTTTTAGAGTTTATTTATTTATTCTGAGAGAGAGAGAGAGAGAGCGCGAGCACATGCGCTGAGCTGGGGAGGGGCAGAGAGAAAGGGAGGGAGAGAATCCCAAGCAGCCTCTGCACTGTGAGAGCAGAGCCCCATCAGGGCTGTATGTCACTTTGAGATCATGACCGGAGCCCAAATCAGATGCTTAACCAACTGAGCCACCCAGCCGCCCCTAAAACAATGATTTCTTTTTTTTATATTTAAAAAAAAATAATTTATTGTCAAATTGGCTAACATACAGTGTGTAAAGTGTCCTCTTGGTTTTAGAGGTTAAAAAAATGATTTCTAATGTAATCCACAACCAAACAGTAAAGACCAAGAATTTCAACCAAACGTTCTTATTAGGAGAAATTATAATCACTACTCCAAAGGACCTAACTCAATACATAGCCATTTTCATCAGTAAATTAAGGTATAATTAGTAAAAATATATTGCTGTCTTCTGGAAGAATGGGAAGTTTAGAGTCACTATTCTAGCTCTTCACTGAGAGGAGAGAACTTTGAAGTTAGCTTAGACAAAGAAAAGATGCTGCATTGGTCTTCTCCATTATTTAAAGGCTAAAAATAATGGCATTTTAAAAAACCCTCAAAATTGATATGACACCTAGCTAAAGAGGGTAGAATTGACCCTTGTGTATATGTTTGGCTGGAAGAATAGACGAACTAAATGTAATATCATCTGGTAAATGTCAATAAATTGGGCAAAGAAATAATTATTTTCAAATCCAGGCTATGTCTTGATGCTTACACTCTCATGCTGTGATGTGGAAAGAGATTTAAGTTTCATTTTAAAGCTCATGAGTGTGCAATACAGTTTAATAGTTTAGATCACGGCACCAGGAGTCAGATGGTCAAAATGCCAGATGTCCTGTCACCCTGAGCAAGTGACTTATCCACCTCAAGCTTAAATTGCTCACCTGTAAAATGGGCTTAAAACGTGTACCTGCCTCAATTCAGTGGGACAGTACACAGGAGCACTCAGAGGAGGGACTGGCGGTGCCCCCTACGTTTCAGTGATTATTTCTATTGTTATTATCAAGGGAGAAACTCTGTTGGGTGGATATTTGGACTTACACTTCTTTCCTTGGAAAAACATTAGACACATCTTCTTTGGGATACGCCCAAAGAACGGGAATGATACTATGTGGAGAGACTTCTTCCCCAAGTATTAAGAAATAATTCAGTCACAGTTCTTGTTTTCTTTAGCACAACGAGAAAACACCACACTTACCAAAGGAATGACTTCCACCCAAACATTCCATTAAACGTTTCATTTTGCTTCTCAGTTTCTCGATTTTAGTGTTTGAGAACTAATGAGAGACCACACAATTTCCGGGCATGGACGTAACACAAGTCTGTGGCACACACAGGAATTTGCCACCCATCCACATACCTTTTGCCAAAACTAGAGTCTCCAGCCACAAATTCTGCCAGTTAGTCCATCCCTCTGGCTGCAATCCTGAGAACAGTGTTCTTGGGAACATACCTCCTGCTCAAAGGAAAGAGTTCAGAGTAAATTCTGTATATTCAAGGGAGCACAGGCACATGGCATCCACAAAGAGAAATGGATAAAACCAAAAGAAAATCCCCACAAACAAACAAACAACATCAACAAAAAGCACCTTAACTCCCGTGTGAGCAAGCATTAAATCAGTTGTCACTGAAAATGCCAATCCATTAACATCTTCCTTAATGCTGTCTAAGTGCTTATTGCTAAAGCATTGAAATACTATCTATTTCAGTGTTACCCCAAGTGAAAATGGTTTTGAGATGTCTTCTGTATTCTTTGCTGGGGCTTGAAAAGAAATCACTGCGTTACCTTGCATTTGCTCTTAGAGTCATTAGCCTTAGACAGCACCATCATTTAAGAAATTTATCATCACCGCTGTCCTTCGCACAATGTATTAGTGCAATACATTATAAGAACACCTCACTCTGATGATGTATGACTCCAAAGATGGCAACATCTGGGGACAAATGGGTCTAAGAATAGATCTGGTGTAAGAGAATAAATGTATAGATCCACCTTGGTGGTGTTACTCTGAAATAAACCAGTATTTGCTACTTTCAACCAATCCCTCTAACACTTATAACAATCTTTACAACTTGCCTGATTTTTAAAAAAGACAATTATTCATGACATTAAATTGATTTTTCATGACAAAGAAGGAAGGTTTCTAAAATTAGTGGGTTGGTACATTGAGGGATAACCTCGCAGGAGCTTGATGATAAATTTCAATTGTGGCTTTCAAGAAAACTCTAATTGAGTCCACCTCTCGCTCACTTAAATTTTTCACTAGATTCTCCAAAGGAGAGAGCAGATATTAACGTCTGGTGTCGTCAAGGGTATTAGAACCAAAATCGAGTCACAATTAATTAGTCTAGACCAAATTCTAGCTTTCTGCATGGTTGATGATACATTTTTTCCAAAGCTCAGTTCCCTCATGTTCATTCTTCAAAGTCCAGAATACTGTCCTTTCCATTACTTTTGCCTAAATAGGACACAAATATTTTAACTAACTACTGAAATAAATCATTATGAACATTCAACCTCAAAGAAAATTATGGCAAATGAAAATGCCTCACCGGCCCAATTCATGCACGCTAGCGTAATCTGCAGGGCCACAATGTCTATCTTAAAATGGGTAAGGAGTGCCTGTTTTTCAAACTTTCCAGCACAGCTCAACAACTGGCCCTATTTTCCCATGTTAAGCACTGTGTCTCTAGGAGTGAGAGGTAAGTGATGCCACAGTCCAACTTGCTACCCTATCCCATCAGCCCATCATGCTTCCTCAACTGGAGTTTATCAATATTCCCCATGCTAAGAGAAGAAGAAAAGATTAAGAGGATAAAATGCCGGGCATGCACACTCCCACATTATGTCCAAAGAGTGTATTTCCTATAACAGTGTTGACACACCAGTCAGCTTGGAATCTGACTGTGGTGAACTCAGAAGACACCACCAGCTCCTTTTACTCCATGCCCACCATCATGAATCTAGAAAGACACTTGGAGCTCCTGGGTCTCTCGGCCTGCTACAAGAGCATCATACTATCTGACCTTCACAAGCAAACTACTTTCCTCCTACAGGATGTTGTGGAGAGAGAAAAAACCCTAGTCTAGACCACTCGCCTGTGGTGATCAGGGATGATCCTACACTCTGTCATCTTTTCATCTCTGCCAGGGCATTTTCCTATGTTATTTGTGACAGATTTACTACACCACCAGGAAATCTTGATTTTGGTGGGGAAGAAACAGAGGTGGAAAGAGATACAGACGAGTCAGAGACTGAGAAACAGAGAAGGGGCAGAAGGGAGGAAGGAATGAAAAAGAAGTAGATAAAAGAAATAAATTGCTGAGCTTCAAATTGTTTCATATTTAATGAGCTAACAACTATCTTAAATCAGAAATCCTATCCTCAGATGTTGAAAGAGAATATATTCAATGCCTGGAGAGCAGCACTGAATATCATCTTCCAGTGACATTATTTCCTTTCATGAAATAGAAAACCTTGGCAAAATAAAATATTTAATTAAGGAACATATCACTGTGTCATTGAATAATTTTCCAAAATTATTTTCTCCTTTTTCACTCTTATGAGTTACGGAACTTGCGCTGCTTGCCATTTCCATTATCCTAGCTTGCTCTCCTTCCTGCTTCCTGTTTTCTCTTCTAAGTTCTTTCTGAGAATAGGATTTCTGATTTACGGAGTTTTGAGCAAATTAAACAAAAAAGCAACTGGAGACTCAATATTAAGATACAACCACTGTATTTATTCCAAGATACCTTTTCCCCCAGACTCTTTAAAGTAAGTGTGCCTCAAAACATTATCCCACCCAGCAATCCTCAAACATTATGGAGTTTGGCCAATTTCATTTTAAAATAACATGTCCTCCACACCTAAGTGGATTATTAGCCCATGGTGGTCCCTGTGGGAATCCCAAGTCGTCTTTCAAATCCTTCACTCCTTTCACCAAGAATGGGACATGCTCAGGACCACAACAGACATCAGGCCATCTCTCTCTCGCTTCCTCCCACAACTGACTAAACGGACCCAAGGAGTCAAATGTTCTGGAATTCTCTACTTCTCTCACTCCTTTTCCTATGTATCCTTCTTTCTTTGCCATCAATGTTAAGAACCAGGATTTGAACAGGGTAGGAGGAAACGGATCATTTGATTTATGCTCTCATCTCTGGAAAACAAACCAAACTTCTATGGGCATCAACCTAAATGGCACAGGTTTGGAGTAAAAGGTGCAGCCAACAAAACAGCATTCTGATGATTTCCTTTGCTTTTTCCCCAAGGGACCATGTGGAGAATGACAGAAATCAGGACAAAGCAAAATTCAGCGGGGAGGCAGTGGAGTGTAGTGGTTGAATGGTCCTCTGGCATCAGAGGCATTGCTGCTTTCTAGTTCTATGCCTTTCCTAAGCATCTCACTTTCTCCATTTCATTTGACAACATATGGTAAGTTGTTGATAAATATCACCTAATTTTACTATTAGTCGGGAAGCTTGTCTAACATCATCTCCTAGCTTCTATTTCAATTAGAAAGGATAGGTCTGCCTAATTTTTAATTTGAAGCAAGTAGAAAGGGTGACTTTGAAAAACAAAGAGGCTAAGACATGGAAAATGACAGTAAACTATTGTTTTTTGCCATGGTACATCAATGAAAACCAGGAAACCATGCCATGATTCCATTGATCATATACTCATTTAGTATTACACACCTACTGTGTATATATGTGTGTGTCTGGCCTTGTGACAGTCAGCGCAGGAATATAAAAGAGATATCGGACATTGTTCTTTGAGCCAAAGAGCTGCCAATCTAGCTGAGAAAACAAGATCGAAATAGAATAGTGGGATGTGGACCTGTTAGTGATTGAGGCAGATCTGGAAACAAGGGTTGGACTGCTGTGGGTGATAATCGTGGGGAAGAGGTGAGGAAGGAAAACTTTGAACCAAAGGAAACTTAGATTGAGACAGGCAGAAGGGAAAAGTGAGGACACTCTGGGAGGAGGCCTCGATGTGAGTGGAGGGGCAGAGACAGAAATGCGCATGGAAAGAGATGGAGATGGAGAACCGACCTTGCTTCAAAAGACAACAAGCAGATGTAGCTCAGTCTGAGAGGTGGACAACTGAGGGCCACTGACAGTTCCTGAGTCAAGAAGAAGCATGAGGAGAGGGGGCAGCAAAGTCAGGGTTCAAATTTTTATGCACTATGAACACTGCCTCCCAGATGGGAATTGTCAACAGTGCCTGTGAGAATGAAGAGCTACCCAACGAAAGAGGTAAGAAAAATAAAAAGGCAGAAAAGATTATTGTAAGATTCCCAGCCTTGGAGACTGGAAATTATCTGGCAGTTTCCACTGTAATGAATGATGTTTTAGGGAGGGAACTTCAGGAAAGAGATTTTGAAATTAGTTAAGGTTTTGCAATTCTGATGCCATAGCAAGATGTCTGTGAATCTAGGGTAATATCACATTAAGAGGGAGTTTGGATTCAATCCCTCTAACCATTTTCATAATTCAGGACAATCACATCAAGAGAGCCACCCAGATTTTTCCTCACAAGAAATGTCTCCCTTGCAATCTTTCCTCCATCTCCAGAATAAAAATAAATAAAAATTATTTACAATGACAGAAGCAATTTCATTTGAAAATGATGGCAGCTACCATTTTATTGTGCACCAAACTGAGTCAGAATCACCAAGTTCCTCAATGATATTCTGGAGAAACAACCTGGGAAAACAAAGTGAAATGGTGAGATATTTCAATCCAAAGGGACCTCATCTGGTCAATTGCCTTTGTAATTTATGACTCAAGCCAGATGACTATATAAATTTCGCAAAAAGAAATGAAATTAGTCCCGTAAGTGTTCCTAACTGAAAAACCAAAAGAACAAGAGCAAGAACAACAACAACAAAAACAACAGAAAAAAAAAAAAAACCACCACAAGAACTATTAGAAATAATCCCTTTTTGGGGCGCCTGGGTGGCTCAGGTGGTTAAGTGTCTGACTTCAGCTCAGGGCATGATGTCATGGTTTGAGAGTTCGAGCCCCACATTGGGCTCTGTGCTGACAGCTCAGAACCTAGAGCCTGCTTTGAATTCTGTGTCTCCCTCTCTCTCTGCCCCTCCCCCATTCACACCCTGCCTCTCTCTCTCTCTCTCAAAAATAAATAAACACTAAAAAAATTTTTTAAGAAAGAAAGAACCACTTATCTCCCTTCTGTCCTGGCTGTCATACAACACAATTCCTTAATGAAATCAAATCATGTACCTTTGGGGTCCAGGGGGAACATAATGTCATTTGAATCCTCTGAGTCTCCATACAGAATCAGGGTGTAGAAAATCTCCATATATTCCAGCTTCAAGTCAAGGACAACAGATTACTGGAGAAACAAAATATTTAGGTTGGCAAAAACAAAAGGCTCTTCTTGTTAATATGTTGCCTTCCGCAAGACTACTTCTCAGCAGGTGACATGAGACTTTGTCACCTACCATGGTGGCTACACAGGTTTAGATCTCAAAGTCTTTCTTCTCCTTGATAGGGACTACTACTTTAAAAGTGTTGATGAAGATTTCACAGGTTTCTTTGAAAATAAATATTAAAAAAGAAATGGCTCCCAGGCTTTATCCATGCATAGCAATAAGCCTTAGCTGTGAGCAAGTTTTTTAAGTCAAGATTTTTGCTTCTAAAAAACAGATTTGTATGAATGCATTTAAAAACCTTATTAATTGGAACAGGCTACAGGCCAATTACTCCAGTGGCTTGAAAACAATCCCGAAATAATAAAATATATAATAATGCTGACTTTTCCCCCTGTTAATATCACCACAATCTGAGAAATCCTTTAAGGCACTGCACTAAAATATGATTTGGATCCTTAATGACAATTAATTGCAGAAAATCAAAGGGAGCTTTTGAAAAGTAAAAAAATTCTAATCAGGTATAGTAGACATACATTTGGCATCATTTAAACAAGCTATGTTTTTCTTGACTACTCTTTTAGCAAGTTGCCATTTCTTTATTTTGCCACGGATGTTTTATTTTTTAAATTGGTAAACATCATCATTTCTATAGACTAGAATTTGTAAAGACAGGGTAAATGATTATAAAAACAGCAAAAGGTTAACCAGACTGAAAGGCCAGCTGCCAGCTTCTTTCTTGAAAAGGAAACCTATTGAACAAAAAGAAAAGAAAGTCTAATATGAAAAATTATGTACATTTTTAACTGAAAACAAAAACTCATTATACTAATTATAATAGCAGGAAATGGGTTTTTATAGCCTCTTGCATGCATCAAGTCTCCTCCTGTCCCCTCTTCCTTTCCTGGCCTTCCCACACAAACACAGCCCTACACACACACACACACACACACACACACACACACATACACACACGCAGACACACAGAGAATTCTCTCCATGAACAGACAATGTGGTGAAAAGAGAAAGATTTCTGAAATCATTTCCCATGAACCATAAAATTCCCACTTTTAGCTCCCTCCTGGAAGCTAGGGCCTCATGATCTCCAGAATACTCACTGTAATATACGAATATTACAATGAGGAATGTAAAATATTTTCCTTGCTATTACCACCTCTTTCAAAACATGGTTCTTTCATTATCTCAATCTGTGGAACACAGAAATTTTCTTATACCTTCACAGGCTGAATCTTTCCATTGGTAAGTAACACTGTATGTTTCTATAACAATCCATGTTTCATAAATTTGGGGAGATGATATGAAACTCTGTAAAAGTGCTTACTTTGCATCATGTCTCATGAACTGGAGAAGGGGCTCAATCAACAGTAACTGCCACTGCTATTATTATTATTATTATTATTTCTTAATATCACTATTCCAATTAGCCCATGGGGAAGGACTGAGAGAAATGTACAATGAGAGCAGTGAAGGACAAGCTGGCAGGTCCAACGCTGCAGTAGTGGGAGGAAGTGAGATCAATCCCACTCCGTGACAATTTTGCCCACAGCCAGGCCTGACTTGGCTCATTTGCTGGTACTACAGACCCTACAGTTTGGGGTTGCTATAACAAAATACTGTAGACAGAATGGCTTATTTTTTTTAATTTTTAAATGTTTATTTACTTTGGAGAGAGAGAGAGACAGAGTATAAGCTGGGGAGGGGCAGAGAGAGAGGGAGACACAGAATTTGAAGCAGGCTCCAGGCTGAAACCCATGAACTGTGAGATCATGACCTAAGCTGAAGTTGGACGCTCAACTGACTGAGCCACCCAGGTGCCCTGATAGGATGGTTTATAACAGAGATTTATTTCTCATGGTCCTGGAGGCTGGGAAGTCCAAGATCAAGGTGCTGAAAGATTTGGTGTCTGGTGAGACTGGTTCATACACAGCCTTCTAACTGTGTCTTCAAATGGTAAAAGGTACAAGGGAGTTCTCTGGGGTCCTTTTTGTAAGGATACTAATCTCCTGAATGAGGGCTCTACCCTCATCCCCTAAGTATGCCCCAAAGCGGCCCCCTCCTAATATCATCACCTTGAGAGTTGTTTAAACATGAATTTGGGAGGAACATAAACATCATAGCAGCGGAGTTAGTACAAAGTCCAAACACGAGGCATTTGGATAATCTCAGCTCCATTGGCCAATTCGCAGATGTTTATACTCTTTCACCTAGGGTGATCTTGAATCATTCTGTTCCTATTGAATTTTTGCTTGCCTTTTAAATCTCTTAACTTTTGATTAGGAAAGAGAGTTGAGGGGACAGAAAAGAAATAAAAGAAAGGCTTAAAAGATAACTGTTAGACCCAAATTTATTACACCCAGTGTTCATTTCTCCAATATTCACTCAGGGATTTGCCTAATCACAAAATCATACTCATGATCAGAACTCAGCTCAGTGCCCTGACCTGGTAGCAATGCGAGCTTTGGTCTAGTGGTAATGGACATGATGCACACAGTGCACCAAGTCTTTGGACAATCCTTGCTATAACCAAGGCACCAAGCAAGAGCTTCCTGAGCTTCCAGTCCTTTAACGTAGGGGCAGTAGCTCTTCACCAAGTGTTCCAAATTTGAAAACCTGGCATACAAGGTGTTAATCAGAGTGAGACAGGCTAGTCAGACAAAGCCGAACATGCTCCCTTATTGCAAGACTTCTCAGAGCCTTTAATGTGCTAATATGGAACATAAACTCCCCAGAGAGACACTTCCTTAATCATCCCAACACTTTTTTTCACAGATCATTTCATGGGATTAGTGGTCTCCTAAACACTTGAGAAAATGCTCTGGCAAGTCCCAAGATAGTTTTCATCTTGATTTGCTTCTTTTGTCTTAACTTGCATAGATTTGGAAACCCAAGTCCATATTATCTGCTTAGGGGAGGAATTTATAAATGCTGTAATCATTCTTAGTAATGAGGGTATGATGTTTAAGGACACAGAGCTCTGGATCCTTAACTGAAGCCATTAGTCCTTAAGAGATATAGAGAGATGGACAACTCGCACAAAATCACACCCTTGATTTTTATAAAAATATCTTTTCTTCAACTTCAGTGTAAACCCTTGAGGATCAAGGCCAGAAGTTACACTGGGGGTTAGAGGAAAGTCAGGGGGACTGATTCTGCTCCTGGACATATTTTCCACACGTGGCACCTTTTCAGGCTCACAGATGGGGGCATCTTCTGTGTGTTCACTCCACCTCTATCCCACAGAGAAAAACCAGTGCGTCTGGATTTCGCTGGAATGTGTGGACTCAGAGAAAGGTAGTCTTTCTGCTTAGAGAGCAGGCAAACGTGTCAAAGCAAAGAATACATTTTTGTCCTGGGGAATTAGGGAGCATGGTCTTCAGAAGCAAGCAAATTTCTCTGAAGTCCCCTTATGGTAGATGAGGGTGGATTATGCTTACAATCCCTTCCACCTTCTTCAGTTACCAGAATGTATTTTATTTTCTTTTTCATCTTCTTTTTCTTTTCTTTTTTCTTTTCTTTTCTTTCTTTCCTTTTTAAAATGTTTTTATTTTATTTATTTTGGGAGAGTGCACATGTGCACAAGCCAGGGAGGGGCAGAGAAAGAGGGAAAGAGAGAATCCCAAGCAGGCTCTGTGCTATCAGTGCAGAGCCTGACACAGAGCTTGATTCACAAATTGTGAGATCATGACCCGAGCCAAAATCAAGAATTGGACGTTTAACCGACTAAGCCACACAAGGGCCCCTATTTTCTTTTTAGACACATCCATATCTTGGCAGAATATCAAGATCTACCCTCATAGGAAAGCAGGGTACTTTAGCCAATTAGATTTCCTGAGAAATCCTGAGAGAAACAGACTTGGAAGATGGAAACGTAAAGATTACTGATAACAGGGGCACCTGGATGGTGCAGTCGGTTAAGTGTCCGAATCTTAATCTCAGCTCAGGTCATGATCTCACAATCTCAGCTCAGGTCATGATCTCACAATCCGTGAGTTTGAGCCCCATATTGGGCTCTGCACTGTTGGTGCAGAGCCTGCTTGGGATTTGGTTTCTCCTTTACTCTCTGTGCCTCCCTTGCCTGTGCTCTCTCTCTCTCACAATAAATAAATTAACTTAAAAAATTAAAAATAAAAAAGAATACTGATGACAGTGTTAGAGCCCTTGGACCCAGCCATACCTCTGAAATGTAGCCCTCCCAAGTTTCAAATTACAGTGGTAGTAGGCAGTAATGTTTTTTGTGCTTAAGCTAGTTTGAGTCGGGTTTCTAAAGCATCAATAAGAAAAGTGGCTGAATAATCCACTCCTATTCTTAAAAATTCATGCAAAATTTGCATTCTCCTTCATAATACATCCATGTTTGTTTTAAAAGAAAAATATGTTAAATTATTTACCTTTGAGTAAAGTTGACTTTCCAGGAAGATGTGCCATGTTTATACAGTGTCTTCTCACCCACTTGGCTCATTGCTGAGGACCCCAGTTTTGAGCTGCATGATCGTGGAATAAGAATGTAATAGTGCCGTTCTTAGTACTTTTAATCTTACTCTCCTAAAAGCTGGGGAAGGAAAAGCTGAATAAAAGAAGGTGAAGAAGAATTACATCCTAGGGAGGCTTAAGCATAGACTCCTGGTCTCCTTTGTTTGGATTCCCACTGACTACAATATGTCTTAAGTTTACTGAGCACTTACTATGTGCCACATACTTCATATGTATGATCTTAGTTCTTATAACAACATTTGAGGTGGTTTTTATTACTATCTCTAGTTTATAGATGAAAAAATGGATCCACTTGGGTATAAAAACATTGTGCAAGACAGAGAAGGAAAGACATCACATGCTTTCACTCATATGTGGATCTCGAGAAACTTAACAGAAGACCATGGAGGAGGGAAAGGGGAAAAATATTTACAGAGAGGGAGGCAGGCAAACCACAAGAGACTCATAAATACAGAGAAAAAACTGAGGGTGGATGGGGGGGAGGGGGGAAGGGAGGTGATAGGCATCGAGGAGGGCACCTGTTGGGATGAGCACCAGGTGTTGTATGGAAGCCAATTTGAAAATAAATTATATTAAAAAAATAAATAAAGACAAATAGAATTTAAATGGCTAAAAACAAACAACTAAGAACAACAAAAATGTGCCATTGTGCAAGATGACACACCTAATGAGAGAGCCCGAATCAAAACCTAGACAATTCATCATCATCATCATCATCATCATCATCATTATCATCACATTTACCATGCTCAAGGGTTTTATGTAAATGATTCATCAGATGGATACTATTGTCTTTTACTCAAAAATGGAGAGACCAAGTTTAACTTATTTCCCTATAGCATCACAGTATATTTCAAAACCAGATAGTCTTGCTCCAGAGTCTGCAAACTTGGCCAATCTACTGTCTTCTCTCCTTGGCCTTTTAAGGTAGATAAAAAGGAGCAACAGTGCTTCCTTCCAAGGTATAATAGACCCCAGGACTTTTATGCTATCCCATCCACATAAGAAACCAGAGCTTCTAAAAACTAAAGAAATCCTAATTTTTTATCAAAGACTAAGGAAGCAGAAAATCTGCCACACAAAACCCCACCTTTCTATCACATTCAAAGCTGCACTTTCTAAACTGTAACCTGATATATATCTTCTGATTTGACTGAGGCATACCAACACTCTTCTTGTAGTGAGAGAGGAAAGAGGCAAGTAAGTGTGTATTTCCTATCATGGCTGTAACACATTACCACAAACTTCGTGGCTTAAAGAGGCACAAATGTATTATCTTACAGTTCTGGAGATCAGACATTTAAAATGGGTGAGGAGTAGGGCTGTGTTCCTTTTGGAGACACTAGGGGAGAATCTGTTTCCTTGCCTCTTCCACCTGCTCTAGGCTGCTGTCTTCCTTGGCTCATGGCCCTGTCTTCCACCTTCAAAGCCAGCAGTGTCTATCTTCAAATCTCTCTCTGACTCTGACTCTCTGGCCCCTCTCCTTCACTTATAAGGATCCCTGAGATTACACTGGGCCCACGTGGCCAATCCAGGGTACCATCTTAAGTTTCTTAACTTAATCATATTTGCAGAGTCTCTTTTGTCATCCATTCAAGGTACCATATACACAGGTTCCAAAGATTTGAGCATGGACATCCTTGAGGAGACATTATTTTGGGTACCACAGTAGGCAAAGGAGGTTTTAGCTTCCCCAGAGGTCAAGAGATGCTGCTTTTCGAAAATAATTTCAAGTTCCATGCTTTCAGTGTGAAGTAGCATCTCTCTACGTTAGCTCAGGATCTTGGGGTGGAACCAGCGAGCCCTCCTGCTGCCTGGGAGGGTTCTCAGATGAAGGGGTGGAGACAATTCACACAGTTATCACTGTCTTGTCTGGGCCAAAGGTCACATTGCCTTTTAACACTGAGCACTGCCATTTGTGGTCGCCAGGGGGGCAGGCCCCTGAGGGAACTATCCACTTCCAGAATAAGTTTCCATAGATCCCTCCTAAATAATTGTGTTTTAAAACATAATATGAATAGTGATTATTTTCCTGTTTAGGTCTGAGATGAGTGTGCTGCTTTCCATGCTTCATAATAGCAAATGATTTACTTGTTTTATAGCTAGCTTTTTTTGGATTCCCGCCCAGGTCATGTTTGAATGGGCGTTATCAGATTTTTCCAATCTTTGTTTTCTTTGCTATTAGAGAAATAGAACTGAAATACCCAGAGTTTTCTTTTCAGCCACTTCTTAACCAACGGACTTCACTTCTATAATAAATTAAAAAATTAAATCTATGTTCACTTCAGTCTCCACGCAATTCTGAGATATCTTCACTCCCTTGAATTTCAGATTAAATGAAACCAGTCATGGGCCAAAATAGACTTTCCTTAAGATTACACATTATATAAATTTCGAATGAATTATAGAAAAACCAAAATAATAGAAAAAAAAACAAACTCTCCCCAGGTACATATTGGGGCTAAATTTAAGAATGTCAATGGCCAGACTTTAATTAAACGTACTTTCAAAGCTTTGGCCAAGCCCTTAGGTATTCAGAGGAGGCCTGGAATGGAGTTTAGAGGAAGAGCAAGAGAGAAGTGAATTGCTCTACATAAGGAAATGGATGAGTTTTTGTTTTTCCCTTTTATCTCCTTAGAAAGCAGTCATAGACAGATGAAAGTAAAGGTATTCCCAAAAAAACTTTACAAAAATAGGTAATAGGCCACGTTTGGCCCATGGTGCTAACCCCTACTCTAGTTCTTTACACCATTAAGCTCATTTTCACTCCTGGTATGTGTTTCCATTTTTGCTTGAGCTAAATTAAGTTCTAGTTCCTAAATTAAACTATATCTCAATAAAATGGGCTTCCTTTGTATTTTTATGGTATGCTTTTAGAAGCATTAGTCTTAGGAATCTTCAGCACACTGCCAAAGGATCTGAAGCACAAAAAAGGTTAAAAACTCCCAAGTAACACTCCAAAGTGCTCTGTATTATATACATTTCTCAGAAGCCAATTATTCCTCAGAGATTATAAATTATAAATAGGTTATTTATAGGGAAGTTTGGGAGGTTTAACAGAAACCATAAGATATGAGAATGACATCAATGTAAGTAGATTTCATCCCTTCTTCTATTGTCTGTTAAGAACACCGACAGACCATAGAACAGGCTGGGCCCTAGAATGATTCCTGGTCATATGTCCCAGGTACAATTTTATTCCCTTTGAGAGACAGGATGGGAGTGGGAAATGAAATGGATTTGGTGAAGCACTGAGTCCTGGGTTTGAATCCCACTTCTGCCTCTCTGGAGCTGTAGGTCTTTGAACTACATGCTTCATCTCTTCAGGTCTCAGTTTCCATCTTTGTCACTGTCAGAGGTCTCATAAGAGTAACAAAAGAGGGGACACAGTGAAGAAAGGGCAAGCACTCCATTGATATTCTCTTGCTGCTCCATTTGGTGTGGTTATTGGTTTCCTTTGGATGACTATTTGAAGCAAGAGGCTGAAGCATTCCACAAATGCGCGTGAGTGCAGCTGCTCATTTAGCATTTCAGGTTTTTATTAAGCACACTGATAAGACTTATATTCTGTAATTGGTACGTGTTCTTTTTTTGCCTAATGACACTAATCTGTTTTTATCTTTGTCATTTAACTGAGTTTCGTGATTAGCACAGGCAAGGTTTTAGGGATTTAAATCATTTGTTTGACGTTTTTGCTTTTAGGCATGTTTGATTATTTATTAAAATCGATAAAATCAGCTGTGTCAACTAGTTATTAAAACTATAATTCTTTTATTGGCTAATACCAGGAGGGCTGAAGCAAATGAAAAACTAAAACATTACATGAATTCTTGATTATAAAGTGAGCTTCTATAGGGGTGGCCTACATACTTTGCATTAACTGCAGCCTGTTTAGAACAAGTCTGTTCTATCTTTAGTCAATAAGGAAAGGACCAAGTGGGTAAGCATATGCGCGACTCATGTTCTAATTTATGCTTTAAAATAAATACAAGTTTGAAAGAAGCAATGTGTTCTGGTCTTCAGAAAAGAAATATGAAATACTTGCTAACAGAGAGTGGTGAATAGCATCCAAAGATGGCTTCCATTAATTCCTTCCCTCCCTGTACATTCATGTGACTCCAACGACCAAGAGGTAGATTCATTTTCCCCTCCCCTGAATATGGGCCCATACTGTGATCTGCTTTGACCAAGGATATATGGTGGAAATGACACTCTGCCAGCTCTGTTCAAGGTCTTCAAGAGACCTTTCAAGAGCCTCACTTTCAGTGTAGAAAACCAGATGTCAAGCTCTAAAGAAGCTTAGGCCAGACTACTAAACGATGAGACACACACGGAGAGAAAAAGGACATGTGAAACAGCATAGGGCTGCAATGCTGGACAAGCAAGTAACATCTTCTTTTCTATTCCAGCCTAACCTACCTATATAGAACAGAAGAATTGCTCAGATGAGCTCTACCAGAATTCCTGATGCAAATATTGTGAAAGGTAATAAATCATAATTGTCTTAAGCCATTAAGTTTGAGGGTGCTCTGTTATTCAAAAATACATAATTTAAATGGAGGCAGGATAAATAAGGGACTGAACACAACTTTTCATGTAAGTGCTCAAAATAAAATACCTGGTTGAATGAGTGAGCTTCGATTGACCTGGGATTATCTCTTCCCTTCAAAACAATTTCACAAGGATGAGTACCTCTTGTGAAACATTGCGGAGAAGAGAGAGAAATGCTCAAACTGTCACACAGTTGTGTCCAGGAGTTTGCCATGGAAAATGAGTGACTGTCAAGAATGCTTTAAAAGTCTTGGAGGCGTAAATAATGTACTTAATTCATTTTAAGAGTTAATTTATTAGCCAGAGGCAGCTTTTAGATCCCTGTGCCTTGGTGTGTGCAGGGATGCACCAGCAAAATTAGCAGACAGGTTACCCTAAAATATATATTATACTACTTTAACCTCATTTCTGTGAATAATTAGTTTCTTCTCACCTCCTGCAAAAAAAAGAAAGATGCTTTTAACTTTATAAAGAAATTAAATACCTAAGAGAAGAAAGAGAAAAGGTAGTAAATATATAAAATCTATGCAAATTGAAGCAGTATGATACCATTATCATTTGTCAAACTGGCAAATTAAAAAAATTAATTCCCAGTGAAGGTAAAATAAAGACATTTTCACTGTAAAAGACTAAAAGAATTTGTCACCAGCAGATGCTCACTACAGAATATATTAAACAGGGTCCTTTAAGTAGAAAAAAATTTATCCCAGATGAAAAAATAGAGATGCAAAAGAGTGAAAAGCAACAAAAATAGTAAATAGGTGAATATGTAAAAATGGATACTAAATACAGAAAACAGTAACTCTAATGCTTTATTTGCTTTTGTCATGTATAAAATTAAAGTGTACAATGTCATATTCATCAGCAGGGGATAAATAGCTTTAAAGTGACTAGCATTAAGTCCTCAGATTATCCATAAACAAGTTAAAAATACTAATATTTGACTTTGGTAAGTCAAGGATGGATGTAATAACTATATTAATAACAGACGCATGTCAATAAAACTTTCAAAATCTTAGAGAAAAATATGAGACAATTAAGAACTGTTTAATTCAAAATAATACCACCAAAAAATAAAGAAAAAGAACAGGCTGGACAGATAGAAGACATTCTATAATATATCAATAATCATATTAAATATAAATGTACTAAATGCTCCATTTAAATGACAAAGACTCTTTGACAAGGTTAAAAAACAAAACAAAAACCACTATAAGCTGTTTACAAGGAGTAGGTATAATGGATTAAAAGCAAAAGATTTTAAAGAAAATTTTATGCTATATAAACTAACAAAAGGGAATCTGTGAAATAACAAAAATAGAGATGTAAGCCAAAAATACTAGTAGAGTTGAAAAAGGAAAATATAAACAACCAATATGTAACTCACCAGGACAATACAACAATTCTAAATTTATATGCACTTAACAACTACGCCTCAGACAATATGAAGCAAAAAGTGTCAGAATTATAAGAAGAAACAGATAAATTCATAATCATGGTAGAAAATTTTAACATACCTTTCTCTGTTACTAACAAATAAACAAAATCAGTAAGGATTAAGATTTGAATAGCACAACTACCAAACCCAATTTAAAGTACAAAGAATACTGTTCAAAATCAGAGAAGATACTCTTCAAAGACACACCTAAATGCACTCACAACTGAACATAAAAAGTGGTCCATGAAGCAAGTCCTAGCAAACTTTAAAGCACTGAAACCATACAGAGTCTGTTCACTTACCACTAGGAATTAAACTGGAAATCAAAAATATAAGTTGAGTAGAAATCCCATATACTTGGAATTCAAGAAATACAATTAATGGCCTCTACTTCTAGCTATGATGGTATTGCTTGTTTATAATAATCCTTTTTATTCTGCATAATCTGGATAAAAAAATAATAATGATGAGCAGATATAACTCTACCATTGTGGGTGAGAGAATTGTAAGTGATTTGGGGGGCACCTGGGTGGCTCAGTCAGTTAAACATCTGACTCTTGATTTTGGCTCAGGTCATGATCTTGTGGTTCGTGGATTCGAGCTCCTTATCAAGCTCTGTGCTGACAGTGCAGAGCCTGCTTGGGATTCTCTCTTTCTCTCTCTCTCTCTCTCTCTCTCTCTTTCCCTGTGTCTGCCCTTCCCAGCTCACGTGCTCTCTCTTTCAAAATAAATAAATAAACTTAAAAAGAAATAAGTGATTTGGTACTTGCCTTTTTTGTGTGTTTATATTTATTTTCCCAGTTTTCTAAGTTCAGTAGAATTAGTGACCATAAAGAATTATTACAAATAAAGCATCATTAAAACTTTTTCATTATTTATATTCTCAATCAATAGTTACCATAGCACAGTCATTCTCATGTGAAGGCCTTCGACACTGTCCGATGTTATTAAAAATGTATAAAAACATCCTTTGACCCAGCAGTTTCACTTCTAGAAATTTATTCCCCACAACATATTCATATATCTCTCCAAAGATGGATATTCAAAAATATATGATGTGTGTAGATCTATATTGTGAAATATTTGTTGACAGAATACTGGAAGCAACTTAAACATCCACTTACAAGTGATGGTTCAAGAAACTAGGATACAGGCATCCCCACTTTTCAAAAGTTTGCTTTATGCCTCTTTGCTTTTACAAAAGATCTACATTAGTACTTGTTTTTGCAAACCAAATGAAATCTGAAGGGGATTTTCACTTTTACTAGAAAACATGAAAAGTGAAAATAGAGTTCAGGGTTTGTTTTGCAGGGAGCTGTGATAGAGGCAGCGAAGGTCGGGCAGTGGGTAAGGCCCCGTCGAGCTCCTTTCCCGGGAACCACACTCAGCATCTCAGCATCAAGCCGCCAGAGCTTTGAACTGTGTCGGCGAGCATGTGGGCCTTATCTCCATTTATTTTGCTCATCTGTTGGCAAGATGTGTCCTAAGGTACCATAAAAGCCTAAGAAGTTATTTTGGGGGTCTGGGAACGCTCAACATTTTTCCATATAAATTAATGGTAATTGCCTCTTCACTTTACACCATTTCGACTTACACAAGGTTTCATGGAATGCACTGCTGTCAGAAAGTGGGAGAAACCTGAACACAGGCATAATGGAATGCCTTTCAGGACCTAACAGAGAATGAGCCAGGTCTATGTATGCTGAAATACTGTATGTCTTGGGTTCAATACCTTTGGTTACAAGCAGCAGAAATCAATGCTGGAGTGGTCGAATAAAAATGAAACGAATTGGAGCGGTATGAGTTAGCCCACAGAATGGGCAGGAGGCTGGAGGGTCCATGACACATTAGTAGCTCCACACCACTCAACATCTTGTTGTCTGGATATTGTTGTTTCCATCCTGAGTCATTTGGGTTGAGATTCACTGCAGAGAGTGAGCATGGGGCGCATACCTAACCTTTGGGTACCAAAGGACAAAGGACGTGATATACATTTCCACAAGGAATAAATGAAGTGAGAAAGAGGTGATTCTCCAAAATAAGATCAGGGTGCTGTTTGGAAGGGAGAAAGAACGTTGCACAGAAAAAAAAAAAAATTAAAAAACGCCCTTCACATACTATTACAGAAATAAAACAAAACACAAAAGGGTGTGTACAGTAAATCACCCCGTGTGTTCTTAAAAATGAGAGAATACATATTCTGTATAGAGGATATACAGAGTATACATATTACATATATGTATTCACACAGAAAGTATCTTTAAAAAATTAGAAAAACTTTAACATCTATATTTTCCATTAGGCCCTTTATTCCATGAGGGCAAAGAACTGTGCCTATATTTCCAATGACAAACACCCAGGAGGGACGCCTGCGTGGCTCAGTCAGTTAAGAGTCCGACTTTGGTTCAGATCATGATCTCATGGTTCGTGGGTTTGAGTCCCGTGTTGGGCTCTGTGCTGACCGCTTGGAAACTGGAGTTTGCTTTGGATTCTCTGTCCCTCTCTCTCTCTGCCCTTCCCCAGCTCACACACTATCTCTCTCTCAGAAATAAATAAACATTAAAAAAGATTTAAAAAATTTTAAAAACACACACAGGAGACTCAAAATAAGTAGATGCAGAATAAATAAAAGAACGCAATTCTAAGGAGGAGAGCAGGGAGAGAGAGAGAGGCTTACTTTTCATATATTAATATTATGGGGGGGGGTCAAGAGCCTGTTTGCAACTAGGAAACAGGGTAATGAGAACTGCTAAATAAAACTATGTCCATACGTTTTTATTTGAAAATTCCTTACTCCAGGAAGTTTGGGAATTGGTGTTAGCAACGATCTGCCTGCCCTCCCCCTAACCATGGCATTGTGTACGTGCCCAGAGAGAGTCAAGCAGAAAGGCGTCATTGTCCAATGGAACGAACCAGCTTCGGCAGGGGAGGCGATG